>OY744476.1:73695788-74895788 GCA_963556175.1 Tipula confusa
ACTACATCATTAGAACTAGAATGCAGCTCTTCAATCCGGCCTAACAACCATTTTGAAGGGGCAAGTAATATTCCTTGATTCACGTTACAACTCAAATGTGTGACTTCTCGACTTCAGGTACAGTCGACCAGCGTACTCCATTCCGGTGTTTAGATGTGGATATCTTGGTGTTTTCCGAGTTCGATATAGGCTGCTTATTAATTGCTGTGTCATAGTGGCTTGTTGTCTTTGACATTCCATACAAGTGTTGAAGTTTTTTTTTGTATACATAATGCCGACTGTCAATTATTCAATATTTTTGACGCAACATATTTATTTTTAAAGTAAGTCCTAAATGTAAATACTGCACATATCACACAGATAAGCTTGGCTTTGTGTAACCGGGTCAACCGTGTTTAAGCTGCGATGTAACCTTGCTTATTCGAAGTTTACTTGGTAATATTTATTTGGCCTTAAAACTACTCTGACTTGTCAGCGACAATTATAGTTAACACTTCGATAATGGTGACTGGAATCTCTATTTTATATGTAAATAAGGCCTAAGGGAGATTCCACTGAAGTCCTAACGGTTTCATTGTCGGTATAAAATATAGATTGGTTTGTTTTTTTATAGCTATGTCGGAATTGCAGCTAATACATGCTTGTGATATCTCATTTTAAAATGAATCACATAATGAGGCAAATATTAATATTCCTGTTCTTCGCAGTGTAGATTGGTGGATGATACTTCGCTCATGTACTCTATATCCTTATATATACTGATCCACAAAATTACGATATTGTTTACAAAAGTCTAGTTCTTTGCTGAATTTGCACTCCATCGCGAGTAAACAATTATCTGCTTCCGATTTCGAATGCCCCAATTTTGCTGAATATGGCTTAAAATGGAGTCGGACGACGTATCTACCATTTGCCTTGTATTATATGTTTAAGATGAAATTTCTTCGACCATTGAGGACCTTTCCAGTCTCCATGATATCATAAGATACCTTGTGGATATCTTCGAAATGTATTCGCATCCCGTTCCAGAAAGTATCCAGCTAAATTTAGTACAGATTGTGCATTGAGTTTATCATTGATGTAGAACTTTCTTGCCTTGAGTACCTCAAAAAGCATATCGCAGCATTTTGCAAGAATGGCGACTCGTATTATGTTATGAACAGCAGTGGTGTCGTTATAAACGTTATTAGATTGGGCCACAACACATGGTTAAAAAACTCAGAAAACCGTCAGACGATATTTGTTTTTCTGAAGTGAATTTAGCAAAATGTTCATCTCTGTGGCCTGGCTTCATTACCATTGTGGTGGTCTCTGAACTCAATTAAGTCATCTAGAATAATACGCTTTTTGGACAGTACTGAAATGTGAAGTTTTGAAATTTATAATAAGATACTCTTTGGTCTTTAAAGTGCTGTACTATCAATTTTTCTAGATTTTGGAAGAGATATTTTCCAATTTTAGTGGAAATTTCTATTTCTCATAAGTGAATTTGTCAAGTAGTTTTTGATTATTTTCCGGTAAGAAGATTCTGTCCTGGAGCTTTTTTGTAGTTTGAACTGTATTTGATTTGGTGTTAAAACGTTATTTATATGATGGCCTTTCACATCACTCCTTCAAATATGTTGTCACAACTACTAAAATTCATTGCGTCTTGGTCTCTTAAACCTGTGATGATATATGAGTCAATTAATTTTTAGACCAATGAATATATTTTCTTTTACATTGTTGCCAAATTATACATATATGTATATTTCGATTTTGTTAAATCTACCTATATAAGCCTATTAAGCTTTTACCTGTCACAACTAATTTGAATTTAAAAACTAACATAAAAGTTGTTTACCACAAACCATTGGGTTGATACCCAAATCAATTACCATCCCCAAAAATATTGTACCAAAAAGAAATTTTATTCGTTGTCCAACTATAGCTAACTAATCATTACTTTCATCAAGTCCCTTTTTTTGCAATTTCGAACCTAAACCAACAAATTAAAAAAAATTTATCTGATGCGGTGAGATGTGTGGACGGTCGGTCGGTCGACACAAGACATTAAAACAAAAATTGTTTATTTACTCGTAAAAACCATTTCAACAGTTACATAAAAAATGTGAATGTAGAACGGTTCGTTGGTTACACAATATGGGTACGACTACTATATCTTCTCGAAGAGTATTGTCAAGAGATGAGCTTAACAAAAATGGTTTGTGTATTTTTTTAAATGGGGCCAATAAAATTTTATTGCTTAGAAAACATTTTTTATTGGTTGTTGTTGTTGTTTTTACAACGATAACGTCAACTCTTGTGTTCGCATTTTTATTTTTGGTATTTTTAAAATTATGCTTAAAAGTATAGTAGCCTATACTATGCGTATTTTGCACAGTGGCTAAAACTGTGTCATTGAAATCGGTGGAAGTTTTTAATTACAAAAAGATCGTCACTGTTCAGCAAGTCGTAATGCAAAAGATGTTGGTGATTCGTTACGTCACCATGTTGCGGTGACTTGCACTTTGACGTTCGTTATTTACCTGACGTTTCTGAACCAGTTGAGAAGCACGAGATATTGGTGATTACTTGTATCGACTTTTTATCTGATTCATTTCTTGGCGAGCCATAATCCACTCCTAGTTAGATTCCTGCTTTTGCAAGCTAGCGCTGTTTCTTAGTTACAGTTTCAGTTTTTGTCCTTCCCATCATTTGGAGTTTTTATTTCTGGATCTGAATCCGAAACATTTCCGGATTTCAGTATTAATTCTGGGTTTAGATCCAAAAACGTATCCGGTTCTGCAACTGAAACAGGTCCCTAAAATGGTTTCTGAACTTTTGAAACTGTATCCAAAAATAGAACTAAAACCTTATCCAGAAATGTTCCGGATTTAGGTACTGAAACCTGACCGGCTCTTTCTGGTCAACTCAACGCTACTTTACTCATATAGTTTTGTGATACTTCAGTACTTTACATTCTACTACCATTAATTTCAGCGGAATACATATTGTAAAATTTTGGAACTTTCCTGAAATTTTGTGTTATAGTTAAATGGAAGTGAATTTATTTTGAGAAGTGCCTTCTTTACGTAGGCTTGAAATCGGGTTTCTTTTTCTTGAGCGCTCAATTCGAACATAAAGCTTAAGAATTACGTCCTAGCGCTTTATTTAGATCAATGCTTTTCGTAATCATTTTTTGAACTTTTTGCTTTTCAATATGGTTGGGTGGATTTCTGAAGTATCTGCGCCATTGATTTGTAATTTTCGGGTTCCAATTTGCTCATTGGATGTAAAATGTAAAAACCAAAAATAGCAAATATGCTCGGTTTGGCTTCATCACTTCTTGCCTAGTTTCAATCTGAGAAGTGATTTGCTGGGCATGGCAATGAAGGCTTGCTAGTATTTTTCCACAGAGGGTAATCTGTTGCTTTTATTGCTGTGAGCTTACTAAGGTAGTATTAGATCACTAATGTGGTATTTGTCTACTTATTGCTCGTTTTGCCAATAAGAGCTTGTGGTCCCGCACCGCATCATCGTAAACGTTATTTGTGTTTAGCGGAACATTTAAAGAACACTTTCTGGCTATTATGGCCATGAATCAGTGGTTTGGGTCCAATTATTAAGTTGATTCGTCAGAATTTTAGGTAAATGTATAGTTTTAGAACCTGCGTGCTCCATGCTATTGATACCGGAAACTATCTGCTGGCCAATTTGGTGAAATACCACCAAAGACGTGATTCAGGCTATAATTTTTATGTAGCCGTTGATATTTCGTGCTTGAATCCGTGTTTCGTAAATATTCTCGCGTTTAATTTGGACAATAAAAAATACTATTTAGTTTCATGTTTTGACGCTGCTAACATCTTGTTCGATGATGTCTCCCTGTGGTCTTTGTATTTCTGCCAAAAAACATATACGCTGTATCCCTCTGCACAGCATTACTTCTGCCTGGTTGATTTTGTTAACAGTAAGCATGACTGTGCCGGATTTAAGTGACCTAAAAACATGACGGACACACAAAACGATGCAAACAATTTTCTTAAAATTTGAAAATTTTGTGAATAGATAACTCAGAGTCGGTTATCTCTGTTATTCTTTAATGCCTCTGTTCGCTGGATATTTTGGATGATTTCTCTTTAGTGTATTTGGATATATATCAATCACTGCCAATATTGCTTTGCTTGAATTAGAAACGTTAGCTCAGTCCATCATAATGAATGGTTATTTAACTCTTCTATAGATAACCCACGGCTTGCGCAATCTGCTGGTTTAGATTTCGAAGGAATGTAACGCTAGAAACTTCTTTGGAACAAACTTAGTATTTTCTCATTCTATTTGCGACCAGCGTCGCCCACGTTCTAGGTTGGCTAGACAACCAGTCCATAACTATTTTATTTACTTTCGTTGGTGATTGCCTAAATATGACTAGCAAGAAGTTTAGCACCCAGCAGCTCTAGTCTTGGGAGGTTAACCGATTTCAACAGTGCAACCTTGAGCTTATTATGCGACGTGCAGTTTGATTTTTATTGATGATGCACAGGAAAATTACGGCTGAGTATGCCACCTCGCTCGGTTGGTCGAGCTCGTGTACTACTTTCTGACAGTCTTTCTTCTCATTGTCTGCTGAGAAGACGTTTTTATACAGACGAAAACGAAGAAAATAGCCCTCAGATTGGATTAAACTGCAGGGTCTGTCATCAGTATATTGTTGAGCGACGTATTTTTATCAACTTTAAACGATCCGTTGAATACTACACTAAGTTTGGTGCTGTATATTGCTCCTACTCTACATCGTGATGCGGCATAAAATACGCATTGGAGTTTATAGGTTCATCAACCATTTTCATGTGGCTAAGCTGAATGTATTCGTCCAAGAAGTCCTTATACAGCCAATGAAGTTATGAATCGCGATTAAAACGTCTTTGCAATGCACTTAACTGAGAAACGTCGGTATATCCGAGCTCATCGTGGTTTCCTTGTAGTGTTTGATGCCAGCTTCTTTTTCTGTGGTCAATACCTTTTGCTAAGAGTTCTCAACATTCTCTAATTTTTAGAACCGAGACAACAATATGTCGAGGCTTCTGTTTTGATAGCACCTTAGAGGTCCACCCTGGCTAGTTGTATGATGGATAACCACATTAAGTCACCACAGTTCATTGGCTCAGGAACTTAAGCTAATCTATTTTCGGAATAACCAGTGCGTTTACTCTCATCTCATTAGTGATTTTTTCATTCTAGATTTTGTGTAAAGTGTGACGATGCCTTGAAAAGTTTCAGCTGACGTATTACAAATACCGCTGTTATTCATTCGATCATTGGCTGGCTTTAACTATAGTTTTTGTTGACACAAGTCTGTGAAGTTTGGGAGCCGGAATCGATTTCCGCTCGATTCCATGATTGTCGACTACTCAAACTATACCTGTCGGTAGAACTACAATAGCCTTTGCAATAGCCAACACGATGCCCGATGTTAAGTCAATTAAAGCATCGATTTTGTGAATGAAGGTATTCCTGGCGTTCCTTGACTTCCAGGGTGTTGTATTTTGAACAATCGATCAACCGGTGATCTTCTTTAATACGAAGAGGACAAGATCTAGTTCTAAGATAAGTGATCTAGTTCGTGCGGTTTTATCCTATAATTGTGAACCAATAATTTTCTAAATGAGCGAATTCATTTGGTAAATGACAACGCGATGTCTTCTTTCGGCTGTCTACAACAATACAAAGAACTTGTTCTAGAGTGGCACCGGTGGGACTAATAATTATTACTAAATTTCCGATTTAGTATACCGGTTGGACATTAAAATATTTTACAAATTGTAAATACTTGTATCCTAACATATTTTTGTCCTCAATAATAATGTCCATAATGTTGTTGTTGTAGAATTGTTTTTCCTCCCCAATGGGTTATAGAGCAGAGCGTTATGGAAAGCAGAATATTTTCTCATTTCGTTTTTTTCTATAGTGCATTTCACATTAGAGGCGAATATGTCGGTATGTGCATAATATGTACTAAAGGGTGTTGCACAACACAGAAAAGCTACACACAAATAATATCAGTGCTTCAGAGCAATATTTAAAGCAGCATGGTTCATTTTAATATCATTTTAATGGAAGCGGGTGTCACCAAAACCGTGCTTTATCTCGAGACATACATAGATTAATTGGCCGTCCTAAATCGTCTAACAATTAAAATCAATCTGGGACATCCTTTATACATAACATATAATTATGTAATTATTTATTTTAATGCTTTTAGAATGCATGCATATAGATATTAGGCACAATGTACTTGTATATTACTAAATTAGCTTAATAGGTCAGTCTGACAATAAATGAAATGCTGATCGTAATTGTTCGAGCTTTATTGCGAGAATATTGAAATAGTGACATACATAAAAATTTCCGGATTAATATGTCGTCGAACCGATGTTTTTACTATAGACTACATATATAAATGTATGCTCTATACATTACTTTCCTTATTCATAATGTATCGGTTCAACGACATTTAGAAGCACATTTTGTTGTGGAAAATAGCAAAAACAAGAAATAGAAAATATTTTCATTGAAAAACTTTTATTTTGATGATATGGAAATGACAGTTAAAATATACTTTTACATATTGTAGTATTATGCTGTTTTTGTTTTATAGATTTTCCTGTCGTTTATGTTTTCAAATCTATAATAAAATGGAGCTTAATAGTTTAGCGAAATAATACTATTGATTGTAACATTATACTATTGGTATTTAATAGTGTTGTAATAATATTGAACATTAAGTGGAAATGGTCTTTCGTTGAACAAAATTATTTTCAAATGGTATCCTGGGGTGCTATTCTCGAATTCCACATCCATTTTCCCCGTGTGGATATCTGTCAAAATTCATAACAGTGTACCGAAATAAAAATTAATTCCGTACCAAGGAAAAATATCCCTACTAAGGATATATTTCCGATTGGATATAAGCATGTGAAATTTTCCCGTTAGGGGAAGGGGCAGCACGATCAAAGTATATAGTACCAATCATTCTTAGATTTTTTACATTGAATTATTTGAATTATTCGCACACGATAATCACAAATATATTGTTTAAATTTTAGACACGTTGACTGACATCTAGCGGCATAATCAATGCACTAAGGCATACGTGTAAAACATACCAGGTTCCAAAAGATGGCAGCATTTTCATTTGTAGTATAATCTTGACAGTCCGACATGATCTATTGTATTTCTTGCTGACATATAAAACATAAACAACAATGGACTAAACTCAATTCACCACTCTATGGAGTTCAATGAAGTTAGATAAATTATGTAAGTGGTGAATAAAAAATTCCGAATGTTTTAAGAATAGATTTTTTAGTTGCATGTGGAACTTATATGTAGAAATACTAAGGTAATTCGATAGGGAATTTTGACAGTTGTCCACACGTCGAAATATCGGTGGAATTTGAGAATTTCCACCGAGATGTGGTGCGCTTAGTGAGATAACGTGTCAGATCTATGCTATAGTTTAACAAAAAAATGACTTATACTTTATAGTTAGCGGGAATTCTGTACATGAGAGATCGCTTAAAAAAGAATCGCAAGAAAAGATTGTATAGTGAGATCGAGCTTAATGTGTACAGCCTGTGTACTGGTGAACACAAACATTGCTCTTTGTCCTAGAGGTCGATTCGTATAGGTAAACCGAAATCCTGCATAATCGACCCCAATATTTTGCAGTCGATTTTGCAGTCGTCGCTGATATCTTAAACAATCTGTGTATTTTCTGATTATATCTCGTATCACGGTTTTTGTTCTTCATATCCGTAACCATTGCTTAAAGGTACTAAAAGATGTCTTAATATTAGTAATTTACTCATTTCAATGCTTGATTTCATCAACAAAAACTTTAGTGTGAGAGAACCTTCTCTTTTGGGTTTCCCTCTTTTGCTGAAATGGATAAACCGAATAATCCAGCAGTTGATAGCTATATGGTCTTCTGATAACTAGGGTTGGTATCTAGCAGTGAGTCGAGAATACCAAGGGTTTTCAAGATGGCCAGAAGGGGTTTTACCTTTCCTTCGTATCCTATTAACTCTTTTGATTTTGCTATCGCGATTTAAACCCAATCAGCCAATCCACCAAGTTTTGAGATCTGGTACACATTCTGCTGTTAAACCTCTTGACGTACAATTTGTTGAAATTGACCTTGTTGGTGGCATGCCAGTGACTTTACGACTAATTTTTTGTATAACTTGCGAGTTCGGCTTCCTATATAATCTATGAGGATGAGATGCTAACCAAGTCAAAACTATTTTAAAATCTGTCCACGCTTTAATTGATTCAATTGGAAGTCTGGTGGCTATTCTGATGGATTTTTACCATTTTTACTTAGCTCTAATCGAGGCATGTAGGCTTGTTTGATTAGAGCTACTTTCGTTTTTGCTGCTATAGGGGTGGCTGAATATTTTCCATCAGCCTAGGAAACTTTTAAACGAGCGGCATCAGCCATCTAAGAATGCTTGTGTTTTTATCCTTTTGCATATGTTCGCTCATTCGATTCCACTTTTCCTCTACGTCACCCGACATTTTAGCATCCCATTTCATATTTGAGAGCCATAAACATTATAATAGAATTTTGAACCTTATCGTGTTTGAGGCTAACCACCTTGCAGTCGATCAAAAATGTTGCTGCTTTCTGACAATATGGTTCGTTTGGTAATCGTTATAGCCCCTTGTAAAATTGCAGAGAACTTAAACTTATCGTCATGTGGATTCTAATAAATTCCCAATACCTTCAGACAAGCTCCTTCATGAAGCGCTTTAATTTCCTTGCTCTGTGTAGCTTAATGTTCTGGAGCAAATGTATCGAGTAACACTCTCGAATTGGAGCTCCATTTGTGTAGTTTCATTTGAACCTCACTCGACATGACTACGAGCTTCTGCTTTAAATCAATTGCGTTCTGTACACGCTGCTCGTATCGGTCATTACGTCGTCTTTTCATCGAATTCTCAAAAATACTCGATTGAATGATTTGAACGTTTGATATCAACTGATTTCATGACTGACGGTAAGATCTGCGTACTGATTTTCGGAAGAATATAAGCGTTTACTACTAATTTGGTGCCATCATCCGCTCTGCTGGTTATACATAGATGCATGCTATTTTCCTTAGCTGTACCTTGCTTTGTCAAATACCGTATATGATTATTCTACTATGACATCGTAGTAGACTGAGCCGTTGCATGCAAGCCTATGAAGTAAATGATAATTGAGACCCAGTATCGAGTAACACTCTGCACAACTTGTGAACTCCAAATTGATTATAAACTCTAATTAAGCCGTCGGTAAAACTTGACTGAGCCAAGATGCATGCCGTTTGCAATACTGCAATAAATAAGTTAGATTGTATCCTGTTGTTTAATTGTAAATGGAGTGACGCATGATGTCTTCTACTACATACGTCACAGCTCCTCCTAGGCCTTCACTGATAAACAAAGTGTGTATCAAAAAAGCAATTAAAATATCGATGAGACTCTTTAATGTATCAAAAAAGCAATTAAAATATCGATGAGACTCTTTAATGAAACATCTCCGCTATTTGGCTGGCTGTTCCAAGACTTGCTTGCACTAATGAATACGATGTTCCGGTGATGCCACATGTAATTGTGTTGAGAGCATAGGCCTTTGCAGATTCCACTAGGTTGGTTCATATAGTGGTAGCTGGTAGTTTGCCTATCGACTTTCATGACTCTAGGGCATCCGACGTAATGTTCAGGAAAGACATAAACTCATTAAAGCTAAAAATCCTTATTACAAGTATGTTGTGACCATAGATTTTGTGTTCCCTCATCGGTCTTAGTTAACAATATGAATGAGCCAATAAATGCGTGATTAAGCTTCAGAACCTAACGTCCGTGATGATCTCGTTGATTTTTAACTACCGAATAGAACCTGGTTATGTTATACTCGCACTTAAATGTTTCGAATCTTAAGAAGGAGCAAATAATCTTGAAGTTTGTGTTCAGAAATCCTAAAATAAAAAAAATATAATAAAATAATTTAATCCTAAAATATAACGGAGCTGAAGGAAGGTGGAGACACAGTATAGATGTCGACGGATGCGGTTAGTAAACCGATGCAAAAAATTGGTAATCAGATTGTAAATGTCCATGTGCTAACTGGCAATGGTACTTCGTTTCTAGATCAGCTTTTCCAGTCGTTGTCATAACTGCCGAAAGCCGGATTTATTTTATAGTTAATCATGTCTTTCAATACTACTCTTTGGAAGATCATTGAATTTTACCATCGTACCGTTCAGTCTATACAACGTTGTAAAAAATACCAATCAGCAGTGCTGAGAAATTCATTGAAGAATGCTGAGTCGCTTTTCGAAAGTTAAAATAGAAATTAGTAAAATAATTTAAAGGTAGATTAAAGCTAATCGTTGCTGAGAATGTCTAAGCGGAAATCACTGGAATTACCATGGATACTGGAGGCGTTATGATAGTAGATCGAGGTGAATAATTTAAATATTTGAAAGTAAAATTGAAATAAATCTCAAAAAATCTGGAAATCATTTGCATAGAAAGTTGCTAAGCCTCCCTTTACTTTTTTTCATGTTACGATTCAAAAAACTTCCAAGTTAAACCTTATATAAAGATAACAGATAATCAACCATAAGGTGACCGAATTAAATTAATGTATTATTTTAAAAATATAATTAAGTGCTGAAACATTATGCAAGTTATAATGATATTAAGTTCCACATTTTTAGGAGGTCACCAATCGGGTCTTAAGTAACTTTAATCTTAAGTCCTACAAAACATATTATAGATAAATGAACTAACATTAAATAATTCGTCTTGGACCACGCTTAAGCCAATATGTTGTACAAGATTAATTTAAAGCATTTTTTTATTAATTAACAGTTGATAGTTGAAATTCTACGAAGTGTGGATAATTTTTTGAAGCTTTTTAAGCATGCTTTAATGTTATGCTTACACATTTTTCGTCCAATCAATTTAATTATACTGAAGGTGCAGAATTAAATCCCAAAAATATTTTAAAAATATAATTTAGTGCGGAACCGTTGAGTAAGTTAAAACTTCCATTTAAGTTCCATGAATTACAGTATGCACTGATAAACATTCGGCGATAGTTGACTGGATCTGGATAATTCTTAGTCTGGTAGGTCCCACAACATTTATGGTGTAAAATTACGCTATCCACACACATTTTAGCAGTATTTAGCTTCTTTGCAAAAAAATAAACAACCGTTTTTTAAATAATTTTATATAACAGCATTTCTTAGTTTATAACTTACCAAGAGTAGTATATTAGGTCCTACACAATATTCCCTAGATAAACAAGATTATGTTAAAAAAATCGTTTTCTCCGAGTTCAAACAAAGAAAGTATTGCAGGGTTTTAAGTTCTTCGAGAATTAACAACTTTTACCCAAAGTGACAAAATTAAATCCAACAAAAAATCTCTCAAGTAAAATTGTATAAGAATCACGGGATACAGATAAACTTTAGGATATTACCAACCGCATTTTAAGTTAGTTTATCCACTAACAAACTTTACATGTTAGTTTATCAAAGTTTATTAGGTCCACTAAATCGTTTAAGTCAATATGACCTACAAAAAATTAACTTAAAACATTTTTTTTTTGCAATAGAACAAAGTCTTAAGTTTTAAGGTTATTTACATAGAATATAAGAGGAATCTAAGTGAATTTTACTTGATTTAATAAATTTTAAATGTTAGTTAATTTCGAAAGGTGCTACTAAATCTAGACTAGGTTTTTTTAATCTTCTAATGCATGATTACAAATTTTACATCCGATAAACTTAAACATAATTTAAGCGGCGGAAATAAATCCCACAAAAATGATTTTGAAAATATAGTTTAGGGTGTATTCGAAACTGAGACTTATTTCAGTAATATTGACGTATTCGCCGCCATACTTTATGCAAATTTTAATTAATTAAATTCCACAAATTACATTATCCATAATTAAATTTTAGATATTAAATTTTGATGTAGTGTTGAGAGAAAATTATCTAAAATTATTTCTAATCGAATCCCATATATAATACATATAGAGATATGCAGTTCAAACGCTAAGCCAATATATCCTACATCTAAATTAGAGGACGTAAATTGATTTTGTTTTTTAACATCACCTAATTTCCTGACCATTTTTTCAAATTAAAGAACCGGAACAAGTCGCAGGAGACTAATCTATAATAACTCAGCGTAACCTGAAAAAAGGGAAGGTTGTATTGACCTACTTAAGTATCAATTTGCTAAAAGAAGCTCACTAGTGAATTGTTTTGATCCCATGTTCTGTTAAAAAATATGAATTAACGTCAAAAATCGTTCGAATTGAAGCGATACACATATCTCGCAGGAAGCATATGCAGTAACATTTTTTTCCAAATTACAATATTGTTTCCTCGTTTATACGTGGGTTTTCAACCTTTAGCTTCGCTTCTAAATAATATGGTTTGCTTAACCATTTTTTGGTTAATAAATTGACCAACAAAATGTTGGTCTGCCGCCATGTTGGATTTTAATTCTAAAAAATTATGGACATATCCTTGTTGGGTTATATAGCCGCCTGCTTTGGAGTCGATTTGCAAATATATTTGATAAATGCACGCTACGTCCACAGTCATGAATCGATGCCGCCAGTCTTTCGTAAATATCTAGAACGAGCATAGAGATATTTATAGTGAATCCTTAAAAGTGCTAAAATACGATTCAATCCTTATTATTTCAGCATCAAAACTCAATACAAAAATCAGTTTACTCTACGTTACCTTCTATAAATACATCTTGGATGAGTGAACTACACACAATATCCACTCAGACTGGTGTTCGCCTCAAAATAATACTCTCACATAGTATTTACGAGACATTTATTTGCAATAAATTTGATTGATTTTATGTAATTCGTTCTTGATTGGTTGTCTTCATCGCAATCATAAAAAATTTATAGTACGTTTGCATGCAATTTATTGATAAGCGAATAAAAATTATTGTAGTATTTGGATCGGAAACATGTAATGAAATATGTTTATGTATTATAAACGAGTATGTCTTCAGTAAATCAAGATTATATTTATAGTTTCTATCTGTTTTCATTTTGAATTAAATAAAAATAAATACAAGTCATACAAGTCATCAAACTTATTCAAGAGAACCGCATTTTCTTTAACTTTTTGAATAAATTTTTTTTAATTTAAAAAAAGTAATGTTCAATTCTCCAAATTTTGAAGAGAATCAATCGAATACATTTTCAACAATAACGAAAAAAAATATTAGAAATTGGAAAATACTGATGTTTGGGTGGCTCGACTGGATAGTATTTTCTTTAAAAAAAATAAATCAACAGCATTAAAGGCCATGAAAATGACGCAAAACCCAAGTTACATCATTACTATGATTGCAGGTTATTTTCAACAGCGAATTCGAGGAAAACCCACTATAGTCATGACATGGGCATTATGGGTCATATGTTTTTTGACGGATTTGTTGTAGCAAAGCATTCAAATGTATGTCAGATCTAAATTTGGATTTTTTTCGAAAAATTTATTTTCTCTTTTACGAAAGTTCAGCTATCCAGAATGCTCTAAGCTACCTAACGGAAACATACAATTCTCACGCAATCTTTTTCTAATGGAATTACGGCCCATTTTGATCATATGAAAATCAAAAATTTGAGCCCATATTTCTGAAAAATACAAGGCTAAATACATGCTAATCTGCACAAATAATTTCAGTATTTACTAACAACATCCAGTTTTTTTTTTTGGTAAAATGGACCCTCATATTTCTGTTAAAACGGGATGGAAATTATTAACAGTCTGCAAAATATTGACATTTAAGCGACCTTAATTTAGACCTTTAAATATTTTCAAAAGTTAATGAATGACTCCCATATTATCTGCTTATTTGAAACCAGGAACAATTCTTCAATGATTTGTGTATAGTTTTTTTCCCTTTATTTCCAATTCAGAAGCATAGGACGTCTACGGGCTACTGTTTTTTTACTTATTCTTCCCCAAGTCATTACCGCTGTTCCGACTTTAGTTTTCCTTTGCGGGATTAAGTCTAATGGCATCCTTTTACCCTGAGCATTTTGATGTGTGCTGTGATGCCAGGCCAGAAATTTTTCACGTCAAAGGCACTTAATTACGGACAACTTCAGGTTATTTATGATTTTTTCGAATGCCTCTATATTGCACACCTCTACAGAAGTTATGAGTTGTGTTACACGATCTTGAAACCTTTTTGATTAGTTAGATACAATAGCATGTGAGATAGATTATACCATTTACATAGTCCAGATATTTAGATATACCATTTACATAGTCTATTTTTTGCATTACACTACTCCGCGAGGATTGCAGTATGTTTTACTTTGTTTGCCTTTGCATCGCGATAAATTTCCAGTCATGGCTAATCCAAAATTTTCGATTGTATTATTAGTGACCGAGACCGTCGAAGGTATTCTTGATGTAGCTTTCTTTAATTTGATTCTATCGTTGTTCTATACAATAGAAGCTTCATTTTTTTTTAGATTGAGTCGGAGCGTTTCATTGAAAATGTTTCTTGTTTCGGTATTTCTCAAACTGTTTGTATTGCATTTTCCCCTATTTGACGTTGTGTTTTACAGCGTCTGGCTTGATTTGAAATTGTGCTATTACCAGTTGATGCCGAATATCCCCGCCTCGTCATCTTGTAGTGGTCTTTATTTGGTGGTTTTTGAATGAAATTTTGCTACTATTATTCTGCTATTTTACAATCTGAACTTCTTTTGCCATTAATATAATACTTTGAACGAGTTGTAGACCGATCACAGTAACATATTACGAGCGAATCGATGCTAAAAGTATTTTGTAATGATATAATTATTTGAATTTGGGTTTCTTCCATGCCCATACCGTTATCTCCAGATAAAGTCCCTTGTGGCTTTTTACTGCTTCCAGAACAAGATAAACGAAAAAAATATGTCCTTAAAATTAAGGTTACCACTGAAATAAACGCCTATTATGATGTGTCGGGAAAGTCGAAGTGAACTGACATTTAACTTGTATGTATACATATTTGTTTCTTTTATCACGGTTTAACCACAACAGTAACACCATCGATCAAGTCATAATTTTTTTCACACATTTCAGTCAAGTTTCAAATTTTTATTTTAGCAATATACGAATTTTGATCGGAAAATTTCACAAACATGAAAAGTTCACCGAAAATATAAGAGATTAATCGATTCATCCGAATAATCCATATTCGTTCGGTACTTAATCTCAAATTTGTTAAATTTTTTTTTTCGTTGGATTTATTATCGTAAGTTTTCCACTTTACTCGAATAGAAAATAATTTATTTCTTACACGTTTGTATAATTTTGTATTGAGGTTATCGTGAGATAAAACAACAAATATCGATACAGTAGAAAATTATTAGAAAAGTTGTATATTATAAGAAACTTATTTTTAAGATTAGGCAAAATCGATGGTTTTGTTTTTATCAACTTTATAAGATAAGATGTATGAAAAGAAAATGGATAATATTTACAAGGAAGAACTAATTATATCTTAACCTGAATACTGATTTGTTTTTGCGTTGGTCTGGTTTTCGGAACTCGATTTGATATATTATATATATATATATATATATATATATATATATATATATATATATATATATATATATATATAATATATATATATATATATATATATATATATATATATATATATATATATATATATATATATATCTATATATATATTTATATGTATGTATATATATATATATATATATATATATATATATATATATATATATATATATATGTATATATATATATATATATATATATATATATATATATATATATATATATATATATAATACAATATACATATACTTGTACATATACTTGTTGATACGAATTTTCTGGGATATCATCTGCCGACTTGGGCCATGCAACTGTCAAAGTAATCTTAACTTTAGCAACTTAATTTACTTTAGCAGTACTATCACGATGCAATGTTTTAAAACGTAATATTTTAAAACTGATATTTCAATATTGAAGAAATAGAGATGATAATTCAAGATTGCTATATTGTCCCATAAGATTGCATATCAGAGATGTTATATTATTATTATAAGAGTTCGTATTCTATTTTTTTTTTCTGAATCTTTGTTGTAGAAGTTTTGAAAAGAGCGTTTGTTGGAACGGTAATAACATAGGTGGAATATGTGTTGTAGTCTGTTTCTTCGCAGTACTTCTAGTTATTTTTCCCGGTGACCAGCGCAACCACTTAATACGGGGCTTTGCTATAGTATTGTTGAGGTAGAATGAAAAATTATAGTTAAGTTACAGATTAGCATAAGTTTAAACATGTTTAAGTTTTTTAAGTTTATTTTTAATGTCCATATAATATATATGGTAGAGTTTTGGGTTTGGTTTCAGCTAGCAAGATAAGATCGAAAGGAAGACTACTGCATCGGCTCAAGTCTCATAACCTTTAGCTTAGAAAGCAATATAACCTTTAGCTTAGAAAGCAATATAAAAAAAACACAGTTTGTTTTTTATCAATTGTTTCCGAAAATAAATGTGCGAATTTTAGATATTAAAATTTAAACATAATATATTAAACGATGAATGATGCGAAATTCGACTATTTTCACCACTCGCATTTGTCAAATTTTATTTGGCAAAAACCCGTCATAGCATTTTATAAGACTGTGCGTCATTCGCATTTATGCGAGAATATCGTTTAAAATACAATTACGCGATATTGCATGAAATTGCGAAATCGCATTTTTTATAATAGGGCTTGAGAATCATTTCCTTCGCAATAAATCAGTTATTTCTAGAAGATAATTTTGTCTTATACTAGGTTTGTTTTTTTTATAATAGAAGTGCTTTCCCATGACGATTGCTGAATGTATTAAATCAAAAGGTTAGTTCATCTTTGCTTTCCAATTGAGTCCCATTGTATCTTATTTATTCAACTAGTAGTGAAATATTGAAATATTACTCCTAAAAATAATTTTACTTACCGGTAATGTTGTTTCATGCATAATATTCCACAAAAAATCGGCCTCCAGCAAATTGGAAGTGAAACGCTCGGCGAAGTGTGAAGAACCATAACATTACTGACTATACAGCAGGTGTACTTACGTTAAACATGTTGACTTATCTGCACCATTTCTCATTCTAAGACTGTGTCCGAAACCCATGATAAATATTTATGAATACAAATTTTTGACATTTATTTGATAATAACGAAGACACCCAAATTATTACGGTCAGTTGCTATGATAATTTTTGGCAATTCCCAAACTTTCTATAATAAAAGTCAAACTCGGATACATACTAAAAAACATAAAATTTACTACTTGGTTTTGTAATAGCACCATATAAAAAAACGAACTTTTTCGTTGCTATGACAATTTCAATAAATAATGCACACATGTAAATGTAATTTTTCTTACCTCACAAAAAGTGGATTGAAAAACATATAAGGCGGGGAAATATTTCAATCAATTATTATTACTTCTAATACTTTTAAAAGTATTAAACTTTTCCGACAGCATAATAAAAAATTCAAATGTCAAAAATTTTATTCACAAATATTTATAATTGGTCGGACATAAATAAATAATTTCCATACTTATTTCTTACATATTTTTATTATAATAATACTTTATAAATATACTTAAATTTGTCACCTTTTAAACATAAAACATTTACTATTCTAACTAGTTTTTGAAAATATATCAAAATGGCTTTAATAATATGGCTTTATTAATGGTTAAAAATAAACATTCAAATAGGTTTTTAACAAATTGTTAAAACATAATATTTACATCTAATCGATTTAACATATATTATTTTTTAAATAATAAATAATTAACTAATATTATAGATTTGTAATTATATAAAATAATTACCTATTACTTAAATAAATTATTATAATTTTGTTGAAATTTTACACATTTTAGTATATTTTCATTATGATCATAAAATATATTACAAGCAGGTCATCTTTGTTGATGTATTGATTGTGGTATTGTTATTGGTTGAAAATTGATGTTGTACAGTTGTTTTTTATAGGATCTTGATTTCAGTTGACTTTATTTTATTGTCAAAACTACACTTATTATACACGGAAGAATTTAAAGGTTATAAAATATTTTTCATTATACTGGTTCATTATGTTCATTAGAAATTGATCTTTGGTATACTTCAGTTTAAGTTACAGTGCTGCATCAGGTTAATCGCTAAGAACGTACCAGCCAAATAATTGTTTTAAACTCGTTAATATTTTAACGACTTATCATATTCAATTCACTGAACAAAATGTTCCTCACTTTCATTTGTTTGGTTTATTCGACTAGTTGCAGTGTACTGTTAGCCACTACCATATAGTTTTTTATGATGTCACAAACTTTTTACTTTATGATTTAACTGTCATCGTTAATTTCTGACTGACAATATTGGAAGATACAATCATGTTGCACTAATTATATTGGTATTACTATATAACTTTTCTGCTTCCATTTAAATTCACATTATTTACAAATAATTCGACAAATTGTTCACACGTTTAGATATTTTCCATTGTTAGCAATTTCCTTCTGGTTTCTTGTAATTTTTATAATTTTATTTTAGTTAATTTTGAAATATATTTTTATACTTCTCCCGGTGATAATTTTGTAATTTGACAAAATATGTTCCTCTTCAGTAGAAAATGGTTTGCGCGTGACTAATAGTTTGATCATATATTTGCAATTTCGTAAAATTTCAACTTATCATATTGTTTTTAACATATTTTAATATTATCTTTTTGTACAGTGGTTTATTTTAACTTATTTAAACATAATATAATAATTTTACATATTTTTACTTTTTAATAATTACAATATAAATTTATTTTTGGTTAAGTTTTTTATTAAATGTACGTACATATTTAAAAAAATGTTGAATATTATTAAATTTAGAGAATCTACTTTACTGGGTTTACATTCAACTGTTATATTTTTTTTATTAATAAAATTGTACTTTTACTATGTAACATTTAAAATTTTATAAGCTGGCCACTTATTCCATACGTGTTAACGACACAGGAATATAGATTCTATTCACTTGCTTCAAACTCGAGTGAACAAATTTATAATTTTAGGTTTTTTCTATATTTCTATGCCTTCACATTATATGTCATAAGCAGATGTCGATTGAAGCCCGGTTTTACAAAAAAATACGTCTGTTACTAAAGTCTCTATTCCATTATAAAAAATTACTGATTTACCGAATTTGATATTTTTATAGTAAAATGTTTATAGTGTGCGAGATAAATTTCCTATCATTATACAATTTATATGTATAGATGTATTAAAAGTACTGCAAAAATATTCTTAACTTGATATATTTTCAAGTAAATTATGTTACAGTTGCAGTAAATTATGATAACTAAAACTATTTAGGCAGTAATCAGCAAAACATTTTTGTTTCTTTCGCACTTCAAGCGAATTTATATTTTTATTTCACTTTATTCTTACTAATAAAAATTGTTTTGTAGTGGAATAAAGACTTTATACCAGTCAACTTTTGGTTTGAAATTTCGTTTGTTTTGACAAAAAAAAATTCAATGCAACCTGATTAAACTGATCTATCTAAATGATCGAAATTTTTTGAAGTTAAATATTTAAACAAATCAGTTTACTCAGGTTGCATTGGCTTTTTTTTTTTTTTTTTTTGTAAAATAAAGAAAATTTTTCTTTTAAGGATACTAAATTTTGTCATACTTACAAACAGCAAATATTGAATATAAATTAATAGGATTGTCCATCATTTTATAGAGAAATGGAATTTTTAATGAATTTTAATTAATTAAAGATCGTTTAAAAGATTGATTCGGAAAGCCTAGTCAAGTTCATGAGATGTATGTTATAGGACGCGTGGAGTTTAAAACAGAAACATAACTATTTGATTTACTTTGATGTTTGCAGTCTCTTCGATCGATAATATAAAAATTATAGACTTACAATTTATGCCAAAGGTGGGAGAATGGCAGAACATATTAATAAGCTTCATTATTAGCAAAGCATTGGGTTAAAATACACTGCACCAAAAAACACAACAGCAATATTTTTCGAAAAAATACCCAATTTTTAACCACTTGTATCTTTATGGAATATCTCAAATAAAAAAAACATGCAATAAATTGCTAAAATTGAAATACATAACATAACAAGGACTAACCGTAAATAGAAATTTATGTATGGCCTTATTTATGTATGGCTTTTATTTTAGGCCTCATTTTAAGTGGTTTTAAATTTTCTGCAACTTCCTAATTTGGTTTTTCAAATGAGGGATTGGAAAAGTTCGTTGAGTCTCAAAGTTAGTAGTTTTTTTTTCTTAATTTAAACATTTTTCTTTTACTCAAAAAGTCATAAAAAAACAAAATAAATTAAAATGGGTGGGTTTCATTTTAATTTATTTAAAATCAGAATGTAGACCAAATTTTATTTCTATTTTTTCGAAAAATGTTGCTATCTATCAATCGGTTTCAAATTGTTTTACTACATCCTACATTGTCTTAATTATGTAGTTTATAAAAACAACTTTTTCCATATTTCACGGGATCTCTGAAGTATTCAATGTAAAATATTGTATTTTTTAATTTGCTAATATTAAATAGGTTTACGTCACTATCAGACGTGCTGCCTATAACCAAACAAAAACTAGGTAATCTAAATTAAAATTGATAAAAAATTACATAATTTAAATTTAGATATTCGCTTACCTCTTATATACATCTTTTGGCTGAAGTCTACCAAATTGCTGGACTGGTCTGCACTAAACTATAAATATAATTGTAAAGAAACAGAAAATCTTTCCACTCTTCAGAGTATTTTGTTGCCTGAAATTCATCATTGGAAGCTGGATCGGTTCTAGGTTAAACTAATTAATTAAATAAATAAACTCAGTCTTAAATCTAGTTTAGTATAAAATAAAATTACCATCGAACAATCAAGCAAGATAAGTAAATATCACAAGAGCTATAATATATTAACGATAAGAGAAGTATCACAAAACACCAAGCACCACGAACATATCTCTAATCCATACAAAAACCTCAAATTAAAACGAAACCACAAATGAAAATTTAAACAATTTACATGGGAAGATTTGAAACATTATTTTATTAATAATAATATTGGTAATGAGAATGAATGTATAGGTTTTTTTAATAAAACTTCAAAATAATAAACCCGACCTGCACATTTAATAACAATTACCATATTAAACGTGTTACAAAATATAAGAGAGTCAGAGACTATGAAAAATTAAAATCGTGAGTCACTTTTTTCGATTTTGAGTCGACAATAACGTACAAAGCAAATAATTAATTTAATACCACTAAATTACAGGCCGTTTAATCTCTTTTTCACAACAGAGAAAACCGTGTTATTATATATCTTTTATTTCACTAATACAGGTTTTTATTCACACTTAATGTTACAATGATTTAGTTAGTTATATTTTCACTAATACAGATTTTTCTCCTAGACTATCTTTATGTTTCTAACTATGTTCCAGCTACTACTACAAAAAACTTTTTTCTTACTACTCCATCTTTATATATCATTTTACATTTTCCTGGTTTTCTCAACTTCTGTATTATCTAATTTCTTATACTTCCGTTGACGTTACCTAATTTTAAAAACATAAAAAAGGTCAATTGTTGAGTAAAAAAAACGCAATAAAGCACTAGCAGAGACAAGTATAAATAAGAATGGCGTATTTTAAAACAAGTATCATTTTTGATGAAAAACCTTCGTCACTGATGGAAGCAATATTTTCACAAATAGGTTCAAATTCCAACATGCCAAATGGTAAACAAATGAACTCATTAAGTACCTCATTAAGCCTTCTATATCTTTATGCAAATCCACCTCCTATGGGTTATGGTACTCCAGCGCCTAAAGTAGCGGAATCAGTAAAAAAAAGCGATAGAGTTCAATAGAAATGAAGAGAATTAGAGAAAAATTTGGCCTTATTTAGTAAACAAGCGATTTTGGGATTCTGGAGATAACTACCCTTTTAATGAAGTAACTTGAAACTTCCATGTCGATGAAGCTAAAAAAATGTGCAAGGGATTTCTAAAATATCAAGGATGGACATGAATTCGGATATTTTAACTGCCGGGAGACAAACTTGGTGCCCACTTACTGTAAGCACCGTGACCTGTTTTTAAATATTTAGATTAGTCTATTTAGATATTATGGAATTATTTAAGAACAGTTGATTTCCCAACTCACTGACATTCATGGGATTCCTCAAAACTTATTTTAAGTAAATGGAAAAGGATTAATTTCGGGCTAGAAAGGTAGAATATTTCATGGAGACAAAAAATCAAAAGATCAATGGAGTCAATATGGCAGAAGGAAGAAAAAATAAATTAGATATAGAATTCACGGACAAGACAATGTCAGAAAATACATAATTGATTTATCAAGAACGTTGTTCTTTAATAAAACACGGTGAATGGGCGAAATTGAATTGACGGACAATATCATCAGGAAATATCATAATAAAAATGTTCCTGTTTATAATCGAAGATATACATTTGGAGTTCAGTAAACAAATCGAAGGCTCAATAATAGCAGCTGGAGGAGACGAAGAAAAGGTCAAAATTGCAGCTAATATGCAGATTTATTTTCTTTATTCCATCAAGTTATTCTCATCCTGAGATAAGAAAAGAGTTAGAGTTACCTTCTCCTTCATGCTATCTCTACATGTTATTATTCAACAAACTAGCGTAATGTGGACACTTTTTATTAACAATCGAAATAATAACTTTCGGACAATGACCTTCAATGGAAAACGATACACATTTTACAAGACCCCTATGGAAAGATGTGAAACCCCAACACTTTAATTCTGGCACCAAGGAATATTTTAGTCTTACAGCCCTATCTATATGGTAATAGCTACATTGAAGCTAGTCCTGGCATGCTTATGGGGATGCATAGTGCCCAAACAATCCACAAAAATGGTCGGTTGGCCAACAATTATGAAAATTATGAAGGAACATCTATGGTAATGTTGAGATCGAATGACGACTCCATGACCCCTTACTTATTATATATAGCTCAAAGTACTTCATATGCAGCCATGTGTGATAGAATTAAATTAAAATTATTAGGAATCAATCTAAGCTTTATCAAAATTTTTATTATTTGGTAAAAAGTTATGGAGGATTTACATCATGGTACCAATATGGAAAATTTGTATGTCAGTAAGATGAAGAGACTACTACTCTAAGGCCAGGTGGCAAAAATCCTCCAGACGATCTATACTCAATGATCAAGGGACTTCAGTAGCATAAATGGATCTAGAGATACACCGCTTAGGAGCAGAATTCAATATCAAAGCAGCAGTTGAGAACGTAGGAGGATTATATAGAATAGAGAAAAATCCTAACAAAATAGATGGAGTTAAGAGTGAAGTTTTAGTGGTTTCAGATGGCGGTTTGAATCCTTGGTACCAGGGGCGATGCCATTTGGCGAAAACCAGCTTAAAGGAATATTATGCTACAACACCACAAGAAAGATGCATTTACAAACAATTAAAGACCCAGGCAATCTATTTTCACCAAACATGGAAGAAGAAATTAGTTGGCCAAAAGAACACGGCACTGTAATTATGTTAGTCATTGAGACCCCACGAACTGAAATTGAAATCATGAAAGAAGCATTGAGTATGTTGACTGTGGAAACCAATATCTTGCAGGATGACGCAGATATCTAATACTTTGACCAAAATTCAGACAGCGATGAATAGAAAGAAAAATTTAATCAGTTTTGTAATTTCATTAAGCATAGAATGCTAAATAAATTTAAGTCAATCAATCATAGTTATATGCAAGATAAATGTTTAGATTCTATATGTTGCTTAACAAAATATGTATTAAAAAAACCATTACCTAAAAATCACACATATCCAGACCTAAATAACAATCCAAAATTAGCATTGAAATCAATCTGAGTTGCATAGCTTACACCTGATATTAAGTTTATTGATTAATAATCATCCTTTCTATTACCATCAGCTCCTCATAATTTGATTCAGTCACCGTTTGATAACTTCGGAGCCGCTCCACATCTAAGAAGCGAATTTGTTACTTATTTAACCTCACCTGAAATTACTCTAGTTCCAATAGCTACCTCAGATTTAGTTCGGAACGCTCAAACTAACGCGATGCGGGCAAACTATTTAGTGGCTTATACTAATAAAGATTACGAGCCATCTATGAATGCAGAAGTATCAATGTACATCGCCAGTTTACTATCACCCGGAGACATAATTATGGATATCGATTTCAAAAAATACAATCAAAGCGCTATTGAATTACGTGGAATTATTGCCTTATTATGTAAAGCAATGTTTATGTATGATGCTAATTCCATATTCTCAAATGTTACTAGAGAATCAATGGAAAGAATTGATCGTGAGATTATCGACTGGGGACTAAATTTGGATATCATTGTCAGAAGGCGTTTCAATGGAGATTTCCCACTAGATGATTATGATTATATCCGTCCTCACCCAGGAAGGAATTTACGACCACTACAATCAGTACACGGAAAAGCTGGATTTAATACTGCACTAGAACAAGTACCGATTCGTGACACAATATTACAATTCTATGATGGCGTAATGAAACAAATAGAACTGATTAAAGATAATATATGTTACAAGGAAATTGAAATTGAAATTGGAAAAATTATAACTGCAGTGGAATATAATATCCCGTTCTATATGGAGATCCGTTCATATGGATCTCCATATAGAACGGGATATTATGATTATAAAATGTTCAAACCACGGATGGGTCGCAGGATGAACTAATTTGTTATTGTGTACTTTTGACAAATTACAGTCTCGGGTTACATTATTGTTATATTGGAGATTATGTGATATTATGTCGAAATATACTTATTTAATGTATAAAAAAATAACAGAATTAATTAGGATATTTGAATTTTTAAGGTCGAGGCCATATGGAGAGCGATTTTTATCTCCTATTTAATAGTTGGGAAGCACTAGTTCTAGGAAAAGTAATTACGGATCCAAGTGATATATCCTTGAAAGCCTTCGAGGCGCATAGAATTAATCCTGATATAATAAAAGATTTAATTCCAAAAGGAGAGTCAAGAAGAATATAGGATGTGGTTAGAACTCGTAGGCATTGTAAAGTGTTTTGGTTATCAAATAATAAAAGCATGGATAAACACATGGTGATAACTTTGACTGTTCGGTAATTAACAACATTAACTCTGTCAAAGAGGTATTTTATTGTTAATAACTTACTATTAAAAAATTATCAAATTTTCTTATAACGTTCAATTCTTGGAAAACTTTGAGTATGATGAGTCCTGATAAATCTGATTTAATAAAAGATTCTGCTGCAGCCTATCCTTGGACCTCATGGGGCAACAATTTCGATACTTGCGCTTTCCATTATTTGTATAAAATATTACCTCCTCTATTTACGAAGGAAAGAGGAAGTAGACGATCATAGAAAAATACCTTGAAGGCGGTGAGAAGGATGTTTTTGATAAAATATCAAAAATGTGTAATCTTAAATTTGATATTGATGATGTTACTGCAGAACAGTGTGAAAAGGAGTGTGAGTTTAAACCAACAATTTTTTATTATGACATTATTATGTCAATGGAATATAATATAGCTTTTACCTTGTTTAAGTATGGTATGTCCTGAACAGTCTATAACCGAGCCAGAGATAATATCTATGAAAAGAATTTTAAAAAATGTGTCTGAGCTTGATTCTGGTCAATATGAAAAAATCATTTTGAAAGTATGGAAAGGATGAGACAAAAATTGTAGCCCTGGATTACCATTGGACTAATTTAATTAGCGGCACAAGAAAACAAGTTAAATATAAGCTTGATGGGCCAAGGTGACAATCAAGTTATTATTATCCATTATACATGGGACCAATTATCAGTGAAAGTCAATATCAGACATAAATTTATAAATCATGTATGCCATATTCTTATCTGTAGGATTAGAATTAAAGTTATCAGAAACATGGACATCAAAATTTGTTCATGACTATGGAAAACCTCGATTTTACAATGGTACTGCAATTAGTCAAGGTACTAAAAAATGTGCACGTTTACGTAATGTCAGATAAGAAGTACAATGAGTACAATGTGCAAAAAATAATAGTCCGATCCGATTTATTAAAGGAATGACGATATCAAGTTTATATGATCATGTTATAAGAGGTCAAATGATAAAGTAACATGTTGGCTATCTTTTTATCTATTCTTAAAAACTGAAGACGAAGCTTTCTTTAATTAAGTTATTAAAACAGCACAATTGTTACCTGATTCTCTAACAGTTCCTCAATAACAACAATGAAGGTTAATTCAGGACATTTGTTGTTTAAATATTAATAGTCTCCCAACATTAGAAAATTAATACTTTCAGCTCTCTAATATAAGAACTCTAACTGCATTAAGAAACAAAATGAAAAGTGTATCAATTGTAAAAAAGTTAATACAAAAAAAAATGTTAGTTTACACGGATTAAAAAAAAACACCTTTTCGTAACCACGACAGAATGCCTATCTTACCAAATAATCCTATCAGGTCGCAATCTATCTAATGGCAGGACCCAATAGAAACATCCCCACCAAATAAAGAATCTCAATCTCAACACCACAATTCGGTTGACCACATTACAGATTCTCTTAGACGACTAGAGGTATCTAATTAGCCAGGTTATTCCAACTCAATAATAAATTATTACACAACAAATACGATCTGCAAAGTTGCAGATTCCGCGAATGTAAAATTAGAAAGTAGCGCGAATAAAATAATCATCCCCTCTAGAACCGAAACTTCCATTCAAACCCTCTCAGTCATCAATGGTGAGATTCTAAGTCACGCTGAAGTCCTTTTCGTGGAAAATAGCACCACAATAGCGATAAATAACCAAACAATCTTTCCAATAGTAAACTCAAATGACCACGAAGAGTGAATATTTTCTCACCAAAAAATTGACGCAGCACGCATAACTACAATGTAGACCAATTCGCCACTATTAGCTGTCCCAAAGAAACTAGATGGATTAGGGAACAAACAATGGAGAATCGTTGTGAATTTTATTAAGCTACACGACTCCACAATTGGAGATACTTTCCCTCTACCAAACGTAGGCGACATTTTTGACCAACTAGGTCACTGAATATTTTTCATCATTGATATGGCTAGCGGGTACCATCAGATTAGTATGAACCATCAAAACCGATACAAAATCGCTTTCAGTCCTCATTATGGACATTATGAGTTCACCAGAATGCCTTTTGGTTTAAAGAACTCGCAGAGTACATTCCAACGCACAATAAATCATATCCTAACAGGTTTCCAAACCTGAAAATGCTTTGTGTTATCTCGATAATGTCATCATTTACGGGAAAAACCTAGATGACCACAATCACGAGCACGCGAAAATTTTTACAATTTGATAACCGCGGGTTCACCATAATTATGAATTTATTGTCACGATCGGCGATTTTTTCAATAAAATACAGCCTGTTATATATTCGTATTGATAATACATTACTAATTTCAGTATTGTCACCTAGCTACCTATACAGTTGAAACGAATGCTTCGTCTTAACTCAGATAAGAATACATATACATTTTAATGTTAAGTTAATTTGTGTGTGTGTGTCGGTATAAGAATAAATGTATTTTAAATCAGGGGTTGTAAAATTCGATATATAAACCAAAATATGAAAAATTTGATAATATTTTTCATAATACAGTTGATCGATATCGTTTAGCTACCCAGCTGACTACATAATGCTATTATGCAAAAACATCCTGTTTTATACACGATCGGTCACATTCACAACAACTGATTAAAATCACACATCTACTAAAAAAATTATCCGTTCGTAATTTTTTACCAGTAAAATTAAATAACAGCAACTAAAATTTACCACCACATGCACATTGTACATTCCATTCACATAAAAAATATAAACAATATCTTTACTTAACAGCATGCACTTTTCGTTACGTTCTTACAACGCAAAATATGGTCACTTTTTTTATTTAACCTTTTTACATACTTAAGTACATTCGCACTAAAAATTTTTTGTATTGTTCGATTACTTAAAACTTGTAGATATTCTTGATTTATTCAACACACAAGTGTTGAATAAATCAAGAAATAACAAATGTATGTGTACCTTTAGTTATTTAGAAATGTTCACAACAAAAAAATATTAAATTAACGTCTGGAGAGCAACACGAACACGTTCGACTGTAGCCGCTTACATAAACAAATGAAATAAACAAAATTGTATTTTTATACACATACTAATGCAACAGCTGCTTTCTATATATACTAAAATAAAATTAGTTTAACCCTCCGTTAGGCACGTTAGTCTGGTGACCCTTAAATATTTTCAATTAATTGTATATAACAATTTTTTGGGATGAATTGAAACGTTAAGTACCTACCAGGAAAGATTTTTTTTGTTCTTAAAAGTTCCCACATGTATTGGAAGAGAAATTCGTTGAATGTGGAGAAAAAAGTTTTTTACTAAAATAAAAAACATGAAAGAGTTATGCGCGCAATGAGAAAGGTAACCACTACACGTTACTCTAAGAACAAATGCCTTAATTTATTTTAACAATTCTATAACTTCCAAAAATATATACATATGATTGTATATAATTATATATTGATGCTGTTGCTATTGCTGTTGATGACCTTTCTCGTCGAGCAACCTATTAAAAAAACTCAAAAAAACAATCTTTGTGATAAAATGACAATAATTACTAATAGAATTATAATGTTATTATAGCTTAATGGACTAGATGCATACTATAAATCAATATCATAGTATAATATCAGTCAATAAGCTATAACCTTTTCGGCTTAGTGACTACCACATAACAAAATAATGCTTTCATTTATAAGTCTTCCGAAATACGTTTGATTAGCCTGTCCAAACTATTTGGTGGTTTCAACGTTATGCATTTGTTCCATAAGGAATCTGTATAACGTGGATAGGAATTGACGCATCACACACTCTGCTCTGAATATGAATAGATCGCCTGTTTGCTACAAAACGCTTTAATGGCCCGTTGACCGTTATATACTTTTTATATCAATTTTTTTTAATCAATAGATAATATAACCTTAGAAAGGAACAAGAATTTCAAGTCGCTTCATTAGAAATATATTTAAATTTTAAATTAAAATTAAAAATGTCTGGCTATTACCGTAATATTATTTAACATACATTTTCTCTACGTATGCGGATATAAAATATAAAAAATATCCGCATAGTAACCAATCAAATCAACACATATAAACCTTGTGACTAGCTTCACCAATCAAATCACACGTTTGCGGATATAATAATGCGTATCAAAATAAAAACAAAGTAAAAACGGAGATAAAAATGTTTTAAATTAGTTTTTAAATGGAGTAAGGAGATTTTTGCCCGCATCCGAGTGATTTGATTAATGACGCTAGGTTTATATGGTTTATATCAACAGGGTTAATATGTGTTGATTTGATTGGTTACTATGCAGATTTTTTATATCCGCATACGTACTTTCGCCTTAAAGAGAGAATGTGTGACGACACCGATTTGATGAATTTGTTTTGATTTACCAATTTTTTGTTGAATGTATTATAATATTGGTTAACGAAGCACTGTATTATTTGGTTGTCACTTTCGCTATATTAAGATGAAGACGTGTAAATTTCCGGTTTTAAGCGTCCTTATTACATCGACCAAAGATTTTTAAATGTACAGAGAATGTTTATTGCAAATTGAATAATGATAGATGGGGCTGTAAACGACGAAATTCAAATTTTATTCTATTTTTGCTATAAGCTGAGAAGTCTACATATATTCAAAACGATTTACAAAAATTTAAACTTTTTTTTAAATGTAAAACATTTAAGTACATAGTGTTTGCAAATCCAAAATTGAAGGTCGATGTATTTCGAAACTATAAATATATATCGTTAAAGCTGCGTACCACGGTGTAGAAAAGCTTCGAAAAATGAAAATATGTTTGATAAACTACCCAAAATTAGTTGCTAGTATCAAAGTTATGCATTCGACATATAAGAACGGCAATGTCCCAAAAGGAATCTTTAGAACGTGACTAGGACGTGACGTAGCGACACATGTTTTGTTTGCATCAATTTCTTTGAGACTTGTCCACTTTTTTGTTTCACAAATTTATGTTAAAATCGAACTCATTTTCATGCGAACTGTTCATGAGCGAAACAACTTAAAGATATATGAAAATGTCGGTTGAAATATATTTAGTTACATAATGTTTGTTGTCAGATAATCGAATGTTAATTTTGTATAAAAAGACACATAATAATTTGCCAAAAATAGATTTGATTTTAAATTACCATCCTGGCACATTCTGTGGAATCAATCACAGCTTGGACAACAATTTTGTTGCTTTTATATTGCAAACTTGTCCCAATATAAATTTCGTCGATTTATAGTGTAGGTGAAGTATGTAGGTTAGAAGAGATTAGCTGTAAATATCTGATGTGGAACAGAATCAAAAATATTCTTAAAATGTAATAGGTGGCCACCGAATGGGCATAAATTAACCTAATTTTGGCTTTTTATTTATTGTTTCAACCTGATTAATAACTGCGTCTAGTTTAATGATACGAGTAGAATCATCTTCAATATCTCGAGCCTTTATTAAAAAATCCAAAGCCCGACCTAATAAGCGTTCACGCGTCTCGTTAATTTCATAAGCATCGTCGCGATATTTTGCTAATAAATAATTAACTTGGGACCATTTCGATATTTTCATGTCACGGGGCACTACATCTAATTCCTCGCATAATTTCTGTATGTTTTCAATAAAAACTTTAACCAAAAGATTTTCGGCGATCCATATTTTTGTCGATATAAAGCACCCAAAATCATCCGAGCTTTTAAGTTTATAAAATATCACTCGATTCGAATTTTGATAAATCAAATAATTGTCAGTATTTAATTTTTCGTAGAAATTTTTAACAAAATCTTCAAAATTTTCAATATGGTACGGTGGTGTTGGGGTTGGCTCATTTTCGTCAATTGTTTCAATTTTAATAGGATCAATTTCAAAAGGGTCTGGAGGTGGAAGGATTGGTTCATTTTCTTCTATGATTTCCATTTTAATGGGAACGATTTCAATATGGTCTGGTTGTGTAAGGATTGGTTCATTTTCTTCATTTATTTCAATTTTAATAGCATTAATTTCAATATTGTCCGGTTGTGTAAGGATTAATTCATTTTCTTGAATCATTTCAATTTTGATAGGGTCAATTTGAATAGGGTCTTGTTGTGTAAGAATTGGTTCATTTTCTTCAATCATTTCCATTTTAATAGCATCAATTTCAATATTGTCCAGTTGTGTAAGAGTTAGTTCATTTTCTTGAATCATTCCTGTATTAATAGGGTCAATTTGAATAGGGTCTGGTTGTGTAAGGATCCGTTCATTTTCTTCAATTATTTCCATTTTAATAGCATCAATTTCAATATTGTCCAATTGTGTAAGGATTAGTTCATTTTCTTGAATCATTCCTATATTAATAGGGTTAATTTGGATGGGGTCTGGTTGTGTAAGGATCGGTGCATTTCCATCACATAATTTAAATTTACTAGGCAACAAGGTAGGTGATGGTAAAAAAAGAGATGGTACCGCATTATCGTGTAATTTATGTAATTTATATTTTTCATTTGGAACGATAGCGAAATCTTTTTCTTCAAAATGCCTAAAACATACTCTCGAATGTTTGAGAGGTTTCCAATTTTTACGACCGATAGCCTGCACCCACTTCGACTTCATGTCCTCGAAATACGGAAATGAAAATATGGGTAGTTTTATGTTTCCCGAAGCTTTGCTACATCCTGGCACGTAGCAATGACGAGACATATTTATAGTTTCGAATTATACCTCAACAAAAACAAATTATTGAATCAGAAGAGTATCAAATGGGCCTAACAAATTTCTAATCAAAAAACGTTAATTTAGAATTTATCTAAAATTTAATTTTAAAAAATTTATTTACTTGCCAAGCACAAACCGAAACGATTAATATTACCGTTAATTTTTATTTAGACAAATATCACGGTTCGCTCACCTGCAAATCTACGATAGACCAAACCAATATGTAATTTATTTTTTAGTTTGCAAATGCTTATCGGATTTACCGACACGCTGCTCACTTCAAACACAATCGAGGGTTAATATGATTGTCGAACAGTCTAGATTGCTTTGTTTCTGACAACAACTACATAAAAGTATAAAACTGTTATTTTGTTTTTACGTATTTTGTTTGAAATAATAAAAAAAAACAAAAAAATATTACACTGATATATATATTTTTTTTATCGCGCACGCGCGCTCACTCACACACTAATATTTTAGTTCGCACGTTCGAAGACGCGTCTGAATCGATTTTTATAAATTCGTTTGACTTTTAAAATTACTTAACACAATACTTATTCGGTAATTAAAAATTTAATCTTTAGTTAATTAAAAATATTCACACAAAAATAATTAAATTCACATTCACCGGACTGAAATACGATAACGTTCGACTGCTACCAGTTATATAAACTAAATAAATACCAAATTGTATTTTTATACACCTATACCAATGTAAAATAATGGCGAATCATATAGAATTTTCTTCATGCGTGTGTAGTAGTACCATATAAAACCATATAAAACAAATAAAAAACTAATACGCCCAATGTTATGTACATTTTTTATTTCATCTACGTTTACCACAGCTTGTATACACATTGTTGTTGGTGACGGTTCGTTGCTTACTCATGTTTCAATAAATAACGCACACTACTATAAATCTATGAGAGCATTTTTTTCAATATGTCTGATTTTACATTATGAAGTTATAATATACAAAACCGACTTTATTAACAAGCCCTATTGAATGTTATAAATTTATATCAACGTTTGAATTGAGTGAAATGGGATAAAATACACTATGGTTTACTACCTTAAACTCTTCTACACGCTAAAGCTGAATTCAGCCATAATTATTTATTTGGATTTATTAGCAATTTCTTTAGGCCCATCGCGGTACTTGGATAACAAATATGCAATTTGAGACCATGTGGATATTTTCATGTTTCGAGGTATATTTTCTAAATCTGCGCTATATATTCGAGTTTTATGAACAAGAACCTTCACGAAAAGATTATTGCTGACACAAATTCGTATCGAAATATTGCAACCGGTTTCATCCGAATCTTCTAATTGATAAAAAACTACCTTTTCGTGATTTTTAAATATATGATACTTATAAATATTTAATCTTTCCCCGAATTGGCTTGAAAAAAGTTCAAAATTACCGATATAATCACCTATAATTGGTGCAATTGGTTTAATTGGTACAATTGGTTTAATTGGTACAGTTGGTTGAATTGGTTGAATTGGTTTAATTGGTTGAATGTGTTCGATTGGTGCAATTAATTCAAATTGAAATGGTTCATTGGTAACATTAACCGAAGGGATGGAAGTTGGTTTTAGTCTAAGATACGAGAGGGGGTTTGCATAGAAATCGTCTGCTTTAAAATGCTTTTCACATATGTTAGTATGTTTTTTTGGATTCCAATTTGGCCTGCGAATAGCATTCAACCATTTTCTTTTCATTTCTTCGTTAGCCGGGAAAGTAAAAAGAGCAACTGGATTATCCGCGGTATTGTACACATTACAATTCAAAATGCAGCAATGACGCGGCATATTAAACAATTATAATATGAACTAGTTCTTTAACTACTTAATTGATATTACAACTACAAGATTTATTACTTACCTGTAGTTAAATCACCAAATCGATAGAATTCCTTCTTATCTTGTTGAAACTCCTTGAAAATATCAACGGCATCCGCTAAAAAAACGTTTCTCAATTAATTATACTTTAAATCGAAGTTAAACTATATGTAACTTTAGTATTATTGAACAGATTAAAACCGTAATGTATAATTTTTTTATTACTACTTACTTAGTAATTACTGGATTTAACTTGAATACGTTTGATAATAATTGCTGCAAAACCATCTGCTTTTCATGAATTCGGAAATACAACGAACAAGACGTACATAATATCAAATACTAATATACATATCGAAAAGTACTACATTTATTTACTTCGTCTGTACCTTACTCACAGCTAATTTATAGACATTGTTTGTGGTGTTAGTAGCGCATATACATAAACGGTTTTGGCTTGAACAGCGTCAAAACCAACAACAATGTTTAAGAATTAAAGATTGCTTGATAAAAAGACGATTGTTGTTGCGAATATAGAGTAAAAAAAATTTTAGGATTCTATATTTTAATAGGGTTGAGCGAAGAGAGGAAAAAATGCTCACTTTCCTATATAGCTTTAAAGGTGTGCGTTTAATAGTAGTAGTGAGAAACAGACAAAAATTGAGAAAATTAAAGTAAAATGTATACAGGCAAACCCAACACAATGTGACAGTTACTAAAGCACAGAAATATGTATATGATTTCATTTAACTAAAGAGAGTTTTTCTTCGCTTAGATATCAATACTAAAATAAGAATAGTTTAACCCTCTGTTAAACACGTGTTCGGATAGTCATATTAATACCTCATAATATATGTGTATAACGATTTCGTTTTTTGGGATGCAATGAAATCTTTGAGCATTATAAAACATTATTAAATATATATACCTTCCAGGTAGCTAACGTATTTTTTTTTTGTTCTCAGTGGTTTTCACGATTGTGTTAAACTACCTATGCAGGTAAACGTTTGGTAAATTTAGTTAGTTACCTAATTCGAGTAATTTTAATATTGTGACAATATCTATACGCTGCGAATGATTACTCAGACATTTCGTGCAAATTAATGATGTGCAATGATGAATAATGAGCGTTCAGCGTAGCACATGAGTTCTGACTTAAGTTACTAAGTTAAATTTATTTAGGACTCTATACAAGGTGTTATGCAGTTACTTTTGAATTGATACTAATAATTAAGACACCTTTATATGATTTTAACTCCGTTGCTTTCGCCAACTTAGATCTTTCTATAATGCAAATATATCATTAGTTTATAGTAAATATAAATCGGTCCTAATACACTGCCCTGTATTACACCTACTTATATTTCCTTCAATTAAGAATAGGTTTTTCAAATTCAATTCTTAAGGATTTTTTTAAAATACGATACCAGTATTTTAGTAAATTACATTATTAAGAAATTTCTTAGCTTATGGTTAAGTCATTTATGCTAAAATTTGTCTAAACTTGCGAATTTTTCCCCTTAAGTGATTCCTCAATTATATTGATTATTTTATGTATTTGTTGTTGTTGAATGTTGGCTACAAAACCAAAACTGATACTCTCGATTCTCGGGTTTAACCTTTTTATCAGTATAGCTTTTCAAAGATTTAGACTTAGCAACAGTAAAATTGGTCTATAAGACGAAGTTTCGTGTGAGGGCATTGCAGGTTTTAGTATCATGATTACTTCTCAGGCAAGCTTAATCACTGCTTTCCATTGTATGTGTTTTTAAATTTTCTGTGCTTCTTTCCAATGCCATTAATCAATACTGCTATCATAAGTTAGTTTTCTTAGTTTTTGGTTTTCACTAACTAATAGACTGATTTAGAATGTTCAACTTAGTTTTATATTGGGAATATTTTTTATTTTTAAAAAGTAATAAAATAGCTATGTAGGAATAACAATTCACTAAACAAAAGGGTCTATCAATACCGTGCCACAAACCGAAGAGCAATAGCTGCTTATTTATTCGGAACTGACACAGCGCGGTGTAAAATTGTTCATTGGAGGTTTTCGGTCGATAGTAAAGAAATATCTAAAATGTTTCCCAGCTGGGTTTGTTTACGGAAAAACAAATTTACGAAAAAATAAATTGGCAACACTTACTACTTGAAGTTTTAACGTCAGAACATGTGATTTCAACATGGTTATCAAACACAGTATTCGATGGTAGCACGTAAAGTAATTGGTGTTGATTTCAATAGTCGAAACATATCGATAGAGCTGGTACGTTAAATTGACCCGCTAAATATTTTTTTTTGGGCTATCTCAAAGTCAAGAACGAATCAGGAATTATTGTGACGAAATTCAAGCAGACATTCTCTGCATTTGTGTACAATAGAGATTATTAAGTTCATTGAAGTTAAAGGAACCGCAAGAGAACAGAAGAATTCATGGATCTCACTAGGAAAAATCAAACAAAATTGCAATACAAAATAGGAGCTTCTACTTATAGTTCTACTTAAAGTCACTTATAGGCCTACTTATAGGCTCAAGGGGCCAAAAGTCTCCCAACTCTTGCGCAGTTAATTTAAAGTTCTACTTTACGCCATCGCTAGCCAAATAGGGGATGCACCAATACAAATTAACATTGAATATCCATCTGCACATTGCATTGCTTCAGCCAGCCTGTGCTGGTATAGAGTCATGTCCAAATCGAACTCATTTTCATGCTAACTGCGATTTCATGATAATTCATGAGTTTCATGATAATGTCTTTTGATTAACGGCCTGACACATGTTGTGGGATCATTTACAGCTTGGCCAATAATTTTATTGCTTTTTTGTTGCAAGCCTAAGTGCATGTTTATTCTTGGATATAGGTTAAGCGTTTGTACATCAATAGTCGTATGAAAAAATAACACGATAGCAAATACTAACATATTGTGACGAGGACTGTCTAAATAATATAAAAGCTAGCGTCTTATAAAAATTGTGAAAATCTAAAATAAAGTGTTAGGAAGTTTTAACAATAAATGTATTTGATTTTTTTTGCTAATGTTTATTTAAAATGGTTTAACTATTGCTAATTTAAGTTTTTATGAATTATATAGTTGCACTATCACGTATAGGCTCGATCAACTGACTTAATTATTGTTAAATTTAAAAGCAAATTTGTTTAGCAAGTTTTATTTATCTTAATTAAAATTCAATAAAAAAATGTTCTCAATATGCCACCGAGTGAGTGTAATTTAAGAAAGCGAAGATAACGGTTTCAAAGTTATCTTTGGCTTTTTCTTTTTATTTAATGATTCAACCTGAGTAATAACTGTGTCTAGTTTGCTGTCACAGTTAGAATTGTCTTCAATTTCTCGAGCCTTCATCAAATAATCTAAAGCACGATCTAATAAGTGTTCACGAGTCTCGTTAGTTTCACCAGAATCGTCGCGGTATTTTGTTAATAAATAAGAAATTTGAGACCATTTCGATATTCTCAAGTTACGAGGTACTACATCTAATTCCTCGCAATATTTTTGTATATTATCAATAATCACCTTAACGTAAAGATTATTGGTGATCCATATTTTCGTCGAAATATAGCATCCAATATCATCGGAATTTTTAAGTTTATAAAAAACCACTTTATTTACATTTTGATAAATAAAATAATTCTCAGTATTTAATCTTTCGTTGAAATTTTTGACAAAAATATCAAAATTTCCAATATAGTCGGGTGGTGCAATGATTGGTGTCACTTTAATAGGTAAAAAAAATGTTGGTGTTGGTGTTGGTTCTGTTTGTGTTAAAAAAAGAGATGGTATCGCATTATCATGTAATTTATGATTTTTATATTTTTCATTGGGAGTCACAGCCAAATCCTTTTGTTCAAAATGCCTAATACATATTCTCGAATATTTGGAAGGTTTCCAATCTTTACGACCGAGAGCCTCCACCCATTTTGATTTCATGTCCTCGAAATATGGAAACTGAAATGTGGGGTTTCTAGTACTTCCCGAAGCTTTTCTACATCCTAGCACGGAGCAATAAGACATATTTATAGTTTCGAATTATAAATAAATTTAAAAAAATAATATTGAATTAGAATATCAAATGGGTTTAACAAATTTCTAAATAGACGTACTCGACCAAATTTAACCACAAAATAAATCAAAACGAATATTTAGAATTTATCCGAAATAAATTTACTTGCCAAACCCAAACCGAAATTGTTAATTTAAAATATCGAACAAATATCGCGATTTATATTATCGTTTAGTTTAATTTAGAAAAATATCATGGAGCACTCACCTGCAAATCTGCGATTTGTATAGCTAATTTGTATATAAAGATAACCTTAATATTGCCTTTTAAATTTTATAGCATATTTCGAAGAATTTTACTCTCTTTTATATTGTACTGCGCGAATGTGTATCGAATATACCGACACGCTGTACACTTCCAATACAATCAAGGGTTAATACAATTGTGAAACGATCTAGATGGCTTTGTTTCTAACACAACTAAATAAAATTTTTATTTTACGTATTTTGTTTGATATAAGAGAAAAACAAAAAAAATATTACACTAATAAAAGTTTGTTTCTTCCACTGCGCATACACAATACACATACACAAAAAAAATTCAATTCGCCCGTTGGAAGATGCGACTAAATCGATATTTTAAATCCATTCGATTTTTAAATTTACTTAGCACTAAACTTATACGGTAATTAATAAATTTTAATTTTAGTTATTTACAAATGTTCACACGAAAAAAATTAAATTCACATCTGCTGGACTGTAAAACGATAACGTTCGACTTCACTGTTACCGGTTATATAAACTAAATGAAAAACAAAATTGTATTTTTATACACATATACTAATGTAACTTAACTGAAATTCTCTTCATTTGTTTGTACTAGTAACATACCATATAAAATCAAACAAAAAAAAAATAAAAATGTGTTCGTTGTTCGTTTGCTAAGTCGTTGCTTACTACGATTTTCAACGATATCAATAAATAACGCGCACTAGTACTATTATAAATCTATGAACACAGTTCTTTTTTAAAATGGGGATAGTTTTTTATACTTATATATTCTTTCTACATATAGTTCACAAACACAATTATATTATGTATATACAAAACCACCATATTAACAAGCAAAGCGCGATAAGTTTTATATAAAACTTATCGCGTAGCACACCATTTAAAAACTATAAAACAAATTTATTATTAGTATTATTTTGTTGCTGACAATTTCAATAAATAATGCACACTACTTTAAATATAATTTCTCTTAATCGAGTTTATATCTCACAAATACTTTAAAAAATTGTGAATTTGCGCAGCGTACGTAGTGGATGAATTCGGCGTTTATTATAGATAGTTTTGATTAAGTGCAAATTAATGGTATAAAATCATAATTAAAAACATTTATGGAGTGTAAATGTTGATAATTATGATTTTATACCTTTTAAATGCTAAGACTGAAATTAGCCACTTATTTACTCGGAATTATTAGCAATTTCTTTAGGTTCATCGCGGTACTTGTTTAATAAATATGATATTTGAGACCATTTAGTTATTCTCATGTTTCGAGGAAAGTTTTCTAAATCGGCGCTAAATACTCGGACATTATGAACAATAACTTTCGCGTACAGATTATTGGTAACACAAATTCGTACCGACGTATTACATCCATTAACATCCGAACTTTCTAATTGATAAAAAACTACCTTTTCGGAATTTTGAAATATATGATAATTTAATAAATTTAATCTTTTCTGAAACTGCCTTGCAAAAAATTGAAAATTACCGATAGAATCTTCTTTTTTTTTTGAATCAATTTCATCTTGCGTCACCTCAAAAATCGAGGGGACGGAAGTTGTTTTTAGTCTAAGGCGCGTAAGGGGGTTTGGAACAAAATCTTCTTCTTTAAAATGTTTGTTACATATCGTAGCATATTTTAAAGGATTCCAATTTTGCATGGGAATGGCATTCAACCATTTTGTTTTCATTTCTTCGTTGGTTGGAAAATTAAAAAAGAAAGACTGATTTTCTATGGTATGTACCGAGCTACAACCTATGATGCAGCAATTGCGAGGCATCTTAAACTGTTGAAACTTAAACTAGTTCTAACTTTATGTACGAAATTGATATTACAACCACTTACCAGTAAAACCAGCAAATCGATGAAATTCCTTTTTATTTATGTTAAAACTCCTTGAAAATGTTGAGATCAGCCGCTAAAAAAAATGTTTTTAAATTATTTATAGTTTTAATCGAAGTTAAATTACGCAACTATAATATTATTGTACAGAATAAAACAGTAATCTGTAATTTTTTTATTTCTACTTACTTAGTAATTACTGGATGTTATTTGAATATTTTTGATATTAATTACTGCAAAACAATCTGCTTCCATTGAAATCGTAAATACAATAAAACAAACGTACATAATATCAAATACTAATATACATATAGCAAAGTACTGCACATATTTCCTTTGTCTGTGTACTATATATAGTGATGGTTGTTAGTATTGCTACGGTTTTGTATTATATACGGCTTGGCATAAACCAACAACAATGTTTTAGAAATACAGATTGTTATAAAGAGGGTTTTGGTTGCGAGTATAGAGTAAACAAAAATCGCATATGTACTTCATTTTAATATTCAAAGAAGGAGGGAAAAATGCTCAATTTTCTGTATGGCTTTAAAGGTGTGCGTTTATTAGTGGTAGTGAGAAACAGACAAAATATGAGAAAAAATTGTATATGGATTTTTAATTTTGATAGTAACTTATACACCGAAATGTGTATATAAATTCGTTTAACTGAAGAGCGCTTGTTCGGTGCTTCGTCTTTCGATATCAATAATAAAGATTAGTTTAACCCTCTAACGTGCTCAGTTAGTTACATTTGTACATCATAAATATTTTGTTTTTTGGGGTGCATTAAAATCTTCGATCATTTTGAAACATTATTATTAGGTATACAAATAAAGCTTCGCCCCATTTTTGCTTTATAAAAAATTAAGCATTTATTTAAAAAAAAAAAACGGTAGCTTACGTTTTATTCAAATTGTTGTACATTGCTACCATGTCGATTGAACGCTTTATCTTTTTGAGGCTTGTCCATGAATATTCCTAATTTTTTTGTATCTTCATATAAAGTGAAGTGCTCGTCTCGACATTAAAAGGATTAATATATTATTATATTATTATATTATTATATTATTATATTATTATATTATTATATTATTATATTATTATATTATTATATTATTATATTATTATATTATTATATTATTATATTATTATATTATTATATTATTATATTATTATATTATTATATTATTATATTATTATATTATTATATTATTATATTATTATATTATTATATTATTATATTATTATATTATTATATTATTATATTATTATATTATTATATTATTATATTATTATATTATTATATTATTATATTATTATATTATTATATTATTATATTATTATATTATTATATTATTATATTATTATATTATTATATTATTATATTATTATATTATTATATTATTATATTATTATATTATTATATTATTATATTATTATATTATTATATTATTATATTATTATATTATTATATTATTATATTATTATATTATTATATTATTATATTATTATATTATTATATTATTATATTATTATATTATTATATTATTATATTATTATATTATTATATTATTATATTATTATATTATTATATTATTATATTATTATATTATTATATTATTATATTATTATATTATTATATTATTATATTATTATATTATTATATTATTATATTATTATATTATTATATTATTATATTATTATATTATTATATTATTATATTATTATATTATTATATTATTATATTATTATATTATTATATTATTATATTATTATATTATTATATTATTATATTATTATATTATTATATTATTATATTATTATATTATTATATTATTATATTATTATATTATTATATTATTATATTATTATATTATTATATTATTATATTATTATATTATTATATTATTATATTATTATATTATTATATTATTATATTATTATATTATTATATTATTATATTATTATATTATTATATTATTATATTATTATATTATTATATTATTATATTATTATATTATTATATTATTATATTATTATATTATTATATTATTATATTATTATATTATTATATTATTATATTATTATATTATTATATTATTATATTATTATATTATTATATTATTATATTATTATATTATTATATTATTATATTATTATATTATTATATTATTATATTATTATATTATTATATTATTATATTATTATATTATTATATTATTATATTATTATATTATTATATTATTATATTATTATATTATTATATTATTATATTATTATATTATTATATTATTATATTATTATATTATTATATTATTATATTATTATATTATTATATTATTATATTATTATATTATTATATTATTATATTATTATATTATTATATTATTATATTATTATATTATTATATTATTATATTATTATATTATTATATTATTATATTATTATATTATTATATTATTATATTATTATATTATTATATTATTATATTATTATATTATTATATTATTATATTATTATATTATTATATTATTATATTATTATATTATTATATTATTATATTATTATATTATTATATTATTATATTATTATATTATTATATTATTATATTATTATATTATTATATTATTATATTATTATATTATTATATTATTATATTATTATATTATTATATTATTATATTATTATATTATTATATTATTATATTATTATATTATTATATTATTATATTATTATATTATTATATTATTATATTATTATATTATTATATTATTATATTATTATATTATTATATTATTATATTATTATATTATTATATTATTATATTATTATATTATTATATTATTATATTATTATATTATTATATTATTATATTATTATATTATTATATTATTATATTATTATATTATTATATTATTATATTATTATATTATTATATTATTATATTATTATATTATTATATTATTATATTATTATATTATTATATTATTATATTATTATATTATTATATTATTATATTATTATATTATTATATTATTATATTATTATATTATTATATTATTATATTATTATATTATTATATTATTATATTATTATATTATTATATTATTATATTATTATATTATTATATTATTATATTATTATATTATTATATTATTATATTATTATATTATTATATTATTATATTATTATATTATTATATTATTATATTATTATATTATTATATTATTATATTATTATATTATTATATTATTATATTATTATATTATTATATTATTATATTATTATATTATTATATTATTATATTATTATATTATTATATTATTATATTATTATATTATTATATTATTATATTATTATATTATTATATTATTATATTATTATATTATTATATTATTATATTATTATATTATTATATTATTATATTATTATATTATTATATTATTATATTATTATATTATTATATTATTATATTATTATATTATTATATTATTATATTATTATATTATTATATTATTATATTATTATATTATTATATTATTATATTATTATATTATTATATTATTATATTATTATATTATTATATTATTATATTATTATATTATTATATTATTATATTATTATATTATTATATTATTATATTATTATATTATTATATTATTATATTATTATATTATTATATTATTATATTATTATATTATTATATTATTATATTATTATATTATTATATTATTATATTATTATATTATTATATTATTATATTATTATATTATTATATTATTATATTATTATATTATTATATTATTATATTATTATATTATTATATTATTATATTATTATATTATTATATTATTATATTATTATATTATTATATTATTATATTATTATATTATTATATTATTATATTATTATATTATTATATTATTATATTATTATATTATTATATTATTATATTATTATATTATTATATTATTATATTATTATATTATTATATTATTATATTATTATATTATTATATTATTATATTATTATATTATTATATTATTATATTATTATATTATTATATTATTATATTATTATATTATTATATTATTATATTATTATATTATTATATTATTATATTATTATATTATTATATTATTATATTATTATATTATTATATTATTATATTATTATATTATTATATTATTATATTATTATATTATTATATTATTATATTATTATATTATTATATTATTATATTATTATATTATTATATTATTATATTATTATATTATTATATTATTATATTATTATATTATTATATTATTATATTATTATATTATTATATTATTATATTATTATATTATTATATTATTATATTATTATATTATTATATTATTATATTATTATATTATTATATTATTATATTATTATATTATTATATTATTATATTATTATATTATTATATTATTATATTATTATATTATTATATTATTATATTATTATATTATTATATTATTATATTATTATATTATTATATTATTATATTATTATATTATTATATTATTATATTATTATATTATTATATTATTATATTATTATATTATTATATTATTATATTATTATATTATTATATTATTATATTATTATATTATTATATTATTATATTATTATATTATTATATTATTATATTATTATATTATTATATTATTATATTATTATATTATTATATTATTATATTATTATATTATTATATTATTATATTATTATATTATTATATTATTATATTATTATATTATTATATTATTATATTATTATATTATTATATTATTATATTATTATATTATTATATTATTATATTATTATATTATTATATTATTATATTATTATATTATTATATTATTATATTATTATATTATTATATTATTATATTATTATATTATTATATTATTATATTATTATATTATTATATTATTATATTATTATATTATTATATTATTATATTATTATATTATTATATTATTATATTATTATATTATTATATTATTATATTATTATATTATTATATTATTATATTATTATATTATTATATTATTATATTATTATATTATTATATTATTATATTATTATATTATTATATTATTATATTATTATATTATTATATTATTATATTATTATATTATTATATTATTATATTATTATATTATTATATTATTATATTATTATATTATTATATTATTATATTATTATATTATTATATTATTATATTATTATATTATTATATTATTATATTATTATATTATTATATTATTATATTATTATATTATTATATTATTATATTATTATATTATTATATTATTATATTATTATATTATTATATTATTATATTATTATATTATTATATTATTATATTATTATATTATTATATTATTATATTATTATATTATTATATTATTATATTATTATATTATTATATTATTATATTATTATATTATTATATTATTATATTATTATATTATTATATTATTATATTATTATATTATTATATTATTATATTATTATATTATTATATTATTATATTATTATATTATTATATTATTATATTATTATATTATTATATTATTATATTATTATATTATTATATTATTATATTATTATATTATTATATTATTATATTATTATATTATTATATTATTATATTATTATATTATTATATTATTATATTATTATATTATTATATTATTATATTATTATATTATTATATTATTATATTATTATATTATTATATTATTATATTATTATATTATTATATTATTATATTATTATATTATTATATTATTATATTATTATATTATTATATTATTATATTATTATATTATTATATTATTATATTATTATATTATTATATTATTATATTATTATATTATTATATTATTATATTATTATATTATTATATTATTATATTATTATATTATTATATTATTATATTATTATATTATTATATTATTATATTATTATATTATTATATTATTATATTATTATATTATTATATTATTATATTATTATATTATTATATTATTATATTATTATATTATTATATTATTATATTATTATATTATTATATTATTATATTATTATATTATTATATTATTATATTATTATATTATTATATTATTATATTATTATATTATTATATTATTATATTATTATATTATTATATTATTATATTATTATATTATTATATTATTATATTATTATATTATTATATTATTATATTATTATATTATTATATTATTATATTATTATATTATTATATTATTATATTATTATATTATTATATTATTATATTATTATATTATTATATTATTATATTATTATATTATTATATTATTATATTATTATATTATTATATTATTATATTATTATATTATTATATTATTATATTATTATATTATTATATTATTATATTATTATATTATTATATTATTATATTATTATATTATTATATTATTATATTATTATATTATTATATTATTATATTATTATATTATTATATTATTATATTATTATATTATTATATTATTATATTATTATATTATTATATTATTATATTATTATATTATTATATTATTATATTATTATATTATTATATTATTATATTATTATATTATTATATTATTATATTATTATATTATTGCTTTTCATTTGGCTGAAAAATCTCAACCACCCATTGTAATGAACTACGATTGAAGCTTCATAAAATACAAAAAGTGCAAGATTTAACACTTGCACAAAACGGCAATGCGCTGGCAAGGCATAACATGGTGTTAAATAAAACACATGCACGTTGGTGGCGACCTTGAGAATTTGGTATTTTTTGATGAAAATTTTCTTACGGTTTAGCAATATGTAAAAACAAAAGACAATTTAAACAAGCGAATTGCTCTACAAAAGCGAACGCCTGCATTAGTGATGGTTTCGATCGCAGTAACTGTCAGAGGAGGCTCACCACTCGTTTTCATTAAAGAAGGCGTAATACATAGGGCACGTAATCATTTCGGTCGAAACCATTGGATGTTTTAACAAGACTCGGCACCATCCCTTAAAGCCCGTGAAACCCAACGTTATTGTCCTTGAGTTGTATCGCTTACTGTAAACTGCCTGCCTCTGCGTCATCAGATCGCCCACGTAAATGTCATTTTGAATTCCTTTGCACTCCACAGGTGATGTACTATGATTTTTTATGGCTATTTTTTCAAAGTTCTGGTTGCTAGAAATAGGGCTGATGATAACCGAAGGTCACGTTTTCACCGAGAACACGATGGCGTGCTCTCCAAAGTTTTTCCAGTTAAATCAAGCTTGGGTTTAAAGCAGCACATTCACTACATCGATACCATATGGGAAGGCATAATTTACCAACAAAAATAACAGTTCTCATCGTACGGTATAAGAACATTGTTGGTTGTAAAATAAGGTTTCAGCTCGTCTAAATTTCACTGCTGGGCAGTGGTTCAATGCCATTTGTTGCTATCATAAAGAAGTTAATGTCGCGGCACCGCCATTTTCCCTTTATCGAATACTTGGTAAAAATTCATAAGCCCCAAAAACGCTTTAAGCCGGACTTTATACGAGAATTTCTGATGGCTTTATCCATGTCTTCGTTAAAATGAAAACCACTGGAGGTGATTTAGTATTTCACGAAATCGATGTCATCGCATTCAATCACGCATTTATCCTTTCGAAGAAGAATTTACGTTTGAAAATAATGATTCACATGCACGCATGTTGATGAAAAATGTTTCCGGAATATCGCACCAAGTTTTAAATTATTTCACGGTCAGAAGTTTCTTCCAAGACTTCATTAAACAGAATGCCAAATACGAAAGAACTTACCTGGGATAGATATTGTTACATTATTGACGTGTATTTAGTTATAAGATGTAAACCACTTCATAGGAATGATTCATAGCAATGAAATCGGAATAAAAGTTCCGAGGAGTCATCGTCGCCGATAGGAAATTCTGCATAATAAATAGGCATAATATAAACAGGCAAAATATATAAGCCTTATATGTGTTGTCTGATCTCTTCTCTTGACTAGATGAATGGGCATAAGCCCCGCGTAGTCAATACTGGACAAGAGGCTCATTATTTGATGTGGGCGTTGTCCGTTGAATTTGACGAGTGGCGCAGGATTAGTAATGCAATTATTGATTTTGGATGAATTACAATGGGGTGCTTGATAAAAAACTAAATTGTTCTGAATTCTGCCGCCTACTCGGAGCAACCAATAAATACAGACGATAAATGGATCAAGCTACTTCAAAGTGTTATTTTTGCAGACTTCACTCTTAGCTTATAATGTACTATATCTTCTTTGTAAAATTGTTGTTGTTATTATTGACACACTATGCGTATGCCATTAAAGAGTTCCTCTCGTCTTAGGTAAATTCCCTCGTTTCTGGGCCTCATAAATTTTGCTGATGATTAGCTATGAATGTGCTTAATCGTCTTGGATCGCTAGCTATTCAGTCCAGAAAATTTAAGAGTCAGTTCTTGCAATATTTGGACCTGACTTATTAGGCTGGTTAGAAGTACTGCTGCATATAATTCGAGCCGAGGAGTTGATTGTTGCTTAATATGTTATACTTTGGTCTTAGCTGGGATTATTTGAACTGATATCCTTCCACTTGGTACATTTATTTAAAAAATAGGCAAATTGGCAGGTATCGTAGAAGCCGTGAATATCCACTTTGAATTCTTGATTCGTGCTTGTCGTATGGAAGAGGATCATCCCATCCATAATATTGTCCACCCAATTAAGCACCTGCAAAAATATTTTAAAAGTTATAATAACGGGATAACCAACCAAATAGATTAAATAAACGGCTTGACTCAGATAGCACTGTTCGTTTTTGTGAAATTCGTGGAATTTGGTACCTGCGAGGTGAAATTAAAATTAGCTGTATCTGAATTACAAATAATTCCAAGCACCTTTGTGGATACATTGGATTGTTGTATATGGTCCTGAATTTCTTTAGGCTGTGTTTGTTTTCCGCCGTCGTTCAGGTTACCCAATATTCTTGTATTGTTGGATTTCCATTTTCTGATATGAAAGCCATAGTTAGCTAATGTTTCCGCAACCTTTTAATTTGAATTGCTGAATTTTCATCATTGGCACCCATTATAAGGTCCTTTGGTCCTTTGGCAGAAGGAATTTCGACAATGGGGTTGAGTGCTTTACATTCCATCATGAAGTCGTGATACAACTTTGCGAAAGTTGGATCCCGTATGGAGTGGCGTTCAACACCATGGAACTTTTGAATTGCAGACTTTAATAGTTCTCCCAAGCTGTTCGGTGATTTCTTAAATGGCAGGTGAGTGATGATGTGACCTTTGGTATTTCTTGTTAAAAGCATCATAAAATGATCCTTATAAAATGTTTCTTCTGGCGACAGAACACTTTCTATATTCTAAATTGCTTCAAACTTCCTTCTCATCTCCGTAAATTTCAATATTGAAAACCTCATTTCCCTTTTTAGCAAAAGCTAGCATCAAAATCCATTTTTTTTAATAATCGTGGATCTGCTAGCGAGATCGAAGGACTGCTTTATATTTGTGTGCAAATTTTGTGGTGGTAGTGGATTTGAAATATTTAAAATTACAAGAGCCTTGATAGATAGCTTCAGAAAACATTCTGGTCGAATGTTTTGTTGAACTTGACCTTTAGATATTATGGAGGTGGTTTAGCCAATCTGAGCGTTGATCTTGGTGCAGCAGCCTATTATAATTTTTAACCCCATGTATGACAACGGCGTCGTGATGGACATCTATATATTGGATGAGAAATGCAGAGACAATTAATACATCTGTTTGTACGTTTGATAAACGCTTGATGGCCTTCTACATCCAATGAATTAAATTTACTGCATTAAAAGTTTCCGTGACCGGTCACTCTGAATTTTCTGGAGCTACGTGACTTTTTATTAAGAGTTTAGTTGTTGCACGCTTTGATGTGGAACAGGTCTAAGCGTATTTCTAAGAATTTTAGAAATTTTTAAAATTTAGGGTTGATGATGTCTGCCCACTTTTCGGCTCAAAGGGCTCTTGTTTTATCATCTAGCTTTTGTAGCAAATTGTAAATCAGTCAATGGTCTTTGATTTCAGCAATTTTACCGAGTGCATGCAATCCGTGAACCACCTCATCGGAAGTGTCCATGATTCACTTTATATTTAATTCGAGAAACGTCTGAATAAATGTCGGTATTATGTATTTTTTGGGATCGTAACTCACCTTCAATTTACTTAAAGCTCCATTATAATTACTTTCTATTACAGTAATATGGCGTAGTAAGACAGCCGCTCCTCCTCGAAGAAGGCCTTTCAAATATTGAAATTTTGTATGGGGCTGAGGTTCGGTAACTCACGTATCGTCTTAGTATACATATCGTAAAACGATTGCCATTCCGATTACTCTCCCGTGAAAACTAGGGCATGTGCATTTTTGGCAACTTTACTTTTGAGCTCCCATAGTATTTTGAGGTGCATTATGAGACGAGTCGGAATCGATTACACCAGTGTTTAAATTTGTATAGCCGATGACTTCGTACTGCATTCCAATACACCTGTGTTGACTGTATGGGTACCGCATCATTTCATTATTCTTGTTAACTTTATGATGGCCTTGAAAATAGGTTGTCACCTGGGGTATAAAATCCGTTTTGCTCAGTTTTGCTCAACCGTGTAACTAGATCAAACAGTAAATGGCTTTGAATAATTTTGTACGTTTGAATCTCTTTCTTTGATTCAAAGGCAAAGGTAATCCTTCAAGACAAACATAAAATTGAAGAAAAAAATCGACGAAATCTAAAGTTGCTCTGAATGTCAAAAGTTTATCGATAAATATTTTGTTTTTGTTTTATTAATAAATTAATCAAACTGTTTACCAACATGAATAGAAAATTTGATTTTTAGAATCATTTCGATTAGATTAGAATATTTTTTATTTTAATAAATTTAACATAAAAACCATAACAACATTAAAATGTCGTTTCATCGTCGATGATACATCGAAATATTTATGTATAGATGAATATATGCGGTATTTATGCTTCGTTTACGAGTGTATCGTGATAAATTGATATTAGCAAGGTAATTTGGATTTTGTTTAGAAATTGGATTAAATTGGATTTATGCTTAAATTTGTGGATTTTAATTTTGTATTTGTTTTAAAGCTTAAGATAATCCAAATTGTTTTCTCACTCTATTCGTTTGTACTGGATCAAGAAAATAACGATTTTCACATAATGTAATAAGGTATACGCTATTTGGTATGTAAAAGGGAATATAAGGTTGTCAGGCATTTAAAATTATTATAGCTAATCATAATTTTAAAATTATGCAATTTGAGCCAATGACATATTTCTCAAGGCAAGCCACATTCGGAAACACAAATGATTTTTATGGAAACGACGTTTTAGCAGGGCTTGCAGAATGGAAGAAGCTGCACGATTGGAGCCACAGATTATAGAATTACTTCAAGCAATCATCCTGATCTATTAAAGAGACTACTTAAGGAAAATATTTTGAGTGGTGATCTTACTATCACTGATGAAAAGTCAATCAAAACTTCAGAGATAGGCAAAAGCCCGTCTGCTGACAGCTTCGTATTCCAGATAAATTTACTATCCAATGATAAAAAAAAGCGAAACCTGACACCTAGCGATCGATAATTAGTATTTTTTTTATGGTGTAGGGAAACGAAAGGTAAGTTAGTAATGACAGTATTGGTCCGGTTTCCCAGTGGCCACTGTTTAACTATATTATTAGCACAAGACAATCACAATTTTAGTCTGCCACCATTCAACTGTAATCTATAAAGGTTCCCTAAGAACAAAATCTATTAATGAACTACATTCTCCAAGCTGTAGGCTGTAACAGATGGCATTAGCTTTCACCTGTAAATTACAAATTTATTATTTAAATTTATAAATTTAAATTAGACGTTAAAAAAATTGATCAAACATTTCAAATCAATTGAATCAACCGTTGTATGACAAATACGTCATATAATCGTCGAAATTCTAATTTATATACACTTTATTTGACACAAAACTTTAAAATTAATATAAATTAAACTTAAAAAAAATTGATCTAACATTACAAATCAATTGAACCGTTTTATGATAAATACATCATATTTGATATTACCTCTTTTGACATAGTTTTTAGTAAATTGCAAAAGACGCTGGTTATTCAAACTTATGCTGTCGTGTGGTTAAAATCTTACCTTTATAACCATAGACAGTTTGTTCAGTTCAATGAATGAACTTCAGTTTTTCGGTATTTGGAAGGTGTTTTAATTATAGCAGAGAACGTATAGCACATACAAAGCACGATTGCTATAGTGGAAAGACGCACTTTATTATTGCCTTCCATATTATTATCAAAAGTGATAAGGGTCCCCAAGTATCGGAAGCCCGTTACCCCTTCAAATGTGTGGTAATTTACAAAAATAAATTTTGTTTTGATCTCTCAAACCTGTAAAGCAACTTGTATAGTGGGAATTCGTGGTTACAATTTTCTTTTTAATCTTTTTACATTATACTGTGTTTGTCACTTTTAATTTTTAAACACCATGTGCCACCAGATAATGTAAAGAACTCGAAATTTTACCATAATCTCCATTTCATATATACCCAAATGTAGGGTTTGAAAGGTGTGTTCTTATGTTTCTCGTGATATTCGTTTATTTTGGAGAAGGTATGTATATGCACATATACCCAGTAAGTTAATAACTTTTCGATACGTATTTAGATTATTTCGCTTGATTGGCATCATAATGTATTTATACGAGTGTTTATTATCGACGTATTGCGTATCGTTGTGCGCTGTTCCAATTTCTTTTTCTTGTCTTCTTGTCATAATTCGATTTAAAAAAAAAAATTTACCGGCATGTGTGTATTTAAGAAATGACGGTAAACAAAATTTTACTGACTGATTCGGCGATACTAATTCTAAATCAATAATTTTTTTGTAAGTTTTACCCTAAATGTTTAATGGGAGAACCCAGCTACTTTATTTAGTTTGTGTTTGGTAGATTTTGAAAATTAAATTATACGGCAACCGAGCAATTGGTGCAGTGGTCAAAGCTGCGGTGTTTGGTCCGAGTCGTAGCGGGTTCGAATCCCAACGGGGGAGGGTTGCAAAAGGGATTTAACGTCACTTGTTTTCGAACGATAATGACGAGAAACAGGAGATCATACTCCGGTTGGAGTACAGAATCGATGGCCCGAACCATCGTCCATGTCAGGCTGACTGGAGCAATGCAATGTGCAGATGGATTTAAAATCGAACCTGTATTCGTGCGTCCTCGATTTGGCTGGTGACGGCTTAAGGTAGGACATTAAAAATTGACCGCAAAAGAGTTGGGAGAGCTCTGGTCCCAGAAAAGATTGCAGAATTCAAACAGAGAAAGAAAATTAAAATTATACGGCAAGCGAAATTTTAATCACTTTGCCAACTGAATCAACTGTCTTACTCGATCGGTTTCGATCTAGAGCTTGTTCTTCGTTCTGTTCTAGACAGCCTGAAGGAAACAAGTCGTTCTATACTCCATTTTCATCGACATTAACCTATGCGCCTGTCAAATTCCGGCTCTCCTCTCAGAGATCGCTGTATTGTCCGGTTAGGATTAGCATTCTCGCTCATACTCATTGTTGCCGCGCTATTTTCAAAGGCAGCTTCTCTGCCCATTTGTATTTTACAGTCATGATTATACTTCCTTGAACTGCCGTGTTTTGAATTTTTGACAGTAGAACTTGTATCAACCTGTAATCCTTATAATCCTGTATTGTAGAACGCGGCAGTTGAACATCCCATCAAAAATTCAATAACTATAACTGTTGGATTAGTAATGGTTTAACCGAGATGATGACTGGGATAAAAGGCTTACTCTATTATGACTAGTTAATTCGTGTAGCTCGTTTACTCGAAAATTAAATGTGTCTGCCTTTGTATTATAATGCATGCCCAAAGTTTTATGTTCGGTTGGTCCATCATGACTTACTATGATATGTGTGTTCCTTGGTGGTTGCTGGCTAATGACAAGAGCAAATCTAGCATAATGTGTGTAATTGATTGAGTATATGCATTAAAAATTTGAGCCTTTATTGTGAAAAAATATTCAAAGTATTGCCCAGCGCTACTCACTACTTTTTCTCATCTTTCTGGCAATTTATGGATTCCATTACAGAAAAACTGCGCCGGCTTGGCGGCCAAAAATGAATCGAGCCAAATTTTCGATACCTTGAACTGAAGTGAAGCGTATTCCTGATAGGGCATTCTGCATGGATCGAAATAGGTGATAGTCGGAAGGAGCAAGGTCTGGGCTATAAGGCGGATGAGGCAGAATTTCCCATCTGTTATTCTCCAGGTAATTTTTGACCGGCACCGCAATATATGACCGAGTGTCATCGTGGTGGAAAATGATTGACTCGTGTCTGGTCGCATACGTTGGCCGCTCTGCCTGGGTTTTCTGCTTCAATCGGATCAATTGTTGACGATAGAGTTAGGCATTGAAGGTTTGGCCACTTGGCAACACCTCATATTGGATCACACTTAGCTCGTCCCTCCAAATGCACAGCATGACCTTGGCACCGTGAATATTCGGTTTTGGCGTAGATGGGCCGGCCTCGTCTTTGTGAGGCTTGGGATTATCGTAATGGATCCAGTTTTCATCGCCAGTGATAATACGATGCAAAAACGACGTCTTTTTGTGGCGCTCGAGCAGCATTTTGGACATGCAAAATCGTCTTTCCACGTCTCTTGGCTTCAACTCGTATGGCACCCAATTTCCCATCTTTTGGTTGAATCCCAAGGCTTTCAAACGTCTGAAAATTGTTGCTTGATCAACTCCCAATGATTCTGCAGGTTTTTCTTGCATTTGACATAAATCTTGATCGAGTAATACCTCCAAATCTTCATCCTCAAACTTTTTCGGCTGACCAGGACGCTCTTTGCCCTTGATGTCAAAATCACCACTTTTGAAGCGAATAAACCACTCAAAGCACTGTGTTTTTGCAAGAGTATGCTCACCAATCAAATCCACGAGCAAATGATGACTTTCAGCTGCAGTTTTGTTTGCGAAAAAGTGATTAAACAAAACCACCCGCAAATGCTGTTTTTTTCGCAAATTTGATAAATCTTCCATCGTTGAAATCGGTTGGATGTACACAATCAAAACAAAAACTTTTAGCTGACTTTGACAGGTTTTGAATAGGACTTTCAAATAACATATATGTCCATGATGTACTATAACGCATAAACAAGTAATGACATCTAGTATCAAATTCCGGTTTTTAATGCATACACCATATAAACCCCGCAGTGCTGAGAATATTCTCTTGATCACATTACCAGCCTTATCCCAGTTATTGACTCCAGCGGAAATGCTGCTGGTTGTCTCAGTTGTTCAGTAAAATGATCACGTCACACAATTCGTTCGTAGTGATAAATTGCGAAGTAGCCTGTTGAAGCGAGCTTCATAGTCGTTTGGTTCCTTTAGCAAAGGAAAGTTTTACGATAACTATCAGAAGTCAGATTGGTCTGGATGGCATCTCTTTCAGCTCCCAAAATTTGTGTAAACTTTCATCGATGTTGAACTCAATTTGTAATGTTGTCTGTTGAATTGGATTGTTAGTTGAAGAGTGAGTGTGGACCCCGCGTTTGTTTGTAATTGATTATAAATTCTGTATTTGTGGTTTTTCAGTGGTTTTTGGAAGAAGGATATGATTCAATAGTGGGGTTTTGCCGGGGTTTGGCTGCGGTTTAGTGTGAATGTTGTGAGCCATGCACCAGTAGGGCTTGGTTTTCTGTTGTATGGTTCTGTAACTGCAGCGGTACTTTTGGTTTTGCTTGGAGTAAGTGTAGTTTGTATTGGATGATTTGTAGATTTATGTTGTATTGTTACAAATTTATTACAATCTACAGATTGAAAAATTAGCCCTTTAATAGGTTCTTTTAGCAAAACTATGCAGATTTCAGAAGAATGGCTGATCTTATTAAAATAGATTTGTACAGTCAAAAGCATGAATACATAATACTAACCATTGATCGTCAAGGTGTCTATAATCTGGTTGATCTCAATAATATATCTAACTATCCTCTTATCCTTCCAAGTACAAGTAAAAATGGCTGTTCGGAGGGCCTGGTGCTTTCCGGAATATCCTGCTTAATGTTTGGCCGCACACTCTAAATTAATCAATCCAATCATTGCAAAAATCTTTGCACTGTATGCCAATTCACTCGCATCAGAAAACACATGAAACTTTTAAGCTGCATACACTATTTGGAAGGGGATCATCCTAATTTATATCTCGCGGCCACAGTTTTTGCACGATTATTTTAATCCCTATGGTTATCAGCGAAAACTGACCTAGTGAATCAAAAACTTTACTGGCTTCCGATAGAATTATACTTTAACACTGTTTTTCTCTTTCTATCAAACATTGTAGGTCCAACGGCTTAAAGGTTTCGTCTTCTGTTATTGCTTTTTTATCAGACGAATAATACAAAATATTTTGACGACCTCTTCCCTCCACGCAAAACCTGATAAATCATAGTATACAACATAAACAAAAATTTTGTTTTTTAAGCTTTTTAAGTCTTCCATCACCTATTGATCCCTTTATGGTTCAATGTTGAATGAATATTCATTCAAACATTAAAAAAAAAAATCAAATTCGATCCAAATTTGTTGCTCAGTAGACCAAAAATAACATAAAATAAATAAAACGAATCTTCCGGTTGATTGTAATATTTAATTTAGAAATAATTTCCCACTAATTTCCCCAACTCGACAAACATAAATTTGCCATTCTAATCGAACAGATACAATATTTTTTTATCCCAGCAATAATCATATTTACTGGAGAGCCCTCCAAAAAAAAAATTATTTAGAGCAAATTAAATTATCCCATTATATATATGAGTAATTTACATAAAATCATAATAAAAAATAAATATTATATTTTAGCAGATAAATCATTAAAAATAATTTCAATTTGAACATGACTGTCAAAATTAGTTAAACGTTGTTTAATAATTATTCCAGTAATAAAGTTGTATCCATTGAAATGACGAAACATTTTTTTTTAGTAGCAAAGTCAATATCGTCTGGTTTTTTATGGTTCTATACTTAGCAAAAAAGATGGATGGTATCATAAAATTCATCTTAATACAAACAAAAAAATATTTTCAATGGGCGGGAAAGCTGTTTAGAATGATTAATTTCCTTATAATCATAATATAAATAATATAATAAGTGCGCGGTTCTAAAAATTGTTTTTGTTGTGTGCCCACTTTTATAATAAATTATTTTGTACCTTGATAATTTACACGAGGCTACTGCGGGTGGTGTAAGGATAATAAATTTTGTAAAGATTACGTTAAACCAAACCAATTTCGCAAAGTAAATCCGTAAAGTAATAATAATGTTTTTTTTTTTATTATAGAATAATTAAATTGCCGCAGATGGATATAGCATTGGTGAGTGGTTTTTCCAGTTTTTTAATTTTCTTTGAGTTTTATTTTTAGTACTGTTGTGAGTTTGTTTAAATTGTTTGTGCTCTCATGATGAGCGATTTAAAATAAGCTCGGCTTAAGTAATTTGCAACAGTACATTTTTAACAATACTGTGCTTATGATTTGGGAAGATGGTAAGCTCTCAAAGTTTATTTATTATTCTTAAGTTCATTCACAATCTATCGATCCATCGGTTTGATTCTTTGTCGGCGTCTGGTGTGTGTTTTTTTCGGTGAAGCAGGTAATATTCAAAGACCTTGCAAGAGCCTATCATAATCTTGCAAGGGTGTCGAATTCATACCAAATACACCCTACCTTCAATTTCCTTTGCCATTTGACCTCGTGGAATTATCAAAAAAAGTTATTCACGAAGCCAGCATAGCTTAAAATGCATTTATTCACTAAATTGATTAGTCGATGAGTCTAACGTCTTTTTTCTCGAATTGTCCCATCCGACCTCCCATTTATTCACTGTTTCCACACGGATCAAATTACGATTTCTGAAAAGGCAACTGACAGCAGCGCCACCATCAGCTCCTGGCCGATACTTTTCTCCAATTGGAATTGGAAAACAGCTGTTGTGGGTGGTCTCCAGTGCTTTTCACCTCTAGCAAAAGATCTCCCTTCGTAGTTCTACGAATATGAATAATTCTTTCTCTCAGACCAATAAGTTCTGGGTCCGCCTTTGCTTTCGTTAGCAGTTCAGCATACGATACAGCTCTTTTTCTTAATAAAAAACGCATCCGGTTGAATTGGTCGTTTCTGATTACTTTCTCGCCTTTTTGGTGTAATTTTTTTGATTCTGGTTTATCATTTTTTTCTCCAGTTTTCCTTCTGGTTCTAAGGCTGGCTCCAGATTTGTCAGGGTACACGTGTTTGTGGTAATTCTTTCCTTTTTTCCAACTGAAGACTAGTCCGGGGTTGATTAATCGAAATGTCTGCTAGTTTCGCTCTAACAAGGATTCTCGAATCGCTGGAGTTTACTAATGCCGCTATTATATGTAGATCCATATTGAGTTACCGATCCGTAGCTTCACGATCTTCTTTCAGAGCCACCTCGAGTTTTCCCAATTTCTTAATGAATTCTTTAAACTCCTTTTCCACTTCTTTATTGAAAAGTTTAATCAATCAAACCATCATCTTTTTTTCGCCATGCCCATTGTTCCTATCGTTCACATATTTGAACAGGTTGTCTAATTGCTTTTTAACTGCAGATAATTTCGAAACACTAGGTCCTTTGAACTTAATTCGTTTGCCGTCTTTGACCTGGTCTTCATTTACATCAGGAAGTGAGACTGTCCCAGATATGTGTGTTTCTATAGGCAATTTCAAGAGCTTCTTACTATTGAATAGGTTCACCCAACTAGCTGGGAACCGATTCTTAGAATTTGATCCGATTTTAGATGCTCCTTGTTTAGCTGAACTCAATGTACTAAACGAACTTGTAACAATTGTTGCTTCGGCAGCCAAATTTCTCACTGTAAGAACATTGGGATCGTTGTATTTCGACAACTGTAAGCCCGCTTGCTCGTTCCCTAAAACCCTTGGTAATTATGTAAAAGTCGAAATAAGTCTCAACTGCGGGCTGCTCGTTGTCGGTTGTATGGGATAATGTATCCAAAGTTTATTTTAGGACTGAACTGCTGATAGATTGCTTGTAATTCTCCGTCAAATGCTGAATATTTGCGCTCAGCATCCGAAAATTTCTTAGAGAAGAATCTCAGCATTGCCAAATGTGACGTGGTATTAATACCGACCCTGCCGGCGGTTGTTGTTATTATTAGAACTGTGTCTGGTTTGGTGCGAACCCTAAACCACTAATTGGAAAGACAAGATGTTGATTGTAATTGCTTCAAGACGTATTGATGCAGGATGTTGTGCGGTTGGTGAGTTGCTCTCTCGTAATTCGAATTACACTTTGCGTAATTATCTTTGTAATTATACCCGCAGTAATTCTGAGGATGACTATCACTTTGAAATTTTCTACATTGAACTAACTTTGAATTAGTCTTCCTCATTGGCTCTATTCTAAATTTCATGCTTTAATTTGGTCGAATATTATATATCTTTGAATTTTTTTTTTCTTGCCAAGCTTATGAAAAGTTGCATTTCTATTCTTACCAGGATGTGGTCCCGTGTTCAATGCTCGCAATTAACCAAAAATTTATAAATATAAATTAAATATTATATCTTGTACCGGTGACCGATTTGTGTGTAAACAAAACAGACGTTCATTGGGCTAATCACCTTTTGGTGATTCTTAACAAGTGGTTCAAAAAGTTCTCTTTAGAGACGCGGAATGGAACGTTTACGGCCTATATATATACCATAGTTTAGTTATATGCTGTAACTATAAACCTGTTTATATGCAATAACCTGTGAAAATTGTAAGCTTCAGCTTTATTGTTAGAATTCTTTATTTGTCTGAGTCTGAAATGTTTACCTCCTTGAATTTGTTATAGTCTCCATCAAGACATTGATAGTAGGGTAATCTTTGACCCCAACTATGTTAATAGCTTGTGGCTGATTTTGATTTATCTGCTCTATTTTTGGATCTTTATTGCATTAAGTGGTTTTATTATTCATTAATAATGGCAGTTCATATTCGTCAGTAATGTTTATTCTTACTATTTTACTGGTTTATTTGTATCATAAGTGTCTTGAATGATTGGGAATTGATTCAACCTAACACAATTATGAAATCTATCCTAAAGACGGTTCTGTCGAATTTTAAATGACAAAACAGTACTGCATAGTTCGGTATTGTGACTGTCTAAAGGCGACTTCATGACATCGAATATTATGCTAGCATATTAATTTCATGCTCTCGACCAACCACATCAATTAAATTTAAACAAAACACGCCCCTACGAGTTAAAATATTTTCAACTTTATGAAAAAAATTTGCTGACGGCCAACTTAATCATACAGAAAACCCCGTGTTTTGTTTGATTTTCATACAAATGACAACTATGACCTCACAGTATGAATTTAAAATGCTAGCATAATATTCGATGTCATGAAGTCGCCTTTAAGAAGGCTACTCGACATTTGGAGAAGTGTTATGTTGTGGATCTATCTTCTTTTTTATCGATACAATTTACATATTATAAATATCATGCACCATATCCTGTTTGAGGAGTATCGCAAAATCGATGCAGTTGTACTGAATTACACATCCCATGGATGTCATCAGGCTGAAGCGACCAAACTACAAAATATAATTTTTTTTATACCTAAAAATAATTGGTTAATATTTACATAAAGTTTCTTAGTTAAGATTCTTAGCCTAAACTTTATCATCTAGCAAAATATACATCCAATACTTTGTACTTACATACTCCGTATGGATATTTGGAAATAGCGAATTATATAATTCGCCAAAAATTGAAACAAAGAAAATTTCACCCCTTTGTATATTAAACCATCTGGCCATCTGGCTATGATCTAGAATATCTAAAATTATTATACTTTGATATCGCTTGCAACGTACTGCAATAGCTGAAATTTTCTTTGTTTCTATTTTTGGCAAATTATATAATTCGCTATTTCCAAAATTCCATACGGAGTATGTAAATACAAAGTGTTGGATGTATATTTGATAGTTTGGTTGCTGCAGCCTTTTGAGAGACCGAATTTTTTAATAAGTTAAACTTTTCATTTAGTTCGAAACCAAAAACTACTGAAACAAAGAAAATTTCACCCTTTCTTTTTAATAATGTAGCTTGTGAGCATCAGTCAATGACGGAGCATTTGCTATCAATTATCAGATTTTTTCTTTTAGATTCATCCACCAATCCTATAATTGCCACTAAAGGTTGCCAATGGAATCGCAGGCAATTTACGTTTGTGACACTGTGTAGTCGACAGTCGTTTCCTATTTAACAGGTCTTTCGATTCTACTCTGCCTACAAATTCTTTAAATTTTGATTCGTGTTTTATCAGCACTTTCTTACACTTGTTTGGTTTGAGTGCGTTTTACCGGTTTACAATACAGTATCTTTTTATTTTTACTGGATTTTCATTCTATGTACCTTAATTTATTTTTTCTTCTCATTTTGGTTCACCAGGTTGGATTATTTGGTGCTGGGTAAATATACTGATGACAAAAAAAAATTTACCCATTTACAATGTTTTGTGACTTTCTTCACATATCACATAGAAAAGTTAGAAAAAAGTCTAAAATAGGAGCAGCAAGAGCAAAGCAACCAAACCGAAATGTATAGCAAAATTAATTTCCTTAAATAATAAATTTGTTAAGCATAAACCTGATTTTTTATTAAATGACAAAAAATCCATTATTAAAATGTCTAAAATATACGTATGTGTCATAATCTTGTAACTACCACAGTATATGAAAAGGATTACATCAAAATACTGCCTTAAATTATTTAGTCAAAAGGTACGAATTTTGGAAGTTATTTTCAAGAAAATTCCACCTATTGTTCTTTACCTTAAAATAAAAAATAAACGGATAACCTTGACATTTCAACTTTCTTTTAATAAACCAATCTAAAAATCCTTTTTTTTCTAAATAATAAAACAAAAATAAAATTGTAATGTACCAGTATAGCATCATTTTATACGCCACAAATTATTTAACCACACACACATGAATTTTCAGAACTTTACCATCTTATATTTTGATTCATTCATCGTTTTATGATAAAAATCTTTATGATATTGTCTTATCCTCGTTACTATGTGCGCACAGTGGATTTATGGAAATGGCACTATTCATTCATGAAATTTTTCTATTATACAAAAATATAACAGGAAAATGTAGAATAGAATGGAATGTAATAAAAGTAAAAATATTTCCTTTGGTTATAGCAGCACCATATTCGAAAATAAGAAAAAAATCGATTTGCAGCACAAGAATAAATTTGGCTTTCTTGTAAGCTAAAAATACTAAAATACTTAAGTAATTTTTAGAAATTTTTATCATTTTGTTCGCCATTTCCATTAAATTGGTAAATTGTTTTAGTCAGTTTATTAAATTTCTATTTATGTTTTGATATACATTTTTTTATGATCATGGTGATTTTTAGTTCCTGTGGTTGAAGGCACTCGTTGTCTGATTTTGATTTTTGTGATGGTGGCAGGATTTCTCAAGGTATCTGAACTCCATGACTTTCAATCCGTAGAGGGTCATAATTTTTCTATTTTACATAATCCCACTGCTGTCACCAATTGTTACGTTTTTTGCCTACTCATGGTTTCCACTGATATTTACTGTCCACACAATAGTTTCCACTTCAAACACTGTTTATTTCGAACCACAATAAATACAACAATTATTTTTTATTTACAACAATAAACAGTTCATTATTTCAATCAAATAATTCACTTCTCGTAACACTTTTAATTTTACTAGATTAATTTCTTGCCACCGGAGGGCTATAAAATACCTTTTCTTGACATTGTCGAATTTAAAATACACTTCAACGCAACTCACGATAATACGCCGCTTATATATAGCAAAACTACATGTATCTCGAATATTCTATTTTACTAATATGGAGATGTCACTAAATTATTCTTTTGTTTTTCTAAAATACTGCTACGGCTTTTTTAGAGTTAAACCTAGAGACATCTATGAAGTAGCATTAGTATTAACAAAAATTGAGTAAATATGATTTCTAGAAAAACAAAAGGTCGGCTGACACCACGCTTTCTCTACTGTATTTTCACTTTAATGCGAATATTCGATTAGCAACTTTATCGAGTTTAACCAATGATTTAACCAATACATTTATCACAAATATGTGATTAGATATTTGAAAACTCGCTGTTACCAAAATTGAACGTGTCGCGAAATTTCACTTACACAAAATTCTAATCAACCTAAATTTATCCTATGGGTTTAATAATTTGCGTAGAGAGATTTATAATACGCTTCATGTTCGAATTTTATTTAGAGCTTTACGATAACAAAATCATAAAATGAAACATAAATCTACTTTGTGTAGTCGTACATCCTAATCATTGTAATTTTTTTTTTTACATCTCTCAAGATTTTCACTAAAAAATTATGATGATGTAGGCCGACAGGGACAGATTTATTTTTTAATCCTTTTCTGCATAAATTTTAAACAGACAAGGATTTAATTTTGATTTACAAAAAGGATTCAAATTTATGTTTTGATTTGATTTCAAATTTATGTTTGCGGGTAGGTGGGAAATCTTGCCGTATCTTTCCCATAGACATTCTTCGAAAACAAAGGCGTTATAGGTATATTCTAAATGTTTGCAATATAGTTCAATTTGATGGTATATTTTTTTTTTATTAAAAAATGGTCAGAAATTCAAAGAACTTCCTCTGTAATATTTTTAAATTTTATATGGGAAATGAACTGTTTTATTCGAAAAAATTTTAAATTTTTTCTTGAAAAATTTAAATATTCGTAGTTTATTGATCATGTGGTATGCTGCACGGTCAGTTTAAAAGAAGCAGCACAAAAGGGCGCAGACATCCTTTAAACGGAATGCTGAACTCGTTATGAATTTTATTAAAGAGACATTTACAGCACCTCATAAAGCTCGTGATCATATTTATCTACTTGTTTGATGCAACATTAGCCAAAACGTGTATACATAGATGTAATGTAGAAAAACAAACGAAACAAACTCAGTGAATTTCAAATGACTGTAGCTCCATTGCTAGTGGAAAAAGGGCTGATTATATGGTTTTATATCCGAAATATCAATCGAAAAATTCGTGGTCCTGGTCCTAAACAATTAAAATAACCATTTTTCCCCTGGTGTGTACAGTAAATTTTTTTTGTTTTGGTCCAAGGTCAAATCCAAACTATCGCTTGATAGTTTGGCAGCAGATCTTACTAATCATTTATTCTGTTAAGATGGACCTAAGAAGATCATTTTAATCCAGGCTATCTTGAATAATTCAATGAATACTTCAGCAAGTCCGGTTCCAGAAGTTCCAGAAGGAATATGTTTGATGGTAAAATTAATTTTTTCCGTAGTGGAGGAGATCATAATGGAAAAAAATATTTTCTTCTAATATTGCATAACAGTTACCAAGAAATGAGGAGGTAGTGCCCAGCATTTTTACTGCTTGCCTTCTTAAAGTGCTTAAAAATCGCATTCGTTAGGGTGCTTGACAGCTTCAGAACAGATACCAACCTTAATAAACAAATATAAATAGCAACAAACATTAAACAAAATGTTAAACCATAAATAAAAGTTAAGTAATTAGCTCGCAGAATTTTGTTTATAAAATTATCAATTTTGTGTTATTTAATTAATTCATAATTAAAATGAATATGCTCACATGCTCAAACCAACGCGTAAATTGCACCAACAACAGTAAAGCGCAAACGATATGCGGTGGAACAGTTTAGGCAGCAAAATATTTATACGTGCTATTTGTCATCAGAAGCTAATTAATTAAATTTATTATTTGAATAAATTAAGATATTAAAATTTACAATAATTAACTTAATTACAAACCGATAAAATCGTAACATTTTTTTGCGTATGAAAATATTTTACTAAATGATAACGAAACATTTTATTTTGTCTGTGTGTAAAGTGTACCGTACATTTTAATAGAATTTATATCCGCAATTGATCTTAAAGATAAACTGGTCAAGTGTACCTGTAATATTGGCATAATTTTTAGGTTGCTTTTATAACCCGGATAACTCTTCCTATTACAGTTCACCTCAAGCCAAAAAATGTTGGATCTTGTACATTTCGTGCTGTTGTAATCAAATCTACAGATTCGGATGCCTTTTATTGAAAAGGCAATTTTAGAGATTCTTCGAAGTTATTAGGAAGTTGTACAATTGCAGATTAATCAACATAATATAAGGTGTCGATTAAATGCACAACTGTGATCTTTGCGAATAGCGGGAGAAAATTTCATTTTTATACCTTTTTGTATATTTAATCCATCCAACCTTTTTATGGGGCCATCCAACCTTTTAAGAGAAATTCCGATTTCTAATACAAATTATAGTTTATAGTTTTCACTAACTTATAAAATGATTTTTCGGGATTATGGAAAATTTCCAATTTGTGGCATAAATTTTACACTATTCATGTGGTAATGATCATATTTTATCTTGATTTTGGAAAAGTTTCACAGTTTTCATTGCCTAACCATCATGATTTTTTCTGGATTTTACGATTTCCAATTTGAGATATAAATTTTACAGTTTTCATGGGCTTACCATCGTATTTTTCCTGTAATTTGTAATTTCAAATTTCTGGCATAAATTTCACAGTTTTCATGGGCTAACTAACCATCATGATTTTTCTGGATTTTGGGATTTCCAATTTGTGCATTAATTTCACAGTTTTCATAAGCAAATCATCATAATTTATTCTGGACTTTACGATTTCCAATTTGTGGCATACATTTCACAGTTTTCATGGGCTTACTATCATGTTATTCCTGTATTTTGGGATTTCCGGTTTCTGGCATAAATTTCACAGTTTTCATGGGCTAAACATCATGCTTTTCTGAATTTTGAAATTTCCATTTTCTTGCATAAATTTCACAGTATTCAAGGGCTAGCCTTCATGTTTTTTCTGTATTTTGCAAATTTCCATTTCTGTCATAAATTTTACAGTTCTCATGAGGTTAACTAACCATCATGTTTTTGTGGATTTTGGAAATTTCCAATTTTGGGCAAAAGTTTCACAATTTCCATAGGCAAACTAACCATAATGATTTTTCTGGATTTTAGGATTTCCAATTTGTGGCATAAGTTTCACACTATCCATCATGGGCTAACCATCATGTTTTTGCTGAATTTTTAAATTTTCATTTTCTGGCATACATTTTACACTGTTCCAGGATTTTAGAATTATCCAATTTATGGCATAAATTTCACAATTTTCATGGGATAACTGACCATCATGATTTTTCTGAATTTTGGGATTTCCAATTTATGGCATAAATTTCACAGTTTTCATTGGCTTACTATCATAATTTTTGGGTATTTTGGAAATGTCCAATTTCTGGCACTACACGTTTCACGGTTTTCATGGGCTAATCATTGAGTCAAGTGGTACTAAGTCAAGTGTCATTCTAAGTTTAGGTGTTCGTTTTGAAAATAAAATTAAATATATTTATAAATTGATTTAATTAAAAACTTCCATCAGTTTCTATTTATAAGAAAATAATCTGTCTATATAAGTAATATTACAGTGTTGTCGTGATTTCTTTTGTAAATACTTGCAAAGACAAAAAAAAATTATTTTTTTGTATTTTGACTAGCTGTCAGTTTTCCCGCGTTTACGTTTACACAGCATAAATTAGTCAGATTGCTGATTGACTACATATACACCGTATAAGTAGTTGAAGTTGCTGATAGTCTGGATTCAAACCAACTACATTGTAGTGTCATCTATTGTAATTTGTATCTTTATGTGGAACGTAATTTGTAAACATCAAAACTCATCTGCTGTAGGGCCATGCTACAAAGTAGTGCATGCGGGTTGCGTAGGAATAAATCATAGTGCGTTTCCTATGTTTGCCACTAAAAATATTAAATGGTTTTGCGATGAATGCTCAGAGATATTAGATAAACCGTCGCATCAAATGTCATTGATGTTAAATATGCTGCAGTCCCTATCCAATGATGTCAAAGGCTTTATTATCTCTGGCCAAGGAGCTGAAAAAAGAATAACGCGCCAAACCAAAAAGAAACTAGTCACGGATGATGAGGTGATTTTTTTTTAACACCATCAAAAGTTAGTAATCAAATTGCCGATAACATCCAAGCCAATACAAGCAATATTATTATTGGATTGTGCGTTGAAGATTCCGTAAAATCAGTTCCCGTACGAAAATATATTCATGCATCAAGGTTTTAGAATTCTACGCTACAGATGCTGTAAAAAAATATTTACACGATAAACTTCAGTTAAATGAAGAAGAAATTGACTATCGCTTACTTGTTGCTGCGAATCAAGATGTCAGCAAAATCAACTTCATCTCGTTTAAAATCGGAATAAATCCTGCGTCTTTTAATAAGCCGTTGTGGCTTATTAAAAGCCACAACGGCTTATTAAAAGACGTTAAAAAAGACGTCCTAAAAATGCGACGTGAATTTAGAAAAATGATCGTAGTAAATTTCGTCGGTATATAACTGAGGTTGAGGGTAATATCAAGACTAATCCAAAATGTTTTTAGTCCTTCATTAATTCCAAAAGAGGAACTGTTGGATATCCATGGACATTAAAATTTGGTGCCAAGGAGTCTGAATGTGCTGCGGATAATAGCGCTATGTACTCAAAATGTTTTTCATCGAAATTTTTATTATCAGCTAATCCCTTCATTGACGAGCAGACCAATTGCTCAACTGTTAAAATTTTGGGTTCTGCGGTTTTATTACGTTAATATGCTCATTCATTAAATTTACCTCTGGCATTGAGATACAATAGATCACTGTCTATTGGGTATTTTCCAGACAGTTGGAAAACTTCGTATGTCATTCCAATTTTTAAAACTGATAATCGTACTTTAATTGAGAATTATAGGCCTTTTTCAATATTCTCCGCTATTCCAAAAGTTTTTGAATGTTCATGATTTATTGTTTATTGAGTTTGGTAAGGTTATTGTCCCACAACAGCATGGTTTTTTTCCAGGTAGATCAACTGCAACTAATCTCGTTTAACTTATGCATTTTGTGATAAATTCAATTGAAGATGATGTGGTGTTCACTGACTTTAAAAAAGCTTTTGATAGAATCTCACATGAGATTGTTGTATCTAAATTGCGGAAGGTCGGTGATCTCTCAAACTTGCTGCTGTGGTTGAAATCTTACCTTTGATCGTAGACAATGTGTTAAGTTCAATGAATGTCTCTCGGGTAAATATGAAACAACATCTGGGGTTCCTCAGGGCAGTCACTTAGGACCGTTGCTATTTTTATTGTTTATCAATGATGTAGATACCTGCATTCTTTCATCTAAATTTTTGTTGTATGCGGATGATATGAAGATATTTATTAAAATTTATAACACAACTGACTGCGCACGTCTCCAGGACGATTTGGATAAGTTTTTTGTATGGTGTGAACTTAATAAATTGGAGCTAAATGTTGAAAAATGTCGAGTTATGAGCTTCCACAGAAAGAAAAATCCAATTAAGTTTGCATATACATTCAACAAAATTATTATTGATCGAGTTACTGAGCTTAAGGCCCTGGGAATTGTTCTCGATGATAGCCTAACGTTTATCCAACACACTGAAAATATAATAAATAAAACTAATGCAATGATGGGATTTATGTTTAGAACTTGCAAGAACTTTAAAGATGTATTGTTATTGTAATTAAGTAAATATTTAATTGTAATTATTGTAATTTATCAGTTTATTTTTTATTATGTTAATCTCAAATAAATAAATCATCATGATTTTCTGAATTTTAAATTTCATAATTTGTGGCATAAATTTCAGCGTTGATGGGCTAACCATCATGATTTATCTAGATTTTGGATATTTTCAATTTTTTGCATAAATTTGACAGTTTTCATGGGTTAATCATCATGATTTATCTAGATTTTGGGAACATTCAAGTTCTGCCATAAATTTTACATTTTTCATGTGTAACTATCAAGAATTTTCTGGATTTTGGAAATTACTGATTTTTGGCACAAGTTTCACAGTTTCCATGGGTCATCCGTCATGTTTTCTGTAGTTTCCCGGAAGTTTCCGTTTAGTACGTCTATATTCTGTACATGCGTTTGTGCAATTATAGCACTTTATAATATTCTTCTTCCTTTGTTTTTAATAATTTCATTTCCACAATCATTCCGATGATTACGATGGTAAATTTTATGATTATGGCCAATTGGTAAATTTTTCTATTTTATTTCGCCTTTGATTATGATACTCGAATATAGACATAAATATATTTTACTAACCGCATCAAAAAAATTTTAAACTCGTCAGACCATAATTGTATTCGCAATTGATATTGAAATTGGCGTTTTTATAGAATTATTTATAGGATTTTCATCGATCTACATTTTCCACCTCCTTAAAACATAAAACCATTTATCAAATTATAGAGGGTGGATGCATCATGATACAAGAACTATAGGGAAAATACAATATATCAATATTATGGAAATTGGACGTAGATTACATTTTCATTTTACAGGAAAAATACATAAAAAAATGTATGAGGATATAGAATCTAAATTTTCCGACTAAAAAAAAAAAACTATAAATATTTAAAAGCTCTATGCATTGATTTATTTATTTACTTTATATTTAAATACCTATAACAAAAGCTTACATAAAGTGTAATCAGTTCATTTATATATATATATATATATATATATATATATATATATATATATATAGATATATATATATATATATATATATATATAGGATGTCCCAGAATTGGTAGTACAAACGACACGGGATAATATCGGAAGTCATTTCCAACCAAAATAGCCAAATAAAGATCTATCGAATTGTTGATGGTTCAAAAGTTATTCCATTTTTAGTGTTTGTTAATGAAATAGCATGCGCAGTCACTAAAAAATTAATTTAAACAAAACAAAAAGTTCTTTTGTTTATCTTTCTTTTTTAATGCAATCTTGAAAAGTGTGCCTTTCCAATCAAGTCATTTTTATAAACTTAATTATCTTCTATCAGATTAAAACGATGGTTTTGAAAAGTCTTTTTGTTGCCCAAAAATTTTGTTGATTTTTAAATGACTGGCGGAATAACAATGTACTACAGAAAGTTGACAAACTATCACGAAAACTTCTTAAATGACATATTCAAAATAAAATGGTTTTATCAATTGTTTTACAAAGTAAGTCATGTTTATTAAAGACTGCACTTAACAAAATTTTGAGTGCTAAAATAGCTGCTTTGCAAGAAGTAAAACAAAATTTAAATTTTTATTTTTTTTATTTTAAATATTATAACAGGTGTTCGAAGTGTCCACCATTTGCGATAATGCATAATCGGCAGACACATACTTTGATGTGTTTCTAACGACACGTCACTAAATAATCCATTTAAGTCATTTTGTAGGAAACTTAGATAGAGGGGTCCGGTGATCGAACGTTTAACTTTAAATGAACCAATCAATTTTCCATCAACTATTTTCACCCTCGTGTTTACTCCAAACAGATGTCAGAGTTTTCTAAGGGCCCAATAATACAACTTGTAGGATTTTGAATATTCCGACTCTTTTAAAGCATGCTTCATCGATTCATAAAATGTTGTTAAAATTGTTCACTTGTCACTTGTCGATGGGGTGTCTGTCAATTATACCATTTCAATTATACTATCTTTGTTTGTATCAACCTGCCTAGATATTCCAGCTCTTCTCGATGTCTAGGGATTCACGTTCACTGTAGATTCGATGCACGTTTTGAAATACGTATCTGGTATTTCTTTGCATCAGTTCGAGCGTTGCCATTACATACTGTAAAACTAAGTACTAACTAAGTTTTATTTCTGACCAAACAGCTATTTTAGCACTCGAAATTTTGTTAAGTGCATTCTTTAATAAACATGACTTACTTTGTAAAACAATTGATGAAAACCATTCTATTTTGAATACTCCAATGCGTGATATAATAGAAGGTTTTTCTGATAGTTTGTCAACTTTCTGTAGTACATTGTTATTCCGCCAGAGTCACTTAAAAATCAACAAAATTTTTTTAAAAACAAAAAATCTTTTCAAATCCATTGTTTTAATTTGACAGAAGAAAATTAAGTTTATAGAATTGACTTTATTGGTAAGGCACACCTTTCAAGATTGCTTAAAAAAAAAAAGATAAACAAAAGAACTTTTGGTTTTTTTTAAATTAATTTTTTAGTGGCTCACTTCGAAGGTCATTAATTGGTCACAGTTGTAAAAATCAGTTCGAAAAGATAAACTTGGATTTTTTTTCAAAGTTCGAACTTTCGAAAGAACTCCCTTCTCATAACTACATTACCGTTTCGTGTTTTTTTTTGCCATAGTAGAATACATAATTCAATTTGGAGTCTTCACAGAACCCCTGTAATATGATTGCTCCTATGAAGACCAATTTTGCAGGCCTTCGTGTGCAGTTCAGTCTCTGCTACTTCTGAGTAAATTATACGCACTAGTATTTATTGTGTATCAATTTGCATTTGTCCCCACTTTGCATGGTCTTTTTTGCTTGCTAAAACAATTAGGATAGCAAACGGGGAGCTTCTTTCTCGTATAAAAGTTTTCCGTCTGTAAGAATTATCCTCATCTCAATCCCGTGGACTTTATTCTTACATTTTTTCGGAAAATACATGGCCTCTATCTTCGGCATGTCCTCCTTGATACCTTAATGTTAGAAATATTAAATGCTTCATCCCTGGCAACGTCCAATACTGTATCTTCAGACGAGAGTATTCTCATTATCTCATCATTTAGCGTTAAAATTATTTCTCGTTTTAGAATGATGTCATATAGTAAAAGATCGTCATCAACAATATGGAACATCGTCTCAAATTCATCGCGTTCAATTCCAATTGGTGATGAAAAACCTCCTTTTGATTTTAACCTTGCACCAACACCTTAAATGGATACATCGTTTAAGTTCTGACCGAGAGCTAGTTACCTTTAACTTAAACGACGATAATTTCCTATTAAGGCAGCAAAAAGGACATAGTTGAGATATACTGCCCGAAACCTGTATTTGTACACAAACAACTTTATGGGGGATTCTTAAGGGTTTGTCGTTCTTGTAACTTTATAATTATGTCCACTCAGCACTAGGATAAACTGATTCAAGGAAGTAGTAACCTTTTAAAATACTCAGGTATTATAGGCTAACCATCATGCACCTTCCGGGTTTTGAAATTATTGGAATTATTAGTTTGTGACTTTAAATTTCACAATTTTTATAGGCCTACCATGATATATCCTCTAACGTTAGAATTTTTCGGTTTGGGGCTAACATACATTTCAAATGTTTTTTGGATTCGGCAAGAGATGGTGCTATATGTACTGGTATTAAATAAATGCTGTATTCTGAAAGAGAAATGTGAAAAAAGCAATAGGACATAAGAAAAATCAGGTGCTCTCAAAATTTCAAAGCTAACAATCCCTAAATATTTTCCACGCCACACAGTTGAGGATTTCATTAAAATCAAAAGTAAGAAATATTTGCTTGTGCGACTTTAATGCTATACAAAATTTCTTGACACATAAATATTTATGGGATCCAAACAACTTTGTATTTTTGCTGATTGACAAAATAAAATCTGTCCAGTAAAATTCTAAATGATATAATTTTTCGAACGCATTTTTGCAAACAGCTAATGTTCATTAGCTTTTACTACTAAGGTATAGATGTCGTACACATCAGTTGGTGAAATACTAATATCAGTTTTAATCGAATTTCATTGGCTTGGTGTAATTACAATTTATAAACCTTTTCAGGTTTCCAAAAATTGCCTTAGTGGACGATATTTCACGTCCACATGGCGGGGTATTGGTTAAAGTTTTCAACTAGCAATAATCGCACCTCGGTAGAACCTCATTGGTTACGATAATGCCGCTGCGCAAAGTTAACAATGACCACCAAAAGTTGATTTTAAATTTGTATTATGAACTGTTAAAGTTAGCGAATTTTACAAAATTTAAAGTACCTAGGATGCACTCTAATCTTGAAAAAACATTTTATTATATTCGTTATTGTCGACCATACTTTTTGTAAGTACACCATAAATAACCCTTTTCAATTTTTATTCAGAATTGACCATATTTAAAGGACTCAGGTATACAATTTGGTAATTTACAGTGTGATTAAGGGCGAACAATTTATTCTGGGCGAACAATTTATTCTTTTAGGTACTGCATACAATTCTATAAAATTCGCTAGCTTAATAAAACTTTATCAACATTTAAGTTAAACTAAAAAATGGTTTTAACTAACTTTGCGCAGCGGCATTATCGTAACCAATGAGGTTCTACCGAGGTGCGATTATTGCTAGTTGAAAACTTTAACCAATACCCCGCCATGGGGACGTGAAATATCGTCCACTAAGGCAATTTTTGGAAACCTGAAAAGGTTTATAAAATATAGATAATTTTAAGTACATCAGTCGATCAGTTTTGATGCCATCATATGGCCTAGTAACATTTTTGATGGTTTAAATTTCCTATACGATCAGACTCATCAAGAACTCCATCCAAAAAACGATAAATATTAATAACGATTTCAGATCGACATCAAGTTGGATTTTTCCTGCTACGGCCCGAAGTTGGAAAGACTGATTTGGATTTCAGAAGATAAAACTGTTTACGGCTTAACCGACAACAGTAAATTATCCAACAGAAATGACAAATGAAATATTTTTAATTTTAAAATCCAAATTTCCTTGCAGATTGCAAAAATTGTTTTCTGGTTTTCAATGGCTGAAACTCCTTTAATAATAATGAGTTCAGGGCATATATCCAAAATGACAAACGAACAAAATTTTTAATGTTGAGATATATTTATTTTCTGCTAAAACTTGTGGGTTAGTAGTTGTAGTAGAATCTGACATTTGGAGTAGGGTGGCATCACTGAATAAATAAATAATAGTCAAAAGATTTAAATTTAAAATGGCAGTCAAAACCAAACGTCAAAAATATTTTCTTGTTTGTGTGGCGACTGGTGACGTTATTTCGAGGTCCGCCTTGCTGTTTATCATGTGGTGCGGTACATTTCTAACCGACCGCACCATCTGTTTTTATATTTTTATGTGGCAACCAACGCCTTAAAGATACATCCCTGGAAAAAAAGAAGTATCTAACGATTTCTTATAAATTATAATGGACTCAAATTACTTCCTTATCGCAATTAAACTGAGCCTATTGGAAATCGACCAGGTGCTACTAATATAACTTTATATTTGCTTATGCCATAAAACTTTTTATATTTGATAATCTCATGTTAATATAGCGAATTTTATTAGTTAAATTTTTTTCTGGCCTACTAATTTATACCTACTTTTAATTTTCCATTATAAAGTTGAATTTTACATTAGAATTTTACTGGAAATCGGTGACTTATGATCTTTTAAATGACTTTGATTACTTTGATCGTCTGAGGCTTAGGATACCGCGTTTTGTACACCTTAATATATATGTTACTCTACCCACAGATCCGATCTCATAGGAGGAGCTGTAGATGTAAAAATCGGTTAAAGATACTTTCTTGTGTACAACGTTTGATTGCATGATCCGACAACCACGCCAGGACTAACGCTAAATATGTCTATGTATATAGTTCAATTGGAGTTTATATAGTGTTTTTAACTGTAACAAGTAATTTCTCTATTAGGTCAGCTTCACATAATTTTAGTCCAAACAAACTTACTTGTTTTTTCGGAGAAACTTTAGTTTTTGATGTAAATCTTTAGTTTCGTAATTTAAAGGTTTGTTGAAATAGGATGCCAAAGGTGTTATTTAGAAGAATCCAAATATTTGGAGAGGTGTCTCCTACTCCTTGCTTGCGATGACTTCTCACGTTAGTTTCAAGCAGTGTGTTTTCTTCTTTAATGTTGTCAAATCCAGTGAGCAATGTTACTGAATATTAGAATATTATCTTTGCCTTGCTTAATTTATTTGGTTCGACTCCTTGCCTACATCAAAAGAGGTAAGTTATCTACTTTTATTAGAACGGGTGGTGACATCCGTTACGTTAAGGTATCTAACGTTTCACTTGGTCCTTTTAAAAAACTGTTAAAGGACTGGTGCATTTGATTTATCTGGTTCATTTACCTAGGGTTTTGGCCAACAAATTATTTTCTGGGCCAGCCAATAAAGTATTACTAATTAAAAAATTTCCATTTATTATCTGCTTCATTAGGTACAGGACACAGAGGACGTGATTTGAGACATGCTTCAATCATGCATAGCGTGGTGGCGAATTCCTCATAAACGCAAACGTTTGAATGATATTTCAGTGATTTAACCATAGTCTCCCATAATCCTCCGAAATGTGTAACTCTTAGAGGTATAATGTGCCATGTAATGTTTTGAAAAATAATCCTGTTGTAAATGGCCGCGACGGGGTGACGCGACTTCTGGATAGATTACCCAAAAGTTGTTCTTTTTGGTTTACTTTGGGATCGATACCAGACGATGCATTTTTGAATGTAATTCTTTACTCTTTGAGCCCTAAAAGAATCTAACTTCCGAGGCTAGTTCTCTCTGTGTAAGTTCAGTTTCTAATAATATTTATTTTACCTTCAATCTGAAGCAGTTGGAGATCGGATTCCATTAGATTCTTAAAATAGATTTATCTTCTGTCAATTCTAAGTTTTCAATTAACGGGTTGGTTACTTGTAAATAGATTGCATCACTTTTGAGAGGCTGCTCAACCACTTGCTTGGTTGCAATTGACCCTTTTGATCCTCTTCTTTCGCAGTAGTTACAGAATTCATCACTGTATCTTGTATTTTGCTGGATTTCTTGATTGACCGACATTTTTCTATCTGAATCAACCTTTTTTTTATTACCAACATTATTAATTTGAAATAACAGAATTGAAAACCACCTTTGGAAATAATATAATTTTTTGTTGTATTTTCAGATATTTCATCGTACAATGGATGAACGCCAATTACACGGACACTTTATCCGCTATCAACCCAAAATTGTAAGTATGGCCGAAAATAAAAAAAAAATACATTCTGCCACATAAATTTCAATAGAAAGGCGTAAAGATTTCAATCTCATTTTTAAATTTCCGCAATAAAAATATTTAAGGTAAATCGGTAATTTAGATTGGCGTTGTTTGTACACCGGTTCGACATAAAATTGATGTTCCGCCACGCATATAATAAAACACCAACCGAAATCATTTCTTCTATATACTATATAAAATAAGAACGAATGAATGAATGGTTGATAAAAAAAAATGATTAAATTAATTTTTATCATCATGATGATCATCACAAAAAAAAATGAAAAAATTAAATAAAATTAAAAAAGCTTTAAAAAGCTCATCCCTATAATAAAATTTTCGATGTAAAATTCACAAACCCCAAAAATATACTGTTTCTCTTGTATACGAGTTTTTGTGGTTTAGTGTTTAGTCAAAAGTTAAAATTTACAATCTCGAAAAAGGCAACTTAACTTTACATTTTATGATTTAAGATTGTGTGCTTACTTAATAATATTTGTTCGTGTGTGTTGTGCTTTTATTTATTTAATTTACACCGAAAAAAAAAGGTAGAAATTGTTGATGGTAGAAAATGATTTTTCGGTATGCATACCTCAGACAATATTAAATTTCCATTTTTCTAAAGAAATGAGATAAAATGAGCCAATCATATTTTTTTTTTGTGAAAGTTTTTGTGACGAAGATTTTTTTTTTTCATCTGACATTTTTATGTTTTTTTTGCATTTTGGGAGTAAGGAGTTGGGTTTGTATTTCAAAAATATGATAGGTTTTTTTTTTAAAAAAACTATATATATATATTACAACTATCGTTTATGCATCGACCAGCATTTGAGCCATGCTATTTTTTAATTTTTTAATTTAATATTTATTATTTTATTTATCCAATAATTTAACAATGAAACTAACATAGAAATACAAAGGAGATAGGCAATTTAAAAATATTGGATACAATAAAATAATAGGGACTTCCTAATATTAAAACATACAGACTAATTAAAGATAAAAGAACAATTAAAGTAAAAAACTAGTATATGAAAGCATTACATCATGGTTATTGGTTATTAGCGGTTATAATAACAAACAATTTTTGAATACTAATTATAGTAATTATAAAACAAATTTTAACAAAAATATAATAATAATAATTAAAGCGGCATTACTTAATACATATATATAGTTTACACCAGATACCAGAAAGCAACAATAGTAAATACGAAGTTCTTAATTACGAATGATAATTTATTTAATGCTTTAGGGTCTTTGTCAATGTATTAAAAATTTTTAGTTAAAAATATTGGGGAAAATAAATAATTGAGGTGAAATATTTTTAACAATAAATTTAAATTTTCCGTGTGAATGTTGAATAGTTCAAATTTTGACAGCTAAACATCGTACACATATAATATACACAAAATGAATCACATCGGCAACAATATATGTATATATAAATCCTATCGGTAACAATATATATGTATATCATAACATATTTAGCGTATAATATCGGGTACTGGAATAAGAATTAAAAAGCAAAATGTCGTCTTATTTTAATACAAACCCAACAAACAATTGGACGTAAATGAAATGCATGATATTGTTGTTGTAAAATTCCCAATAAAATATAACTTATATACGCCAACTAGGATTTTAATTTTATTGTTTTATAACTAACCACAGTAATTTTGTCAAAAATGAGGTTATGATTTTTTAAATTCACTTATCAAAATTTATAGACGGTCTTTACCTCGTTAAATTTTTTGAGGTGAATAAAAAAAATATTTATCTTTAGCTGTCAAAATTTTCATTTTTAACTTGTTTTTAACACATTTACAAAGACCCTTAGTTTAATTTATACAAAATAATTGCTTACTAAGCAATTATACATAGTTTTGTGTACACATATGATATTTTTATTTAACTTTAAATCATAAATGATTAATAAGCAAATTGTCACCTTTCATTTATGATCATTAACATGTTGTGTGTCAACATTCTCCCGGGTCGTTGTTTCTAGTCTATAGTCTTCTTTTTGTCCGAGTTGTTAGACTCTAGAGGAAGAGAACTTAGTTTTGTAATGGGTCTTTTAAATGTGGCACCATTACTTCCCTTTATTGTAACTACCCTAGTTAGGTTTTCTTTACCAGGGTGTAGCTCTATAATCCTTCCTAAAGGCCAATTAGTGTCCTTTATTAAAACGATATCATCTACCTTTAATTCTGGTTGTTTGCAGGACCATTTATTTCTTTGTTGTAACCCAGTTAAATAGTCATTTGAGCAATGTTTCCAGAAATCTTGAACCAATTTTTGGATTAGCCTCCACCGATGGTTAGCAGAAATGCTTTCGTTCAGCAAATTTGATTCTGGAGTTGTAATTAGTGAATCCCCAATTAAGAAGTATCCAGTGGTGAGTATTAACATATTTAAATCAGATGAGATTGTTGTGAGAGGCCGTGAATTAAGACAAGCTTCAATCTTAGTTGCAACTGTTGATAGTTCTTCATAAGTAAAAGTTGTGGTTCCAATAACCCTTTTTAGGTGATATTTCAATGATTTAACGGCTGCTTCCCAGAGTCCTCCGAAATGTGGAGAAGATGTTGGTATAAAATGCCATTCGACTTCGATGTCGGATAATATGCGTTGAAGTTCAGTGGTTGCTTGTTGCAAGGCCTCGTGTTTTTCTTAAGTCTATCTATGTTTTTGTGGCAATTTTTTTGGATGTCTGGTGTTATATTTCAGGTTACAATTAGTTATTCTTCCTCCCACAAAGGAAGTGGCTTTTTGTTGATACTGAGCTATTTTTGTTGATTTGTCTGATTTCATTCTGGAACTCTGCAAGATTCATTTAATTCTTTGGCAGATAATAAAATTGAAAATCCGGTATCCAGTTTTCTTAGGCATTTTTTTATAAATCGGTGACAGAGGCCAACAACGCGAACTATTTTGTTCACGTTAGAAAATCTTTTTCGGTTGGTTGCGGCCAATGTTAGAATGAAAGTTATAGTAAAGTTGGACCTGTCCACCATAAACGATTGTTCTTTAGTTCATTTCACCCCTTGAGGCACAATCTGCTGGATTATCGGTTGATCCAACGTGATGCCATTGTGCTGGATTAGAATAAGATTGAATTTCTGATATTCGATTGGCCACGAAAGTTTTATATTTATGAGGACGCCCTCGAATCCAACATAATGTAATCATCGAATCAGTCCAAAAGAACGAAGTTATTTCCGAAATTTGCATTGCTTCTATAACTTGATGCATAAGTTTAGCGAGAAGCAGCGCTCCACAAAGCTTAAGTCGCAACTTTCGTTTTTGATTTGAGAAGTCTTACATTAGTGATACCTTCTGAATTTCTAGATTTAAAGTATATGGCTGCAGCATAGGCCTTTTCTGAGGCGTCGCAGAATCCATGTAACTCTGTTTTATTGTTGTTCTCAAATTGGATCCAACGTGGGATAGATATTTCTTCTAGAAGTGGCAATACGTTTTTAAATTCCTGCCATTTCTTAGATAGGTATGACGGAAGTTCGTTGTCCCAAGACAGAATTGCCAACCAAAGTTCTTGCATCATAAGCTTGGCTACAATTTGTGATTGGTGCCAACCAGCCTAATGGATCAAAAACCTTTGCGCTATCTGAAAATAGGCTGTGTTTGGTAGATTTGCCGATATCAGATCTAGCCATGATGACATTAAACCCAAATGCATCTGTTGTTGGATTCCAGTGTAGTCCAAGAGTTTTAATGGTATCGTGAAGTTTGAATTCCAAACGATTTTGGTTTCTTAGATGTTCTGGTATGGCTTCCAAAAGAATCACATTGTTTGTTGCCCATTTGCTTAAGGTAAATCCACCGATGTTTAGTAAGTCAATTTTTTGTTTTTGGATGAATACGGCTTCTTCTAGTGTGTTTTGCCCAGAAATCAGATCATTCTGATAAATAAATAGCAGCTTAAAAGTGGAGTCTCTCCACTTTTAAGCTGCTACTTGTTTTTCTACTTGTAACAGACGCGTCATTGCGATATTTTTTGAGCATCCTAATGGTTTGGCAGAGTACAAGTCAATGTCAAAGAGAAGTTTAACTACGTAACGACCATTTTTGAGACGTCTGTGGCTGGTTGCGAATGTTCGTTTATGAGGAACCTCTTCTATTTCCCAGAAGCTTTTTAATTGAGTATCGAAATTTGTTCTTGTTTGTTGCCATTGATTATATCACTGTTAAATTGTGACAATCGACTGAGGCACGGCCTAGAAATATTCATCCCAATTTAGTTTCTTAAGCAACTGGTTCGTCAGGTGAGGCTTTTATTATATTATTCATCAAAATTTCTCCATAATAATCTGCACCTAATAATAAGTCGATTGGACCAGGAGTATAAAATGATGAATCAGCCCATAGCAGATTTCTGGCATGTTTCCATTTCCAGGGGTCTAGAGGCTGCTCTGGTACATCCCGCGTTAAGTTTTATACTAATGCCTTAACGGTTACGTTATATTTGGAGAGAAACATCGGCTTCATGTTAAATTCAACGGTTGAGTTCGCTATTATGCATACGCTGCGCTATTTTTTAACTTAAGTCTCTGACAGGCTTCTTCTGCAATGAAGGTTGCTTGAGACCCGGGATCTATCAGCACGCAAAGCAATTCATTATGACTACCTGACGTTGCTTTCACTAAAGCGGCTTCTAGTAAAATACACTTCCGATTCCATGATTGTGCTGCTTGGACGTTTGTATTAGCGGGCTTTATACTTTCTGGTGCCCTAGTTCGCGTGCTGTTGTCATTATGCAGCAGACTGTGATTTAAACCCCTGCAAAATTCTCAACTTTTATTAAATGGGAGTTTGTGTTCCGGAAGCAAGCATCTTCGGCATAGTGGTTTATAATATACTGCCTTAATTCTTTCATTTTGTGCAACATTTTGGAACTTTTTACACTCAAGTAGATTGTGCTCTCTATAGCAGAAACTACATTTAACATTTTTTTTAGTAACCGCTAAATTTGCAGCTTTACTGGATGAGGTTGTTTGTTGGCAGGTCTCCTTTTTTATATGTTTTATCTCAATACTCCCAGAGATTGGAATCTTACTTGTAGAAAGGCTAGAAAATCTTTCACTGTTTGAATTTCTTTCGGGTTCTTTAGAGATGTCTCGTACAAGCGGCGAGTTTTCCTGTCTAGCTTCTTTGTTAGAATGTTCATCAATATAGCTTCCCAAGAATCTGTATTGATTCCTTGGGTTTTAATTGCGTTCGAAGACATTCAAATACATTATCATGCAATAATCGTAAACCATCAGCGGATTCTGGTGATAAGTTCGGTAAATCTAAAATACTGTTTATGTACGTATTCGTGAGAAACCGTTTATCATCACAAGCAGTGTGATAATTTTCCTGCGAGATGTTGAGGTGGCTTACGAGTTTTAAGTTCTAGTTGTAGTGATAAAATGTTGTGTTCTCCTCATGTTGTTTAATATGATAAAGTAGCTCAGTTTACAAGTACAAGTTCTTGGGAACGAACGTGAAGTTTAATTGCTCAAATTATTTGCTCAGTTAATCAATAGGTAATTATTGAAATCAATAACTCCTAAATATTTTTCAATTTGCTTCTTTGGCGAAATGTGCTTTAAATTTCGAACTAGAAATAGTAGCTCAGTTTAAAATGTAGGATAAAACGCAAAAATAAGTAGAATTCACTGGAATAATTAAGACCTTGAGACTGTTTTCTAGCATGCATTTCCAATTTTAAGTAGAAAAAATTTTCATTTTTATTGAAAAACTATCCAAAAATTGCTGCTCAATTTTTCATTTGATTTGATTGTTGTTATAGTATTTTCCGTTCAATTTTATTATTATTTGCCAATAAAAATACATGTTTTCTTGACGTATCGTGTTGTCAAACATTTATTTAAATTTTATTTATTTAATTTATTGTTTTCGAGATATAAATCGCAATATTAGTCTTGTTCTTATGTTCATTGTCTTGTTGTTGTACTCGTCGTATATGTATAATATGAATAAATCAGTCTACAATATAGTGGAAGAACTAAAAGTAGTCCATGTCCAGATGGTAACTTTATATATCTAGTAGATTTATGATGTGTGGTTTTATTTATGTTAAAATGACATCTTTTACCATAATTTGTGGCCACTTGGGAAAAAGATTAAAATTTCTTCGACTCAGTACCATCGACGTTCGACTGTAAACTTTTTTCTTTTTTTTTTGTCATATTAGACTGATAGAATTTATCGATAACCAAAAAATATATAATAAGAATTTTCTTTTTACTTTCCGTTTTATATACATAAATAAAGAAAAAGGATTGAAAAACTATTTTGCTATATTATGGGATTAGATATAATTTGAATTTTCATTGAGACGCAACACAAAATACCATATCACACAAAAACGGCGTGGTCTCGAAAAATTAAAAAAAGAAAATGTTGAAAAAAAGATCGCTCGTAATGACACCGGACACCAAATCGATTGCAATGTGTGAACGACCGGCAAGTTCAAATCCGCGTATAAAATCTCCGCCAAAAAGTGTTTTACGTAAATTCTATCAAATGGCGCACAACACCAGTTGTGACATTTATTATGACGAGCATAACAATATTATAAATAAGACGAGCGGTGATAGTAAAATAAAAACGGTAAAAAAACGTAAAAGTGCTAAAGTGGTGGCGCCGGCAAAAAAACAGACTGCTTCAAAAAAGGTGGCAGCAGCACCACCACGACGGTTAAGTATTAAAAGTAAGCTGGTGAAAAGTGCGGTGGTCGGTGTTAGTGATAAAATTAATTTTGATGAGTTTGGCAATTTTAAAAAAAATCGTATTCAACGGACTAGTCTTAGTAGTAGTAGTGTTGATGGTTATTGTAATAGTGACAAAGTAAATGATGATTTTGGTGGACGAGAAGTTTTACAAATTCCAACGTTTACGTTTCCAAGGTAAGATGCTATGTTTACGTTAATATTTTGAAAAATTGATATCGGAAAATCTTAAAATGTTTTATTATGGAAAATTATTGATGGTAATTCAGTAAATAAATAATTAGCCTCATCACATAGCAAAATGTTTTCTTGTAATTATTTGGCTTAAGTAACCATATGCTAATTGACATTCTTATTTGATTTAATGCACTGTAACTACCGCACATTCTGATTCCACCAATATTTTTTCCCCACTAGTACAATATGACTTGTCTTCAATAATGCCAGGGTATTTTAATTCTGCGATTGACTATTTGACTTTTTTTTCTTTCTATACTAGCGAGTTTGTGTGGTCGTTAAAACATCACATAGGTGCAGCGTTACGGGAAGTTGGTTTGCATTTTCACTTTTTAATTTGGTTAAATCTCATCCATTTGAATTAGCTCTTCATTTTGCTCAATTGGTCCCAACTGTTCTTTCATTTTCTTTCAGCTTCAAAACTCCATCCGACAAATTTAAAATTGGCAACATTGCGTCCCCATGTTCATTTGATTGCACGATACAGCGAGGGTTTACTTCTTCACTTTTTCTAACACTCCCAATAGCCCGTTATATTGTAATATAGATCACTAAAGTTCACTTCATCGCTACCAGTTTTCCTAGATCTACTAAATATATGCCTGTCAAGCGATTAAATGGGGTAATCTGGAACTGGTCTTGTGCGTGCCCTGATATGTAGCAAATTGAGAGTTTCGCTAAAGCAAGATGATTTACCCATTCTTTGCTTGTCATTCAATCCGTTCTTTGCTTGCCTGTGAGGTTGCTTTCTTTGGTTTTGGTTATCGTGGTATTTCTGTAACGATTAACTTGTTATTTCTGTATCTAAGTGTGGATAGCCAGAATATCAGGTTGAGGCGTTCATATTATAATCCTTCCTATCAAAAAGTTTGCAGGACTTGAAATCCACCTCTATTTGAAACCAAAGTGATTAGAGCTCTTTAAAGATTAATGCATGGCTTTCCATACTCCTTCAAATTAAGGAATGCCCGGTAGTACAAAATGCGATCTTCGGGTTTGAGATGGGAAATATTTCTAGTTTTTGCTTTAGATGGCAAACGAAGACATTATGCAAGATTGCCTGCTTGTTCCATTTCTTCACTACCAATTTTTGTCATTAGATAGCTCGAAAGCTTTTCACCAAAAAGCCATAAATATTGAAGAAAAATTTTTGGTCTGGATCACCACTAGTGCTAACCATCCTAGCCGATCGAAATAATGTTTGAAAAATTGTTGTTTTAGCTTCTGGCAAAGATACTTTAAATTGAAAAGTGTCTGCCGAAGAGTTTCAGAGAAGTGCAAGTGTTTTTACTGTATTCTCAAATCATATTCTACAAAGTTCAGTTTCTCTCAGATTTTCTAATATTACCTTTTCATTGCTGCACCATTGTCTGAGGTAGAAACCTCCACCGGATAGAAGATTTAGTAATTCCATTTACGCAGCTACTGCCTCTACCATTGTGTTACCTCCAGATAGATAATCATTCACGTTGAAATCGTTTTAAATGATTTTTGAAGCAATTGGATATCTTGCTGATTTTGCTAATATGTTGCAATGGTTTTGTGGGTGCTGCTTTTTTGATTAAGATGAACAGATATGATCCATCCTAGTTCTGTTCTATGCCGATGATCCCTTTTAATGTCTTTTAACATCATTTAGTTCGCTTTCTATAAACCTAATAAGTTCTTGGCAGAAAGTGGTTTAGTGATAGTCCTCAGGACTAGAGCATTATCTTCTTCTTGAAGATCATGTTTGATGAAAATCTGGAACTTAGGTTAGGTTAGGTTAAGGTGGCCAAACAAAAAGGACGAGGCATAACCACATATGGTCTCTAACTCTCTGTGCTCCTCTAAGAGAGGTGCATAACAAATAAAGTATTGTTTTCTCCTCTTCTTCGTCCTTGCAACGTTGACAGTAATCATGAAATAAAGCACCAAGTCTTCTGGTATGCTTACCGATAAAACAGTGTCTAGTAGTGACACCACAAGTGTGTTAATATTGCGCCGTTGCATAGATATCAACTGGTTAGACATTTTTAAGTCCAAATTAGGTCAAATTTGCCTAGTAATTAGAGATTATAGAGAGATTTACATTTAGTTCTTCGCAGAAAACCCCACCGACGAACTTTCCACCAATTTTCAAGCCATCTGTAAAGAAGTTAATAAAACCTGACTTTAAAACTACTCTACACCCCCAGTCCTCTCTGGAACGAATGGAAGTTAAAAATTTAACTTCGAGGGATGACGTCGAAATGATATAGTAAATAGATTTCTTTATTCGTTAGAATAGACGAATGTCCTATAATGTAACAGGACCACAAAGAAATTGATTTAAGCCTTATAGCTGTAATCACAGCCACTTGATTGGCCAGGATATCAAGAGGGGTGAGATATGAAATAATCTCCGGTACTTGAGTTAGGGTGCTCTTAAGTGCACCACTAATACTTAAGGCGGCAGTTCTTTGCACTTTTATTAACATCAGTTAGTTTGCCACTGTATTTAAGGCGGGCCACCAAACTGTAACTTCATACATTAGAATTAGTCTAACTACAAAGATGTAAAGCCAATGTACAACGTGACGTTTAAACCCCCATCCTTTTTGAATGTCATTTTTTTAGGTATAGCGTGCTATCGTAGCTTTGGTTAGTCTTTCCAGAATATTTAGCTTCCAGCTTAGTTGGTGTCCAAAATAAGACCCAAGAAAAACAACTCCATTAAGAGTTAAAGAATCAAAACGCGGAAGTTTATATTTCTTAGAAAAAAGAACCAATTTAATATTAAGTGGGCTAACACTAAGACCACAACTATTGGTCCGTTTAGTTTGGATGCCAAGAACATTTTGCATAATATCTCAAAGGGTACAAGGTTATTTACCAAAAGCGCGAAGAGCAACATCATCCGCATAAGCAACCATTTTAGAGCCCCCAAATTTTAAAACCCCATCTACCCCCAAATTTAAAAGTGTCTGTGTGATCGCCTCAGGTTTGACATTATTAAAAACACTCTCTATATCTTAAAAGGTCACCAAAACTCTAAGACTTACGTCTATTGTTATTTGTTGGTGTGAGCATCTTTTTTTTACTAATGTTCCAGAAACTTTAGTTAAAACCATTGTCCTTGGTAGGCCTAATTGTTATGCTGCTTGCTCTGTGATGAAAATAGCTTGTGATCCTAGATTGATTAGTGTCTATCATATATTGAAACCACCGTAAGTATTCTGTATCTGCACTAGAGATATTGAGATAATGGCCATTTAATTTCTTTCGGAAATACTCAAGTCTTTGAGTTCTGTGGTATTTCTGACAGCATACATAAGTTAGTAATGACAGAATTGGTTCGGTTTCTCGGTAGCCAATATTCAAATTACTGTTAGCGTAAGACAATCACAATTTTATTGAATTGCTCTGCATTCTGTTTTCTGTATTATGTCATCTCTTATCACCAACTCCAGTGTGCTACCATTCAACTGTAATCTGCAAAATTCCCTAAAAATAAAATCTATTAATAGGCTAATTTCTACAAGCCGTAGATGATAATAAATTAAATTAATTTTCCCCTGAAAATTAGAAATAATTAATCCATAATATAATTTCTACAAGCCGTATGCCACAATAAATTGGATTAGTTTTTGGCTGAAATTTCCAACTTATTAATTTATACCAGTACACATCAATTAACCAGTACAAATCAATTGAATTTACCGTTTTATGACAAATACCCTATAATAATAAACTATTTAAATATTTATATAAATATTTAGATGGATCATAAAGAAAATAATAAAATGGATATAAGATTATAGTGGTGAATATAATTTAAATGGTTTAGATCTTTGCTATGCATATTTGTTTCTATTACCGCAAGGATCGCACATTTTTTATTTACAATTAACACGGGAATCGCACAATAACATGCCACTGCAAACTGTCAATATCGTTTGGTTTCGATAAACTCAGAACGATTAGACAGAGATGCACATTATAATTTATATAACATGACGCAAATACGATAAAATGTAAAATAAAAACGTATGCAAATTTTAGAAACAATGTTTATTAATAAATCAATCGCTTTACGATCAGCATATTAATTTAAAATTAAATTTAGTAATTAATATAGATTAATTAATATAAATAAATAAAACTCAATTTGCTTTGGTATTCTCCTAAAAAAAATATTTACACGAAAAACATCAATTATGGTTTGCATCTTTGCTATCACATTGACATTTTTTAACAACTTTTTTATTTTTATTTTTCCGTTTCATTGGTTTTTTTTATTAACTGCCCAAAAAAATTCAAACTAGACAATTTTTCGCCGGAAATGAGTCAATAGCTTTGCTATCTTACCATAACCTTCTATACATTTTTAGAAATATCCAGTTAATCCTAAAAACTTTGTACGAATTTCAGTTTCCTTGGTTCTAGAAATTTTGTTACTGCTTTTATTTTTGTTTTAGAAGGCATAACGGTTCTTTTAGTGATCTCATAAACAAAGTATTCGGTAATTTTGACAAAGAATTTATAAATTCTCACTTCAACGCCAGAGTCATCAATTTGTAGCCTGTATCTACAAATTGTTGAGTCATATTTCATATAAATAGAATATTATTCGTAAGCGATCTTGCTACCTGTATCTATTAATGTCTTAATAGTTGTACCACTATAACATCTTTGACGAAAAGCGGGTTTAGCTGACTGGTAAACTCTACTCCCATATCAGGTGCTTTTTTTAAGCTGAAACTTTCAAATATCTCGGATAATAAGCACTTTACGAAAAAAATGTACAAACTCAAAATTTAATCATTTCAAAGGGGAGATACATTAGTACTAAAATTAGTACCCCTCTTTCCCTTCTTGTATACGTGAAAATATGATTAAATGAGATAGAAATGTTGGTGCCGAAATCCCAGTAAACACGCTTCTTAGTACATTCATTTGAAATGCGGATTAATAAGTGAATTGAAGTCGAAGGCCATCATTTTGAGAACTTAATTTAATTAAAAGATGATGAGGCGAGAGGATTTTGGTACGTCAGAGGCGAGGAGACTCACGTTAGTCAAGCACCCCGAAGGGGACAGAAAACTACTATGTCCGCATTTTGTTCCTGGGTTACGCTAAAATTAGTTTATTCACCAGCCAATTACATTTGTTCAGGTAACTATTTCCCAGTTATTCAGATATTTTTAAAACAAAATACAATCATTTATTTGAAAACAAATTTAGTCGCATGTTCCTGGGTTACGATAATAGTAGTTTCTTGAGAAGTCATTTTTCAGTAATTAAAAATTTAACAAATACGATTTGTTTAAGACTAATTTCGAATCATATGGATATGTTCTCAGTAGGAGAAGTCGAAAAAAATGTAATATCGTCTATTACAGCGCGATCTATTATGAATCGAAAAAAATGTATCAAGAAAATCCTATGTAGTTTTAGCCGTAGAATCCGAATCTGCAATAAAAAGTAAGGGTTCCAATTTTAATTTCAAAGTTTCCCCCTGCTCCACCTACAAGAAGAGAAAAAGGGGTATAATTTTAGCACTAAAGCCTGATAAATTGGTGGTTTGGAACTCAAATATCTATGTATCTTTCCCCAATACTTTTATTAGCAGTACGCAACTACCCTATCAGGTTTCAGTTGAAGAATTAAATATTGCCTAGGCAGTTCGTATGCTCTGCAGTTCTCATTAACGTCCGAGTGACCGTAAACCCAGATGATCTGGATGTTGAAATGAACATTTGTTGTTCATTTCCTTAGTTGGTGATGTCCTTAGTGGTCCGGTTGTGAGCATACATTATTATACGTTCTAAAATATTCACCGCTGTATCTCCAGATATCTCATGTTAAGATACTGCCCAATAACTGGGTTTTATATTCATTGGAATTTTTACATCTATACAAGCCTTTCCATGGTCTTCAATAGAAACGCTAAAAAGTGTTATAGGTCTTAGACCCTTTGAGTATATCAGCTTCCACCATCCCTTAAGGAACACTTCTAGTAATGAGAGGATAAATTCCAAGTTAAACCACCTAATTTAAACGGCTTGAACACTTTTATCGCCTACAGAATTCATTGTTTACCTGATATCTACTGAGTACAATGAATGTGATACTCTTTGCATTCTGAACTCCACTTAGCCATGAAAATTTCCTGAAAACGGAGTTTTCATGAGAAGTTTCTTCACTAGAAACTATCCGTGAATCGTTAGACTTAACTAAATGACCTACACTCAATTCCTCAATTGCTCTCCTCAATTCTCCCTTGTACATTCTCAGGTTCTCCTTATACGAATTCCAGTCATGATACTCCTTAGTTCTTTAAGCCTTCTTAAGGGCAGTCCATCTTAACTGCCACTGACGGAACCGAGGCCTCTGACGGCAAAAGTCCTTCTACTAATTATACATATTTGCTCCAGTTTGTTCTTGTAGGGATCCTGAATAGTTTCCAGGTAGCAGGGCAATTGTTGAAGTTGCAGATTACATAATGGTGGTTGGATGATAAGCAGTCAGATTTTGTTGCTTCCAACCTCCTTAGGAAGCAACCTTCCCAACTCTCCTACTTTTCCCTAGAAGACTACTTTTCCCCAGCAGGATCCGATTATTTCAGACTTGTTTGAGTATTAAATATTATCTTTGCTATCAGTAGCCTGAAGACACTGTTTTTATTAACTAAGGTTTCTGGATTAAAAATATATCCTCACCTGATTTACTCATTCAAAAGATAATTGCTGTCGAGGCAACCTTTATAGTGTATATTAATCTGAAATATGCTTAACATTGTGGCATTTGTTCCCTTCTCCTATAGGCCCAATTTTTCATCCTTTTCCCAGGTTAAAGAGCCTATCCAGGTCGAGCCATCTCTTGGCATCGTCGTGCTTAACAATCCACCAATTTCCGGTTGGAAGCTTGAGGTTGCTTGTTTTAATGAGATATTAAAGATTTAACCCGAGCACTTTGACTGAATTGGTAGCCAGACGCTTTCATTTAGTCAGACGCATGCATTTTAAGGCACGTAGTTTATTTTACGACTTTTATCAATGACGGCTAGCATCACCACAGAACAACTTTGCTTTCGTACCTGTCCACTTGGTATTGCTCAACTGGCATCCATTTGCAACCGGGATCGCTTGACTTTGCCCCCTTTCAACACATTTTGTCGCTTAACCTCGCTGTTATTTTTTCGAGCTTGGGCAGCCAAACATTTGTCCTGTATCTTTTTGGCCGAGCTTTGATTCCTACAACGTTGTTAAGAAAGAGAGATTGTGATTGATCCCCCGCCTACACGATTGCAGGGCTCATCTTTTCAGTGTAGATCGATTTCGAATTTGTAAAAAATCCCAACTTACTATGTCATTTAGCGTGACCTGCCTCACTTTCTCATAGCTTACTACGTTAAAACAAATTTACAAAGTAAAATAAACAAAAAAATTGATTATTTATAGACACAACTGACGAAGTAAAACCAAAGCTAAATTGTTATCATGTCCAAAAGTACTAACTGTCACGTTAAACTAATGTATACCATTACATTGTATACCTTTTTTACCATAACATAAACGCATGTCAACATTAACTGTGTTAAATATAAAATAAATATTGGCAAGGGTATACACCCAACAGTATAATAGTAAATGGTATAAAATTCATTCAATCAACCATTAAAAAATAAATCTGGGTCATCATACAACCATTTATTTACTAACCCTGTTGAAGCACAACAATAAAAAAATCGTCTTGCTAGTCATGGTGTATATAGATATCGCACTGATTATACATAAATTTACTGAAAACCGCGTTCAAAAGTGACAACAACTCAACAATGCCAGATTGACACGCTATCATTAATTTGATTTTTTTTGTTACCTACCTACCGTAACACAATTTAATTTACAATTTATGTAATTTACCTAAGTAGTCGGTATACTAACTATTTTGTAATCAAAACTAATAGCAACAATTGATATTATTTTAGTAATAATTGTTGGTTGTTTGTCAGTTTGGCTGGAGTAGGTAGTTTAATGCGGATCGATGAAACCATCTGTGTTAGTTTGGATTTTCATTAGCAGCATGTAACGCTATAGCTTACAAATTTAATTCAATGAATGTGAAATGAATGCTATTCGATTTGGAAATTGTTTATGAGCTTTTGACTTTAGTAATATAGTTTGGATGGAAAATCGAATTACGATGAAGCATTCGAATAACATTCTTTCATCACACATATAGATGCATCACGTGAGTATAAAACATCCCAAATTACTCCATACCTTGAATTACTACACAAGATGACGGTTACATGTAAGATGTTACCGTTGTGCTCGATAAAACCAGGAAAATTTTAAAAATTTCATAATACGACGGCTGTATGAAAATTGACATAAAACACGTTCCGGCTCATTTAAACCTGTGTGTATTGTTCTAGAAGCTTTTTTCTAAACATACATCGTACATAGAACATAAATTTACTACAAGTATTCATAATATTTGATTACCTTATGTGTGTGTATATATAGGATATGTGAAACGTTGTATATATAGAATCATCTCATTACAACATATTCATATGGATATTTATGCTAATTATGATTATCAAAACATTATTAATATTCAAATCAACTTATATGTGTAGCAAAATAATAAACATAATTATATGTATGATGGTTTTTATAGTTTTAAACATATTCATGAAGTTGGTATAATTTACCCTTTTATGATTTTACATAATTATGTATGTGAAAGTAAAAAATAAACACTTGTTTGAGAAGAAAATTTTCTGTTTTTCTATCTTGTTAATCATGTTAACCCTTCGTCTTATGTGATGATGATATGTTTAATGAAGGTTTAAACTGTTAAAGAGTTGCTTCATTCAAATAAAGAATTAAATTGCAAAATAAATCATTCAACAGAAGGAAGACAGGGTTTTTAGCTCATAGTAACGAAATGGCTGTATTAATGATATTGGGTTTATTTAATGATATAAAAGACTTACTCCTAAAAATTCAAATCTAATTCGTAAATTTGCAAAGGCTAACACTCCTTTACAAACTTTTTTGAAATGTTTTTGCAAAATATTAAAATTTGCAAAGGGGTTAGCCTTTGCATATTTACGAATTTTATTCTATATTCAATACAACGCGTAATAGTGGTCCGATTTTGATGAATGATACCTTAATCATTAGCTCCGGCCTTCAGTATAAATAGTGCTATAAAATATACATCCATTTCTACAAAAAAAAATTTTGCAAAATATTAAAATTTGCAAAGGGGTTAGCCTTTGCATATTTACAAATTTTATTCTATATTCAATACAACGTGTAATAGTGGTCCGATTTTGAATAATGATACCTTAATCATTAGCTCCAGCCTTCAGTATAAATAGTGCACTAAAATAAACATCCATTTCAACAACAAAAAAAAAATTTGCAAAATATTAAAATTTGCAAAGGGGTTAGCATTTGCATATTTACGAATTTTATTCTATATTCAATACAACGCGTAATAGTGGTCCGATTTTGATAAATGATAACTTAATCATTAGCTCCGGCCTTCAGTATAAATAGTGCTATAAAATAAACATCCATTTCAACAGAAAAATTTTTTTTGCAAAATATTAAAATTTGCAAAGGGGTTAGCCTTTGCATATTTACGAATTTTACTCTATATTCAATACAACGCGTAATAGTGGTCCGATTTTGATGAATGATACCTTAATCATTAGCTCCGGCCTTCAGTATAAATAGTGCTATAAAATATACATCCATTTCTACAAAAAAAAATTTTGCAAAATATTAAAATTTGCAAAGGGGTTAGCCTTTGCATATTTACAAATTTTATTCTATATTCAATACAACGTGTAATAGTGGTCCGATTTTGAATAGTGATACCTTAATCATTAGCTCCAGCCTTCAGTATAAATAGTGCAATAAAATAAACATCCATTTCAACAACCAAAAAAAATTTGCAAAATATTAAAATTTGCAAAGGGGTTAGCCTTTGCATATTTACGAATTTTGTTCTATATTCAATACAACGCGTAATAGTGGTCCGATTTTGATGAATGATATCTTAACCATTAGCTCCGGCCTTCAGTATAAATAGTGCTATAAAATATACATCCATTTCTACAAAAAAAATTTTTGCAAAATATTAAAATTAGCAAAGGGGTTAGCCTTTGCATATTTACAAATTTTATTCCATATTCAATACAACGTGTAATAGTGTTCGGATTTTGAATAGTGATACCTTAATCATTAGCTCCAGCCTTCAGTATAAATAGTGCTATAAAATAAACATCCATTTCAATAGAAAAAAAGTTTTTCAAAAAATTTAAAAATAGCAAAGGGGTTAGCCTTTGCATATTTACGAATTTTGTTCTATATTCAATACAACGCGTAATAGTGGTCCGATTTTGATGAATGATATCTTAATCATTAGCTCCGGCCTTCAGTATAAATAGTGCTATAAAATATACATCCATTTCTCCAAAAAAAAATTTTGCAAAATATTAAAATTTGCAAAGGGGTTAGCCTTTGCATATTTACGAATTTTATTCTATATTCAATACAACGCGTAATAGTGGTCCGATTTTGATGAATGATACCTTAATCATTAGCTCTGGTCTTCAGTATAAATAGTGCTATAAAATATACATCCATTTCAACAAAAAAAATTTTTGTTAAATATTAAAATTAGCAAAGGGGTTAGCCTTTGCATATTTACGAATTTTATTCTATATTCAATACAACGCATAATAGTAGTCCGATTTTGATGAATGATACCTTAATCATTAGCTCCGGCCTTCAGTATAAATAATGCTATAAAATATACATCCATTTCAACAACAAAAATTTTTGCAAAATATTAAAATTTGCAAAGGGGTTAGCCTTTGCATATTTACGAATTTTAATCTATATTCAATACAACGCGTAATAGTGGTCCGATTTTGATGAATGATACCTCAATCATTAGCTCCGGCCTTCAGTATAAATAGTGCTATAAAATATACATCTATTTCAACAACAATTTTTGCAAAATATTAAAATTTGCAAAGGGGTTAGCCTTTGCATATTTACGAATTTTATTCTATATTCAATACAACGCGTAATAGTGGCCCAATTTTGATAAATGATACCTTAGTCATTAGCTCCGGCCTTCAGTATAAAGAGTGCTATAAAACAAACATCCATTTCAACAACAACAATTTTTGCAAAATATTAAAATTTGCAAAGGGGTTAGCCTTTGCATATTTACGAATTTTATACTATATTCAATACAACGCGTATTAGTGGCCCAATTTTGATGAATGATACCTTGATCATTAGCTCCGGCGTTCAGCATAAATAGTGCTATAAAATATACATCCATTTCAACAAATAAAATTGTTGGCAAAATATTAAAATTTGCAAAGGGGTTAGCCTTTGCATATTTACGAATTTTATTCTAAATATGCTATAAAATAGTTCTATAAAAAATACATTCATTTCAACAAAAATAATTTTTGCAAAATATTAAAATTTGCAAAGGGGTTAGCCTTTGCATATTTACGAATTTTATTCTATATTCAATAAAACGCGTAATAGTGGCCCAATTTTGATGAATGATACCTTAGTCATTAGCTCCGGCCTTCAGTATAAATAGTGCTATAAAACAAACATCCATTTCAACAAACAAAAATTTTGCTAAATATTAAAATTTGCAAAGATGAATGCTTTTGATGTAGATGAATTAAGTATGCCAGAAATTGTTTTTCAGATATGCATTAATTTTATAGGTGGAATGAGAATTGTTGACCCTTCGAATGGTTTGAATGATAGTAATAAATTAAAAGATTAATCTGGTAAGTATAAGTATCAGGTAATTATTATTAATAATATACGCAAAACAAATTATCGACGTCAGTGCTTAAACTCTGGCTAATCCGGAAAAGTACACATTTTTTATGTTGTTTTGTCTGATATTTTAATATAACATATAAAAAAATCACTTGAATAACAAATATGTCATAGATTAATATATAGTAGATGGCTTGATGGTTAGCGATGATACCAAAGCAGTGTGAAGGTCTTGAGTTCGATTCCAATGTTGTGTGTGATTGTAATAATTTTATTTAACAGAAATTAGATACGAATTTTTGATAATTCTGGAAAACTTAGAAAAGCAGGAAATTTAAATTATATGAAAATGTGCTATTAAAAAAAATTGAAAAATTTGGCCGAAAAAAATTTCTTTTTTAAACACCATAAATAACCATGTTTTAACATGCTGTTTTATAAAAAAAAAATTTATAAATGTAGTAGTAATAGTATAAATGTAGGCGTTAAATTTTGTATTAAGTCTTAGCTTAAAGTTGTATTGTAAAATTAAAAATATAGATGTCGTTCGGTATTTGATCGTTCGTTTAATATTATTTTAAAATAACCAATTTAAGTAACATATTTGTTCAATTAAATTGAGGTTGATGGTAGCTTGGTAGTTAGCAACTTGCATTAAGTGCGTGGAGGTCTGGGGTTCAATCCGAACAAATGCAATAGAAATTTTATAATTTAACAAAAATAAAATCCGGAAATTTTTATTCACATATTCAAAATTCTCAAAAATTTCCCGAAAAAAATACTTTTTCCGATTTTTCATTAAAATATTTATTTTTAAAAAAAATGAAGATAAACCATCGGGAACTGAACCCTAGACCTTCAAGCTCCAACATCCAGTACTTCACCACCGCACCAGTTACTATACACAAACTATGTATGATATACACTCTGTAAGATGACATGTCACCAAAAAAAAGTATTATTTTTTAATATCCAATTTTTTTTAACTAAACACATATTATTTTTATGATGAATGTTTTTTGGCAAAAATACATATTTCTTAATACAGTTACTCCCAATTCCATTACCGAACTCGCTATTTTATTTCCTTTCGGTGGTATTTGTGCAGTGTATTAGAAGCGAAAAACTTTTACAAAATGTTTATATTTTAAAAAGTAAACTGTGCCTTGGACGAGCATCGAATCTTAGATCTTACGTTTCACATTCCAACACTCTACTCGATCAACCACCAAACTTATGAAGATGTTTATTAACGTTAATAAGATGTTTATTAACGAATTTTCTGCTTTTTTGAAAAAAAAAAAAAACAAAATTTTTATTCCAAAAAAAGTCTTTTTTTATGATTGCTATTTTATTTTGAACTTACCGTAATTTTTGCGGTGAATTCAAAAATGAGAATAACAAAATATTTTTGGAAAACATATTCCTTACGAGCGTTAAGCATACTACCTAACGACCAGAGTTCTACTCCATCAACTACCAGACTTCTTGAAAGTGTCGTTGTTATTATATTAAATATACTACTTATTTTGCAAAAAAAAAATGTTTGTTCAAAAATAAATCATCTGAAAATACAACCGGGACCTTTTAGTAACTACTCCATCACTTTATGTGCAACCTAAGCTATCCGGAGCATATTCTATACTAAATACTTACCATCGATCGAACCTATATAACTGGCAAATTTTGCCTAGCGGCCGAGCCCAGATAAATCTATATATTTGTTCATACCTTTTTCCGATTTCTATGATAATTTTTTTGTCATAAATGGATAATTCGTAAATAAAGTAACCGAATTCCATTACCAAACCTCGCTATTTTATTATCTAGCGTAATATGTGCAGTGAATTAGAAATGCTAAACTATTATAAAATGGTTTTGAAAAAATCTAATCAAGTCATGACCATACCTGAACTTGAGACCTTAACGCTTTACTCAATCATCTACCAGTCCTCTTTTAAAAACTGTATTTATTGTATTTAAACAAAATATGTGTATCCATAAAGAACAGTCTTTTTCGAAATTTTAATCGAAGTACACCGGGATTGTTTAAGTGTCAAAAATCTTATTTATTTTTGTTTTGTTTTTTTTTTCAAGATAAATTTTTTTAATTTGTTGGTGTTTTGTGATAAAGAAATAATTATAATTGTGAATAAACAATTTAAAAAAAAAAAAATATAAAGGGAACCTTTTGATTAATTGTAGTTTTATTTCTGCGGGTAGAGTTCTGGAAATGAGTTATATTAAGTTTGTGGCACTCGATGACGCGAGAGGATTCCCCAAATTAGAAAAAAATAAATTTTAAAGGCGAAGAAACTACTATGGAAAAAACAAAGAAGAACAAAAATATTTGGTAATTAAAAGGAAGGGCGAGCCAGAGACTCCAGAAAGCTTTTCTGGAGTCTCACCGTTTCTTATTGAAAAAGGTTTGTCGATTATAACACCGCATATTAAAGAAACAGCGATTACGGATAAACAGAGATCACCCGATGTATTGGTCATCATTGTCATAAATTGAATCCCAATCACGAATTTATGGCACAAATTCTAACATAAAGGCGAAGTGGCTCAAAGCAAATATTTTAGATGAACTCATCTCGTGCAGCAAAATTATGACAAACTTTGTCGTAAACTAGCATTAACATAATATATTATCCTGCATGCACGGAACATGTACATAGGCATATACTCTCGTAAACAACGCTAATTATGATAATAGAAAATACAAATTAACCATATAAATATGTATATGCTAATCAATTCATATTTTCATATAAATTAGGTAACTCATGTTCTATTCCACGTAAAAACTAATGCCACCAAAAAAACATTTATAAAATTGGATACAAACCTCTGAAATGGGATAGTCAGTGTTTTTTCTATACATTGTGCTCGCTATACGTACACTAATATGCTAATAAACTAACATAAAGCATAAAATAATAATAAAAAAACGATTTTTAAATGACAACAACAATAAGCTTTTAAAACGTAAACTTACACACAACTAAAAAGCTTTCGTACTATTAAAATCAAATTTTCATTACTTTAAAACAAATCTTCGTACTCCGAGTTCTCTCTTACGTTTTGCTGTTTGTTTTTAGATTAGGAAATGGGTTGGTGGATTGTTTGCCGTTATGCAACAGCAATGATATTCTATTAGATAATTGGATTCTATATTCGTATACAATTTACATATTATCTGGATTTAATTTTTGTTTGTCGGTTAAATTATTTGAGTTGTTAAGTGCCGGATACAATTCAAATTAGTTAAATTGAATCATTTTGTACAAGTGCATGGTTGAATATATTATTTTTGGAAGGTCAATGACAAATCCGGTTTCATTACATGATGAATATATCATGAAAACTGTGAAGTTTCCGCCACAAAACGTAAATTTTCAAAATTCAGAAAAAACATAAATTTATACCATAAATTAAAACTTTTCCATTAAAACATCACAGCTTAAACCAATCCGCCAATTGTTTATAGTAAAAATATTTGATCAAAAGAAAATCCATAAGAATCAAATACTCAAACCGAAATTTTAGATTTCATTTTTGCAATTGGTTTGTTTCTGAAATATGTACTAAATATGTACTAAAATTTAATTTTTTAAAACAAAAATTAGAAATTGGTAACAGAACCGCAGAATTTATAATAAGGGTTGTATAAATTTCTAAAAAAAAATTCAAATGTTTGGATTTGAACCGAAGTCGTTTACGTAATCGCACCAACACCTAACCATCACAGTTACCATCACTATAAATATCTCGATATATTTATAAATTATAAATGTTGCAGTTTGATCTGGAAATTTTTTTTTGTTTATGATGATAATAAATGATCGTTGTTTACAGCATTCGGTAGTTATATGGTAGTTACAAAGGTGATAATGTTAGAGTCCTGAGTTCAAGTTAATTTGTTTTACTTTTTTTTACTTTGTTTATTTTTTACTTTCCCAATAACGATTTAATTGGAGCTGATCGTTAGCATCGCTTTGCATTGGTTGGTTGTCTCGAAATATAATGTTCCTTTGAATACTTAATTGTTGTTGATGCATTTAAGAAAAGCCTGGTTCGTTGCTGTAACACTCATATTGCCACTAATCGCCTTTTTTTGTTTCCTAAAAATGGATAAAAAAAACAAATTAGTGACTTTTTTATTAAGAGAGAATTATTTAATAAAATTTGCGGATTTCACATTGGCTTCCCTTAAACCTCTGAAAGAGTACTTAAAGTGTTACTGAAACATTTGATGAACAAAATAGAAAATTTCATTATTACCTGATTGTTGGATTGTTTGATCATAAATCATTTGGAGCGTCGACTGCTTACCACTTCCAGATGAACTTTGATAGGTATACAATCCTATTTCTTCAAGTGACGGGTCTAATGGGATGTTGGGTTGCTGATATTATGGATCGTAAATCTTTTAGTTAGAATTTTGATGTTGTACTATTCGAATGACCATATGTTCAGCATAAGGTAACCCGACTGTTGTGACTTATGTTGCGGACGTTCACTTACGACGTTCTTTGTCTTGTTGTTTCCAGGACAGTCCCCTGAAACATTAAAGATAAATAAGGGATTAAAATTTCATGCCATTTGTTATTAAGTAAGCTAAGGTATACTATCATCACAATCAGCCTACTATTCGTGTGTTTTTGACAAATCATTCAAATTCGTAAATTTGTAAAGGCTTTCGGGCGCTTACCCCTTACCTAATTGTAAGCTTGAAAATTATGTGTAAATGAATGCATATTTTAAAGCAATATCTATACTGATGTCGAGAGCTTTTGATTATAATCACAATCCGACCACTATTCGTTGTTATAAAGGCTTATCTCTTGCCGAATTTTATTGCAGTTGTCTCAATTTTATTGAGTAGGCACCTTAGTTGTTGCAAAGTTGTTTAGTTGTTGTTGATTATGAATAATTGAGATGTTCATAAAAAGTTGATAAACAAAATATTTAAGCGTAATTTCATTGTTGAAAAGCGGGTTTGATGCCTATCTATACCCCTTAGAATGTGAACAAGAAAACCGTTTACATAAGAAGCTCAAATTAACGACATCCGCTTCATAGCGCTACTATACTCATTTGAATTACGCCATTGAAACTTTGTTGCTGACAAATCGATGTAGAATGTAGATACCACGTCTCTTGTTACCATAATCTACAATCTTTTAATTTATTTTAGCACGATACTCAAATTATAAAAATGTTTGCTCATTTTATGTTTTTATTTTTTTTTATTTTCTCATTTCAGATCGTTAGATAATTTTTCATGGCGTGGTGGCCATCGTCAACTCAAAACATGCAAACTATCCGAAAGTGAAATACTATATGACAAATTGAAAAAAATTCGTGACGCTAAAAATACAGTTGATTTTCTAAAACTATTCAAATTAGAAGAAAAAATTAAAACTTTTAATCATAATTACAACAATCATTTGAATCGACAAAATAGTGTTAGAGTGAATAGTTGTGGTTATGTTAGTAATATAAAGTCGAATAGTGCTTATCCGGATTATAACCGCATTTTGACAACACCATCGGAACCACCGATCAAATCATTTTCACCGTATCGACAAAAAACTAAACGTAACTCATTTACAACACCCGGTGGTGTATCGACAACAAAACAAAACGGTGGCACATCGATAAGAGTAGCCGCAAGTGATAAAAATGATCGTTGTAAGTATTAAAACAAAACTTTTTACTCGTAATCAGTGCATAATGCATATGGAAACATTTGTAACGAGTCTTTGGTAGTGACATTCTTTCATATATAGAGTTATTATAAAGCGTGGGCCATCTATCGGTTTAAATTTGAACCACCGGTTATTTCGAAGCTAGCAATACTTATGTCATTCTATTCTGTCACAAAATTTAGTATATTATCTCCATTGAACGAAATGAATCGGTTTTACGCTTGAGCAACGTTGGGATTTATTGGAAATTTATTTCCAAAACAAAAACAATTGGTCGGAAATTGCACGAAAATGTCGTGCAAAATTTGGTCGCAGAGAAGGACCAACAAAGCCCGATACACGCAAGTTTATTGTTAAAGTTCGTGAAACTGGTTTCATTGTTGTTGCGCCAAGACGTGAGCGTGCTCGTACAGTGCGTACACCCGAAAATAATTAAGCTGTGGCTGAGAGTGTGCGTGAGAATCCATCAATATCAACTCGTCATCGTTCTTAAGAATTAAACATTTCACGCACCAGTTTACGTTGAATTTTGCGGAAAGATCTCGGTATGACGCCATACAAAGTTCAATTGGTTCAAGAGTTGAAGCCGCATGACCATCCGCTTCGTTTTCACTTCGCTAAATGGACAAACGAGAAACTTCATGATGATGTCGATTTTGGCAAAAAAATCATCTTTTCGGATGAAGCTTATTTTTATCTTGATGGGTAATAAGCAAAATTGCCGTATTTGGGGCTCAGAAAACCTACACGTGGTCTTACAGAAGCCAATGCAATGTGACTGTATGGTGCGGTTTGTGGAGCGGAGGCCTCTTTGGACCATATTTATTTGAAAATGAGGACGGCACAACCATTACGGTCAATGGAGACACCTATCGCACCATGATAACCGATTGTTTTGCACCCGCTCTGCATGGTATTGATGTGAACGATGTTTGGTTTCAACAGGATGGTGCAACTTGCCACACACCTCATGCCCCAATCGATTTATTGCGTCAAACGTTTGATGGCCGTTCAATTAGCCGGAATGGTGATGACAATTGGCCGGCAAAAAGCTGCGATTTAACACCATGGAACTATTTTATGTAGGGCGCCGTTTCAGACAAGTGTTATGCCGACAAACCAGAGACAATTGAGCATTTGAAGGCCAACATTCGTGATGCCATCGCCGAAATACGACCCCATACACTAGAAAAAGCGCTCGAAAATTGGTCTTATCGAATGGGGTACTGTGAGGCCAGCCGCGGCTGCCATATGAATGAAATAATTTTCCATCTCTAACCTGAACAATTGTACTTCACAACAAAAAAATAAATTTGGCAAAATTTCAAACCGTTTTTGTTTTATTGCCAATTATATAATCCAATTACGTGACGCTTATTAGAGTTCTGATGTTAAAAAATAATAACATGGTGATTATTGCGTCAACCAGATGTCCGCTTGTCTCTGAAAGGTCACTGCATTATATTGTCAGAACCCGCATACAGAAGATAACTCAGCCAATTATAGTTTTTGAAGTTTCGAAAAAACACGTCGAATGAGCTCTTTCTTCAATTCGGTCAACTGGCAAAAATCAGTGGTTAATGAGATGAATCCAGTCGAAATGGCAACAGCGATTTTGTTTTTACCAATGTCTAAAATTTTTTTTTCTTGGTTACCCCAAATATTACTTCAAAAATCGTTTTCTGCACTGCTCATTGGAAAGTGCTATTGTTCGTGTGGTGTAGAACTGTTTTATGTTTATACCACTTGCTTGGTTCTGTAATTAAAGAATATTTAGTATTATATACTGTTTAATTACCGTTCCACTTGCTCATTGGATGCATTCAGGTTCCCCAACTGTTGGCAACTAGTTAAGGTAAAATAAACATGTTAAGATTTAAACGCAAGCGATTCAAAAAAAAATTCGGACATAGTTGGCTTAAATGTCATTTTTTCAATTATACCGGTTAGTGATGGCAACATGTTGGCGGTCCTGAAAGCGCCCATTGCTATGAGATTAGGTATAACCACACGTACTTTGAAAATCCGTCGATTATATAGCAACTTATTTTCATCAAAATATCGCCTCATTTGTCGACTTATAAGAATCTCAAATATTTTTAGATAAATAAGGTAAAATACAAATCGGGCAAAAATCTGATGTTTGTGATGGTGTTGAGACTTTATGTATAGGAATAACCATAATATAAATACATATAGTACTACCATCATAAGAAAAAACAGTTTACCCATTGATGTTCCAGATGTCTTGTCGATAGACTATCGTCAACATTTACAATAAATATACGACATTTAGGCAATTATACATATAAAAATATTTTGATTATTTTAAAACGATACCAGTAGCGACATCTAACACGTCAATGGGCGAATATACCATGGTAGTACTATGTGTATTTATATTATAATATCGCCCATCATTATTTCGTCGGCGCATACTTTTATAATGCTCTTCGCACTCAGCCTCCTTCGGATCTACAATATGGATGCTGGGTATCTCTTTTTGATCGAAAAAATGTTTCAGTGTGCTGTCAATATCAACTTCTAAGTTGACGGCTTCACTTATCCCACTTTTAAAAATCGATCAGCACCTATTAAAATATCCACTGGCTTAACTTGATTATATTTGGGAACAGCTAGTTTCAAGTCATTCAGAAAACCCACATCATTACATGTAAAATTAAAATTTGGTAACCTATTTGACAGTTGACTAATTATTAACACGTCAATTGGAATACTATCCCTTGAAGAGTATATAGGTTGAATTCAAAATGATAGCAGCCATTCCTCGGGTAGTCACTTTTTCTGCATGAAGCCTGCAACCCCTAGTCTAACAATATCCTGCATTTTTGCACGTGCCCATGTTCATCTGTTATTTCCACTTCGGTCGTTTGAATTAATGATTGGAAAGTAGGTATAGCTGTCGTATTCACTGCACTCACTTCCGTAATCTTCAGGATATTACCACTCATGGTTGCTTCACTGCTTCATGCTTACGCTTCTTTGCAAAGTCAAATAGTGCAAAGTCAAATGGTGCTTTCGATGACATTTCCCGCACATTTATATTTTGATATGCATACAAGAGACTGCGATGAGAAGGAGACAGGCAGTTAAAATAAAGTTTCTTTTCGACTGCTATTTGTTTGCTTGTTTGCGTTCAGGTATTGTGTTTTGAGTTAAGGTATAGAGTTTAAAAAATTGGTCAGATTTTCTTAAACAATGCTCCCCCAAACATAACGTACGTGCAACTTTCTCAGCATGTGATATCAATGAGCTCACTCGCCTTGTTGCTCTGGCTTCCGCCATATTTCACTTAATAAACTACTAAACCAATAATTTATTCACTTAAAGGTTGGAAATAAAACCGCCTTTAAAGCTCAAATGTTGAATCGATCCACTGATTTTATGTAAAAAATAAAAAAAATGACTTATAATGGTAAACTTCTACTCACAGTTTTTCCCAAGCGGAAGTTTTTCCTCAAAATTTCGGTTTGAGCAGTATCCGACTCGGATCGAACGAGAACCGGTATGCTCAACATGGTATGATCGATTAACCTTTAGGATTGGAATCGATTAATATATTTCAATAAAATCCGATATGGCCAGTAGTTCTACCGTATAAATGCATTTATTTTTCATACTGCAGAAAATAACTACAACACACCATAATTTTCAAATATAATATACTGTAAAATTGCAATAATCTAATTAGAGACAAAAAAAAGCTACAAATAATAATTAAATAAAACAATTTTCTATAGATTTTCATTTCATAAATTTTCCGCTATTATTTTTTTTTTAATTTTAAATTTTCTTTCAACTTTTAGTATCACGTGAATTCGACCAAGAAGTAGCAGCCGCCTCCTCAAATTTTACCACAAACAATTTACTAATAAACAGTAACGTAAATAGTTGGAATCCACAAACGGATAGTTCAGCAAATAATAATAATAACGATATTCTAATCAATTTTGCAACCAAATACTACAATGATAATTATTTGATTTATTTCAATTATTTAAATTATTGTAATAATAAATCGATTGAATTGAAAAAACAGTTTGATTTGAAAAAAAAATTATTAAAATTAAATAATTTCAATAGTGGTAGCAATAATAATAGTTTTAAAGAGTTGACAATTAATAGTGACGGTGTACAAAATAATCAAAATTGCAGTAGTGATAATTCAGTGATATTATGCAATATTCGTGTCAACATAAATAATAACAATCATCTAAATAATAATTCATTTTTGTTTGGTAAAAAAAATTATATTATGACAAGTAGTAACTATTTTATAAATAATAATAATAATAATAGTAATAAACTAAATACGAATTTGAATGATGATGATAGTGTATCGAATTTAATACGAAACGACAATCTAAATAATTTAATAAAAAATTTAAATATTACAAGTGGCCAAGAGTTACCAAAAATTATTTTAACCGATTTTTCTGAATCGGTTGGCACTGTCACCGATTTTAATAATACGGACGAGACGACTACCGGTCGTCATAATGAAATAAATTTACCGCGTACGAATTTACTATCGGTAAATAATTTATGTTTACAACACCATACCACGAAACAAGATACCGGTAAAAATCAGAACAATAATTATGAATCGAGACCGCCATTGATTAAGTAAAATTAGAAAATGGTGTCCGTCATGGATATAGAGCCATCTAAAGCTCAAGTGTTAGATACAAGTAAAGCGATTAGTGCACCAACAACAACAACTACAAATACTAATGTTGCAATGGTAGTACCACCACCACCACCGCCAACACCGAATGATGGAGGAGGTGATGAACAAAAAACTATCGATAAAAATTTAGCAAAAAAAACTATGAAATTAGATTTAAATAGTGGATATAATAATATGAGTAGTAAAAATATTAAAGATAGTAGTAATAGTAGTAAGGATAATAGTGATAATAGTGGCGGTGGTGTTGATGGCAAAAAAGCGATTAAATCGCCGAAGAGTCCATTAAATAATTCAGGTGAGTTTATGTTTTATATACTAGAATGGCTGAAGCAATTTGGCTTCATTCTTGGATAATTTAACAAAACGCAAAAATTTACTCCTTTTTATACAGGGTTAGGAATTTTATACAGTCGGGAGGAATATGTAATACTCCAAGCATGTATTGTACATGTAAAAATAATAACAAAAAACCCAAATTTTGTTATCCGATTTTCATTTGGTTTAAAGTTATAGCATAATTAAAATTAAACATAATTTCATACATAATTACTAAAAATTAACCTCTAAACTGTTTCTGCTTCGTCTACGAAGAGCACCTGTTTCTCTCCTGATTTAGTCTTTGTTTACGATCGGCTGCAACATTTCTTATACGTTGAATCAGTGCATCCCGAGTGTCCACTTTTACTTTGTACACTTCGTCTTTGAACCAACCCAATTGTCGCAATCTAATTCGTAATTTTCTCGATTATTAAAAACACATCCTTTCTCGTGTTCTGCTCACGTTATAATATTTTATTCTTTTATTTTCCACAATGCTATACTACTCCGTTTTTTCATCTATTTTTGATGACTACTTGAACTATTTTATATAAATTATAAAACCGCCATCTATTATTAAAATAACCAACTAATATTTAAATTCAAATATATATATATATATATATATATATATATATATATATATATATATATATATATATATATATATATATATATATATGTAAATATAGAATACTACAACTCGGCCATATTTGACTCGACCATGATTGTGTCTCGTCCAAACTGCAAGGCTTCATATTAAACGTCGCAAAGGCACCATTAAACCGCCGACTCGATAACATTTGTCCTGAAACATCTTCGACAACCATATATGGGTAACCATATGTGGTCATTTAAATTTTGACAATAATTTATGGTTAATACCGGGCTCCGTCACCGTATTTTTAATGAAAACGTAATCGCCCTCCTTATATTTAAACGAATTAATTCGTTTTTTATCAAAATAAATTTTATATTTTTCCTGATTCGATACAGTATTTTTCTGTATGTCGTTTCTAATTTTATTAAGGTCTCGAATATTTTCTTCATTTTGAGAAAAATGAAATGAAATAAATCAAGTGCATTGTTTTTCTTAACTTGATTGACACCAAAAAGCGCAATGCTTGGTGTAGCCGCTATTGTACGATTCAAGGTATTATTAATTACAAACTCAGTATCGCTTAGTACTGAGTCCCATTTATTTAATTTAATTCTACCATTTTTGAAATTATGGGTTTAAGAGTTCGATTTACAGGTTCAACCTGACCGTTAGACTGAGGTGAACTAGTGGCCATTAGCACATGCTGAATACCAATTTCGCCTACAAAATCTTTGAAACCCTTGGAAGTAAAACAACTTCCTCGATCCGAAACCAGTTGTAAAGGAACACTAAATTGAATGAAATAGTTTTTAATATGTCGTATTACCTCATTTGTCGAAGTAGTTTTAGTCGGGTAAAACCAAACTAAAGTTGGGTCTTGTATATTTAGTAAAACCATCCACAACGCAAATATGTATGTATACCCCTTTTTCGTTGTTTCAAATGGACCATCATGATCCACATGAATCGTATGAAATGGACGATCGTGCTATCATATACATGAAGAAAACCTTTTCTTCGAGCTTTAGGCTCGTAAGACATTTCATGCATCTTTTTCATGCATCAACATGAAACAGTCAGTTACAATTGTAATATGTATTCCATGTGCATATACGTGGAAACTTTGAAGTGCATAAATTATCGCCAACGTTTCAAGCTCAAATGAGTGATAACGCCCTTCTGCTTCGCTCGTTCGTTTACTATAAAATAAAACGGGATGGAAGTGTACATCCGTCTGGCGTTGTAATAATATCGTTCCAAATCCTATTTGACTAGCATCGGTGTGAAGCTCAGTATACGCTTTAGGATTGTATAAGGACAAGGTAGGTGATGAGGTAAATTTCTTTTTTAATAACTGAAAAGCGTCAAGTTCGTTCTTATTTATTTTGAAAATAACGCTTTTCTTTAACAGGTCGTATATAGGTTTGACTAGTACGAAGTAGTTTTAAATAAAACGCCTAAAGAAGCTAGTCATTCCTTTAAAACGATGCAATTCACGAACGTTCTTTGGAATTGGATAATTTTCAATTGCGTCAATATATCGTAAAGTCGATCGTGTCTCGTCTTCGGTTATTTGATACCCTAAATAGTCGATCTTTGACTGAAAAAAACTACATTTTGCAGGTTGAATTTCCAAACAATTATTGTATAATAATGTAAAAACCTTCTCTAGTGTTTTAAAATGTTTTTCTATATTATCGGTGGCAATCAATATATCGTCTATGTATATTATAACGTCTCCTGAATCGATTAAATCTTTAAAAATGGTTGAGATAAATCGTTAAAAAACAGACGGTGCATTACTTAAACCAAACGGCATCTTGAGATACTCAAAATAACCATCCGGGGTCACAAATGCCGTATACGGCAAAGGGAACCGCTCCTTTATTGTTACTTTCACGAAAATCAACGCACATATGTTGCTTTCCATTTTCTTTTTTATAAGAACTATTCGACTTGCATAGTCGCTCGTACTTGGTCGTATTACACCTTGCTTAAGCAAATCATCTAGTATTTCACGAACATGTTTTCGATCGTATATAGAAAGCCGTTTTGGTAATGCATAGATCGGTTTTTACCTCGTCAAATAAATGCTATGGGATAATTTTGTTTGGTCGGTTATCAAATTCATCATGCAACGCAATAAACTTTTGTTCGATACTGTTGTCTTTTCCGATGTCATAATATATAGGTCCAATCTTAAAATCAAGCTTCGTGTCAATTTCTAATTTCGAGGAAAATTCTACGTTCAATAATTCACTAAATAAATCTTTTCTTGTCGTCTGTTCCACTTCAATACTTGGACAAATCGTTATCGGATCTTTACCGAAAGCAGTTAAAATATTGCAACTTACCCTGGAATCCTTGAGAAATTCGCGCCCAATTAAACAATTAAAGCCCATTGTCTCGTCAGCTACAACATGAAACCTAATAGAATAGAAATTAGAATTAATTTTACATTTTAAGCTTAATAAGCCACATATTGTTTTTATCTTCGCTTTGTTTACGCCGGTATATGTTATCCCATCGTTGTCTTCCAATTGCATACTTTCAGGAACAATTCTTCTTTTAATTATATTTATTGGACTACCCGTATCGATAATCGCATTTACATTACATATTGTACCATTTGAAAACTGAAAAGATACATCAGTTTTAAATTCGTCACTTTGAATAATATTAACATCGTTTTTGGTTAATAATCAACTTTTCCCACAGTTTATAGGAGATCCTTTTAGATGCACTCGGTAACAATCGCTGCACCTTTCCCTTCCTTGAGGCTTTGGACATTTTGATGAAAAATGACCCTCCCCACCGCACAATTGAAACAATGAATAGTTTAATGTTTTTGAATCCGTCTCGTTTCGTTCACATTATTCATTTTATGTTTGAATGGTGATGCTGATGATGATGCCTTAACAATCTCGTTAGTTAAATTTTTATCTTGATTTTGAGCCATTTGTGAACTCTCAAATTTGACTCTTATCGGTTGCATGCTATTATACCAGCAGATTCTTTCTTTTAATTCGTCGATATTCGCAATACACTGCGCACGTAATGAGTTTTGCAAATTTATCTCGTTAATCCCCAGAACAATATATTTTATTAAAACTTCTGTTGATATATTAGGTTTAGCACTTATCGTTTTCATTTCGTAATAGTATTCCAATAGCGGTTGATCCTTTTGTCTAATTGAATTTCGCAGTCGATCATGTATTCCGACTTCATTTAGTTTAGATTCGAAATTCTTTATAAATTCCCCTTTAAACGTTTCGAAACTAACACACTGGTCTTGAAATGATATGAACCACAATTTTGCCGAATTAACTAATTCACAGTGATTGCAAACATAAGCAACTTTTCGTTAAATTTGTATATCCCTTTTAGAGATTCAACTCGTTTCATCCATTGTTCCGACGATAATGATTTTATATTTGTTGGGTTAAATTTTGGAGGTACTTCGATGACATCTCGAGTTGACAATACAGGAATCGGTCGGTTTTTCACATATAGCTTTTCGTTCTTGTTCAAGCAATGTACGTTCCCTATCCAGCAAATCAAGTTATCTTGCCAAAAGGTCCCACTCTCTATCCAAATTACCCGTACCTTTCGGTATTTCATCACATATTTTGTTTTCACGATTTTCATACCGCTGTTGATTACTCGATTCAAAATTCGAAAGAGTTTCACAAACCGCACCTTCATTCGTGAAAGTGATATCGTCGTCACATCGTGAAGATGATAGCAACAATCGTTCCATTAGGGTTATTTTTTTTACCATTGGTCGGCAATCCCTTCTCTCTTAGTCGTTCTTTTAATGTTTGCACGTTCATTTTGTACTTCGTTCGTTTCGTTTCGTTTTTTTTTTAAATTTATTTTACACTATCCCACTTCTGATGTTGTCGCAATCTAATTCGTAATTTTCTCGATTATTAAAACACATCCTTTCTCGTGTTCTGCTCACGTTATAATATTTTATTCTTTTATTTTTCACAATGCTACTACTGCGTTTTTCATCTATTTTTGATGACTACTTGATCTATTTTATATAAATTATAAAACCGCCATCTATTATTAAAATAACCAACTAATATTCAAATTCATAATATATATAATTAAATATAGAATACTACACCATAAACAATAATCAAGTGCAGTATAAGGTCTGGAGTCTCGGAGGCCAACTAATAGGACCACCAACATCCTGGAAACCATTCGTTCAAATATTGCTTGACCTGACGAGCGAAATGCGCAGGAGTTCCATCTTGCTGATAGTACATATGCCTTCTGTTGTTTAAAAGAACATCCTCTCGTAGTCCGTGTAAATCATTTTGTAAAATAATTAAGTAATTCTCTCCTGTGAGGCGATTTTCCAAAATGAAAGTGCCAATTAAATAACAATCAAGCATACCACACCAAACGTTTACCAAAAATTTATGTTGAAAATTACTTTCGACTGTTGCATGGGGATTTCCTTCTGGCCATACGTGAGAGTTGTGAGTATTATTAATGCTGTCACGGGTGAATGTTGCTTTATCTGTAAAAAGTATGCGCGATATAATACGAGGATTATTAAGAGTGTAGTGTGTTTGGTACTCTTGTTTGTGGGATGCTACCCAATTACATACTAATTCTTCGTGAGCTGGTCATTGGATCTTCTGCTACTCAATCCAGAATATCTTCTACCTCTTCTAAATCTTGTTGAAAAGCTGGTTCAGAAGTTATGTTAGTACTGGGTAGTTTTGAAATGAACCTTTACTAGGATGTCTCAGATGTGGAAAACGTCGACAATATTCCACAACATCAGCCATATCATTCCCATTACAAAAACCATAAACAAACACCAAATTTGCATATTCTACATTTTAATAAAAATGATCAAATGTATCAAATGTTATCGAGCCTGGAACATAGCATACTACTTTATTCATACTACTTTATTACTAAAATTTCTTTAATTTTTAATTGCGCTATTACTGAAAAACAAATGAAAACCAACAAATGAATTTTTTACGCCTGCTAAGACCAAATTGTATCCCGTTTTTGCTTATATTCGAGCTTTCTTAAAAATAAAATTTCCAGGTGTATTGTTTTAAGTTAGACTTGTACAATAGGCAACTATGTTAACATGCTAATAAATTCCCAAAATATTGCAATGTAACAAAACAAAAAATCGATTAAGAAAATTTCAATTTCAATTATGATGTACTAATCCGTGTATGATTGATGTGCATGAACATAATATCCTGAAACTGTTTATTTAGTCTCCGTAAACATAAAAAGTTTTTCGATTTAACAGAACTATGGAAGGGTTAATAATATGTACGGTTTATTGACATCGTATAAACAAACTAAAATATTCATATGTAATTTGATGAATGTTTGAATTAGATATGATATTCATATAATACGCGCTATTCAATCGATTCATTATTTTGGTATAATGAGCAAGTACTGTACATCATCTAAGTCAATAAACTTTACTTTTATTTAAAAGAAAACATAATTCAGTACAATCGTAATAAATGTAATTATACGTGTCAGCATCAATTTGTTGTGGATGTTGCATGTCTAGTACTGGGCACGTCCCCAGGTGGTGGATTGGAGGATGTCTTTATCGGATCACCAGCGGGTAGGTGGAAAATAAAATGCCACTCGAGGAACAAAACTTGCAAGAAGCATCTTTTCATCAGGAAGTGCGGCTTCAGTTCTACAGCGTCATGTAATTTATTTATTTATTTATTTATCAATATTGTCATTTTTTTTTTATTCTCTATTAGAATATAACAATGAGTCTACGTATTTTGATTCATCTCCGTTTTCAAGGTGAAACATTAACGTCAAGACATTGTAATGTATTCTTTGGTTTATAGACTTCCACCTTAATACTTTAAGCATTTCACTTATATGTATCCTTTTTTCTGCTTTTAAAATACCTCGCATAAATTTGTTCTGTATTTTTTGGAGACGATAGAGTTGTGATTGATTCATTATGAATAACATTAATGAACAATTATCAATATGCGGTGCAACAAGTGATTTGAAAAATATAATTTTTATCTCCCGTGGCATTTTATCCTTAAAGGTTCAAACTCAATGACACCGCACCGTACCGTATCCCACCGTATGTCGCCGACTTTACGGATTGGCAAACACAATGTGTCCGCGCCGTTTCAGAAAGACTACAGATCAGCCATTTTATTTTTTCAATAAATTTTTCAATTTTAAATTCCATTTTTTTCAAAATCAATTATGTTTTATTTTTATCGAAATAATTTTAGATTTACCGTATTTTATTTTGCTTGACGAGAAAAACTGAAAAAAAAATTTATTTGGTTATCAACTGAATTTTAAGGTTATGTTGCCCGAAAAAGTAAAAATATCATCTATCTTTTCCGTCCGCACCGCGCTGCGCCGTTCATTGTGACTGCCTTTGAGTTTTCTCATATAAATTATAAGGGACTATTCATTTTTTAACTTTGACATTTTAACGAAACGGAACGGTGCGGTGTCATTGAGACAGACCCTTAAGTCTATTAAAAACGCCAAGCTTTTTTTTTCATTTTTTTAGCAATATAATCCAATTGATCGTAAAAATTTAAATTTTCATCTATGATAACACCAAGATGTTTATTCGGTAATCACCATCCGCCTTTAATTTGATTTTTGTGTTTAGATTCTTCTCTACTACCTCATATCTGAAGTGGTTGTTGCTGTTTATTCACTACCTTTGTACCCAGAGTGATTAAGACTAGCGAGTGGTCTGATGACAAGGCGAACGCTGACAAAGACTCGCTGTAATTAACTTTCGATTTTTGAATTGATTTAAATAACGCTAGGCCTCTTAGTGTTTTGCATTATAAACATCCCTAATATAAAGCGATGACCCAAAGAATTATAAAATTGATCAAACTGTTCCAATTTTAATTCATGTTTTGGTGGGCAGTATATATGGCCGACATTTTTACTCGCCTTTTAACGCAAATTGGCTGACACCTAGCGATTTTTTTCAAAATTACGGCAAAGGGGGTCAAGTAGTAATAGTTGTTTGCTAATCAAAGTTGCCTAGTTCTAGTTGAATATGCATTATGACATATATAAACAATTGCTGACCACCTTTGGCTCTTATAGTACGTAGACCCGCCCGCGGCACTTTAAAGGCGAATAGAATTTACCCATATTGTGACAAGCTGTGGGCGTTCCAGATTGCTTATTTAAAGGTTCGAGACATTGAATTATTTGGAAGCAGTGGTTGTTAGAAGATTAAGGATAGTATCCATTTTGACCATTAATTTGACTTTTAATTGAATCTTTGAGTTTCTGCGCATATGTTGTCCCACTAACAAACTGATAAGAAGGTTTCGGATTTGCATTTTCGGATGGATTCGGATTGGATTCGAGCTGCAATTTCTCCACTCTCTTTTGTTTCTTATAGAGGAAAATCTGCGATTTAGTACTTTTTGGTAAACGCTGCAATCTCTATATGTGGCTGGATAACTATACCATTACAGAGTACAAATTAGACCTCTGTACCTCGGATGTTTCGTATGACTGTGCACCTATAGTAGGTTTTGTTCACCTTCTGTTTTAATGAATGGAATTTGGTGTTTCGTTCCGCTAGGGATTTAGTAACAGTTGAGTATGCTGTGGCATATTTTACCGGAAGAATTTACTTTTACTTTTAGTTCAAATTTCTCATTAGTATAAGTTTCTTTAACAAGGCAGTGAAAGATTTGATTTTTTCCACGCCTGGCTCAAATATTGGAGGCGCTAATATTTGTTTGGTTGTGTTGTATCTTTATGATTTCCTTGGGCAAATAATTAAAGCGTATCGATAAAATCACTGTAGGTTGCGCTAACTAATATGCACACAAGATGTTCTTTATTTTCTTTAACAAAACCGGGCGGTGTTTCATAAATAAAGTTTCTTCAACTATTCCGTTCAAAAATGCCGTCTTTGCGCATCGAAATGGAGTACAGCCATATTTTCTTTCACTGCAATCGATAAAAGAATTCGAAATGTTGTTTGCTTTACCACAGGTGCAAACATCCCATCATAATGTTCCCCGTATTGCTGTGAAAAACCTTGTGACACTAGCCTAGCTTTGAATCGACAAACGGAACCGACCTTAGGTATATCAGTCAAAACCTAAGTTTAGTTTTCGTTTAGGGAGTCTATCTCCTCCTGCATGGCACTCTTTCATTCGTCGTTATGTTCACTTGTAACTGCTTCTTTTAAATTATTGGGTTCCTTGACAGCATAAACGACATTCATTTCGTTTATTAGTCGTTTTGGGGAAACTGCCTTCCGTTTTCCAATCCAGAATAAAAATCCACGTCACTAAAATAAACTTCGCTGTCATTTTCAGATGATGAAGTATCTGCCAAATCGACCGGATGTCTGGAACAACTGAGAGATGAGCAATTGTCACCGTCTCTTTAAAGACAAACTTCAAATCTCAGCTAATTACAACCTTTCCTGTTGCTGAAACGTAACATTTGTACGATTTCGTTGCACTATCATATCCAACCAGAACAGCTTTCATTATTTTTGAGTCCAATTTACGCAGCTTTTCGTCTGGTACGGGCACAAAACATTTCGATCCAAATTTATGAAAATGTTTAACACTTGGCCGCTTACCGAAAGCAATGTTCAAATGGCGTCTTTTCTACTCCTTTGGGGTATATTTTCTGGGGAGAAGCCATGGTCACGGCTTCTCCCTAGAACATATACCCCAGACCAACAAAGCTGTTCTCTGACCTCCTCGTGCCATATATTTTTTAAAAGTCTTACCTAAGTATTCTCCTCCTCGAACCGCAAGAACTTAATTTTCTTTTCAAACATTGTTTTGGTCATTTCGATAAATTCTATGAATGATCCAAATACTTCAGATTTATGCCGCAACAGGTAGATTATTGTGAATCTCAAAAAATCATCAATAATTGTTACGATGTATTTCTTACCGGATGTTGTTTGCGTTTGCATAGGGCTGTAAACGTCAGAACTAAATCGAGAACAGCTTTTGATCGATTTTCTGATTTTTTAGGGAATTTAATTCTCTTCTATTTGCAATTATCTTTGCAATTTCGATCGCAATGCCATCGACTAGACCTTTTGATTAGAGAGTCTTGACTACTTCGATAGCTGACTACCATCGAAGATGACTCTGGGTTCTTTTTCTGTTAATTTCTTCACTGAAATTTCATTTTGATCGATTCCAGGCATAAACAGCACATTCTCCAACCTCACAGATGTTTTTGTACCAACTGCATTTAGAAAAGCTACTCAAACATAACAGATTGCTCTCGATATCTCAAAAGCATTTGATCGTGTGTGGCACAAGGGTTTGCTGTGTAAATTGAGGGCAGTTGGCCTTCACGGTTCGTTAATTTTATGGATTGAGAATTTTCTTTTTTGTCGCAAAATCCAAGTGGTGGTGGATGGTGTGACTTCCGATCAACATCTTATAAACGCTGGTGTTCCTCAGGGATCCGTCCTTTCTCCAACCCTTTTTCTAATTTTCATCAATGATCTTCTATCAGCAACTCTCAATCCAATATACTCCTATGCTGATGACAGCTCACTTTCCACCTCTTACAGTTTACCTTCTTCTTCATCGCGAAACGATGTTCTCGCAGAAAGAATGGCTATGAATGACCGCCTTACGCGAGATCTCAATGTCATTCTTAAATGGGGTGAAGCCAACAGAGTTGAATTTAATCCCAACAAATTTCAAACCTGTGTTTTTTCTGGCCGAACTGATGGTTATTCACCGTCTTTTCTGACTGGTGAATCCAGCTTGGCTACGTCTGACACATTTGAGATTCTCGGTTTAACTATTTCAAAGAGAATATCTTGGGCTGAACAAATAAACAAAGCAGCGATTGGTGCAGCCAAATGTCTTGGATTTCTACGACGATGTAAGTTTTACTTTAATCCATCCGAAATACTTACAATATATAAGACCTACATAAGACCCAGGTTGGAGTATAATTCTCATATTTGGGCTGGAGCACCGAAAACTCATTTAACTGCACTCGATCGGGTCCAAAACCGAGCATCTCGAATGATTGAAGACGTAAAATTATTATCTGATCTTGATTCTCTTTCCCATAGGCGTAATGTGGGAGCCTTATGCGTGTTTTACAAGTACTTTCATGGTCATTGTTCATCGGAACTTTATGAATTTATGCCTGGTTTGTCAAAGCCTGCACGTAACTTAAGACGCCTGGTACACCGATACAATCTGGAAATTAAATTCGCGAAGACCAATAAATTTAAAAATTCATTTTTTGTTAGGAGTACGCGAATGTGGAATAAACTGAACGACGAGACGTTTCCCTTGGAATACAATTTACAGAGATTCAAACTTAATATCAAAAGTAAACAACTAGAAGACTGAAAACCTTTATTCCTTTTATTCCTTTCTTACCTTTTTCCCTCCTAATCCTTCCTTTTACCTTTTGCAGTAGTGCTGTGTGTTTGTTGCTAAAACTTTCATATAAAGGATATACATACATATATATATCCTAAGTGCTCTGAACATTTATAAAAAAAAAAAAAAAAAAAAAAAGATTCACGATGCGATAAATCTAATTAGATGAATTAGGGAATTCCACTTTCCCAACGATATCTTTATTCACTATGTTCGCTTTCTGACTTTTGTATTCTCTCGATTTATTGCGTCTGGAAGTTCGCAACTTACTGCAGTATTTACGTACATGTCTTTTCTCTTTGCAAAAATAACATTCAGTCTCTGGTTTCACCTTCATTGATACGTTCAATGCAGCTTCTTCACTGCCATTTGTCGACCGATCCATTATTCGCTTATACTCTGGTATTATCTTTGATCGAACTTAGTTTCTCCTCTGGTCGCGCTTTTAATGCGGTTATTAGCCCATCATAACTCTCTTAATAGTGTTGCAGTAATGAAAAATTAAGATTTAATTTCGTCTCCCAGTGACAACAACTTTTGAAACTATTCGTTCATTTTATTTAAATGCTACGTCACATTATCTCCTTCTTATAATAAATGCCTCATAATTGTTCGCAGAACCAACACACGAATTCTTTGAGCGCGTCCCAAGCTTTCGCTGATTTGCAATTTCGAATGTGTTGTATTTGGCTGTCTGTATTTGCCTTTTCCTCTTTTGTAGTCCAATCTGCGGCAACTGGACTTGCCACTGTACCTTTTATAGCACTCTACTCACATTTTTCCCTTAACAACATCTCAATTTTGTATCGCCAGAATAATTCTCAGAATTTAACTTGGTAATCGTATTCTTGAAATCAGTCGCCATTTTCGCGTGTATATTTTGAACAAATTTTCGAACTCTAAAATATTCTATTTATTTTGAACAATTTACAAAAATATTAGTATCTAGCGATTTGCCTTAACCTAATAGATTAGCAGTTGAATATTTTGTTTAACACAAATAATAAGCATGATGGTTTAAGATTATATTAATATATTCTGTATATAAACACGTCTACTAGGTACAAAAGTCGGCAACAACTAAAAGAAATTTTAAAGAAAAATAAAAGTAAACGAATACGTCATATAGATGGCAGACGTCAAAGTCAAAGCAAACTACGTTAGCCTTGCTAGTTATTTATATTAGTAAAACAACAAATTTATCCCCACACAATGTAATTTATGATTTTCATATTTCGGCTAATTAACTATCTCATAAAACTATAATTTAACTCGTAACTATAATTTACGAACACTAGACAACATCTAATAAAAATAACCATCATGTTTATGGTACTATACACAGCACATAATCAAATTCGTGCCATAACAACTAATAATTAGCGTAATTCAATTTGGCCACACATGATTTCTTCTCGAGTTTTATACATATAGTTTTTTTTCGGTGTCATGTGTTAAGTTTTATTCATCTCATCATCTCGGGTATAACCAAACAAAAAAAAATGTATTGAAAACTGTATACACAACACGATTGATTAGAAAGATCGGGAAATATTTATAATAAAATCAATAAAAATGGAAATCTAATTGACACGCATAGCATGTTTCTAAATTTGGATTATTAAATTAAGTTTAGATTTCGTTTATTATTTTTATGTAGCAATTACGGATTATTCTAAAGCTTTTTTTCTATTGAATAATAAATTTATCATATCGATGTTTATCAGCAAATCGGTAGAAAGAAATTATAGGCAAGAAACTAAGTGGATCGTAAAAAAGAATTTTATTGAAAATTACCTAAACGAAAAGTACCTAATGAATGTTGGACCACAAGTGATAAAATACCATTACAGTTGCCGCCACCCACTTAATAAAAGTATTCGCTTCCCATGGAGAATAAAAACTGCTACCGCAGTGCAAACCGAAAACGACCAACTTCAAACTCTACATAGTTAAAGTGGAAGAGTGTTAGAAATGAAAATACATAAATACTATGGATATATCTAAAAAAAAGCCGAAACTAAAAGTAGCAGAGGTTGGAATGAACGTCGTCTGCTAGTTAACGATAAGGTGACCTTGAGCTGCTGATGTTTTAATCATAGGTGTCGTATGTCCAAGACGACTCCAATACCAAATAGCATCCATAATGCGAGATGAGATGCCACATAGTGATGCAGATGGTGAGGATCTACCGTTGACTCTTTGTCTCTTTGCAATCTTTGCAATCTCTTCAATTCTTCTTTTACTTTTCTGATATCTGGAGTGGTTATCTCCACTTGAAATTGAAATTCCAAAGTATTTACGGGTTCATTGTTAAATCTTGAGATGATAAAGACGGGAATGAAAGATTTATCTCGTTCACTGACAGGTTGTTGACTCTCTTCCTTTAGTAAACAGTGTCAGTGGTCAGTTTTTGTTTTACTCTAAAGATCCACTTAATTGGTGCATGTAGTTTGATGAAATAATTTTGTCATGCGGTTTCCTCCGGCACACATTGTTGTTGTTGGATGAGAAATTCAATTTATTTGGCCTTGCATTGGCACAGACCTTTTTGCAGGGATCCCAATCCGGTCTGAGGTCGTACCGAAATATCAGGTTCTATTTAGTTGCTAAGAGTTCTACCTTGCTGATTTTATCAAAGTAGATCCCTAAATTGTTCCATTCCTTGATAGTATTTGGTTTACTCAATTGGATGGTGTCTGAAATCTGTACCCAAGGTTTACTGTGGACTAGGCTGAAAAAGCATAGCAGTATGCATATATACTGTAATACTCGATTCGTGGTAATGACGATATATCGTACTTCTTTTACTCGTCGACTAGGTTGATGTTTGCGCTCTCATCCATGTTGTTTTGATTGTTAATTGTGAGACGATGTTTTTTTTTTAACTTGGAGGTTGCCGTTCTGGGCATTGTTGCAAACGATGTACATAGACTGCTTCTCATTTTTTCCAGAACTGAGTCCTTTTATTTTATACTACTTTCCATGGAGACAGAAGACTTTTCTTAGACCCGAGGTTCTGCTTTTTTTGGTAGTGTTATTAGTGCATTAATGAACACCTCACACGTTTCTATCTGGATTAATAGGGTGGCCATTTCCTCGAAGGTCAGGAGCTTCATGTCTCCAATACAATTTTTCAAGAGTGTTTTATCCGATTTCACACCGGCTTCCCAATGTTCTCCGAAACGTGGTGTGATGTTGGAGGAATAAAGTGCTAGTTTATTGGCTGTAGTAAATTACTGGCACCTACAAAATTTTTTCCATTGTCACTGTACAAATAATCGATGTTTCCCCGTCTGGTAATGAAACTTCGAAAAGCGTTTATGGATCCGTCATTTGTTATATTGTAAGTTACCTCGATGTGGATGGCCCTGGTAGATAGACAGATGAATATGTAGATGTAGCTTTTGTAAGACTTGGTTTTGTCCTTTACTCATCCGCAAAATAACAGGTCCTGCATAATCAACTCCTGTATGATTAAAAGGTCGTGATATGGTGACTCGGGGCTTACGCGGTTTTCTCTTCCTCCGATGTTTCGAATATTGGTCCGTCATTACTTTGCTCCATATTCAGTGAGAAGCTTGGCCCATTTTACCAGCTGTCCATGAACTCTAATTGTTTAACAGACATTTCCCGAGATGCGCAATCTGGTGGGTTATCCTCTTAAAGAATGTGCTTCCACGAATCTAGGCTAGTATTGCTTTGGATCTTGGTCACTTGATGTGCCACAAAAGATTTCTAGTTTGATGCAGGCTTTCGTATCCAAGCGCGAGTGATTATAGAATCACACCATAACGTTATTCCATCGATGTTGGCGTCAAGTGCCTCTATTATTTGTTGGATTATTTGGCTTAACAATAATGCCCAACAGAGTTCCAGATGTTTCAGGTTGTTTTTGTTGGCGCGACTTTAGATTTCGAAGTCTGAAAACGTATACTACCACTTGACCGTTGGTGATGATTCTGCTGTAGACCACAGCTGTGTAAGTGTGTTCGAATAGTTCTTGGAATAGTAAACCTCAAATAAAGAGTAATCTCCGATTGGTATGTATCGAATACCTAGGGTTTTAATCGAATGCTCCTCTAAAAATGTTAGGTCGCCGATAAGGACCTTCTCCTGATGTATTTCTTTTAAAATCATTGGATGGTTGCTGGTCTAATTTTTTAATTCTATTCTTCCCTTATGCAGCAATTGGATGAATTGCGATTGCAGATGTTGAGCCTCCTCTACTGGCTTAATACGTCATCTACATATAGAAATCGTTTTTGAGGATCCTTACCATGTTTGGAGATCTCATCGTCAGCTAACTGATGCAAGGCTCAAATGGCTGAATACGGTGCAGCCGTATTCAGCCATTCGAGCTGGAAAGGGTGATTTTTGGTCTACCTCAATAGAATGGTTTGGTACTATGGTTATTCCTCATGCATCTTAATTTGTCGATACTTTTTTTCTAGATCCGAGGAGAAGACTAATCGATGTTTTCTCCGTCTAGGATCCAGTTGTGTTACCATAAATGGTAGTTTTACCACATATCAACCATCTGGATCTTGTGTTGACTGATATTGGTTACCTGGAAACCCTCTATTTCCTAAGACCTGTCCATACTTTTTTTCATCTTTATAACAATATGGGCGTCCCAATAGACGTGGTTTGTATTTAGGTTGGTCCTGAAATCACCCAACCGAAGCTAATCGTAATGGCACTTAGGTTTCTCCTTAATATTTGACTGCTGATAAAATCGCAGTACACAGCAGCCCTAATAAGACGTCAATATGAGCAGAAGTGTCGAACCTTTGGTCAGCCAAAAATAACTATTCTTTGGTAGTTGGTTTTTGTTTAATTTGCCGTTTCGGAACATACATTGTAATTTTTATATATGCTTCCACCGTTAACTGGTATTTAAAAGTTTCACGTTAGAAAAGCCACCTGATAGTATAGATGATAGTAGGTAACTGCTATATCTTTATCTTGTAATATTTTACAATATTTTAAAACTTAGTTTAAAACGGGCTGTTCCTGGTTTTCTATCATATAAGTCTATGGCAGCCTTAATATTTCTTTCACATTCACCATAATTTAAAGTCAATTTTAGTTTTATCAATAAAGTTTGTCCTTCTTGTTGAACACAGTATAATATTTTAGTTTTACGAAAACAAAACAAATAACGCAAATTTATAACAAGAAACAATTGCAATAATCACTGCACGGTTGATGGATATTTTGATTAGAAGAAATTTAAAATTAGTAGAAATATAATTTTAGATGAAACGCACTAAATAAAGACTAAATAAAAGCACAAGAGAATAAAAGTATAAGACACATCAATATATACGAAAGAAATAACGCATATCTAGTACCTGATAAAGGCGCAATTTTTTGACAAGTTTTTCAAATCAAATTATGTTTAATAAATTGACTGTCTTTGCAGACATGATTGTTGCCTGTGAGCCTAAATTAGTTAGTATCGTCAGTGTTGTGTACTTTCCGTTTCTTTTATCCGCTTAGGTATTGCCGGTGGCAGTAATACTGGGTTACCAAAAAAGTTATGTTATTACCTTAGTAGTTGATACTGAGTTGTTTACATAGTTAGAAGTTTGTGGCGAGCTCATTTACATACCATGTCGCACTTAATTGGCTGGCCGAAGTAGGGTACACTATTATTGGAATTGTTGTTTAAACAAAGAGCACTGATTGTTGCACTCCTCTAACCTATGAATCGCCCAAGAAACTGATTGTTGATTCTTGCCGTACGTACAAGTCTTAGAGGCGGCATGTATTGAGGCCGTTTGTTGATTAAGAAACTAAATAATTCCGTAGGATTCATATAGCCTATTAGATGCTGAATCTAGTTTGCCGCTTAAGATAAAAACTATGAATGCATCAAAATGAGAGATTTGGTTGACGCTGTTGATGTTGAGGAGCATTTCCCTTGATTCTGTGTAAACCGCTGACAATAATAGTATAACGAATACAAATATTTGGTTGCCAGGAATCTAAGGTTGTCATATCTAGCCTGCAATATTTCCCAAGCATTTTCATAGTTGTTAACTGTTATTGCTAAATGAGTGTTTTAGTAGGCTGCCGCTTCTTGTATGTGTAAATTTTAATGCATTATTTTTATCGTATCTAATAGCTGAGATATCGTTGAAAGAGTTCCACTTCTCATAATCATCATGAAAGTCTGATTTTGGGTAATTCAATAATAACAACACTACGAAAATATATTTAATATATTTAATATATTTATTATATTTAATATATTTAATATATTTAATATATTTAATATATTTAATATATTTAATATATTTAATATATTTAATATATTTAATATATTTAATATATTTAATATATTTAATATATTTAATATATTTAATATATTTAATATTATTAATATATTTAATATATTTAATATATTTAATATATTTAATATATTTAATATATTTAATATATTTAATATATTTAATATATTTAATATATTTAATATATTTAATATATTTAATATATTTAATATATTTAATATATTTAATATATTTAATATATTTAATATATTTATATTAAATATAATATTAAATATATTAAATATATAATATTAAATATATTAAATATAATATTTAATATATTTAATATATTTAATATATTTAATATATTTAATATATTTAATATATTTAATATATTTAATATATTTAATATAATTAATATATTTAATATATTTAATATATTTAATATATTTAATATATTTAATATATTTAATATATTTAATATATTTAATATATTTAATATATTTAATATATTTAATATATTTAATATATTTAATATATTTAATATATTTAATATATTTAATATATTTAATATATTTAATATATTTAATATATTTAATATATTTAATATATTTAATATATTTAATATATTTAATATATTTAATATATTTAATATATTTAATATATTTAATATATTTAATATATTTAATATATTTAATATATTTAATATATTTAATATATTTAATATATTTAATATATTTAATATATTTAATATATTTAATATATTTAATATATTTAATATATTTAATATATTTAATATATTTAATATATTTAATACATTTAATATATTTAATATATTTAATATATTTAATATATTTAATATATTTAATATATTTAATATATTTAATATATTTAATATATTTAATATATTTAATATATTTAATATATTTAATATATTTAATATATTTAATATATTTAATATATTTAATATATTTAATATATTTAATATATTTAATATATTTAATATATTTAATATATTTAATATATTTAATATATTTAATATATTTAATATATTTAATATATTTAATATATTTAATATATTTAATATATTTAATATATTTAATATATTTAATATATTTAATATATTTAATATATTTAATATATTTAATATATTTAATATATTTAATATATTTAATATATTTAATATATTTAATATATTTAATATATTTAATATATTTAATATATTTAATATATTTAATATATTTAATATATTTAATATATTTAATATATTTAATATATTTAATATAATTAATATATTTAATATATTTAATATATTTAATATATTTAATATATTTAATATATTTAATATATTTAATATATTTAATATATTTATTATATTTAATATATTTAATATATTTAATATATTTAATATATTTAATATATTTAATATATTTAATATATTTAATATATTTAATATATTTAATATATTTAATATATTTAATATATTTAATATATTTAATATATTTAATATATTTAATATATTTAATATATTTAATATATTTAATATATTTAATATATTTAATATATTTAATATATTTAATATATTTAATATATTTAATATATTTAATATATTTAATATATTTAATATATTTAATATATTTAATATATTTAATATATTTAATATATTTAATATATTTAATATATTTAATATATTTAATATATTTAATATATTTAATATATTTAATATATTTAATATGTTTAATATATTTAATATATTTAATATATTTAATATATTTAATATATTTAATATATTTAATATATTTATTATATTTAATATATTTAATATATTTAATATATTTAATATATTTAATATATTTAATATATTTAATATATTTAATATATTTAATATATTTAATATATTTAATATATTTAATATATTTAATATATTTAATATATTTAATATATTTAATATATTTAATATATTTAATATATTTAATATATTTAATATATTTAATATATTTAATATATTTAATATATTTAATATATTTAATATATTTAATATATTTAATATATTTAATATATTTAATATATTTAATATATTTAATATATTTAATATATTTAATATATTTAATATATTTAATATATTTAATATATTTAATATATTTAATATATTTAATATATTTAATATATTTAATATATTTAATATATTTAATATATTTAATATATTTAATATATTTAATATATTTAATATATTTAATATATTTAATATATTTAATATATTTAATATATTTAATATATTTAATATATTTAATATATTTAATATATTTAATATATTTAATATATTTAATATATTTAATATATTTAATATATTAAATATATTAAATATATTTAATATATTTAATATATTAAATATATTAAATATATTTAATATATTTAATATATTTAATATATTTAATATATTTAATATATTTAATATATTTAATATATTTAATATATTTAATATATTTAATATATTTAATATATTTAATATATTTAATATATTTAATATATTTAATATATTTAATATATTTAATATATTTAATATATTTAATATATTTAATATATTTAATATATTTAATATATTTAATATATTTAATATATTTAATATATTTAATATATTTAATATATTTAATATATTTAATATATTTAATATATTTAATATATTTAATATATTTAATATATTTAATATATTTAATATATTTAATATATTTAATATATTTAATATATTTAATATATTTAATATATTTAATATATTTAATATATTTAATATATTTAATATATTTAATATATTTAATATATTTAATATATTTAATATATTTAATATATTTAATATATTTAATATATTTAATATATTTAATATATTTAATATATTTAATATATTTAATATATTTAATATATTTAATATATTTAATATATTTAATATATTTAATATATTTAATATATTTAATATATTTAATATATTTAATATATTTAATATATTTAATATATTTAATATATTTAATATATTTAATATATTTAATATATTTAATATATTTAATATATTTAATATATTTAATATATTTAATATATTTAATATATTTAATATATTTAATATATTTAATATATTTAATATATTTAATATATTTAATATATTTAATATATTTAATATATTTAATATATTTAATATATTTAATATATTTAATATATTTAATATATTTAATATATTTAATATATTTAATATATTTAATATATTTAATATATTTAATATATTTAATATATTTAATATATTTAATATATTTAATATATTTAATATATTTAATATATTTAATATATTTAATATATTTAATATATTTAATATATTTAATATATTTAATATATTTAATATATTTAATATATTTAATATATTTAATATATTTAATATATTTAATATATTTAATATATTTAATATATTTAATATATTTAATATATTTAATATATTTAATATATTTAATATATTTAATATATTTAATATATTTAATATATTTAATATATTTAATATATTTAATATATTTAATATATTTAATATATTTAATATATTTAATATATTTAATATATTTAATATATTTAATATATTTAATATATTTAATATATTTAATATATTTAATATATTTAATATATTTAATATATTTAATATATTTAATATATTTAATATATTTAATATATTTAATATATTTAATATATTTAATATATTTAATATATTTAATATATTTAATATATTTAATATATTTAATATATTTAATATATTTAATATATTTAATATATTTAATATATTTAATATATTTAATATATTTAATATATTTAATATATTTAATATATTTAATATATTTAATATATTTAATATATTTAATATATTTAATATATTTAATATATTTAATATATTTAATATATTTAATATATTTAATATATTTAATATATTTAATATATTTAATATATTTAATATATTTAATATATTTAATATATTTAATATATTTAATATATTTAATATATTTAATATATTTAATATATTTAATATATTTAATATATTTAATATATTTAATATATTTAATATTTTTAATATATTTAATATATTTAATATATTTAATATATTTAATATATTTAATATATTTAATATATTTAATATATTTAATATATTTAATATATTTAATATATTTAATATATTTAATATATTTATTATATTTATTATATTTATTATATTTATTATATTTATTATATTTATTATATTTAATATATTTAATTCATTTTTAAATATATTTTAGAGGAAAATATACCTTTGTCGATACAATCGCAGTTGTTGGTTCAGTCTGTCTTTCTTGCAGTCGCACTATCATGAAGTTGATACTATGTTTTGCTATCCGCAATCATTTTTATGGAAAGTATCAATCTGTTCATAGATTTTTTGGTAAATCCAACAATTTATCAAAAATCAGAACATCTGTAAATATTTAATATTTTTCTATAACCACCAAATTTTCTATCTGTGCTACAACTCATAAAATATGAACCTTAATACCATTGTGTTGTTACATCCAATGAACCGGATTAGATATAAATATGTAGTATAGGGTTATGACTTATATATCCATATATGTCTTTATATATTGTTAACAGTAATTTAAAATAAATATCATATTTCAATTATCTATATACAAGAAATGCATAATACATGGCTTTATACCCAACATTATTATTATAATAAACTAATAAATTTCTAATGAACTTGAATTATTGATTTACATTACGTTGACGTCACCAACATTTTATAAAGGGTTTTCTATTAAAGACTACCAAAAAAAAAAGAACGTGGCATTTCTGGAAATTTCCCAGATTTAATTTTACTTAGTTCCCTAAATTGACGAAGAGCTCTCTTTGTATCAATGACAATATCACTTCATATGGAACGCCGCTACACTCCTATTGTAAAACCCTAAGCCATATACCAGAGTACATCGAATACGAAAATTGTTGTGAAAATTAAAAAAAAAAACATATTCAAAATAATCATAATCGTAATATCTATATCTTGAAAAATTTATTACCGCTCGCGAGTCTTAAAACCTTAAATGTATTATGCCCCTCACCACCCCTTCTAAAAAAAATGTTTTGCATAAATATGTTAATACATCAAAATTGAAACGTTTTACTGGTGTGGCTAAATACTTTGGGAATAAACAAACCAATAACCATTAAAGCGGCCGTTCGATATAAGTAAAATTGGTTTGGAAAATGCTTTTTGTGTTTTAGTCAATTATAGGTTCGTCAAGGACTGCTATTTATATTTTTTTATAATGTACAGAGAGCTTTTGTTCTCAAGAGCTTTCAATTATTTAAACTCCAGATAAATTAAGAACAAATTGCTAGAATTTATATTGCGGACAATTTTTAATAATTTTTAACTTTGTTTAAATTAAAAGTTTTTAATTTTCAAAATAAATGTTGAAAACTTTTAAAAAAGTAAATAAACAGAAATATAAATTTCGTAACATGCACACTTTCGACTTTATAATACAGGAGAATTAAGTTTAATTGGCATTTACCAAAGTTTAGAACAATACGATTTCTGTTCAGCATGCATAGGACCTTTTTGGCTGCAAGCATTAAAAATTAACTGAAGTTACATCTTATTCCATCATTTTCAATTGTAAACCTGCACTTCTTATTGCTTTAGACAACCAGAAGAAAACATATCGTTCTCTACCTCAAGGAGGCGTTATCGTCGACGACATATGCTGCGCCTGCTAAATAATGGCTCTTCTATCAGAAATCACTGCATTAATCTTTTGAAAAAATACTATAAGACCATAATCAAGCCAAGTTGACCTTTTACTTTATGAACAACTTCAGTAATGTTTTTTAAATTCCTGATCTTGTGCTTGAAAAGAATTTGTTCATGGTTATGATCTGCCAAACTCAGGACCTGAGTAATTGAATGGACTCAAACTATCAGCGCTCACAGAAAAGCGAATTTTCACAAGACACGTTTTTTTGAAAGACTGATATTTTTACTTTGAAATGAAATTTTTTTTACAATTTTCTTTCAGTACTTTTTTGAATTGCAAAAAATTAGAAACCGTGCAAGAAATTCTGAGCAAAATCAAAGAAACCCTGGTACAACAAACCAACCAAATAATACGGGATTATACAATCTACGAGGTAACGCATCATATGCAGAACTTGCTAAAAATCAAGAATCAACCACAAAAGTAAATAATACTGGCCAGGTTTAAATAGATTTCATCAAAACCATAGAAGCTTTAAGTAAAAAACTTGACGAGCAAGCTGAAATAAATAAACTTATGTTTGACCAATTGAAAACTCTATCATCGCAGTATTCCAACGTGAATAAAAATAAAGTTTCATTATTGGCGGTGACTTCAACGCAAAAAACACTTTTTGGGGCTCTAGAATTACAACATCAAGGAAGAGAACTGTTTAAAGCAGCCAACAAATTAAAATGCGACTTCCAATCTGGTGGCGCACCTACTTACTGGCAAACAGATCTAAACAAAACTAATGATCTTATAGATTTCTATGTAACAAAAGGAATATCTGACAACTACATACGAATTGAAAATAATGAAGACCTTACATCAGATCACTCTCCTGTTATCATGACATTCAGCGAAACTATTATTCAAAAAGAAATATCACCAAGATTTTACAACAGGAATACCAATTGGAACCTTTTTCGTGAATTGTTAAATGAAAATATCAAACTGCAAGTGCCAATAAGAAGATCTATGCACATTGAGGAAGAAATTGACTAATTGAAATATACAGCAAGCAGCGTGGCAGAGCACTCCACTCGAACCTGCAAACAACATTAGAGGTACAAATTATCTACTCAAAGTAAGAGAACAGCAGAAGTGATCATGATTTTAAAGCCAAACAAAAACAGTAACGATAAAAAGTCATTTAGACCAATATCTCTACTTCCTACTATATCGAAGATATTTGAAAAACTACTTCTGAAGAGACTAAAGCTTATAATAAAGGATAATGATCGTATACCTGCTTATCAGTTTGGATTCAGAGAAAAACATCCGACCCTAGAGCAAGTTCACAGAATCACAGATATTATAGAACGTACACTAGAAACGAAAAATATATGTTCAAGCCTCTTCTTAGATGTAGCGCAAGCTTATTTGATCGTGTATGACACAAAGGATTAGAGTACAAGTTAAATCGAGATCTTCCCAAACAGTATTATAAAATCCTAAAATCTTACATAACCGTCAGGCATTTATGTAAAATATGAAGATCAATTTCATGTAAAATATGAAGATCAATATTCGGATCTAAAGAAAATTTCAGCAGGAGTGCCGCAAGGAAGCGTTTTGGGCCCCATCTTGTATCTACTGTACACACGAGACATACCACTAATGAAAGAAACAACCATAGCTACATTTGCTGATGACACAGCAATTTTGGCAATTGGGAGTAATGTAACGCAAGCTACAGAAAAATTACAAACATTGATTAATTCAGTTAGTAACTGGATGAAGAAATGGATAATTAAGCTCAATGAAACAAAATCGGTTCATGGGAATTTTACTAATAAAACAAATGTATGTCAGTATACCAATCGTAATAAAGTCTAAACAAGTCTCTTATGCAAATACAGCAAAATATCAAGGGATGACGCTTGATGCCAAACTTAAATGGAAAGAACATGTCAAAAAGAAAAAGAACGAATTAAACATCAAATACAGGAAAATGTCTCTCATAGGTAGAGACTCGGAACTATCTATACCTAATAAATTGCTCCTATATCGGCAAACTCTGAAACCTGTGTCGACTTACGGAATACAGCTTTGGGGCTGTACTAAGAAAACAAACGTTAAGATAATTCAGACGTTCTAAAATAAATTTCGGAATATTTTAAATGCCCCATGGTACATTCGAAATGAAGAACTGCACCGTGACTTAAAGATGCAAGACATTAATGAAGTAATTGTAGTTTATGCTGCCAAACATGATTCACACCTTCAACAACATGAGAATATCGAAATACGTCGTATGCTGGACTGTCCGATAGCAATACGACGCTTACAAAGAACCAAACCAATGGATCTAGTGATTACAAACTAAAATAATACTATATTATAGCAAATATTTATTTAAATAAATAATTATATTTATCTTTGGGACTAGCCTTTATCCCAACAAATGTGAATTGAATTAAGATAGAAAAATTGCTAGATGACTTATAAAATAAGTCAGTTGTAATAATAATAAATAAAAAATAAAAAAATAAAAAACTTTTAGAATGAAAACGTAACCAAAATTGAAGATTATCACTCCTCGTTCAACGCAATCTTGAGGTCACTAATGTTAGACGGTACCAGTTTTCTGAATTTGAATGCTTAAATAGGACCGGGAAGAATTGAAATAAAATTGCTGCCTAGGTAAGTGCGTCATAAATGTATATAATAAAAGTGGTTTTATTATTATTACTCTTGACTATAGTCAAAACTTGTGTACTCATACTACAATTGGCGACGAGAATAAAAAAAATGGAAGCACGTATCGGCAGAAGTCTAAATTCAGATGTGGAAATGCCTTTACAACCCAAGAATATGGAGATAATGAAACATATCATGGAAATTATTTAATTGGAACGGCGGTTTCACTAGGTATGTAACATAAAATATAAGGGTTTGGAATAAAGGAATGAATAAAGAAAATAATGAAAATGGTATTTTGAACTTACTCAATTCAGTGAAGATTGAGGAACACTGATTTAATTTGGTACAATTGGAAAATTGAAACTGATTCAATTTGGTGCAATTTGAGAATGCTGATTTAATTCGGTGCTAGATGACTTATAAAATAAAAGTAAAAGCTACTAAATTTATTTAAGCAAGATATTTTTGTATATGGAAGAAACAAAGATGAACATAATAGTCGATTGGGAAAGGTTTTAGCAGTATTGAAAGCAAAAAAAATAGAACTAAATATAGAGAAATGTGTTTTGTCAGCTTCAAAAATAAAGTTCCTTGGTCATGAATTGTCCAAACATGGGATTAGCCTCAATTCTGAAAAAGTAAATGCTGTAAACAGTTTAGAGAGCCAAAAATTCAGGAAGAGGTTCGTAGTTTTTTGGGGTTGGTCAATTATATCGGTCGATCAGTTAAGGAAAAAGATTAAGCAAACAGAAGGATTTGAAAGACTCAAGGGTCCGATAAGCCAATTTTGGGATATTATAATGGAACTAAAAATTATTGCAGATGCACCACCAGTGGAACTGGGAGCTGTATTGGTACAAAGAGGAACTAACAAGCCACATATTATATCATATGAAAGTAAAAGTTTGTCAGAAGTTGAGAAAAGATACTGTCAAACTGAAAAGAAGCCATAGTTTGGTTAGTTGAACGGTCTTACTACTATGTGTTTGGGAAACATTTTCATTTAATAACAGACCACCGACCATTGAAAGTATTGTTTGGACCGAAAAGCAAGCCGTGTGCCCGAATTGAAAGATTTAATACGATTAAATATAAACTGGGCAAATTTAACATCGCAGACCTATTATCCAGACTATCTGAAGGCAACTCGGATTATTAACCATTCGATGAAAACGCTGAGCATTATATAAACAGTATCGTTCAATGGGCCAAACCTTCGGCGGTCATGTTGAAAGAAATAGGCGATAGTTCAGAACTGGATGAGGTAATTTGATTGAACGAGTTTTGTTTGGTTAGAAAAATTCTGTTACGGGGTGAAAGATTTGCCGTTCCAAAGATCGTACGTGAAAAAATGTTGCAATTAGGCCACGAAGGACACCTCAACGGTACTGTGATAAAAAATCGAATGCGATTAAAAGTTCGGTGGCCAAAAATGGGCGATTAAATTGAAAAATACATGAAATAATTTCGTGGCTGTTTGAAGGTGTCGGCCTTTGATCCACTGGATCCATAGAAAACAAGTGAACCATGGCATCATTTAGCTGCAGATTTTATGGGGCCAATCGACGGACAATATAATTTGCTAGTAATTGTGGACTATTATAGTCGTTGCATGGAAATGGATATCAGGACAAAAATTGATGCTCAAAGCACTATTGATCGAATGGAAATCATATTTGCATGATTTGGTTCTCCAAAATCTTTGCATATCGACAATGGGCCACAGTTTGATTTAGAAGAAATTAAAACGTATTTTAAAATAATAAACGTTAAATTGAGTCCAACTATCACGTTTTGGCCTCAAATGAACGGTGAGGTTGAAAGACAAAATCGTTTGCTGTTGAAGAGTATAAAAATTAGCGCGGGAAATGGAGTAGATTTGAAAAAGGAACTATAAGATTTCTTTTGTTATATCGGTCCAATAAATATCAGGTAACAGGGAAACCATCAGCAGAGTTAATGTTTGGCTGGAACAACAAAAATAAATTGCCGAGTATTCCAAATCTTGAAGTTCTTGAAGTTTTATAAAATGATAAATTATCAAAGATAATACAAAAGATGTACACTGATAGACGTCGAAGAGCAAGGGAAGATGTGGAAAAACAGGTTGGAGCAAAAGTGTTGGTCAATGAATTGAATAGAATAAACAAAACGACATCGAACCTTGGATCAATCGAATATGAGATTATTCATCACTCAAATAGTACGAGTAAATTAATTGCTCGCTTGGAGGGTACTAGAAAAGAATACCGTCGCCGTATCACATACGTGAAAAAGATTCTACCAGTATCGCCTGACGAAGCAATAGCTGTGCCACATGAGAATACGACTCCAGATTCAGCAAGAAAGAGGGTTCCAATGATGAAATGTTCAATAGATCAAAGCCCTAAATTATCAAGCTCCAGCGGCTTTCATTCGATAATTAAATTTAAAAACAAATAAAAAAAAATTAAAGAAAATAAAGATGTACCTCGGGTAATAGTGTGGTGTATTATTATAAGTGCATCTGGCAGTACCACTACACAGATGTCCGTAGGGTATTGACGAACATTGGAAGGAGAAAAATGTAAAAGTATTATTAGTAGATGAACGCTCAAAGGGGACGGGGAAGAATTGAAATAGAACCAAAAAGCAAGTGATTCATAAATTTATATAATAAAAGTGATTTTTTTATTATTACTCTTGACTATAGTCATGAGTCTGCTATTCGGATACGACAGTCTCATAATCTCTCAATTGGATTTATGTCTGGACTGAGATCTTTCCTCGCCACTTCATCGTCACGAGTTCAAACTTAGCCATGAACTGCCGAGTGGCTCAAGCTGTGTGATACTGGGCACTGTCATGCACCACTTGCGTGGTTTTTCAAATAATTATTAATGTTATAGAGAACGAGAGCTATTAATTTTAAAATTAATTTAAGTAATTTTAAAAAACTAAGTAATTAGAATTTTATATCTTTAAAATGTTTTACTCACCAGTTTATGCTCCAACATAGGATTTATGATCCACTTTATTTGTGCTGTCAGATGAAATTATATGCTGAAAATATATAAATGTAAATAGTTGTTTACAAATGATTACCAAAGTTATAAATTAGTAATTAAAGACTATCAATGTTATGTACAAGAGAGCTTTTCTTTGAGAAAAATTACTCGTATAATGACTTAAATCGTGAAGAAAATTACCATTATACTTCGGTTAATTGGAACTACAAATTTTTATTTCTAAAATTAATTTTGGTAACATTTTAAATAGCAACGAACCATAATATAAATACATATAGTACTACCATTATAAGAAAAAAACAGTTTATCCATTGATGTTCCAGATGTCGGGTCGATAGAATATCGTCTACATTTAGAATAAATATATGACATTTAGGCAATTATACATATACAAATATTTTGATTTTTTTTAAAACGATACCAGTAGCGACATCTAGCACGTCAATGGGCTAACATACCATACCATACTATGTGTATTTATATTATGAACGAACTAATTCTAGTAAAATGACTAAATGGCTTTGAATTTTAATATAAATGTTGAAAATATTTAAAAAATTCAACAATTTCAAATCTTTCATTTCTGATAATTTTATAAACTAGCGAGGTCAATGCTTAGCTATTAAATCTAAATCGATATGAGTGCCAGGATGTTAATTTAGTTTTGGTTAATTTCCCAAAATTCAATTAGTGGCTAGCTTCTTTGTGCTATGTTCTAGATGTTGGTCCAAATTTCGATAATATTTTGTTATATATCAATATCTTTGATATACGGCTACATCAGCAATAAAAAGATTAAAACACCATATTCGGAAACGTTATTTGATTACAAAGCCATTCATTTAGATATAAACCTTGTGATTGTAGTCTTCTAATGGCCGCAATAAAACAACATTGACGGTTGCAATGTAAGCGATTAATTGAGCACATGACTTATTGGTTGCTTGTGCTCAGAGGCAGTTATATCAAACTAATGGTGATTTTAATTGCAGTTTGAGCATTGCCAAAGCACCAAGTGAATGTAAAAATGTTGGGTGTGCAACTCAAATTCAAAACTATGCCATCAATTTGCTTGCCTTGCCAAATGTGACTATATCATTTTCGCGTCGGAAATCTACTCAAATTAAGTTTTACAAATGAAAGTTCTACTCAAATTATAGTATTTCACTCAAAGTTTGATCGTATTTCAAAAGATAGGTTAGGTTAGGTTAAAATAACTGTCCTAAAGGACGTGGCATAGACACAATTGGTCCGTAGGCTTACTACAACAATTTTGTTCTCTACTCAATACCCACTGGAACTAATTCGAACATCTAACGAAGTTGATATCGCTAGCACTCATTCTACTGAGGTCCGACAGGTCACACAGGAGGCGAGTTCCCAAAAACTTTAGCCTTACCGAGCCAGGCCGGGTACCTCAACCATACAACGTCTACAGTAATCATTAAGTTTTCTCGCATGCTTACCAATTAGACAGTGTCCAGTAATGAAACCCGTAATTATTTTAATATTGCGCCGTTGCATGGATATTAGTCGGTTGATTAAGTCTAGTGTAGGCCAAATTTGCCGAGTAATTACACATGAGGCACAATTTGACCATCTATTGTTTGTGATTTTATAAGCTTCTTCTTTAAGGAGCAGTTTACACATAACAAGCGGTACTTCTGGATGAGTGTTGCATGGTAAGATGTGGCAGGAGGTACTCTGTCGTGCCAGTCCGACAGCTTAAATATTCCTCGTTATATTGAAATACCCTGGTATCCATGTAAGCGGAATTTTGAACTGTTCTTCCATCTCGTTAAGAGATTAAAGACAATTCTGGGCTACTTCCGACGTGATAAAGCCTGATTGTAGAACTTTAATGGCCTGACTGTATGTAAAAATGCCAATATCCCTTACAGATATTAAATTATACTTCATCCAGTCTATGGCTTCTTTGATTACAATGAGCTCTACCTAAAAGACACTACAGTGATCACGGAGGCGAAAAGAGAGGTTTAGATTTAGTTCCTAGCAGAACACCGTACAACCAACCCTGCCATTAATTCTCAATCCATCCGTAAAGAAATTAATTGTACCGGGATTCAGAACTGCATTACTCGCCCAGTCCTCTCTGGAAAGAATAACAGTCAGAAATTTAACTATGAGGGATGGTATAGTCAAACATATTTGTTTAGCTAAGATATCAAGAGGGATTAGGTGAAAGAGAATATCTATAGAGCCTGAGTTGAAATGATCCTAAGTGCACCACTAATACACAGGCAGGTAGTTCTTTAAACCTACATCTACAGTGTTTGGTTTGCCACTGTATTTAGAGCTGGCCACCAAACTGAAACTCCATACAGCAGAACAGGTCTTAATACAGAAGTATACAGCCAATGTAAGACGCGAGGGTTTAGTCCCCATCCTTTCCCAATGGCATTCCTACAGGAGTATATAGCGCTATCGTAGCTTCCTTTACCCTTTCCAAAATATTAGGTTTCCAGCTTAGTTTTCTATTCACAATAAGATCCAAGAATTTTGCTTTATCTGTGATAGCAAACCAACTCCGTTAAGAGTGGGTGGATGGAAAACAGAAAGTTTGTACTTCCTAGAAAAAAACTAATTAAGTTTTAAGTGGGTTAACTCTTTGACCGCACCTATTGGTGCATTTGGTAAGGATACCAAGAGTGTTTTGCATAAGATCTCCGAGGGTGCTAGGATATTTGCCAAAGGCGCCGATGCCAACATCCTCTGCATAAGTGATCACTTCAAAGCCAGACCTCTCTAGGTTTAACAACAGGTCAAAAGGTAACAAGCTATACTTTTCGCTTAATCAATATTCATTGGATGTTAAACCATAACTTTCACTCAATATAAAAACTTTAATATTGAGTGAAATTAAAGATTTATATTGAGTGAAAGTTATGGTTTCACATCACTATTAAACTAAATCACCAAAATCATTTTAAAATCTTTTCAAATAAAAATAAAAAGTGAGAATTTCAATGAACAGAACAAACTTTTATTATACTCAGTTCAATTTTAAAATTCGTCTTTGTTAAATTATGGTATAGCCAATTTTTCACTCAATTGTTATGTTAAGTGGGGATTAACCGCTCACAATCCGCCTTCTTTCATCGTTAAAATGAAAAATGCTATTGAATTACTTAGAGATTCTCTGAGCTGTGTACTGTATATCAAGAATACTAACGCTGTAAGATTCAAAGAAAGTAACCCAAAGCGTTTGTTACTACAAGTCACAATCATTACGTTAATGATTGAATGATGTTAAAAGTTCACTCGTCTGAAGGATTTGAAATACGTAATTGTTGGGTGGCAATGCAATGTGGTGGTCAACCAATAATAACTGTTTCTAATTTTAGTTGAGCTATGATCGTTTAGACCCTAATATATTGACCGGCTTGTGGAAATTTATGAAACTTGAAGCCGTTAAGGCCATGATGCTAATGAAAGATATTTGAAGTTCCATCGTATGTTGGTATCAAGAAATTAAAGGAGAGCTAAATACTAGATGGATGAATTGGATTATGTTTCTAAACAAGTTCCGCAACGTTAACATAGAGCGATAGAATACGACATCAAGAAGTAACTCAATCGAACTACCTACATTTTAAGCAGCAAAAATGTGCTTTATATGCTGATTAGCGCTAAAATCAAGATAGCCTCACAGAGTTTAATGACTGTTCCAAATTCTCCTTTAAAAGTTCTAGCATGAATTTCCTCTCGGCATACAAGTTATCGTCAGTTCGTGGTAATTCGTTTGAGTGAAATTTTAAAGAAAACAAGTGAAAATGGTTGAAGATGGGTACCAACGAGACAAAGTAACTTCTTAGTTTTCAGCCAAAATTTGAAATCATCTTAAGTCACTTCATCTTACTAACCCAAATGACAATTAACTCAGCACCAGCGATATACTACTTGGTGCTAAATAGTTTTTGGGAATCATTAGCAAGAGCAAGGTAATTGGAAGTAAAATAATACCGATCGCGCATAATAGCATATTTGAGTGGGTAATCGCTGGTAAACTCATGAAGACACATTCCAGTTCACTACAACCATCAATTTATTGACGAGAGGAAAGATCTATAGTTCATTCACGGGTTCACCTTAATGCAATTATGTATCACTTGGACACATATGGACCGGGTTCTGCCAGTTGAAGTTAACGTAGAATAAAGTAAGGAATTCTAACTTCCACAGCATTTGGTCATAAAACATTCCAATAATCTAAACGACTTGGTTTGGTAATGCAGTAAAGACATCAAACACGCTGGTTATACTAATCATCAACAAATTGATTGGCGATAGAATCATTTAGCTTCGATAGATCATTACCATCATCTAACTAAAATATCACAAATTTTCCAAACTGATTAGAATTAACACTCGGTTGCTGAATTTCGTTAGGATAAAAACGAGCCGAAAGCGGAGTTTTTATCATCAAAATCGAAACGAGACATAGAGTGGGCACAAACACGAACTATATTTAGCATCGAAAAAACATATGGGTCAAAAGAAACCACTCCCAAGGTATTTAGCAAATTAAGTGGGATTTTAAGAATAGGAAGTCGAATACAACACGTGAATATTCAGTATGACATGAATTTACCGGTCATTATACCAGCCAACCACATCGTAACAGAGCTCATAAATATTGAATTGCAATGGTGACAAGTTTACAATATTTGTATGCAGATTACAATTATTTCTAATAGATGGCACTAAAACTTAGTTTACTTCAGTAGTGTGGGATTTGTGTGTAATTTATTTTCCTCAATTTTGGTGTTTTCGCTTTAATTATTTGCTCCGCGCATTGAAATTGTTTTTTTCTGCGTATAAATTTTGCCGTTAAAACATTTCTTGGTTTTGTTTGTGGAGATCATAAAACGATTAGTTTCTTGGTTTTCTATGTTTTTCACGAGATTTTTTAAGCTTCCCATTCCATCGGAATGGTTTCTGTATGATATTTGTTCATGCAATATTTGCCTTCCCAAGAATCTTTTTAGACCCTTTTTTTCATAGTACTATTCATTTATTATTAAAAATCTATTTACTAAAATATTTAATATTATTTAATTTCAGGTGCCCGAATTGTTGCCCAATCATCAATAACATCTCAAATAGAAGTTGTCGAAGATCGTAAAGCATTGCGTGACGCCTTGTACCAAGGAATATTTCATCGCCATCGTCGTACAATATTTGCATTCGGAAGTTTTCTACGCATGCTAAGAAGTAGAAATTCACAATATAACACAATTAGAAGTTCATCGGAAGGTGAAGATGATGGCCGATAACAATTATAAAATGCGTTAAATAAACAGGAATATATTTCAAATTGTTAAAAATTTCGTTTTTTTTTTTTGTTTAAAATCCGATCCGTTGTCATTTTATTAATTATTAATTATGATTATTATTATTATTATATGACTATTATAAATAAATTTTAATAAAAAAAAATGGGTTTTGAACGTAAGACTTAACACATACCATAGATTATGTATATGAATCAACTTTTAAAGGACAATCTTATATAAGACGTATAACTTATAATATAACAAAAAAATAAAACTATATACAAAATACTATACACAACTTTAAATATAAATACAGTAAAATCCTAGTAATTATCGAGTTTTGATTTAATTTGCTCAATAGGAGAACATTTTCAAACAAAAAAGTGCCAAACCAACTTGATGTAATATGGAAATATATAATCAGGACCTACTACTACTACGAACATTATGCTTGGGCCGTGACCCAATTTCAGTCAACTTTTTTCAATCATACCCTGTATTCGAGTACCTTTTCGCGCGAAATCATTTTTTCCCGTTGCTAAATTTAAAAATATTATTTTTGTTTTTTATAATTACTATATTCTTAGATTTCATGAGCTTATACCTAACATAATTAATTAAGACGTAAAAAAAAAATTACAAATTCTAAATAAAAAATAATAAAAAAAAAAATACCAATTAATCGCCTTATAATTAAATAAAGAAAAAATTATTAACGAATTTACTGTATTTAAAATATAAATAAAATAAGAAAACATTTTATTATCATTAATATTCTTATTTACATTAAATTAAAGACAACGGTTCGGGATTATTATTTTTATTTTTAATTAATTTTTTTTTGTATAATAATTAGAATAAATTAAAGTATATTAAAGCATTTTATTATTGATATTATATAATTATGTAATGGATGCGGGGGCCTGCGGTCACAAAAAAATATTTTCAAATTATATCTTAATAAATATAACAACTTTAGCAGACATTCAACTGTCAGTCCTGCACTGTATTTTAATCAAAAATTATTTGTTTTTCATTTAAAGATGTGTCATTCACCCGCAGCTGGTCAAAATTGTAACGAGACCTTTTTCTAACACAAACAATTGAATACCGACAGTAACTTTCTCGGGACTCATACTGTGTGCCTGATTTTTTCGACTGAATTCCACACTTTTCGATGGCACATTACGTTCAGTCAATAATAGATGGCACTAGTGACAATAGAATAAGCAAAATTGGTTTAGAGTGGTTTTAGCAGTATTTAATTTCTTTATAAATTAATTTTGAGTATTTGAAGCTGAAATCATTTGCATATACCAGAACCTGGTTGGACCGACGGTACAAGATGTTGTCCTGAAGGGTTTCACTTTTGTGAAAGATAAATTCTAACATGAGATTTAAGAGTATCGGAGACAGAGCGTCTCCTTGCCAAACACCAGAGATAACTGCAAAAATTCCTGATAGCTTGTTCTCAACTTTGACACAGCACTGTGACTGCATTACTGTCATTTTACATAAACATAAATCTCAAAGCAAACCATAAACTATTCCAATGGATTAAGTCATAAGGGTGTTGGAAATCCAAAAACTACTAATGTTCGTCACGAACTGTTTCGTAATATTTAGAAAGAATCATCCTCAGCGAAAAAACTTGATCAGTGACTGACTGATTTGAACGAAATCCTTCTTGATAGAGACCTACAACTTCCTGCACCAGGGGAGTGAATCTCTCCAATATTATGTAAGACAATAATTTGTATTCTGTGCAAAGGAGAGCTATGCCTTGATAGTTCCTTCTATTCATTAGGCATAACTTCGCTTTGTCATACTAATCGAATAAGATTGAAAAGATAGTTTCATAAAGTATCCCTCCGAATATCAAGAGCACGGAATTAATGCAATCACCCTAGGGGAGCAGTCTCTGCATGGGCAGTTTGAATTCTTCGTAGAATCGGTCCTCTATGCACATTTCCGCAGTCTGTATTTTGTCTACAAATTTGCTTCGCGGTTTTCCTAGCAAGGACCAATTTGTTCTTCTGAGCAAATTGTAAAACGTATTTGCGCTTCTTTATAGGCTATATTCTGTTGCTACAAGCAAGGTGCAAAGATTTTTACAACAAGTTGACGCTCCTAATCAAACTCATGTTTTTTGGGTGTTAATTTTTACCATACCTAGAGCCACCTGGGCAGCACTGACAACTGACGTTTTCAAAACCCCTATAGAGCAGTTCGTCAGAATGGTATTGCTAATAAGATTCTGATATCGTGCTTACTCATTTCGTTTTTCAGACCTTCACAGTTGCAACGTAAGTTTGATTTTCCTGTGATCCCTGCCTTTTACGAAAACTGTCATTTTAGCTTTGCAGTGATCAATTGTTGATCACTGCCTACAAATTTGACAGCCGACCGATTTCTCACATCTTGTGACCCGATACCTAAGGTGACCTAAGGTGTCCTTGTTTCTAAGTGGATATTTTTTTGAGGAAAAAATTTGCTAGCTACAATGAGGTTGTGCCGATCCAAAGTACATCGTTCTTCCTCCATTATCGGTCATTTTAGATCGCATGTCACAAATACGAACTTATGTTTTCACATAAGTTTGTCTGATTTTTGTCAGCTCTAGCATTAAAGACACCAATCACCATTCTGACGTTATGCTCCAGTATGGGTCCCATCAAATCATCCAAACTGTTGTAAAATGAATCATTATCTTTAGGTTGCCTTACATCAGTAGGCGCATGAATACAAATGATTGACACATACGATTATCAACTGTTGAAATGCAAAATAGCCTTTTTCACAAGGGGCTCAAGAAGAAAACCAACACCAAGATTGCGGAGGTCATCTGTACAACAACTACTGTAAAACAATGTATATCTCTGGGATACATGGTCTTCAATTTCTGGCTACCGAGTTTCTTGGAAAGCAACGATTTCTAAGCAATATTCTTTCATAAGAGATATATTGCCATTGTGCCTGGTTTTCTTAGCGACCACAGGTTTCACATTTCAATTTTAAACCACGTGTCCGTTAACATAAACGAGGGTCTGGTTAAATATTAGCAGTATCCTTAATTTCTTTTGTTAATAATCTTTCAGCAAAGTTTTTTAAGGATGCGAGTTGTCAGCCCAGTAACGGGCTTTGGATACCTCGGATTTCTTGGTCCCCAATGCTACGATGAAAATCAAACTAAGGACCGTAACTATTGTAGTCAGATTACTATTTCGGTACGGGCCAGCAATGACCTGTAATACTCGATTATTATTATTACTTTTATTGGGAAATAGCGTGATTATTCAGCCTTTTAGAAGGTCTAAGCTTAAAACACAATGTCATTAATTCCAAGCCTACGAGCATACAGAAAATTACTACAACAAGAAACCAAGATGCGTACAATGTAAACGATAACATTATACCAGAGACTGTGTCCAACTAAAAACTGTTCAGCCTAGATGAGTTCACTCATAATCATCTTGCTAAGTATAGATAATGAAGTGTTGGTATTAAAATTCAAAGCACCAAGTAAAATATAAAGGAATGAATGAAGAAAATCAGAATTTAATCAGAAAATCAACAATTCGGAAGAATAAGGACGAAAAGTATCGGACACTTCTCAGGAAGAAATAAGTAATATAACTTACGCTCAAGTATTGAAGTGGTAAACTCATTACGTTTAATTAGCTTTTACACACACTTGGATTTAGAGCTGTAAAAGGTATTACTAAACATACAAATGGCAGAATTGAATGCTGGAATGCCAAGGATTCATGCAGTGTCAGCAAAGATTGCAGGTAGTCTTGACGACAGAAAAATACGATGTGTCACTCATCACGAAACCACATTCACTCCGAACACGCATTAAATAAAAAAAAATATTTCAAATTTTTCACTAAACTAAGAAAAAGTTATATTACTGGAGGTTCTAGGCCAACGACTCCCTAAAGCCATTAGAAAATGCGATGGTGAAACTTTATCAAAATAAACTCTGGAAACCAGCCTACTGGCCGACTGATCAAAACAAAAAAGCAGACTTAATTGATGTCTTTATAATAAAGAACATATTTATGAATTATATACAAAAAAGAAGAAATTTATAGGATCTGAACTTGGACCAATCTCTAATGCATCTGAAATTAAGTGAAAAGTTAATCAAAAGAAAGAATATCAAGCCTAATAAATAAAACCGCTAATACTTTAAACAGATATTAGAAAAAAAAATTAACCTAACAGTTCCATTAAAAGCAACCCAAAGTGCTTATCTCAAAAATTAAAAATAAAACAAAAGGAATAACAACGTCTTTAAGGGAGTTAGAGAATTTTTGTCAAAAAAACGGAGAGGAAAAAGAATATGGCAGCAAACTACAGCTTCCTAGTATAAAACTAAATTGAACAATCTAGATAAAGTTCAAAGGTTTGCTAACACTTTGAAAAAATATTGCAAGCAAGCTTTGAAATTCTAAATAATAAACGTAAAAGCTGAAGCAAAGTTAAGAAATCCTACTAAATTTACCCATCTCCTTATTACAGCAGAAATTTTAAAAGAAAAACTCTTTTATAAGGTTAGAGTTAAGTCCTCTAACCTTATAAAAGCAGCATTTAGACACAAATGTGCACCCAATTTATGGATAATGGCAGTAGTAATCATGATATTAGAAACTAAAAACCACCACACGAAACTATACCGTTGCCAGTTATGTATAAACTTGTTGGGCAACACCGATTGCATGGTTAAGTCCGATAACCAAGAGGAATAACTTATTCCCAAATCATCAGTTCCAGTTTCGGCAACAATACAACAAGTACACGGAATAATCAATATAATTGAAAAAGCATTTGATGCGAGAAAAGTTTGCTCATCGATATTATTAAACATAGCATAGCAAGCTTTTGACAAAGTTTGGCATGGAGGACTTAACCATCAATTAAGAAATCTCTTAGAATTCTCTAAAATACTGGAAATGTGTAAGATAGATTATTATTAAATTAGCTATACACTTATTCTAAATTGAAAGAACTGAAAGCAGGTGTACCACAGACAGTAAAATATATAACAGTAATAAAACAAATATTTTCAGTGACCGCCGCCAGCCAAGCTCCAATTTTTATATAAAATAAAAAAAAATTGTAAAAACCAAATGGCCCTAACACCCTAAAAATTTGAATTTTTAATTATTTTTAAAATTAGTAAACCTTTTAGGTTTAAGCCTAGGTTTAAGCCTATATTTTAAGTGGACTTAAAATATAAAATTAATGATATCAAACTCTGTTTATAAAAGTACATCGCATTACGATGAATTAATTATATAAATAAATAAATAAAATTATATTCACAATTAAAATTATTTATTTTATTAACGTAATAAAATAAAATTAATTAAAACGACACCTATAGTTTGAATTGATATTGTATTATTTAGTAATCATGCTTATATAATCTAATATATAAAATTTATGTCAAAAATCACTTAAATTTAATGTATAAACAAATTATAATTATGTAATTATAAATTATTATACATAAATTAAAAAAATAAAAATTTCATAATGCAGTATGTCTAAACTGTACTGGAATAAAATATGTGTATCTTTAAAGTTAACATTATTAAAGGTGCCCTTACTATCGAAGAATCCTACCAACCAGTAGTCTTACGATTTTACTTTGCAGTAGACATGTTGAGAATATGTCCAGTTACTGAGTTTTATATTCATTTGGATATATATTCATCTTCAAGCCTTTCCTAAAGCCTTTCCCCGCATTTGGGAACAACACTACTTTGACCTTCGTCCGTTTTTTTGGGACCAGCTTTAATCATCCCTTAAAGATCATCTCTAGTCATGAAAGAACTTAATTCCAATAATGAATAATTTTTCTGGTATAATCCGATCCGGGTTACCGGTTTTAAATGGTTTGAACCTTTTTATCATCCACATAATTATTTTTTTACTTACGATATCTGTTGTGCACAAAAAATTTGATTATCTCTGCATTCTATGTTGTCGAAGCTCACTTGAAAGTGACTGTCTAAAAAATTCTTCACTAAAAGCTGTCGATGAACCATCAAATTTAATTAAATGATTTATACTAGTTGGATTGGTAGAGGGTCTCCCCATAAAACAAGAAGACTCTGAGACATCCTACATTTACTCACAGAAGAATCGCCGAGAATTCGTTTGTGCCATCCTTGATCCCTGCTTGTCTAGTCTCCGGTTTTCCTTATACGAGTCTTAATCTTGAGACTCCTTAGTTCTTTAAATCGTATTAAAGGCTATCTTACACAGGCTTGTATCAGCCTACTTTCCTATGAATTTCTAATCTTTTGACTAGATAATCATTTTTCTATGTTGGTTCCAGTTTGTTCTTCTGCGGTTTCTGAGGAGTTTTTGGGTAGCAGAGCAATTGTTGAGGTTGTAGGTTATAAAACGGTGGTCGAAAAAAGAGTGCTCCTTCACCACTTCCTAGCCATATGAAAAAGTGCAGGTTACATCCAGAGCCTCCCTTCTGTTTCTTGTGGTAAATACAACGACTCACCTCTTTCCATGAACAATGACTCACCTTTCCATGAACTTCATCTTTCCATGAAGTCAGTGCTTCCCCAGATTGTATGATGTACTTTGACGGAACTTCCAAGTAGTACACCAATATTCCTCAGTTCTGCTTCATGGGCCATTAACCCCAGATAGTGGAACATCCTTGTCCTAGTTTAAATATAATGAAACTAGCCAGATGTAACGGCTGTTGCTGACCTCCAGTCTGACCGCAATTATACCACCATTTATGAATTGAGAACAAAGAAAAATATTTAGGTTACTTTTTCTGAAAACGCATGTATTGATTTTCATCGAAAGGCCTGAAGAACGCTTAATATGTTTCTGATTAACCGCACTTATATCTCAATATGGTACTTAGGGACCGGCTGGCATGCTCTGTCACAATTCCCATACCCTTACTGTTGTATTTGCCTACTGCTCCGATAAAGCGGTAAGTCATTCACATCGAACCCAGGTTAAAGAGGCAATCCTTTCTCATCATTCAAGCATTTTCAGCTTGTTCGGCCATGTCCTGTATAATGGAAGTGCTAGCTGGTTGGTTATTAGTTCTGGTATTTCTTCATTTATTTGATAAATTTTAAGGGTTAATGAGCTGAGATCGAAACTGCTTTATTGTGTCTGAGAGCTGCACTTTGGGGGTTGCCTATTTGTCCAGCACCTTTTTACCGATCGTCGGTTCCTTTACCGTTGTTTAGAAAAAGTGATTGTTTTTTATCACTCGCCGACACGAAAATAGGACTCACCTTTTCGGTTTATGTCCCATCCCAATGTTTTCGGTTTTTAAGAATGCCGGTCTCCGCTTAGTTTTATTTTCTGTTAAATCTATTATAGATCCAGGAGTATCGGTGAAATAAATGGCCTCCTGCGTAGAGATACGAAAACGCAGGTAAAGCTATAAACACCTGGAGAGGGTCACCAGGTATCTAGAGCGCTCCGTTAAAAACTGGACTGTAACAAGTAGGCCTCAACCTAGCCCTTCATTGGCATAGACTGGCGCTTTACACCTTAATCTGACCAATTTAGGGTCATTTGACGTGACCCGCTCACACTTAGGTTAATTTTAATCACTCGTTCTTTGGACGACAATCTGGAGACGACGGCAAATTGTAAAACTATCAGAGGTAATCATAGAAGAATGTTCATTCATGGCGGTGGAGTAACTCATTCTCAAGTTGTTGAGTCTTATGCTGGTAGGCAGGATAGTAAACCTGGAGCTGGAGGAACCCATTATGAGAAGACCATTAAGCAATTAATTATCCATTAGATAAGGGATTTCCTGCAAGGGGGCATCCTGTCTCCCCTTCTGTGAACCATGGTTATCAATGAAATACTTCTGGAACTGGATGAGGAAGGTATAGTAGTGATAGCGAATGCTAATGACGTATATCATTGTATCAAGTTATCATCTATTCAAAATTAAGGAAGTTTTCTATAGTTAGTGAGCTTTGCCGTAAAGATGTAAATTACTACAGCCCAAATAAAAAAATTAACGAAATGTATGATGGTTGGATCACGAACAAATTTATGAATTATCATGTATAATAACGATTGATTGTACTGTAGGACCAAGCTCTCTCCCGGATAACTATTTCTACAGCAGTTTTACATAAAATAATAGGAAAGGAAGGGAAAAGTATTATTTAAATACATCCATACATATGCATATGCCTGAACTGCCCATACACACACTTGCACGAATATGCCTCCTTATTTCTCTAGAATCATACCTAGAGGCAACTATGAAGTAGCAATAGTATTAGCAAAAACGTTACAATTGGTGACAGCGGTGGAATTGTGGATATGTATATAAAATGATTTTCGACCGGTTAACGAATAACCGAAAAAGAAAATAAGTAGGAAGATTGGTCGAGAAGCAAGTCCAAAACGATTGTTTAGAATGGCGAAGAAATCGAACGAGAACACTATCGCCAATATATCGCAGGATAAAAGAAAAAGGCGAGAGATTAGCTCAGAAAAGCTGGTCAGGTAACGACGAAACTAAGGTGAGTCAGTTTCGAGGAGCAGAAGCTAACTTCACAACCAAATGATTCATAACCTCTATCCCTTTATAAAGATTGGCAAGAGGTGAAAATAGCTTAATCGCCTGAAGAAACAATTATGGAAGGAACTATCTTATCAAAAGTAGTTTGGTTACGAATTGGGAACAGTAAGTTTTATTATGAAGTGTTGATAGCCGATATTTTAGATAAAATATGGGTTGTATGATGGGCGAACGGATTTGTTCGAAAATATTGGTCGAGGTATTTTAGGCTACAACAACGTGAAGTCGCTTCTGGAAATGAACGATGAAAATTTAATGATAAGACTAATTATATTAGACCATCGAGAAAAGTTGTGTACGCAGAGACAGTTGTGACAAAAATCTCATCAGGTATCCACAATTTTAAAAAAATAAACATTATTACAGGCCAGAGTCGACCTTACTGAGATATTTTACAAGATCTTTCAGACCACATTTTTACAATTGGTGATCGTTGTAGGTGGTCAGCCCAACAAACAAATCCACAATAGTGAAGTGTTAAAAAACGGATCCAAGTATACAAGCCAAGGAACACCGGCAGCAGAAAACAGTTCTCAAGATCGGACGCAGAAATTGGCAGAACACCTATCACCGAAACAGAAACAAACAGAGAAAGCATTATTGGAAAAATATATGTCCATTTTCTGTAGTCCTCCAGAGGATACTGGCAGAACAAATATGGTTAAAACACAAAATAGTTATCCCTTACCAAGGCGTGACGACAAACTGGATATACTAGCAGGAGCACGAATATTCTTGACACTTGATTTGCAGAGCAGATATTGGCAGGTGGTCTTTCAAAGAAAAGACCGCGTTCAGTGTAAGACGAGACTAGTGTATCTGGATGGCATTATAGTTATGGGAAAAGTCTCTAATGATCACCTGAAGAATTTGGAGGAAGTATTCGAGAGGATTCAATCGACTGGACTAAAGATTAATTCGAAAAAGTTTACATTATTCTATAGCGAACTAAATATTTCGACAACACGTGGAATCCACTCAGATAAGAAAAAGGTTTTAGCAGTAAAAGACTGGCCCAGACCACAGAATTTACACGAATTAAGAAGTTTTATTGGACTTTTTATCTATTATCGGCGATTCGTACCAGGATTTGCTGATGCTACCAGCAGATTGCATGAGGTAAACAGAAAAGACATGCCATTCGAGACGAAAGCGCATTCAAAGAGCTGAAGAGGTGGTTATGTACGGCACGAGTCCTGGCATACCCAGTACCCCACAAAACGTTTATTGTGGACACTGATGCAAGTAATGGTAGATTAAGAGGTGTCTTATCACAAGAGATTGATGGGCAAGACCAAATGATTGCCTACTATTTCAAAGTAATGTTGAACCTGGAACGGAACTATTGCGTCACTCGAAAAGAGTTATTGGCCATAGTGCACAATGCGTTGAACTTTTTCATAAATATCTCTATGGTTAATTATTTCATTTAAGAACGGATCATGACACCTTGCATCGGCTACTGTAGATTAAGCATCCAGAGAAGCAAGTAGCACGTTCTTTACGTCGTGACGAATACCGAATAGATTGCAAGCATTGTGGTCGGGTGGAAGACACAGGAAACATCATCGACGTTAGATTCAAAAAAATTCTACCACCAGAAGAATGAACTTTTTAAGAAATTAGAAAGAAGCAAATGGAAGACACCTTCCGCGGTGTGTTTTAGCCAACACCTTATCCATCACTATACGATCGATGACCTAATCGTTAATAGTGATACCTAAAGAGTATGGAGGTACTAGAGGTGGCCATCTAGGATTAAATAATATTACTGGTTGAGATTTCGGCAATCAGTCGTACAATGGTGTCAAAAGTGTGACGAATGTATGGCAGTTAAAAGGCACGCTCGTGATAATGGAAATAAATATGTGCTGGTAGTAATGGGATCTATATACATATCAGATTAAAATAAATTTAATTAACAACAAAATCAAATGAAACAATCGATAAACTGACAAAATAAGTCTCCTTTTTTAGTTGGCGATTGTGCTTGCGAACACAAACTAAATCTAATCGTTAAAAAACGAATCCTCCTGATTCGAATTTACCTGATAAATATAAACGACCTTACGATATAAATTCATACAGGTCCAATTTCTGGATGTCTAAACTTTTCGAAAAATTACTGCTAAAGAGACTAAACCTATAATGAAGGAAAGAAACCTAACTCCTTCACATCAAATTGAATTAAGAGAAAAGCATCAGGTACATACCACCACAATGACTATATGAAGGAACTATATAGCATATTATAGTCTAAGTAATGTCGTCGATGCAATAAGCAAACTCCAGAAAATGACCAATGCGGTATGAAACTGGATAAAACATTGGAGAGTCAACCTTAATGAGGAAAAACGAACTATTATTAATTTTCATATCAAAAAACTAATCAATTTAAGGCAGGTACTATATCCAAACACAGCTACTTTGACGTCGATGCCAAACTCCAGTGGAAAAATAAAAAGGAAAAAAAAGCACTTTACACAAAGTCCAGAACATATATTCGTTCATAGGTAAAAGCTCTGAGCCAATTTGCGGGATGTACTAAGCAAACAAACGCCAAAATGATACAGACGCTTCCAAACCAAGTTATTTGTATAGGATCGTCAATGCAGTGTGGTTCAGAATAAATGAGGACCCTTACAGGAAACTTTAGATGGCTTACATCAAAGATGACTTATCATTGGGTTTCACCAATTTTTTTAAATGTGTATTCAGATTTCTAGGTTTATATACAAAACCTAAATATAAAGTTTTAAATTTTCACAGAAGTGTTGGCTTAAATATTTACAATCTCAGCACCGAGTGACTTATAAATTTACGAAAACTTTTCATACAAATTCATAGAAAATTTAAGTCCCGGAAAATAATTTTTACTTGTTGTATTATTATTCCCCTTTTTACGACAGGAAAATTAAATTTTCAATTATCTTTTGTTTTTCGTCACAGACGATGTTGAGTGTTTCGATTCAATACTTTGGTATATATGCCAAAATATTATACAAGATTTTTAGCACATTTTTAAAATCCCATGAATTTAATTAATTTATTTCTGTCACATAAATTGAATTTCACAGAAGATATATATAAAAAAAATTTAATAATTTATTCGGTTTCGGTGAAAATTTTTTTTTTTTGTAATGCCATTAAAGCGATACATTGCATTGGGCTTTCAAAGCTCTCATCAGGAAGTGCTTGATGGCATAGAAATAGTAAAGGATACGGAATATTGTTTTGCTTCCGAACTATTACAATAAATGTTTCAACTTGGTTAACGGAAAATTATTCGTCAGACACTTATATTGATTAACACAAAAAAAAGTTCTGAATTTCGAATATTGGAAATTTATTTTTTTTACAATAAATTCCGACACGGAAGGTAAAAAACAGTTTGTAAAATAACAATATTTTGTTGAAAAGTTAATACAATATATTCCTTTGGTTCATCAAATATTTAAAGGATGTTGCCTGTCTTATGCTGACTTTTTTGTTTTCCTCTTCATCTCTCTCGAGTTATAGAGATTTTCTTTTTTTTTACCATACTTAATGTTGTAAATTGCTATTTGTTTTTGTTTTTGTTTTACAAAATTGTATTTTCTTTTATTTCCATGAAAAATTGAATGGGAAATGAAGAATAATTTATTTAAAATGAGGTAAAGATTGATTTTGCATTAAAGGAAGGACTCGATAAAAACAAAAAAAAATATGTTAAAGATGTCTTCTATATATTTATAGAAGATATTACACTCGAAAATACTGTATAGTAATAACAAAAAAAAAAGAAAATCTCGGAAATCGGCTGTGAGGAAATGGAAAGAGAAGGGCTTAGAAGTAGAAATTTAATTTTGGTTACAACGTGAAGAAAGATGCCGAAAATGCAAAATATAATTTTGGTTAAAATTTAGGCGGTCATTTACCATTCAGCGTAATTTACGACCGTATTTAATGGATTCAAAATTTAATCGGTTGAAATAGTATTTTATGTAGATGGGTTCTATTTTGGGGCTTTAGTGCTGTCGAACTAATTTTATATAAGTAGTTTGAGTAATTAGGGTTAAATATGTTGCCCATATAATTTTCAATTCTTAAATATATAGATATTATCTTGCAACAAAGCGGTTCTTGCTAGGAGAACCACCAAACGAATTTGTAGACGGAAAAAACGTAAATGGTGAATACTTGAAACGAACATTTCTCTGATTTACTCAATGTTCAACCAGTGACAAATGCTGTATTTGAAAGTTGTCAAATACAAATTGCAAAGATGTGCATAGAAAACCCATCCTACGAGGAATTTACACTGTCATGCAGAGACTAAAAAGAAACCGTTTTTCTGTGGTTGATTGCACTAACCTCGAGCTAATGTTTGGAGGGGATATTTGTGGAACTATCTTTCGCAAATCGAGTTGTGCCTGATGATTTGAAGGTGGTCGCGTTATGCCCTATCCTTAAAAAATGAGATCGCTCTAAATGCGAAAACTATCGTGGCATAGCTCTCCTTTGCAAAGCACACAAATTACTGTCCTACATTACATTGGAGAGAATTACTCCCCTGGCGGAGGAAATTGAAGGTGACCATCAAGGAGGATTTCGTCCAAATCGATCAATCACTGATCAAGTTTTTTCGCTGGGCTGCGAGTACGCTGGCTCGGTCACGTTCTGCCAGCCGATCCAAAATGAATGGTTTGGCGATATTTGAGAGAAGAGCGCCATTTGGCTGCGACAGAGATCGCGGTTGGCGACGGTGGCTCCTCAGGGTAGAGAACGACTTATCTTCTTCGGATTGTCTCGGGTGACCGCTCCCTCCAGGCATGCCAGCTATGAATCCTAGTCGAATCCACTAATCCGAATTCAAAAATTGATTACAGAAACGAATACTAGAAGAAATAACACACACCGATAAACACAAATATCAACCATCGGCTAACGAACACTACACACGATTCGGCAGCTGGATGTTAGCACTGTATCAAAAGCATCAAGGCTAGCACAATTAGAGAAAGAAATGGTACGTTACATAATAGAAATCCTCGCAATGTGAAGTGAAATGGAAGACCAGTGGTGAAGTAAACTCAATTGCAGAAAATTACCTGATATTCTCTGGACATCATGGGCTCCATAGAGCATTAGACTCTGTGCGTAATAATAATGGATAACGACTCATCGACTTCTGCGTCACAAACAGGTGTTCATAGGAAGCAGTAGATTTCTACACAAAAATATACACTAATATACAGTGACCACCAACTGGTAATATCACAGTTTCAAGTAAAGCCTATTGCTGCAAAGCGGACCAAGTCAAATCGTAAGACATTTAATACCGACAGATTAAAAGATGTCGATACACTTCCTGCGAAACGCTCAAGTTCAGTCTCTAAACCTATGACACAGCCGTCGCCCATCAGTAAAGCCTATAAAGCCTATATATCGAAACAGCTACACGCGGGAACAAATAATACAGACGCAAGTCCTGGATCACTAATAATGCTTTGAAGAAAATTGAAGAACGCTGACAATTTAAGTTGCAAATGTGCCAACAAAACACGTCAGAACTTCAAGGAAATCGTTACGTAGACAACATGGCACGTAAAATCTGGCATTCCATTCCGTGCAATTTGGCAAGTAATGTTCGTAACAATACACTGAAAACATTCTCAAGGCAGCATAATAGGCTGTAGCAACCCGGAACACGCTACATCAATGCGTACGACGGGCCTCTAAAAAATTCACGAATATACCACCAATAAGAGATGAACTTGGTCAAAACTTAACAACAGATGAAGCACAACTGAAGAGATGGAAGGAATATTTCGGAGAGAACCAACAATACACAAATCTTCGAATTACCAACTGGCGCTAATAATGAAACTAGCAACATCCATCCACCCACGAAGCGCGAAGTTAGCGATTTCATTGTACTAAAATAAAGAATAACAAGGCATCTGGAACGGACAACATCCCAGCTGAAATATCCAATGCGGACATATCCACAACTACCAATAATAACAGAAGTATTCCGGTAAAATACCGCAAAAATGGAAAGAAGGCTTGAACATAACGATCCCTAAGAAAGGTGACCTGACAGACTTCAAAAATTTTCGAGGTATATCCCTCGTTCTGGACAGATTTCACCGACAAAAAATCAACAGCAATACCGGCAAAAGTTGATTCTTTGCTTAGATCTTTAACAAGATCTTTCAAACCATTATGTACTGAAGCCAATACCTTAACCATCATTACACGACCGAAAACGAATTTCACCGACAATTAGACAGAGCATCCGTCACACAGCTGACATGATACAAAAAAATCAGAAGCTATCAGATCTAGCGAAAGAGGTTGGTCTGAAAATAAATATCAAGAAAACCAAGACGATGAGACTAGACACACCAACAACAACACCGATATATATCAACCAAGAGAAAACAGAATTAAGAGGTTAATGGATTTGTAAACCTTGGTTGCGCACTAGAAAAAACGGGTGGAACAGATGAAGACATCAAAAAGCCAGAACAACGTACAACAGGCAACACAAAGTCTGGAACACAGCTAACCTATCCCGCAACACCAAGCTAAGAATGTTCAATTCGTGAGTGGGTGTTGCTCTATGGCTGTGAAACCTGGAAGCATATGCAAAAGATCAATACAGAGCTACAAGTGTTTATAAACAAATGTCTTAGGAGAATACTGAGGTACTTCTGGGCCAAAAAAATTACAAATATTGAGCTCCTAAGGCATCAAACAGTCATTGAGACCGAAATTAAGAAACGCAAATGGAGATGGATTGGCCACACGCTAAGGAAGTCACCGAATGACGTCACAAGAAAATCTCTGGAGCGGAATTCGCAAGAAAAAAAAAAGTTGAACGACAACCTGTAACATGAAAAAGAATGATGCTAGCAGAAGTAAAGCAATACAGGAAATCATGGGCGGAAATTAAATCAATAGCACCCAACAGGGTTAGATGGTCCAGTCTTGTAGACGCAGCTTATAAATTTTTCGAAACATTTTGCCATTTGGATTAATCGAAAATGTACAATTGTATGCATTTTCCGACAGTAGCGAGGTTACGAATAGAACATCAGTCACGTCTAAAACTGTGCGATACTTTATTACCGGCTGAATTAGTGCAACGTTTAAGTTTATTCAACATTGTACTATGCCATCCAAAAACTACTGGAAAGACTCAACAATATTGTTTTGTCATGGATATCAGCCCCGTCTTATCTATAGAACACATTCGTCGCGAACCTGATTGTTAGAATAAAATATCTCACAACCGTAAATCAAAGGCATCATGTACCAACATTCGAAAATCCCGCCAATATTATCAGTAGGGTTTTGCTTCCAAGTTAATTATACAAAGACACGATTTGGTTTCTTGGTCCTACATTTTTACAAAAGCCAAAAATGGAGTCACCGTCTAATTCAAATGAATGTGTCATCACCACTGATAATCCAGAGCGTTGCAATGAACGCATGGTTCTACTAGCATCAGGAACAACTTTTTGTAGATGAAATAAACTACAGCCAGTCATTTACCAACCTCCAAGAATATTTGCGTATTGTCCTCGTTTCATCTCCATTTGTTCAAAATGAGGATCATTCAGTTAAAATGGGTAATTGACGCTGGATGAATTTGATAGCGCACTGCTAGCACTTGTAATGAATATTCTACTTTAGCCATGAGGTAACTGAACTGCGGTAAAATAAATATGTTAATCGAACGAGATGTCCACGCTCGGTGGACATGCCCGAGATGTCGGATCCATTATTTCTTTCTTCCTGACGAACCAAAACATCCACTCCTCTTACCTAAAATCTGTCCCTCTTACTAATATGTAAATATGCTTTAATTACATGTGAAACATGTGCAGACGGCGGTTCTGGCCAACTCACGGAAAAATAATAGCTCAACAATTGCATTCGCTGTTTCAAAACAAAGCCAATCAGTATCGAGAATCTCATGGGAGCCTACCTGTAGAGCGTATATAAAGGTGCTAGATCTAAGCTCTGAGAATTATACGACATGTTCAAGTCTCAAATACATCATGCTAATCTCCAACAATGGTGTCAAGAAGATCAAATCCTCTAAAAACCCAATACCAGCAAAATTTCCACATTTCGTTGGGCTCTGGGATTACCATTTAATTCGAGTAGTTGGAAACTCCTTACTTACTTTCGAAGAGCTCAATACACTGGTTAGTCAAATCGAAGCTGTTTTGAACACACGCCCATTTCGTCATTTCCCAATAGGTAGTCCATTAAATACCATAATCGAGCCTGAAGAATGACAAAATCGGATTATCAGCTAGCTATGCACATATTCGAAAGCTACACCAACAATTTTAACATGGATGGAGTTCCGAATATCTAAACCTAATTCAGCAACGAAATAAATGTGGAGCAATAAGAGAGACCTTTCAATAGATCTGCGGGTGTTGGTGCGAAATATTAATTAAAAAAAAAAACAATTGATTTGTATTACACAATGTTTTATTTTTTATTTATTTTAACTTTATATCGAAACAGAATGTTACCATGGCCGTGCACGAGGATGTCTATACACCGAATTTTCTTTTTTATCCGTAAAGGCAAAAGTACCTTTGCGGATATAAAGTATAAAACATATTCACATAGTAACTAATCAAATCAACACATATAAACCATGTGACTAGCGTCACCAATCAAATCACTCGTATGCAGACAAAAATCACTCATAAGCAGACAATTGAGAACTTGTCTTATAACGTAAAAACCGTTTGTTATTACGTATTATGATTCAGTCAAGCAGAAGAATTTATGGTTTGTTTAAGGATATCTGGGAATAATCAAAAAATTGCGAGTTTATGTAAAGAATAAACGGTCCGTAGCAATTTACACTTGACTTTGATTGAAAATTAACCTGAGACACCTAGGAAAATAATAAATTTTCTGTAACCACCAAATCTCACATGAGCTCACAAATGTTGGAAAAGTGAAGAGAAATTACTTTACCAGTCACCACAAAAATGCAAAAAAATTAAAAAAGATGTACCTGAACAAATTTCCAAATTTCGATCTCGTACTAGTTGATGGGTCCGTGCATTATTAAAATAACTGACAGCTTCAGTAATTCCAAACTATCCTAGTTACATTTGTAAACTGAAATCCTTGAATACAGAGAACGACCTGAGTACTTTCCTTGGATCCAAATAATTTTAAAGTTTACTAGTCTATTAAAATATTCCACTTCCTTAATTTCTAGTTTATCTGATAAATTTTTTATAACTTTTATTGTTTCACTTGTGTCTATCAACCATCACTCTCAACATAATGCAATCGACCCGAATCATTTTACAAGAGTTTTTGAACTTAAATAAGAATCATTGAAATAAATGTTAGGAAACTTAAACAAATATTCTTTAATTAATTCTTAATGTAATACTAAAATGCAGCTTAAAGATTAAAAAATAATGTTCTCTAACTAAATTAATCCCGTTCCCGTAAATTAATTCACCATCGGAATGCTTTTAGAACTTTTAGTAGAATTCAAAAGTTTTGCATCTGATCGCAATTTTTCATCTTCCTCCTCTTTTTTCAACTTTACCATTGCCAACTCGTTTGGATGCATACGCTTTCGATGTGAATAATAATTTCCGCTCGAGGCAAATGTGCGCGAACAAAATTCACATTGAAAATTTTTGACCCCCGTATGCATTACCATATGATTCAAAAGATTATTTTTGATTTTAAAAGTTTTACTGCACGTATCACAACTAAACGGTTTCGTGTCGGAGTGTTGAATTTTTTTATGATTTCGCAGCCGTTGAAGATTTAATGTCGAGTACGAGCATAAATCGCATGAATATCGTACACTCGAATGCTGAATCATATGTTTGCGTAGACAAAGTTTATTTTTAAGCCATTTACCACACTGTTCACATTGAACTTGATGTAATTTGGGTTGATGTGTCGTTAGATGGTATGCAAGATTACCTTTGCAGCTAAATTTTTTTGCGCATATATGACAGACAAAGGATTGTTCGTGTTTTGTGTGCACCACACTCATATGGGTCGATAGTCGGCCGGCGGATAAAAATGATTTACCACATTCTTCACAAATATGTGCGGCCCGTTCGCTTTCCGGTTGATGAGATAAGGCATGGGCAACTAGCGCCGAACTATAGCTAAATCGACGTGGACAATCTGGACATGCGAGTGGTCTTTTTTCTTCTGGTAAATGATTTTGTACATGGTATTGTAGTATTTTTGGGCACGTCATCATTTTATTACACTCGGGACATTGAAATGCGTCTGGTTGTATATGGCGCGACATATGCATGGCCATGGCACGAGGTTTTATAAGTTTTACGTCGCAACATGTGACATAACCTTTCTGCGAATGAACTCCGTTGTAGTGGGCACATAAATCTTGTATTTTTTCGAAAGATTCATTCTTCTCGGGACACACATCACATTCGAGACGATAGAATCTCGACATTAATGCCATCAGCTGTTTGCCCCGAATCATTAATCGTGATCCTTTTATAATTTCGGTTGGAAAATGTTTACCCGTTTTCTCAAATTCGAATTCGGGCGCTTCGTCCTGTTCGAATATACTGCCATCGGTATCAGATTCGTATTCTTCGGCCACCGCATCCGATTCCGCCTCATCATCATCGTTCGACTTCGTTTCCGATAAGTTCTGAATTACTTCAGATTTTGAAATCAAGCGTCCCTTCGATTTTTTTACGGCGGGTTGAATTAAAGTCACATCTTCACCATTACAATCTTCGTTACTTGTCACATCTTGTTCATCGTCTTTTAAAACAATCAAAGAGGATGGTGAAACGGCCACTTGATTTTGAAATTGACTACTTCTTTCGACCACCGACAATCCATTCGTATTTTCTTCTACTTTATAAATTGTACCAATTTTATATATAGTCCCGTCTTCATACGTAATCTCATTGTTTAAATCGAGTGTCTCGATTTTTATATAGTCAGTTGGTACCAAATTTCGGGCATTATTCTTTTCGATCACGTTTAAAACAGGTTGGACCAAAGAAATCAATACACTTTGATTTGATTGAACCTATAATAAAATTAAAAATACAAAACTATGTTGCCATAACTTTAGATTGTCAAAATATACTCACTTGTTCTGAAAATGTATGAAAGTTTTCGATTTTCTCAAAACACTTAACACAAATTAAATTGGGTAAAGTATCGTCCTCCTTCACCTAAATACCATGGTTTTATTAAACAAAAATCATCGTAATATGACAAAGTCATACAAACCTCGAGACTTAAATATTTATTGAGCTTTTGGTTTAGATTGTCACCAATCGATTTTTCACTAAATATATTGTAAAAATCATAATTTGCACTTAAACATAATCGGCACAGTGTAAAACAATTCATTATTTATGTAAATTTCGGAAAATTCATTTAAGTTTTATCGTTTTTTGTTTATTTTTAAAAAATACTTGGTCTACAATTAAAAATACTTTAGAATTTGAAGCGTCAAATAATTTTATTGACAGATACTATATTATAGCCTAGTTCACAATAGTCGTTGTTCTGCTATAAAAAAATCTAACCGCCGTAATTCAATTTAACGGTTTTAAAATATAAATAAAATTGGAGCACAAAATCGTAAATTTAAATTCTTTAATTCATAATTACAAATTAACACAACATATTATTAGAAAATACATAATTGCAGTTGTCTTAACCATAATCGTAACCATAAAATAAATATTTTGAGGTGACTGTACTTTTCTTTCATTTATTTTTCTTCACTCCACAGTCGTGACAAGTATGTACACAGAGCATATAGTTTATAATTTAAATCTACTTTAATGGCTTCGCCATCATCAAGAAATGCAATTAAATTATGTGTAAAGAAATGTGTACATTGTATGTGAAATTAATCGAATAAATAGATTTTCTTCAAGTAAAATGTGAACTGTGTAAAATATCTATGATCCGTAAAGAAAAAGTTAAATTGTGCAATAATAGTTTTATGTGTGTGTCGTTTTTGTGTTTTGATTTTGAGATTTTATCGAGCAAAAAATATACTCGTGTGTTTATTTTTAAATTTAAATTAAACATTTAATTAATTATGGATGAAAAAACATTAAATGATTTATTGGAATGTTCGGTTTGTTTAGAAAGATTGGACACCTCGTCAAAGGTGTTGCCTTGTCAACATACCTTCTGTCGAAAATGTTTGGAGGTAAGGAAACGGGATATTCATTGTACCTACATAGTTTCATTAGGTGGGGTATTTATTATACAATACATAAATCGTAATGTTTATGTGACGGGGACTGCTTATTATAATACACATTCCTAAGAAATAATATGACTTTCGTCGACGACTGATTCATCAAATTTATAGCGAACATGATAAAACCTGTTTGCAGGTGATTGTCTTACAACATATTTTTTCTTCTTGCTTTGCTTCATCATACCACAACATTTGACAGTTCGCTTAGAAAATTATCATCACTCTTCTGTATATTCAAAATATTTTCTTCTTGTGTGTGCAATTTCGATGTCTACATATTTTCTTTCTTCCCTTTTCGAGTGTCTCACGCAAAGATTGTTATCGTTATATTATAATATGTATGTGGAACAAATTTATCCTAACATTTTTCTTAGTTATTTGACCTTTATGGGATTGCAGGTAGTTATGAAATTCGAAAGGTAGATTATACCCAAATATTGTAGGTTGTATTGAGCTTAAAAGGCGGATTATGGTGTAATTATAAAGTGCAGTTTTATAAATATAACTAAAACTTATATTTAATGTGACTATTTAGAATTCGGTTCTATTGTAATACACAGATGTTGTTTTAGGTTGTTAGTGGTCAGTGCTAGAGAATCACACAACAGTGTGTCTTAAATCCAGAAACGGCTGTTCGTTCTATAAAAACACCTTGCAATTGGTCGTTTAATCATACGTGGAATTCCTAGATTGCGCATCCATAACTTATTCCCGAATGTCATTAGAAAGTGTTCATACTTGCTAGGCAGTGTTCTATGTAACAATAGATTAGAATTGCTAATAATAATAAAAAACGGTTTTTACAGGCCATTGCCGGCTTCTACGAAATCAACAGTCTAGCTCCATCGGATTCGATCCCGAGCTTGCTCTTCGTATTGTTCTAGATAGCCCGAAGAAGACAAATCGTTTTAAATCATTACCCCGAGCTGACACGGCTTTACTCGGAGGTCGCCCATCCGTTTAGGATCAGCTCGCAAAACGTGATTGATTCATCGTTGTTCTTTTATTTCTTTTATTTCAACGACATTAGGAATTTTCATTAAATTCCTAATATCGTGGTTGGATAGAACTCGGTAAGTGTCGTCATCGTCGGGTTTGGGCCATATTTTGTATTTGTGTGTTAGCAGACATATATCATCTGCGTAATCAAAATCATTTGGCCGCTTGATGAGGTCCCATTGCATTATATTTGGGCCTGCTACGTCTAATCTGCGTATTGCACTGCTCAACACAACTGAGAACAACAGTGGAGATAGACACATCCCTGCCGTACTCCTCGTGTGTTGTGGTATTTTTTAATATGCTTGCCTTTATATTGAACTCTATTTCTAGCACCCCGGTACATTTATTTGTTTAGTTTTACTGTTTTCCTCGGGAAGCCGATTTCGCTAACTTCCTTCTAAATTGAGCTCCTATTAATCGAGTCGAACACTCGCTCAAAGTCCACAAAGAGTAGGTACAGCGGTGACCTCCATTCATTAGATTGTTCAATTATGATTCGAATTGTATTGATCTGATTCTTGCAGCTCATTTCAGGTCTAAAACCAGACTGCTCACTTCGTATGTGATTGTTGGTTACAGGAAAGATACGTTCCAGGATGATCATGGCCAATAAATTTATTATGCTGTTGAGGAGGGAGATCCTTCTCTAATTCTTGCCTGTCTTCGGGTTTGTTATAATTCCTTTTTTCCATCTCTCTGGTTAAATGCGATAGGGATTGTCAACTGGAAAACCAAACTACTCGCCTACATATCAAAACAAAATATCAGACTTAATTGATTTCTTTATAATTAAAAATATATCAATAAACTATATACAAGTAGACGAAAGTCGGGACCTAAACTCGGACCATTCTCCTATACTTTTGACATTAAGCGAAAAAATTATTCAAAAAAAGTCCAAGCCTAAAAAATAAATACACTTGTTGCGAATACTTTAGGTAGTCCTTAGAAAAAAAATTAACCTCAAGATTCCATTAAAAAGTGGGGAGCAAATAGAAAACGAAGTTCAACAATTTGTCAATGATATACAAAAATCAGCCTGTGAAAGTACCCCAAAAAATAAATAAATAATAAAAGGAAACTACCCCAAAGAAATTAGGGGACTCATGGCAGAAAAAAGAAGAGCGAGAAGAATATGGTAGCAAACAAGAGCCCGTCAATATAAAACTAAGTTAAGCAATTTAACTCAACAGTTAAGAAGGAAAATCCAAAAAGTCAAAGATGAGTCAATCAGTAACTGTCTAAAAAAACTAACTAATGATATCAGGACGGACTATTCACTTTGGAAACCAAAAAAATTAAAAGACCAACAACGCCGAACTCTCCAATAAGAATAGAATGGGGGAAATGGGCTCGAAATAACGTAGATAAATTTCGAAAAAATATTCCAACCACATGATGATCAAACTTTAGAATCAAATTTTGACGGTGGAATCTGAAAAAGTGAAGGAATTCTAATGATCACTAAAAGAAGTATGAGATAAAACCCGCATGAGATAAAATCCAATATGAATTCGAAAAAAGCTTCTGGTTATGATCTTATTACTGCAGAAATGTTAAAAGAACTACCAAGAAAGGCTCTAGTTAAGCTTACTTATCTTGTTAATGCAGCATTTAGAACCAAATTTGTGCCCAGTTTGTGGAAAATTGCAGAAGTAATAATGATACCAAAACCTGAGAAACCACCATACGAAACTTCATCTTATAGACCAATTTCGTTGTTGCCAGTTATGTCTGAACTCTTTGAGAAACTACTGATTAAAAGGTTAAATCCGATAACCGAAAAGAATAACTCAATCCCAAATCATCAGTTCGGATTTCGTAGTCAACACTCAACAATACAACGAGTACACAGAATAATCAATATACCTAATTGAGAAAGCACTTGAAGAGAACAAATAAAAGCAGGTGTACCGCAGGGCAGTGTATTAGGACCGATATTTACTATATATCATGATCTACCTGAATTAGAAAACAACACAGTGGCGATTTTTACTGTTGCAAAAAGCAACGAAAAATCAACACAAAAATTACAATCAGCTATCTTTGAAGTACAGAAATGGACTAAAAGATGCTGGTCTCATCATTTCTGAATTGAGCGGCGACTTTTACTTGAAATGTTGATATTACTATTTGGTGATCGCTGTCCATGTCTACTCCTCTCATTGCTCTGACATGTTGCAGGGATTATAAAAATGTCTTGTTTACCTGCAAGTGATCTATTTGGTTTGTTGTTCTGCCATCTGGCGACATGCAAACACAACCCATCACTTGTGTCCCTATGTTTTTGTGTAAAAACTTACTGCCACCTATGAATAACTGAATAGACCTAGGTCTATTGGCATTCGGTAATAAGATGTAAACCTCCGTCTTAACATCGATGCGGTGCTCGACATTTGGAGGGAGCATTTCTCTGATTTGCCCAATGTTTAACAAGAGTCAAATGGTATATTTGAAAGTTGTCAAATATAGGCTGCAGATATGCGCAAAGGGGACCCATCTTACGAAGAATTCACACTGGCCATGCAGAGACTTAAAAAAACCGTACCTCTTGGGTTGATTGCATTAATTCTGGGCTCTTGATATTCGAAAGGGAATATTTCGCAGAACTACCTTTTCGAGCTAGAATTCATCTTTCGTAAAAGTAAAACACCGCAGCACAACATCTTGTACCGTCAGTCCAACCAGGTTCTGGCATATGCAGATGATATCTGTGTAATTGAACTGAGAGATAATTGGTTTTAGAGACCAAGAAGCAATGGACTTAGTAGTGGTGACTACATATTTGAAATACTGACAAGTTTCCAATACCTCGAATCCCTTTTCACTCATAATAACTATTAAGCGTGTCCTTTTTCCAGCAACAGATTTTTTACATTAATTGCTAATATCTAAATACCTTGCAAATGCTGACAAGCTGAAGTTGTTTAAAGTGTTGATCAGACCCGTTTTTATGTATGGCTGTGAGAAGAGTCGTGTGCATGATGTATGGCCTCAAACGCGACGATGACGACAGTTACCGAGTTCCATCTATCCACGAGATTAGGACAATAAAAGGGCAAAAAGGACTGCGAATACGATGACTTGGCCATGTTTTGCGAGCCAATCCAAAACGGATGGTGAAGTTATCTCTGAGAGAAGAGAATTATCATTTTAATGATTTGCGTGCAGCGAACTAATATGAAATAACATTTTTTTTCAAATTTCGTTTCCATTTGGTACCTTCCGATCATAAATTTGTTAAATTTTCGTGTTTTTCATTCAATTCACTCAAACTCCGGCCGCTTTAAATAATCATGTACCCGGCTAATTCTGGTTATAATCAACATGAATCACGTTCGTTCATTTTGCGGGTTGAATAAATTTTGGTCGATTCAAATTACGGATACATTTTAGAAAATTTAAAGTCCTCTAAATCATACGATGGGCCTGCCCCAATAAGAAAGCGTTTTGCATATATATGACATTTCTTCGTCGTCTTAATTCTTTGTTACTTTGGAATGAAATTAAGGAAGTCATGATTGAAGGAATATGCCGCATATACCACGGAAGGGACGAGTCTTTTAACATGCCCAAAGTTGCAAAAGGATTACCGTATATATTTACTATCTCATTCAATTTTGAAACATTCCATATGATTTGTAAGTCATGGACCAATCTGCGAGGAGAAAAATCAGTAAACGATTAAATTTATTGACTTATCCTCATAAAGCCCCAGGTAGCTCACTAGAAGGGGCAAATTGTCTTTCCCAGTAGAACAAAACATTCATAAATGTCCTCATAATGTTCGCCACTCAACGATTTATTATGAAACTTTAAAGCATGACAATGCAAACAAAAACTATCCATTTGCCTAATTAAGCGTTACATAATATAACGGAGATTAAAGAATTTATTCCCTGATCGTAATCATCTGGTGGATTTATTTAGAATTCCATTGCAGCAAATGCCAACCAATGATCACAATCGACATCGCTAAAATTTTTAATGGTCTGGAAAGTTCCAAAAGAATATGGAAATTTTCCATGAAGTTTTCCCAAAATAATTTCAATATTTTACAGGGAATGCAACAGCTTTCCCAAGTATAAAAGAAAAGAGACAAATTAAATTAAAGCTTTTCTCGGTCGTCTCATGGATAGCAGTTGGATGGTGTCATACAATCCATACCTTTCCCGGATTGAGCCACACGCTTACTCCCTTAAAGAAGTTACGTGAACTGTGCTCATTTCTAAGTTGTTATACTCTTAAGACTTCAGTCTTTCACCAATCGCGCTTTTCCCGTCTTCAAATTCATTTCATCTAATTTCAACCTTTACTATCAACAAATTCTCATAACATAAACTAATCACTATTTTTTTATTTTAGGTTATTGTACAAAGCCATCAAGAACTAAGATGTCCAGAATGTCGTGTCTTGGTCGATTTAAAAATCGATGAGCTACCACCAAATGTTCTACTAATGCGAATACTTGAAGGTAAGTGTCACACAAAACAAACGTTTCGATAATCGATTACCCATTTTAAGTTTTATCTCGTCAAAAAAAAATATATATATATATTTTCCCTAATTGAATTTTATCGTATAAATTCCTAACTATAATAAAAATATTTATATCGAATTAATTCATGATAAATGGAAATTATAATAAATTTTTGTTTTGGTTATTTCTTGTTTAGGAATGAAAAATTCAGCTTCGCATACCATACAACAACATATCCATAATCATCAACAAATTGGTGGAATTGGAATTAGTGTCGGAAGTGGTGGCGGTGGTGGTGGCGGTGGTATAGGTAGTGTCGGTTTATTAAATCTTGGAAATTTAAAATCACCGAAAAATTTAATTAACTTACACCATAATACTGGTCTAAATCAATTAGGTAATAATACAAGCAAGATTATAACAAATAATCATAATATATTGCGAGGTGGTGGTGTTGGGGGAGGTGGTGGCGATGGCAGTAATGACGTATTGCGAAATAAATACTCAAATAAACATCCTTTAAGTGGCATACCACATGCAAAAGCTTTATATGATTTTTCATCCAAAGAGGCGGGCGACCTTTCGTTTAAAATGGGCGACATAATCGTAATGCGTAAAATTTTAGATCATAATTGGTGTATTGGTGAATTAAATAGTCGCGAAGGTGCATTCCCAATAAATCACGTTGAAGTCATAATTCCATTACCAGTCCCACAATGTAAAGCCTTGTACGATTTTCGAATGGGACCAAACGAGGAAGAAGGTTGTTTAGTATTTAAAAAAGGTGCAATTATACAAGTGGTGAGACGTGTTGATCAAAATTGGGCGGAAGGTAAATTAGGAGAATCAATTGGTATATTTCCGATCGCATTCGTTGAAATGAATTTAACGGCCCGTCAATTAATGGATGCATCTGCAAAACATGTACAACACAATAGCTCGCGCGTAGTCCCACCAAAACCATTTGAAAATATATCTAGTGATACAACATCGAGTTCGGCTACGACAAGCCCGAATTCAAGTTCTACTAGTAATACCAGCTCTAATTCTAGTACAGCCCCTAGTAGTCCAACGGCGCATTTAAATCAAACAACACAAAATCGTGAAGCAAATAAAGAAAAACGTCATTCATTAACCGCCTTAATTGGTCACACAAATCAATCGAATTTAATACAACAAACATCGAATCGTCATTCGGCCGAAATATTAAGTGCACCAACAACTTCGGTAAACGAACAATCACGAGGTAATTCGGAGAATAAACATACGCCCAAACCAACGTTGACCCAACAACAACGAGCAAAACTAATTCATCAAAAATTTTCACATTTTCCAATCGCATGTGAAGCGGTTTATTCGTATAAACCTCAAAATGCCGATGAGTTGGAATTGAAGAAGGGATGTAAGTAGTAAAAAAATGTTGTCTAATTTTACACATGATAAATTATAATTCTATTTTAGCGATCTACTATGTCACTGAGCGTTGTAAAGACGGTTGGCTGAAGGGAAATAATCGCGCAAAAAAGATTGGCGTATTTCCTGGGAATTATGTAGTTCCGATAAGTCGAAGTCGAGAAAATAATATTGTGAGTATATCAAATATTTAACAGCTCTATATAAATATATGTATATTGATAAGCTTATCTGTAATTTGAAATTATTTTGTGTTATTACTTGCTTGGTAAATAATCAAACGATATAATTTAAAAAAAATTGAGGTCACAATAGACAGATAACTAAATTGTTTGACTTTCTTTTAGATCCATTCGTCACAACATCAACAACGTCTGGGCCAAACAATAACAATAAATTCGGGTCCGAGCAGTGTGCCCGGATTAATTAGTAATTGTCCAAATACCGGACATGTTCCGCCCGAACTTCCTCCGCGGAATAATTCACCATCTAGTTCAGCCGCAATATGGATGAAACCTTTGGGACCGGTTGATTCGCTTTTTAATCGAAAAACGAATCAAACATCGAATAATAATCAAATTAAAAATAACACAACACCGTCTAGTCAAAATTCTGCTACCAATACCAAATTGAATGACTCGACTGGTTCGACAAATCATGCCTCGAATAATAACAGTAGTAATGCGATTAAAGAGAAAAAAGAATGTTCGTCTGCTGTTAGCCTAATGAAACGACTGACAAATATTAAACGATCAAAATCTCCGACCAATCCATTAGCATTTTCTATGGACAATCCCGTATTTGAAGATACACCATCAACTATGCCTTCCATTATTACGACACCATCATCGTCCTCTACTAAGCATTCAATTCAAATCGCACATCCGGTTCATGTTCGATCCGGATCTTGTCCAAGCCAACTTCTTCAAAATATACCAAAGGATACCATTAGCAATTCATACACGGAAAAAGATTCGGGATCATCAAGTTTTCTATTTGGTTCAAAACGGATTAAACCACATAAAGAACGTCCATCACTCCAAGAGTATGTTGTAGAATTGCACAAATTATTATTTGTGTGGTCGACTTTTATTTTGTATTAAAATATTAGATTTCTTTGTTTTAGATTACGAAGTAATACGGCCGATTCAAGTCTCGTCAGTAAAAATAATTCAATAGGTGGTCCTTCAATAAGTGGGCAAATTCAAAATGGAACGCATGGTGGTCAGCCCCATAGTGGTAAAATGCCATCGTCCTATCATCGTAAATCGCAGAGTTTAGATGCAACTACAATATCATCACAACTAAATGGTGGGACACCGTCGAAGAATAAAGTTCATCGCAATGAAAGGTAAGTTTTGGTTTGATTTATTAATCTTTGTAACCTTTTTTTTTTGTTTTATTTAGTGAGTATAATGACTTTGAAAATATGTAAATTAGGTGTACCTCGGGTTTTTTTTTTGTTTTATAATGAGAAAGTTATATGCACATAATCAAATATTTTGTAATGCGATATATGGATTACGTAAGTCTGATTGGAATTTTTTAATAGTTTGAGGTTCGATTTCGGTAGACAATTTTAATTTTTTTTTTTGAATTTTTATGCGAAATTGTTGCTGACCATTGAGAATTAATCATCAGCTTGAGAATATTATTTGAATAAGTTAATATAAAAATTTAAATATAATTTAACGCATCAAACACGTTCAAATTTCTTTTTACATTTTGCTAAAATAAGTTTACCATAAATTATGTTAATCATACAACTGTTCATTGCCATTTGAACTACTAACATTTGTGATCTTTATAGCTCCATATCAAGACTAGTCCCAAAATTTTAAATATTCTATCGAAAATAACATTTTTTTTTGGAAATATACAAATGTGGCAATTGGCTGTTTAAGTTAAATTGATAATCGTTAATCTCTTACGAAATAGTTTTTGTTTCGATCGAAAATTTCGCATAAGAAGATTTATGTAAATCAATTCGGTCTAAAATTCGTTGAAATTGGCCAAAATTCCTAAAGCTGTTACTACTTTTCGGTTGTTCGCTGTAAACGCAACACCAATTGAGGCAAATTTTGATATCGGGTTGAGTAGAAATTTAAATGGTTATTGTGGACATGTCGTAGCCAATTATTGGTGCGGATTCTTTGAAAAGTATCGGATTGATTGTAGATTTACAGAGGCAGAGAATTTGCGATCTAGATATGTTCAGTTGGTGCTATCTCAATAGTAAAATGTTCAGCATTATCGTAATTGAATAAGTCGCTTATGGATTCTCAGATTCAAAATTTATTGTCGAATTTTCCCAAAGCTTTAAATGCTAAAATTATAAAACACAAAATTACAAACCGTTTGAATACAACTGGACTTCCTGTTTCATGACGATTCGCACGGGATAAATTGAAAATTGCAAAGTCGGTGTTTGGAAGTCTTACGGCTCAAGGCATTTGTAGACCAAGTAATCGCCCATGGTTAAGCCCTTTGCATTTAGTTTTAAAGAAAAATATGATTGGAGACCACGTGGGGGTTACAGAAGTGAGGATGTGTATTCGCTTCACTTGAATTTAAATTTCTTGGATGTACAGACATTGTTTAAGGCACTCGATATTGTTTTATCCGCTTAAAAAAGAGTCGAAATAATTAAAAAATTTTAACTAACGACTTCTGAAAGTTTACAAGAACTCCTATTGACTGGTCAACAGCAGTCCTTAAATCTTTCGATAGTTGTAAGAAGAAACTATGTACTTCTCTTGTGGAACTATATTCTAATTCGCGATTAGCGATTATGGCAATTCGAGCAGTATGTCTCGGAAACACGGCACCCACTTAGTTTTTTCCCCGTTCGTCTCAATGAAACGCTGCAAAGATATAGCGCTTATGACAGAGTTGCTTGCAGCTTATGCTGGTATTAAGCATTTTAAATATCTTCTGGAGGGAAGAAAGTTTACTTTGTTCACGGATCACAAACCATTCGTTTATGCATTTTATCAGAAACCGGAAACCACGTCATATCCACGTCATTTTAATCATTTGGATTTTTTTTGGATTATTCACTATCGATATCCAACATATCTCAGGCATTAATAATGTCGTAGATATATATTATCCCGCATTAATCTAATTTTTATCCCTAAAAGCATAGATTATACTCTAAATTGCAGATGCTCAAAACAATGATGCAGTTTTCCGAAAAATATTACGTAATGACACGACGCACAAAGTTGGAAACTTTCATAATTTATTCATCCTGGGATAAAGGTTTCTTCTTAAATATTTACTAAAATGTCATTTAGCCTCCATCAACTATGGCTCAAAGTTGTTTAGCATATCAAAAATTTCAAGGCATACCATATCTCCTCTCGGTTCTTATAAGTTACCTTCTCATAAATTCACATTGGCATCATTGGTCTATTACCAATTTCTGATAATCAGGAATACTGCATAACATTAAACGACCAATATACGAGATGAGCTGGGGCAATTCCTGTTCCCGATATATCTGCGTTGACCGGTGTGGTCTCTACATGGATTTCACGTTTTGGCGTTCCAAACACAATTGTGACGGATCAGGGGACACAGTTTGAATCAAATTTACATACTTGGCTTTCATCGAATCAGGACAACTAGCTACAGTCTAAAAGCTAACGGCATGGTAGAGGGATGGAACACTTAAATCCGCCATCATGTGTCATTACTGAATGTCTATCTTACCGACAGTATTCCTTGTATTGCGTTTTCCATTTTGTAAGAAGCTGAAATCCACTCCTGCTGAAATGTTTTTTAGGAGTCTATTACGAAAACCTGGACATTTTTGGACACATCTTCGGATATCAAAATAAGTAAATCGGAATTTGTTTTAAAAAAAAAACATTTCGATGAAACTGGTCGATGACTAGCTCCAGCATCTTAACATTCTGAAGCCGAAATTTTCATAAACATGGATATAGCAACATGCACACACACTTTTAACGTTCTCATCCGGTAAGGATGGCATTTCAAACACCGTATTTTGGACTATTTCTAGTTATTAGAATAATATTGTATGAAAGAAACTTGTACTGCCTCCCATATCAGAACACGCCCATATCAGATCACTTGAGCCGACTGTAGTGATGTAAAAACCAATTCACCGAGCAATTGGCGCAATGGTTAAAACTGCGGTGTTTGGGACGGAAGGTACTGGATTCGAATCCCAACGGCAGAGGGTTGTCAAAAGGAGTTTTCATCACCTGATGACGATCGGTGATTACGATAAACACAACTATGACCCCCTGTTGTAGTGCAGAATCCATGGGCCGAACCATCGTCCATATCAGTACAGGCTGGCATGGAGCAATGCATTGCGCAGATGGATATTCAAAAGTCGCGAACCTGTATTCGTGCGTCCTCGATTTGGCCTTCGTTGGCGTAAAAAAGGACGTTAAAATAACCGCGAAAGAGTTGAGTGAGCTTCGGCCCAGAAAAGATTGTAGAAATTAAAAAATTAAAACAACAAAAAAAAAACAAATCTAGAAGATAAATCAATGTTTCCCATTTTCTTTTTAAAGATTATTTCATGTAAATGTTGGCCATGGCTACGTTTTAAGTGAGCCAAATTTTCATCAGTTTTTCGTGCATTTCGGCTGATATCCCGCTAATGACACGTTAAATGTTGTCTTCCAGTTTTGAAATTGTTGTTTGGTTTATTGGCATAGACCAGAAACTTTAGGTAGTCTCATAAAAAACAATAAAAAAGCGTTAAACCGCACGATCTAGGCGATAAAAATAAACAGTTTGTAAAACTAAATATCCAATTCCACAGGAGCTTCAATCTTGAACCCCACATTTTTAGTTTTCTCTAAATAATGAGCATAATGCAATTAATCGGTAGTGAGACATTAATGCAATTAGCCACTTGCGATGATTGCGATGATAGGTCTTATGCAGTACATAACTATTGCATTAATAATGATCACTTGACACGAATAACTGAAGTCAAGAGCTCTTGGAGTCACGTTTACTTTATTGATTTGATAATTCTAAAAATGTGTTCTATGTTAGGATTTCTTAAACGAACTGTGTAAGAGTTTAACACTCCCGAAAGTTTTAACCTCGCTTTATAAATCCCTTGTCGGTTTACAAATGGAATATGCGTCATGTGTGTGGTCTCTTCTTTATGTAAGTCATAAAAGTAGGATTGAAGCGGTACAGATTTTTTTTTATCTTTATTCGTGGAAAACATCAACTTGATTATTGTAAGGAATTAATAAATAGTAGAGAACTTTAGGGATCTGCCTTCCTATATCGATAGAGCCAAAACATTAAAACAGGCTCATGTTGCTTTTTATTAATTCCGAACGTTTAAATGACCTTGGGTTATAAGCCTCAGTAAGGAATTTAAGTTTTTGTTCCCGTTTATTTAATAGGACTAATTATGACGACCGAAGCCTTTGAATCTTAGAAACTAATTATTTTCTAACAAAAAGAAATAATAATAATCTGGGTAACTCAAAACTACCTACTATCGTTCGCCACACACAACTTTTTGTCGAACTTCGGTAACAGTTTTTCAATGATGATGTATTACAACTCGCCAAATTATTGCTCCTGTAACTTTAAGAAATAACTTGTTATCGTAGAACTTGGGTTAATTTATTTTAATTTATCTATTACATATTAGCAAAATTTTATTTAATTGATCGTAAAATAATCTCACTGACTCATTAACATTTAAACGATAAACCACATTAAACCAATCAATGATTTCTATATCTTATCTTATCATAATTTGCTTTCTTAAAAAAATAGAAAACCGTGGCAGAACTTTAATAAAAATAATGATGGCAGAACTTTAATAAAACATGTTTCAATATTTGATATAACCAGATCCAGAATGCGATTTCTCGTAATTTACCAATTTAGATTTTCAATACACCAACACTATATACTAATGCAAAATTTAGAATTAATACTTAATCTGAAGTTATTGCTCCCATAATAAATGGGTACTTATCATCTCTGTGACATAGCACGATTTTGGGTCCACACTTATGAATAATTATGCAATTTCAAGCACTTCGCCTTCCTGAGAATTTCCTGATTATTTTGTGTAAGATGGTCAGAAGTATACACTTACTTTGTAGAACAATCAACCGTTAATCCAGTATCACTTATGATAACAGTTGTTTTTGAGCTGTTTATTTTATGAAAAATCTGTATACTTTGTACTTTTTAAAAGCTCCCTGTCACCTTATTGTTCTTACTCTTTGTGCCATTTTATAATAATATTATTTTGTTATTTTTCAGATTTCGGTGTATTGTCCCGTATCCACCAAATAGCGAATACGAATTAGAATTACATGTTGGTGACATTGTGTGTGTACATAAAAAACGTGAAAATGGTTGGTACAAAGGTACTCATCAGCGAACAGGTAAAGTAGGTTTATTTCCAGCGTCATTTGTTGAACCGGATATATGAAATTTCGATACTCTCTACGGTGTAATTTAGAAATAATAAAAAGTTTAAAATTATTTTTTTTTAAATTATGTTAGACCATCAATATTTTATTTTAAATTAATTTAATTAGTTAAACACACTTAAGGGAGTCTAAATGATATAACAACAAACAAAAAAAAAAAAAGTTCAAAAAAATAAACAAATCAAACGCTTATTAAAATTAAACATAAAGATTAGTGTAAAGAAAATCTCATTATTTCTCACTATAATTTGTAAAAACAAAAAATAATTATTACTAAATGACATTTACAATACACGATTATTATTAATTTAATTAGAATAAATTACTATTCTTATCTACATACATATTTCCATATCATTATTTTTTAAATATGCTACTCTATTTTAATTTAAATTTTTATAAGGATAGATTAAGGATGAAATGAAATTATATTATTATTATGTATTACTAAAATATTTCTTACTATTATTTTATCTAATTTATAAATTTGAAATACTAGCCGAATATATACGAATGACTAAATGTAATTTGAGCCATTTCTTGCCTGACCCGAATTATGGTAAATGAACGCATGACTATATGAATACAGGTATATTTTTGATATTTGTGCGTCTTTTTACGGATACAATATTTAGAATTATTTATTTAGACAAAAGTTTTGTGTAATTTTATGTTGAGAGTTCGGTATTGTTTGGAAGTAGTTTGCATGATAATTATTGTAATCTGTAATAGTGGACTATAGAAGCCAATGTATAATATGGTGTTATAATATAATTTTAGGTTTACGTTTGTCATCCATAGATTTAGTTTGATTTAATTTTAAAGTTAATTCCATTTCAACTAAACTATTGTTAAGTTAACAAATTAAACTCAAAATTATTTTATTATACATCTACATGGCAATATTGTAATATTGCTAATATTAGTTTAAAATTATAATTTGCTATTAAATATATTGAATTTATTATTTTACAAATAAAATCTATAAATTTAATTTATCTGGTGTTTAGTTAGTTCACTTTTCAGTTTTTGCAATTTTCATATTTTAAACAATTTCAAAACTCTAAATACCTATAAAAAAATATAAATAATATAAGCTGGATGCGTATATTCTATGGTAACCACCTACTATTGAAATCAATCGCCTTCGTTAGGCGTTCGCTTTGTCAAATTCGTACTATGGTGGTTTTTATTGAACGACTGACGTTAATATTTAGCAACCGTTATTTTCTGATTGTTCATTTTCGACTGTAATCGTTTGACATTTTTTCACAGGCCTTCAACTAGAGGTGATAATGACCGAAGCGATCGATTTAAATAGGAGTCCAGTTTTACTAATTCGTTCACTTTTCTATGATTTTCTACGTCACTCGCAACTGATCTCTGATTTGAGGTTTGTGAGATGAGTTTCCAATATTAATTGCAATATAAAGATAGTTTAATAGTTTTTCGTATATTTGACCGTTCGTATTTAAATTTATGACGATATGTATTCGATATTAGTGATTCAGCATGACTTTAATTTAATTTTTAACGCAATAATTTGACTAGGAAAAAAATTAGAAATAAAATGTAAAATAAAAACTTCATGACCGAAGAAATGCGTACTGATTATTTAATTATTTTATCTCGAACTGACAAATTGCCTTGCAATAAACAATGTGTAGCTAGTATATATTATCTAATTTTAAATATATTATAATTTTATTCAAAGATTTGTTTTATTTTAATTAATATTTATATTATATATGTATAATTAAATATTTTTATTATTACACTACTCTATTTATAAATACTTGATGTTAAACTGAATCTCTGTATATCCACTAAAATATAAACCGGATAATCTCTTTATAAAAACCATCTGGAATTAAATATTTATTTTTATTTTGCACACAAATAATTAATTTGTATATGCTCTGTGATAGTTAAAATGTTATATATAATTTTAAAAATAATTAATAATCCAGACACAAGATATTATTGCACTGCCAGGTTTCTTTACCTTTACCGAAAATATCGGGATAAAATACCCAAATAAACAGAATTTCTATTACATATTTAATCTCAATATTATACTGACATACATAACATATTCATTCCAATTCATTTTATATTGCCATTAAATTAATAATTAATAAATATAATTTATTACAAAAGCAAAATTAACCAATATTATTATAAAAATAGTAAATGACACGTACTAAAATAATTTAATGGAATATTTTATTTATTATTTTATTGAATATATATATGCATATAGATAATTAACGCAATTAAAACAATTTATTAGACCAAAATTTTCTAAATAAATTATAAATAAATATTATTATTATTAATTTCAGTACCTGTGTCAAAAAAATAAAAATAAATATGAATTAAAATATTAAAAACAAAAATAATTATAATTATGATAATATTAAACAAAACGATGATATTTAAGTATAAATTAAATAATATTATTAAAATTGACAAAATTATACAGAAACCTTTTTATTATTATTATTATTATATATAAATAATGACTATTTTTAATAAAAGAAAAGAAAACGATGAGAATACAAAAAAAAAAATGATTAAAAATTTAATTGTCATAAATAAATTTATTGAATAAAAATGTAATGTAATTTAAATAAGACTCAAAATTATTTTTATTTGAGAAATAGTGCTTCGGTACTACATTTTACTTTAACGACCCCTACATCAACATACTGCACCTCTCCATAGTTATTTATAAGCTGTACGTCAAAATTATTCTATGACTATTCAAATCAATTTAGCATTTTTGTCTAAGATGCACAAAGTTGCGAGTCGGCAAATGAAAGTACTAAGTGGCGTTATCTACAAAATAATTATCATTTAAAATGATAAAAATTATCACTAACAATGCCAAAGTAAAACTGCGAAAGTTAGGTCCAATTCCACCTGCTATTAGCTCCAAACTTCCTACTATGAAACTTCCAGTATTTAGTGGCTACTTCTCCGAATGAATATCGTTCATTGATACCTCTAATGCTTTGACACACGATAATCCATCTAAATCGCACCGAATTTCAATATTTAAGGTTTACGCTGACTGGGGTCCCTGCTGGTGCCGGTGGATTGGTTAAACTATCCAACGAGAAATAATAAAGTTGCCCGAGACATCTTCAAAGAGAGTTTCAACCAATCGTGTCCAGATATCCACAAATTATATTTACATTTGCATCAATCGATCGACCAGATCCCCAAAGGCTGTTGAGCTTAGTTGACCATTTTCGGTCTCATCATTGGTCATTTCAAGCTTTAAAAAGACTAGTGAAGCAAAAGGACGACCTCATGTTGTACGCAGACGGAACGATGTTGCTCCATCGTTTATACAGTCAGCCAAAGATAGCTGCACCTACTCCAGTTAAAACCACTGCCGAAATTTGACCGTCGATCAAGTCGCTCATCAGTAACGCCACTTATTGTAACAATCATTACCTTACTATTGTGTCTACTGTAAAGCTAACGTCCAATACTCTTTTAGTCGATGCCATAAATTGCTGCACAAGCCAAAGTTGTACTCATCGCATCATTCACTTCTACAAAACGTAGCCGTTGAATTACCTCCCACACTGCCGAAAGTTGTGCCGCCGACATAGAGTTGATTGATAAAATGTTAACCATCCTACAGACACCTGACATAGAATTGAGGAAATGGTGCTTTAATTCGTCCAGAATCCTAATAGACGTATTTTACCTGAACACAAAGAAGCTCAACACAAATTTGACGAAGTAAATATGTTCCAAACACTGGGAATAACCATCATGACTTGAGCTAAGCTCAACAAGACAACATTACCCCACCTCGGATTGTTTGCAGCGGTACTACTCGTTCAAGTGGCATGCAAGATTTTTGAAAGCTTAAATTTTCTAGTTGATCAAACGTTTAATTGGTCCGACTCAATAATAACCCTCCATTGGATAAAATCATGACCGCCTAGATGGAAAACTTCCGTGGCACGTAAAGTTAAAGAAATTTTGGGAATAGACAATTTGGTATCACGTACCACCCAAATGCAATCCAGAAGTCTTGATATCCCGAGGTATGGACACTGAGACGTTTATTCCACCATTTCGTAACGGATTCCTAACACTTGCAGAAATATCTGAAATCACGAATATTATTCATGTTAGGCGAATCCTCAGATTCGAGTCAAAGGCCGGCTTTATCATACCACTTTGCCTTCCATTTCGAAACATTATTTCAACATAAGAAGTTGCTAAACGCAGGTTCTTGCGCCTTACTGACCGTCATTCGACAGTACGATTGGTCCTTATGTGGTAAGACCATTTGCAAAAAGATTTCCCGAGAATATTTCTGGGTTCGACCAACTCCATAAACCCAACAAATGGAAAACCTACCACCGGAACCAGTAAGCGCCCCTCTACCTTTCTCGATTGATGTAGATTATGCGGGACACGTTTTTTGTTCAAAATCGCATCCGAGGTCCATTGACGAAGACACATTTATGTCTTTTTGTTTGTTTCGTCACGGAAGCAATCCCCATTAAATTGGCGTCTGGCCTCACATCACTATCTTTCATGAGATGTTTTAAACGAGATGTGGCCACCACCCGAGGAGTCTGTAAACGAGTTTTCTCTAATAATGGAAGTAATTTCATTTGGAAATTAGTCTCAAAAACCGATCAATTATTAAAACCAAGTACCTAATAATTATTGAGTTATGTGCCAGGTGAGAGATTTATTTCTTGTATTCCCTCACGAGTGGCAGGTCCTATGACACTATTAAGGAATTGTGCTTCAGAATTCGTTTTCTTATCAATAAAATTCAATTGAAGCAAACGGTCGAAGTTATTGAGGCTCTCCACTATATTAGCGCGTTCTTCGAAATCTTTGTTACTTGTGCATTTGTAGATTACTGGTTTATACCAATCGTCAAACAACAATCTAGGGCTGGTTGATTGCAAAGTTGACAGACTGCCCCATTGTGTTTTGGTTTTCTATCCATGCAGGATAGCTTAAGTTATGGCGAGCCTCAGACATGTCCTGTATAATCTTAATTTATTTTTGGGAGAGAGTAGGACTATTGCTGCTAACAAATTAGCACTCGAAATCTTTTTTCCGAACATTTTTGATGTGATGCAGAGGTGATATTAAAAATTCTGGAGAGTTTTAGGCATTCTGCTTGTGAATTCGAAAATTAGCGGATTTAAGCCACCTGTCAAGGTAATTTTGTTACTAGAGCTAAGGAGATGTTCGAAATCGATTCGAGCCTCTCCACTTGTATCATGTAAATAGAGAATTTAAAAGTTTCGGCTGTTATATATGTTTTGGCCAGGAAGTAAGGAATGCCATTTTGGATTAAGATGGCAGTGCCTCTAGATTTGGTGTTTGAACGTTGGAGCTTGAACGTTGGATTAGGTGGGATTATTAGGTGGAAAGTTATGGACGCCGGTCTGAACTTATTTGAACGAACAACTCCTGGGTTGTCACCTACAATTTCATGTGCCAGAGAAGTGCTCGGATCTATGTTTTCACATAAGTCAGCCTGATTTTTGCCAGCTATAGGCTAGTATTAAAGCCACAAATCAAAACCAGCACCAATATTGCCGAGGTCATCTCCACTGTAAAGCAATGTATAGCCTTCGGACCCTCATTTATCCTGATATGGTGCCACCAACCGACCCTAAGCTGCTTCACATGTCTGTTAACATAACAGGTCAAGTTAAATTTTGGCAGTATCCATATTTACTTTTGTAGATTTTTTTAAAAGTGACATTTTTTAATGATGCGGGCAGTCAGCCCAGCGATCCAACCTTTGTATAAACGCCTCCTACTATAAGCCAATTATGCTTTGTGGTGGAATTCTAACAATAACATTCTCGTTTAGAAGTCATTAACGAGGCATGGGAGTGCCTCAAACTGTTAAAGGACTTTAGATTTTGCGAAGTTAAGAAGCAAATTTAAATCAAACAAACAAAGATGTATATTTTCTATAAAAAAACCATTTTATTTAACGACCAGTACCCATAATATCGGATAGATTTTGTACACTCGTCAAATCCAGTTGTTTCATTTGGCCGCGATAAATAATTTCAGATATTAATTTTTGGGCAATAACACTTTGTGACTCGTCCATTTCGCGTAAACTAAACGCAATATGTTTACCAAAATAATCGAATTTATCGTCACAATTTCGTTTGAATAGGGTTGACGGAATCACTTTCATTAGTTTGCCGTTAACCATTTTCTCTTTAATCAGCTTAGTGTTATACTCTGAACAATCTGACACTGGTGGTGCGACATGGCGCGTAATCGATACCGGTTCGATCGTTTCGTTTCCATCGGTGCCGATTGGATCTTTTTCAGTTTTAACTTCGTCACTCCTAACCAATTCCGATTCAATTTTTATTGCAGGCTCATCTTCAATCATACTTATATCAATTTCATCCTCTTCTTCACACTCATCGTCCAAATCTTCGTCATCTTCATCGCTGTTTGTTTGATCGACGATAAATGTTAGCAAATCATAATACCATAACGGTTGTGCTTGGTCTGTTGGCACTTCAGAATCTTTAGTTTCACGACGTTTGTGTTCGCGTTGAAATGATGTTCGGAGTGATTGGATTTTTTTGCGTACACCATTACGATCGGCTTCCGGATCTAGTTCACGCAATTTATCGATTAATTGTTTGTAAGCTTCTTCTTTTAGATGACGGTTTTGGTAGTCTTTCGATTTTATTTGCCATAAACATGGATTTTTCCTACAAAGATGTTTTGTTAAAATGTACAGATTTTAAAGTGCATATTCTTACTTGTACAACAAGATAAATTCTTTTAATACTTTCGTCGCTTTGCTTGATGGTCTATCCAACATTTTGTAATGTTTTTGTTTTGATTATTTCACATCTGTCAAACTGTACTTATGGTACCGAACGCTGGTGGTTCTAAAACACAATGCCAACATAAAGAAAATAATGAATATAGAATCCATCCACTACCATGAGAAGATTCTAATCGCACCAACACCAACAAAAATTTCCAAACCACAGAAATATTTTAAAATTATCCCATATCCGAATGTTTTCTTTGTGACTTGAGTTGTGTTCATGCAGTGGTTCATTTAATCAAAATTTTCTTTAATTAAATAGTGAGTGAAATAATTTCAGTGTTTTGTGTATAGTTTTAATACAAGCAGTATAATAATGGATATAACAAAATCGATGGCATAAAACAAGGTAAGCAATTAAATTGTACAACCATATTTTGGGGCACCCATCATGTGTCAAAATTTTTATTTTCGTGTATTTTGAATGAAATTTATTCTTTGTGTTGCTTTATTATAAATATTTGTGTATTTATGAAATAAGTAATCACCTAAAAACGATTACTAACAGTTCCAAAATATACCGTACATAATTCATAATCCCCGATATATTTTATAGATTCATAGCATATTTATAACAAGTCTAACCTCTTGAGTCTTGATATGATGGCCTGACGTGTACTCTTAAAATAAAATAAATGTTTAGTAATATTAACGTGATATGCATCAATCAAATTGCATTAAGTAATCGTAGTACATATTAATATATGAGTTACCATCTAAGTCCAAAGGTTGATTTTGGTTTAATACCCAGACATTTTAGATAAGTAACAAGAGCGTGGATCTAATAAAGACTCACGTTCCCATCACATGTATTTATTATATTTGTGTAAAAGTTTAAATATGTATATAATTATAAATGGTTCGATTTAAAACGATACAGAAAAATGGTATATTGTACGGCTTCGTTTTTGTATTTTGCCATTCAAAAGGTATATCAAACATTTTGTGGTATGAGGTATGGAGTTGATTCTCGTTTCCATATCTAATATGAGTGCCGGAAATCATGCAGTTATGTCATGCTATGCCGCGATTCGCATGCCTATTATGGTTGTCGTCAGAAATGGATTGTGAAGGTAAAATTGATTAAGCAAATTGGAGTTATCGCGTAACAAACGCATTTGATATGTCATTTGGTATTGTTACGGCCAAGTATTATAATATAATAATATGCAAATGATTTGATTGAAATGTAGTACCTAGCAACAAGTACTTTTACCGTGTAAAAGTGGCTGGGAATAGCTAAGATTTCCTTGAAGTATTCAGAGTCGATATCAACTTTCACATAATGAATAGTTACATCTTGGGTTTTAGGGCTTATATTTATCTAACAGATTATCTTGAATTTAACCTACTAAGTATTCCATTTCTTTTATATTAGAAATCACTTTAGAAACCTTCTTGGTCTGGAATTTCATCTAAAGACACAGTTTTTTTTTGATTTTGAAACAAATAATCGATAGTAGAATGTTAAGCGAAGTTTATGCGTTTAAAAAAAAGTAATTTTTCGATCCAGGTTTCTAATATTTCAGCAGTATTTGTTCGGCGCTAGTTTTATTGGACCAGGACAAATTGGATGTTATTTGTGACCTACAAATGTCATTTTTACTTCTAATCTAAAATTTGGGCCTCACATCGATCCAGCTCTTGCTAAGGTCTTGATTGGTTTTGATAAACGTTACTTTAAGGATTTTTGCAATCCATTTACCCTAAAGCCACTATATGTCGCATATGTGCTTTCAATTTTGAAAGATGCTTCTGTTTGATCTCCGTTCACCGTTGTTATTTCGACCGAAAAGCAATTTCCTTTGTCTGCTTTACGTATGTTAACTTCTGAGCGAAGATTAAATTTTGTTTTTGCTCCAAATCGAGGCCGCTGTAATCTCTTGAGATGTACTCACAAGATGTAATCAAATCCTACGAACTAATTAAAAACAATTGATTAAAACTTACCATACTATGTTTGTTCTTAATATTAATATGCAGTCAGTAATTTACTCTAAATTAGCTAGCTACATCCAAAGGATCTTTTTTTTAAGTCTCCAATATGTGGGCCTTTTTAAGGGTTTCCCTGGCTAAAGTGTTGGGATGTTGTTCTAATTTAAACCGGTACTTTTTGCTGTACTGTTTGATTGTATCTGCTATTGTTTCGGTGCATAGTTCCCGAAGTATATTTGTATTATTTACATAGCAGGGTGCATTCACCATTGTTCTTAGTTTTTTTGACTGTATTCTTGTAAGGATAGCAGATTTACCTTCTGATTTTCCGCTAGGATGCTTAGTATCATAAAAAGTGCATCCTTTGATTTCGAGATGACTCGTAGTCGTAAAATGAGTTTCAGAAATCAGCATATGTTGTGTTTAACTTTAAATTTTAAACTTTAAACTTTAAACTTTAAACTTTAAACTTTAAACTTTAAACTTTAAACTTTAAACTTTAAACTTTAAACTTTAAACTTTAAACTTTAAACTTTAAACTTTAAACTTTAAACTTTAAACTTTAAACTTTAAACTTTAAACTTTAAACTTTAAACTTTAAACTTTAAACTTTAAACTTTAAACTTTAAACTTTAAACTTTAAACTTTAAACTTTAAACTTTAAACTTTAAACTTTAAACTTTCAACTTTAAACTTTAAACTTTAAACTTTAAACTTTAAACTTTAAACTTTAAACTTTAAACTTTAAACTTTAAACTTTAAACTTTAAAACTTTTAAGGTTTAAAACTTTAAAACTTTAAAACTTTAAAACTTTAAAACTTTTAAACTTTTAAACTTTTAAACTTTTAAACTTTAAACTTTAAATTCTTGGGCTCAAGAATAGAACCAACACCACGATTGCCGAGATCATCTCCCCTGTGCAGCAATGTCTTGGGACACATAGTTTCCACTTTTTGCAATCGAGTTTCTTGGAGAGGAACGAGTTCCAAGCGATGCTCCTTCTTGGTTGATATAATGCCATCAAACGCACTTGGTTTTCTTAGCGACTGGACGTTCTACGTACCAATCCTAAACTGCGCGTCCCTTAACATAAGCGGGGGTCGGTTAAAATTTTGGCGATATCCATTTTTCTTTTTATTAATATATTTAACAATTAAGTTTTTTACGGATGGAGTAGTCAGCCCAGCGAGCCTATATTTGTTTAGTCGCCTCCTAGGACAAGCCAAGGATGCTGTGGAGAAATCCTTAGGAAAGCATGCTCGTTAGGAGTCTTTTACGAAGCATTCCCCAACCACAGAGACAAGGTCAAGATTGCCAGGAAATAGGACGGAAATAATCGTTTTACGATCGGTACTCGACATTTGTAAGTGGCATTTCTCTGATTTATTGAATGTTTAACATGTGGAGCTGAAGATAAAAGTTATCAAATTCTATAACTGTGGAGATGTCCATTGAGTACCTATCCTTTAAGAAATGCAAAGATTTAAAAGAAACCATTGTTTTGGTATTGGCTTATTCGGAGGAGTAGATATTTGGAGAGTATATCATATGAAACTATCTTTTCAACCTTATTGGATTATTATGAAGTCACTGTCAGTTCTTTAAAAAGAAAACGACCTGGCTTCTTCCGCATATGGAAAACCCAATTATTTCAAGTTTTTGCATATACCGATTTGTAAACCTTTTGGGGTATGTATTATAAATGACTGATTTGCCAGTCATCATTTTAAGAGATTAAAATAAAAAATTTCGAACAATTTGTATTGAACTTTGTAATTTGTTTTTGATTGATAGGCAATTCTTAAATAAAAATTTAGTTTTCTGATGCATTGTTTCTGACCAACTTAAATAAAATCTTCAGTTTTAGACTACAGAATTTCTATCAAGTATTATGAAATAACAAAATTACGTTCTCAAATAGAATGTCGATGAACTAATTTTTAGCGTCAAACATTTATTTAACCATGGCTATAGCGTATCTGATTTGCTTATATATTTATGTCTTGTTAAAATCATAGTTCTGATCTTCACATTACTTATACACTTTTAATTTTTTTATATTAAACAAAATATTTGCATGATACAACGTTTTATTTCACCTTTTTGTGAACTTTCTATATTTAGTATTAGACCGACTTTTTTACTTATCTGATTAATTTTATTTTTAAATTATTCCGGGATGAAGTTGCTTAGCTAAAGAGGTTAAATAGCATTCTGTTAAAAAAGATATTTGTAGAAACCGTAGAGTGGCTAAAACTTCAACGTCTGAATTTACGATTATAACTTCGAATACATCTTTGACCTATTTACTTTTAAAGCTTGCATAGTATGAAGTTAGCTTTTAAGAAAATTGTCTTAAATCTGGAATCGATAAAATTGTTGTTAAAAAAAATCGAATTCGATTATTAAATAACATTTTGAGCGCTTATTGACATGCTATAATTGATATAAATATACGAGTGTGTCTATTTTTAATGCTAGACATACAGCAATCAACACGGAATTTCTAAAAGAAAAAAATTGATTAAAAAGCTTTTATCAAATTATATTTTGAACTTCGTGACTCAATTATCTTTATTATAAAAAATTATTAATGAAATTTAAATTTGTTATCGTATAAGCTTGGTTTAGTCGGTTGTATAGTGTTGGCTTAGATTATTATGGTTTATCATACCGCGGTTGTGTTATTATAACATGCAATTACAACATGCGCCATTGGCTGAATTATGTCTGAAAATCTAACGTTGGCTTGACCTTCTAAATTGACCAAAAGATACCCTTACAAAAATGGAAAGAATTTACTCGTGCTAATCATTGTCACTGTTGATGCCTGCCTATTGATTCGCTTGCTCAAATCCAAAAACTAAAAAAACTAAATTATGATAAATTATACTAATTATTATTAATGCCGTGGTTGTCCCTTATGCTAAATCCACTGTAATTTAATCCAATAACATCTGATGGTAATTATGAGATGATTCGTAATATTTTAATAGTGATTTTAACCAAACCTTTTAAAACCATGTTAACAAAAGATTATTTTTTACTATATCTAGGATTTCTTAGGTACTTTAGACTATCGATATTTAAGTTGTTTAACATAATATTCACTCAATCACCCGTTAATTGACTTCCACAATTTTATTGCTGATCAGATTTTGATAACGATGTTAGTTTTTCTACAATTTGTAAGACTTAAAATTAACACATGACCAGTGACAACAGTATCTGGTTTTTGCATGAACATTTTTAAACCAAATATGCATTTTGAAACCGGGTTAATTATCACTGCGGTACTTAATGTTTTGATGTTATCCAATATTCCATCATCACACAAAAAGTAGACCCGAAATTAGTTAATTTGTAGAAATTTACCTCAGACAAATTTTATGGCAAACTTTTTATTTTAATTTGTAGATATTTTTAAGAATGTTTATAAGGGTGGCCCATTTAACGTTTGCAATTTAATTTTGCTCTAAATTCAAAGAAGAATTAATATATTTTGCAGTTTGTTCTATTAAAAAGAGGTTTGTTCTATTACATTGCCAATAAGTATGGAAAATCATTTTATTCAAATGACTTCCACGGCTGGCCTTACAGTACCCCATTCTGTCAACCCAATTTTTTGAAAGATTGGACCTTTCAAGTCTTGAATAGTCTCTCTGAATGGTTAGCGTAACACTTATCCTTAACGGCCACCCACAAAGAAAAATCCAGCGGAGTCAAATCGCAGATGCGTGGCATCTCCGTTACGGCTCCGTTACGGCTGATATTCGTTGTGGATGCATCGGCTTCTCCATGTGTATATGTAGATTTCCTGACCCGCAAATCCGAAAATTTTGCTTGTTGACATAGCCTTCGAGGTGAAAATGAGCTTCGTCGGAAAAGATGATTTTCGGTAAAAATGCTCATTTGCTGTTTTGAAAGTAAGTTTTAAATAATTGCCAATTTAGTTCAAGCGTGAAGCAACCCATTTCGTAAATTTCAAACATTAAACTAATTTTCTGTAATAACACGAATGACGTAAGTGCTGTCACACTCGTAATAACCACAGTAATTGAAATTACAAACGCTAGATGGACCACCGCTTAGTTTTTTTATTATAATTTTATTATAACTGAATTACAATTCATCTAGAAATTGGTCTTTAATAATTGATGTTCTCTATGCGTGGGATATAACCCATTTGTTAGTCCCGATTTAGTTTATCTTATTCTGGCTGTAGTTCTAGAGGTCTCGTTCTTAGCAGACTTCTAATTAAATTTGTTTTATCCATTATACGGCGAATCTCAATATTTTTATGTTGATAAAGACGATGTATGTGTTTCCTCGCGCGCTTCCTTATTTCTTCGTTGTCGTATTCCATCTTTAAGTCCCTATGGAGTATATTATTTTATTTACCTATCATAGTGCATTTACAATACCACGTAAAACTTTGGTTTGAGATGATTGCATTATTTTCACATTGGTCTTGTTATGCTCCAAAGTTCCAAACCATAAGTCCTTATTTGTTTTAGAATTTGTCTAAATATCACCAGTGTATTATGTAGTAGTAGCTCGGAATTCCTGCCAATAATTCAGTATATTTTCCTGTTTTTGATGTAAAGCTCTTCTTTTTATTCTTTTACATGCTCTTTCCATTTCAAGTGTAATATCTAGATATTTGGCTGTATTTGCATGTGGAACTTGGTGTGAGTTGATTTCTATTGGTATCCAGTTAACCTTTTTGTTGGTGAAGATAACATGAATTGATTTGGTTTCATTTTGCTGGATTCGCCATCTCTTTGTCCAGTTACTTAATATGTTAGTGGTTTTTGCACTTTGCTAGTGGTTTCTTCTACATTGATACCGTAATTGCTAAGATTTAACCAGCTTAGTAGGATTTTAGAATCGGATAGAACTGCTTTGGTACATCTCGATGTAGTTTATATTGTAGTCCTTTGTGCCATACTTTTTCTCATCTAAGAAAATATTTGAACATAATTTGTTGCTTACCAACGCATCTTCCATTATATCTGTACTTCTTTGGACTTGTTCTATAGTCGCAAGTTTTTCTCTGAAACCGAATTGGTGGGAAGAAATAAAATCTCTTCGTTCTATGATTAATTTGAGTCTCTAAAGCAGCAATTTTTTGGAGAATTTAGGAATAGCTGGCAGCAAAGAAATCGACTTGTACAATTTTTTGTCTATATATTGTTTACTTGGGTTGGGTATGTATCATTAACACTTCTGCCACTTGCCATTGGTGTGGAACATAATTAAGTCTGAACTCTGCATTAGTTATTAGAAGTGCTTTTGTAATTCTTTTACGGGTAGTGCTTTAATTATGTGTCTTGTAATTAGATAATAGCCAGGAGATTTTTGCTGAAGTTATTGTTGATACAGGTTTTATGATTTGGCTGTCGATTTTGTTAACTATTGTGTTATGTTTTCATCCGCAGTTTGTCTTGAGAGATCGGAATATATCTCCAAAATATGATGCAAACACATTATAAGCTTTTCCTTTGCACTTTTAGTTCCATCATCACATTTTATTGCAGGTACACACTTTAGTTTTAGGTTTGTTAGACTTTTTGTTGCTTTCCAGAGGAAATAGTCAGTATCCTTTTGTTCAGTCAGGCCTGTAAAGTAATTATGAATTGATTAATTCTTATTTTCTTCGAATGTCTTAACCTATATGTTAATACTTATTATTTGTATTATTATTGCTAGCACAATTTCTTTAATTTATAAATACATTAATCCAAGTGGATTTGCTCTTTTCATTCGTCTATATCACGGCTGTGTCCCCAGTTTTGAGCAATATTTCGATCTAAAGGCTCTAAATGTTTTATGTATGGTTCAGATTGATCCCAAGACGCTACCTTGTGAAACGCCTATTCTAATATCAGTTAAACCAGTGGCTGCTTCATTTTGTTTGACCAAGTATTGCTTTTGAAGTAGATAGTTTCAAAAACTACATGAAACGTCCTTTGGCAGCAATTCTTTAACTTTGAGTATTAATCCTCTATGCTTTGTCGAAGGCTTGTGCAATATCCAAAAACAGCAGAACAATATTCCTTTTCCTCTAAAGATTGTTTGACTTTATTAAAAATCTTGAAGAATTGCTCTATAGCGCTTTGTTGATTTTGGTATCCAAATTGATGATCTAGTATATAATATGCCGTTCTTCTATAGTACTGGTTTCAGATTTCTTAGTAACATTTTTTCAAATAGCTTTGAGGTTGTGGTGATTGTCATTGGATTGTCATTGGATTGTCATGTTTCATCTTTTACAGGCTTATGTATCATTATTATTTGCGATATTTTCAACTTTTGAGGATTGTACCTAGTTCGCATTATTGCGTTGAATTGATGTACGTTATTAGTTTAATGCTTTCGCCGGTAACTCTTTAATCATTTTCATGATTTTTCGGATTTGAGCAGTTTTTTATTGTTTGGTCTGCTAGTATGTAGTTGTTAACTTGTTCATGTGGTGTGAATACGAACTTTAGATGAGTAGGAAAAGCATTGGCTTTTCTTCATCACTTCAAGCCCAGTTTCCATTTGGAAGTCTAATTGGCGAACTCAAGTTTGCCGGCCTCTTAAAATATTTAGTTATTTTTCATAAAGAATATTCTGTTCTCTTTATTGCCGAGAGTTCACATGAATAATTTTAGAAATCTTCATTTGAAGGCCATTGCCTTCGTATTTCCCGTTCTTCTTGATCTAATTTATGAATATTTCCAAAAAGCCGAATCACTTTTTCAAAAATACTGATGTCAGGCGTTGCTTCAGTCTTTAGGGCATCAGTACTCACTGTTTACTCATTATTATCGGTGAATGATCGGATGATAAATCATAACAATTTGTTGCCGCATAGAATTTGTACGTGCAATACCTTTAGTTATACAAAAGTTTATTATTTATCCGTAGACTAGTAAATAAAGGATGTCCTGCGAATAGATAATCCAAACACGTTTCCTCCATATCTTCATAAAGTTGTTTCCCTTTTTGACTCGTCCATCTTGAACCTCATTTAGTATATTTTGCATTATAATCACCTTCCGCAATGAACTTACAACGCAGGTGGTTAAAAATAATCTTTGAATTGTTTCTTATTTATTGCGTGTTCAGGGAATTATACTGATGATATTAAACAGTTTACAAACTACTCCTCCAGATAGATATTTGTTGCTTGGATGTAATCTTTGTCATACTTCTCAACTTCGTAGTATTTCAGTTTTCGTTTGATCAGCCAATATTGTGTTCGATAAGAAATACTTAAACCTCAGTTTTGTGTTTAGCAAGGTTTAGCAGTTGTGTCCGTATTCTTAACACTTAACACATTGAACTGGTCCAGTTCTTTTTTTAGTTTCTTCGACGGTGATGCGTCAATGCAGTTGATATCAACTTTCGATATCTACTGCATCGACGCATCACCGCTAATATATATGCACTAATATATATATACGCGTGATAATTTCACGACATGCTGGAACACATCGGCTGGAATAAAGGATCGTGTTCCGTTTTTTTAACTTCTCTGATTGTTGTGTATATATTCTCGGTTACAAAACCCTCCGCTTAAGCGATTACCATCGGATGGAGGACATGGTCCGACGAGATCATATTTATGTAAGCGAATCGTTCACTATGGTCGAATTTGTGTACCGGCGAATGTGGATGTCGGCCTATTTTTGCACGTTCACATTTCAGGCAGCTTCGAACATATTTTGCAATATCAGATTGAATGCTAGGCCAAACAAATTGTTTCGTCATTAATTTAACTGTGACACGAATTCCAGGATGCAAGATGTCGTGTATTTCCTGAATAAACTGGTCTCGCAATTACTTTGTGACAAACGGAAGAATGTTGCTCGTTGAGTAGTTGCAAAACAGTCGCTAATTCGAACTGCTTAAAATAAATTTTCAATGAGCGACAAGAGATCTACGGTTACATTTACTGATCCTTTAACGTGACAGATATTGGTGGTTATTTGTCCGATATAATCGAGCTGCCTTGCTTGTCGATTGTTGGCGTTTTCGAGCTATTGTGCGAAAGCGAAGGTGAGCCGCTTATGATAGGTAGATGTGGCAACTTCTTCCTTGCAGCATGAATTTGGAATGTTTGACGGTCAAATAGATTGCTGAGAGCTCGCGATCATACTTACTGTAGTGAAGTTGCGCCTTGTCAAATTTTTTTAAGATTAAACCAAGCGGTTAAAGTGCTGAAGTGGCGCGCCAGCACCGATGTCGGAAGCGTCGACATACAGCGACAGTTCTGCCGTTTTTGATAAATAAGCGAGCAAAACAGCGTCCACTAAATCTAGTTTGCACTTAGCAAATGCGCTACTCTTGTTGCAAGGAATCATTTTCGACAATTTGACTTGTGGTACAAACTTATAGATACCATACAAATTTTTAGTTTCTTCACCATCGTCGGAAGTGGAATCGTTTTTATGGCTTCGATTTGTAATATTTATTACTAACTTGTATTGTTTTAGTCGTTGGAACAGGGTACTTAGGTGTTACTGATGCTCTTCGGGCGTTGTTAAGGCAATGTACAAATCATCGATTCATGCGAATACAAAATTGATCATTTTTGAAAAAATGGTCTTACCTTACAAATTGCCAGCGACTTCATTTAAATGTGGTATGGGATAACGATCCAGAACTGTGATGGCGAATAAAGCGCGATAATCGCAGCACGGGTGCCACGATCCGTCGGGCATCTTTACCATGTCGAGCTGTCTCAAGTTTCTCTGTCTGACTGATGACAGTCAGACAGATTGCAAATGCCGACCAAATTAAGTTGTACAAGGTATTAACGAGACCCCCGTAGGCATGTATGGGTGTGAGAGCTAGATCATATCTAGCCAGAACGGAACCGATTTAAACCGATTTAAGGTGTGATTACACATGCATTAAAACGTAATTAAAGCTGAGGTTAAGGTTAATGTTGGTTAATATTTGAATAACTGTAAACAAGCATAGTTAAATGCATCATAAACTATCATTTTTTAGTACATACAATCAAATAAAAAAAATAATAAGTTGTTAGGGTATGACATCCAAAGTTTCTATTCGTAAACCGCTTTGCAAGTGTAGTATTTTAATTTAAACCAAGAAGCTTAAATTTAATCGATACAACTTAAATTTACACTGAGTCATCACAAAATCGTAATTTCGTAATCTTCTGGGTTTTAAATTAATATTTATGACCAACTAATCATAGTGTTCCCTATAAAAACGTAAATATGGAAATAGTGTGTGCTCACACATTCTTATGCATTTATTATATGTTGTCGACAATCGTGTTCATCTACTATAGCATCGTTAGTTTTGTTATTGAATTTAGTTAGTGTGTAGTACACTAGTAACCAGAATTTGATAAGACTATAAATATTATTTATAGTTTTTTTATAAATGTACTTTTTAATGTTTAGGTTACATTGTTGTTTTTTATACTAAACACTGTTGCATAATGTTTTACTAATTTAAAACTAATTCGTTTTTTTTTGATAAACTAAATTTTTAGATAAATGTAAGTAGATTATAAGTTTTAATATTAAATATAAACAAAATTAATTAATTTTCTATAATTTTATTTTCTTTCGTTTTAGTTTTTCGTTTAGTTAACCGCTCGAAGTTAAGCTTTTGTAAAGTATTATTTCTTAAAATAATCTTTGGTGTCGTCATATAAAATAAAGTGAATCTATTAATTGGTGTTGTTGGTCAACAAGAAAATTTATTTATATAATTTTTTGTTTTAAAGTAAATTGCAGTTAATAGTAATTCTACGATAGTCAAAATGTCTTTGTTTCGTATATCAACAAAGTTGCGTTTTATAAATAATAATAATATTAAGATAAATGAGCTAAACATAATTACAATCAATGGCAGTAAAACTATTTTAAACAAAAACGTGTCATCAGTACATTTGTCACTTAATCAACATTTACAATATTCTACCACAAGTAGTATTATAAATCAACTGCAACAAAGACGAAACTATAGTAGTTTATCGATTGGAAATAATATTCATGTGAGTAATAAATCGTTTTGTTTTAATTAAATTTATTTTATTAATATAATAGATAATTAATTGGTTATAAATTATGTTTGGTTTAAATTATATATGAGAGTAAAAGTTCTTCACTATCGTACTGCACTGTCACAACAGAAACCGGATATATGTTTATTATATTTCAAAAAATAATAATTTCAATTTAGGTTGTATACTTTTTTCATGTAAACGTTCAAAGTGTTTAAATTAGAAAAATAAAAAATTGGATGATTCGACAATATGACATGCATATCGGCTCCAGTAAATATACGTATAATTCTTTACAAAAAATCGAAGATAGTAAACTTAAATAGTATCCTGAATCATCACGAATTTTATTTTTTACCTTTAAATTCAACAGTATTTGTAGAAGTGATTTAACGATAAATTCGGAACCAGATGATATATTTAAATTCTTTTATTTTAACACTGAGCTATTGCATCACTGTTATAACTACTTCGCCATTTTTTGCCTAAACTTAAATTAAAATTAGGTCAAAAATCGTCTTTGTGAAAAAATTGAACTCTGGAAATTAAATCTGATACTTCTCGATTCAAATTAAAGATCTTGTAAAAACAAATTCAAACTCTAAATACTTCTCCCTAGTAACGGCGGGCCTATTCCTATAGCAGTTTTACATAAAACAATAGGAAAGGTATTATTTAAAATTTAAATACGCATGCAGACGCCCGAATATGCACGAATATTCATGTTTATACGTACACGTACACTCTCCCACACATATAGTATTCATAAAGATAGAACAATCCGGTTACCGACAGTTGGCGATCGTACGGTACAAATCAACACAATTCTAAACTACCTAGGGCTACTGCCTGTCTCTAAGATTATCTCTTTCCAAACGTAGCATCCTAAAATATAAATAAAATTTAAACATTTTATTCTACTTAAGACTACCACCAATGGGTGCGGAACACGCTTATCATTCTGTTATTTAGAGGCACAATTTATTAAATCCCTTAATGAACACTTTTTAGAGCTATTCGAACAATATACATATATATTATACAATATACAATTAGTCCAAATAAACTCCAATTCAGTAAGTCGATATTAAACATTTCCTATAAATCAAACATATTAAAATTGTACGTCCTTAATTTCTCCAAGCCGTAAGCTGTAATAAAATAAATTTAAATTTTGTTCATTTGTCCACTTTTTAAAACAATAGAAATATACAATATACAATTAAATAGCATCAATAAAACTAGTTGTAAAGATGACTAAGGAGTCATAAGATGATATTGTAATGGATAAAAAGGACACACAATTCTTAAAATTCCATCCATTTTACTCACAATTTATAAAACGCTTTTATTTTGCACGTTTTAAGTTTTTAAAACGTGGTCTAATACCTAATCAAAAAATGTAATAAAATAACCGTTAAACTACCGTCAGAATAGGTCATTGTAATTACAAAAAAAAACCCAATTGATAAAACAAAAATAACAGTAAAATAACCAACCAACACTCAACATACACAAAACTCAAAAATTTACACAAATTACAGATCCAAAAAATTATTTAACACCAAAATTAAGTGATATAACCGTTAAATTTACAAAATACGTCATTGTAATTACCAAAAATTCAAATTGATATACATTTCTAATTTCAATACACACAAAACTCTAAAATGTATATAAATTAGATTGAAAAAAATTATTTAACACCAAAATTAAATGAAATAACCGTTAAACTTACAAAATTTGTGTTTCATTGTTAATTATTTGCAATACTTTTTAAGGAAAAATTAGTTAAAAAACTATTATCTCTTACACTAGCTTAACACTACTTAAACCTAAATGATCTATAACTTTTTTTTAAATTTTTGATTACATTAATCAGTGTGTTAGTAAATATTAACTTTTCGTTAACGTTTTCGGATAATTGAGGATTTTGGTAAACTTTGTAGCATCTAGTAGCTTTATTAGGTCGATTCCGTCCAAATAATGCAAAGCACACATTATTGATAGTAAATGCCACGGTAAATTGTATATACCTCAAAAGTTTATTTTGTGCAATTCGGGCCCCCCTGTGATGTGCAGTAGCACAGATTCTCCCCATAGGTGCTTCTTACAGGCATAGAATCTTAGTGAACTTTTGTGATTTTCTTTTATTATTCATTACTATTATAACTGATTACATATATAATATAGTAATTTGGCAGTTATCTTATAGATAGCCCATTGGTAGTCTCTAACATTTTTGGACGTCCTATTCTCATTCTTTCTTTGTATCAGTCGTACTCCATTTAATTTATTCACCGAACCATTCTCCTACTGCGCAGAATCTGCTGTTTTGTTTATTTACATGTCCACTTAAGTGAAAATCAGCTTCGTCACTAATAATTTCAAAAATATCTAAAATGTCATTGTCAAGCAATATCGTTTTATTTGCATACGTAAATAGCCGGAAATGATCTCTTGGTAGCAGTTTTTGTATTAATTGAATTTTATAAAAGAATAAATCAAAGTTTGTATGCCAAATATTACTTAGTGTTGATCTTCGAAGTCCAAGTTCTTGGGTATCTGCACAGTGTCTGATTGTTGTCGTTTGATTATGTCGTACACTTTCACTTACATCAGCAATTTTTCTATAGTGTTCTAACTATACGTCGTTGCACATATAGAAATATTTACAAAATTTCAATTAACAACATTGATATTTACTTTACTAAGTAGCTCTTATACTGGCTGAAATTTCGGTTCGAACTATTGATTTAATAGCCTTAAAGCTATTTAAACTAGAGCAATTGCTTGTTTACTTTTAATTATGTTACGAACTCTGTGAAAAGTGCGAACTCTTTAAATTTGGAAAGATTAAGGTTTTATAAGGATAAGTAAATACTTTACTGTAGACTTATATCTTTCAGAAAATAATAATTAGTATAAAATCATATATGAGTAATAAACACTATCGGGTCATTTGCATTTTAGTGTAATTACCTAAGTAAAGGTTCAAAAGTTTAAGGTGAGCTACTATTATTAACATTTTAAATGTATATCGCGTGACTGCCACTTATAAATAATTAATTATATTAATTATGTTAACTATAGGTAGTTAAATGTCGCATCAATTTTTAATTAATTTTTAGTTAGAACTAGAACTAAATATTGTTGTCTATATACATTACATCTACAACGTTGAATCGTATTTGATGGGAGATCAATTTGTGTTCCTACTAAATTTGCTTTCTGCACTGTCAGTGATATTGGGTTTGACGAGATATCCAAAAAGCATAAATACCCTTTATAAATACCCTTATGTGTTGGTGTTGGAAACTTGTACTATTTTGCAATAGCTAATTTGCTGTATTTCTAGATAGATAACCTTGATTGATAATATTTCATGCTAAATCTAAATAATTTGGTTGTTTTCGCGATATTTTTAGTGACTTCTTTGTTTAATCAATTTGGCCGATGACTTATCAGTTTTAATTCTTTAGTTCAACAGTTAACTTTAGCTTAGTAACATAGATTTTTGATTTGTGATATCGGCTCCAAAACAATTCACAGCAGTTAAATTTCTTCTGGCCTGCCTATCTCCGATAGTTTTTGGTTTCAACGCGCTAGACATTTTTGGAAAAGCAGTTGATCGAGGTGTATATCTTTCAATTTGTGCCCAAAAAATTATTGATTCAATAATTTGGTTTATTGTATTATCTATTTATAAGCTGGACGTGGGTCTCGTTACTAAAGATGATTGTTTACCGAACCGATGGTTCACTGAATAATGCTCTAAAAACCGATAAAGACACTGTCTGGTTTAGATGTTGCTGGGTGATCTCTAGTGATAGTATCTGTTGTTTTGTGTATACCGTTCCATATTTCTAAGTGCACTTTCTAAATTCAGTTTCTTTAGTTTGTTTGCCATTTTTATTTACCATCGCATTATATCCCGTTTAAAAATGTTGTGTCAAGTTTGCGATTTGCGCATGATACTGTTCAACTGTTGACTATGATACTGAGTAGAATGAACTCAATACCTTTTGAAGTCTTTGAAGTGGAGGTATACCTTAAACTTACGAGTAATTTAAGACTTTGTTAATTTCTTAGGTGTCGAAGGCGTATAAATGTTACTCAAGAATATCGCTAATGAATCGTCTGCAGAATTTTGATCCTGATTTTTTAGATTAAGATACATTTTTAGTTTTCACATTCCCATAGGTACCCGTTTTTATAGGTCTGTTATGGTTCTCTAATTTTTTGCGGAATTCTGCTAATATTCCATACTTCATCTATTTAATTGCGTGATGTAAGAGTTCCTGCTACTACATATGCGTCTACTCTTTTGGTGAATTAGTTGTAATATTTTTGTTATACACGGTTGCATCATAAAATTTGTAATACATTTATGATTATGTATTTCTTGCCATCTTTTTTGATTTGTTATTTGCTAAGTTGCAATGTTTACTACTGTTTCTACGTGTTCTGGTGGCCAGTTGCAACTTAAAATGAAACCCTTCCCCAATTTCTTTCTATGCATCACATTATATGTATTTAATGATGTTTTTTTTCGATGGAAGATTGAATCTAAGAGACTATCATAATCTTGCAAGAGTGTCGGATTCTCTCCAACTAAACTCTAACCCTCAATCCTTTGCCATTTGGTCTTGTGGAACTGTCGATAAACATACTGAGCTGTCATCATTTTTAATTATTAGCGTTCTTGACTAATCGTCTCTCCGTGTCGTTGATTCTTCAACATTTTTGCAATCATCTTGGTCTCCAGCATACAGTCAATAATATTTGATCGTGCTAGATTTACTCTCACAGACCTAAATAGGTCAGCTCTTTCGTTGCTACGCGCTGACATTAAAAAAAACACGTGCTTTATATTCTCAGGTTTACTCTCGCACTCAAGACAATATGGAGAATCATCGTGCTTGAACTTAAATAGATAAACAAAAAACAACCATGCCCATTTAGGAACTGACTCAGATAGAAATCCTAATCTCCATATGTCCTATTTGTCCATTTATTCACCAAAGGAATTAGTCGATGAGTTCAATTTCCTTTCAGCTCGTTCACAGTTTCTGCACGGATCATACTACGATTATCCTTTTGTTACCATTCCCACGGTGAGAGTACATAGTTAGACGCTCCTTAACTAATAAATCTACTGACGGAATTCCCGCTATAAGGCACACGGTCTCATCAAAAACTTTTCCAAATTAAGAAACAACCCTTAAGGCGAATAACCTATAAGAAAAGCCACTTGTAGCTTATATGTGCACTTTTACATGCTCCATTTACATTAAAATAGATGTAACCACGTTTCTAAATAATACTTGGCGAATCTGGCCAAATGGGTTTGAGTGATAACATTGAGTCTAGCATTGATTATCACTCCCAGGTACTGAATAAAATGTCTCGAAACAATTTGTTGTCCATCCACGTTAACCATTATGCTTTCCATTCTTCCATTCTTCCATTATGATTGCCATTCTTTCGTTGCTCTATTATGCTTTCCATTCTTCTATCGTTCCACCAACTGCAAAATCATAGACGATCCTGAATTACTCTAACACTCTAGTTACATATCTCTTCCACATCCTCTCTATGTTTTGCTACCACAGCAACTGCCACATCATCTGCAAAGCCGACAACTTTTAATGCTTCAACTTTTGCTTTAATAAAATACTTGAGTACTGTGCGAGAAGCAAAATATTGTTTTCGTAACTCGTATTTTGTTTTGGGCCTTGACGTTGATATAAGCGTCTAACATGGAAGCATGTTTTAGGCAGCTCGGGTATTTCCTTGGTCAGTACACAGTAACCTTTCAGCTATCTATTGTTCTCCGTGGCATTGCAGCATCATAAGCTATTGTAAACAATCTGTCATTTGACACACGTAATTTTCTGCAGTTCCTGACAAAACTCTTATTTCAACTTGAAAATAAAAAGCTTTTTGTCAAAGATTTAATGTTTCTAGCCATTAAATTTCGGTTTTTTTTTTTAAAATATTCCTTAGTGGGTTTCCATCATGTAAGACGTATATAAGGGCTTGATGATCGCTGTGTGTGTATAGATCACTTACTTTCCAACTTAATACTTTAGCTAAGAGGCTCTCACTAATTCATGTTTGATCAACTATCGAGCCAGCACTACCCCTACGAAATGTAGAGGTATTACCAACATTTAAACGAAAATACTTCCTGTATCAGTTCGCAGGTCTTGCGCAGCTTCACAGTAGATAAGATTTCAATTTCTCCGTTTAATTTGTACATTTGCAGTGCCTTCTGATATATCAGGCAATTACAACTACCAGCGGAATGTCTGTTCACTCCAATGGCTTTAACATTACAAAGCATGAATTTTGGGTCATTGCAGCAATGATCCAAAATTCATGCTTTGTAATTCATTCCCTTTTCAATATGACTATTCTACGAACTTCCTACACAGCTTAGACCTATCCTTTAAATTCCTGCATTGGTGAGCTTGGAGACCATATTCAACGAGTTTGAAATATTGTAAAGACGCGTTAATTTCTTGAATTCGACAAATCACTCTACTAATCCATACTTTCCCTTTGGATATGCAATCCTCTGCTATTTTGGCTTGGAAGGCTAACCACTGCCATTTGTGTCCTCTGATAAGAAGCTTTCATCGTTTTTTTTATAGAGGAAGTAACTTTTATTTCTTCCACCATCGGTTCAAGAGCCTATAGTATTTTCGTCCTGTGTAGTCATTACATCAATGTCCGTTATTTCAACAAGGCTTCCTGGTCAAGGCTTTAACATTAGCTTCCTGGCCGATACTTTTTCCCAATTAAGCTTGGAATACAGCTGTTTGCGGTTGGTTCCCAGTGGCTTTCTTAGCAGCGCAGCATACGAAACAGCTCCTTTTTTTTAAACAAAAGTGCATCCGGTCGAGTTGGTCGCGATTTTTTTCGCCTTTTTGGTGCAATTTCTTAACAATTTGGTTTCTCATACCGCTTCTTTCTCCAGTATTCGTTCTGATTCTAAGGCTTGCTCTAGATTTGTCAGAGTACGCGCATTTGTTGTAATGGGTTTCTTTTTGCCCAACTGAAGACCAGTCCAGGGCGTTGAATCTCAATTTTGTTTAAAGCAATATGTCTGCTTTAGAAGCGTCTAGGGTTTCACTTATCCCTTTATCTGTGTAAGTCGAAATCGCTGCTGGTTTCACACTACCAAGGACTCTCGAATAGCTGGAGCCAACCACCTCCGCTATTACCCTTATCTTCACGATCCTCCTTCAGAGCAACCTCGGAGTTTCTCAATTTCTGAGTTTTTCAAATTCCTTTTCCACCTCATTATAGGGAAGTTTGTTCCTATTCTTCACATATTCGAACAGGTTGTTTATCTGCTTTGTAACTGCAGATACTTTCGAAACTCACAGACGTTCAAACTCGATTCTTTTACCTTCTTTTATCTGGCCGTCATTTAGATCAGGAAGTGAGACTGTCTCAGATAATTGTATTTCTGTAGGTGATCTAGTGAGCCTCTTACTTTTGGCTCCACCCAGACCAATTCCTAGAACTTGACCTTTCTTTAGCTTCTTGATAAGCCAAAAATCAACGTACTAAACGAACTTGTCACAATTTTTGCTTTGGTGGCCAAGTTTCCCACTGTTGGAACATTGCGGTTACTGGATTTCGACGGTGTTAGGTTCCAAATCTCTAGTATTTTATACATACTGCCAGATTTTGTTTCAACCGCTTATAACATGAGGAACAGACGCTGTTTGAAGCTATATCTACTGATGAAAAGAAGTTTCATGGCGGTTTTCGTCCGCAAATGGTATTTTTTCCCACATATACCCGCCCACAATCCGGTTAGGGATTTCCTCTATTCACCATCCGTTCACACGCCCAGTTGGGAGATTTCCAACTCCACACGGGATTTTTCTGAGGTTGTCCAGTTTCTTTTGATCTATGATACTAATTCGTCTCACTGATTATTGGTATATTAAGTTGCATCGTTTTTTCACAATATCTACAACATTTTGGTTTGTTCTCGATCAATAAGTTAATGAATCGGCGGCTAAGCTCCTTGGTCCGTTGATACAAAATAATGAAAGTAAAGTTTTTTTAGCCTAATGTTGAGATACCAGAACTAGTATAGTGAGTTTTCGAAACAAAGTATTACTAATTTGCTGATATGTTACATTTTATAAACTTTCTGCTGCGTTAAAAATACATTAGACAGTTTCATTTTATTACTATCATCACCCTTGATATCTGTAAATATTGTAATAATAGTTTAGTTTTATTTTCAAGGTTATATTTATTTATATTAAAATGAACCTATCCAAGATTGTAAATGCATGTTACAGCTTTAATGGAAATTTTATATAATAACAACCGGTTTGCGGTTTTTTTTTCAGTTGTCATTATATAATTATTTTTGGTATTCATATTTAAAGATCTTTTAAATGTCTAACGTATTGCGTGAATTGTAAGTTTTTATTATTGAGTTGGATACAATTTTATTATTTTCGATTTTCTTATAGATATATTATTGACCTCTATTAAATAACCACTTAAGCTAGTCATAAAATCATGTAAATCTAAAATACATTGTCTTATCGTTGCAGTAAGCTTGTTGCTTGCCCGATTTTATTGTGCATGCATTATTTGCGTAATTCTATAAACAAGCTATAATCAATTATCGTTTGAATGTAAATAATTATTATCGGTTTGATAAGAAAACAGGTGGCTAAAATATTATCGGACTATTATTATTAATTTGGTCTTACTCAGATATTCACCATATTTTAGTGGATAGTACTATCTTTATAGACTTGAACATATGGTAACCTTCAAACCAACGAAATTATATCATACGTTGTGTAATTCTTAATCTAGCATCATGCCACAGTGACTATCCAAAAAAATTCTATATATTATGTAGTTAAATTATTTTATATATGTATTTCAAAACTGCTATCTCACCATTTACACAAATTCATACTAAACATCTTTTTCACCTTTTAAATAATGGCAACAACATACCACTAAACAATTCTAGTCGATCAAATAGTTGAGTGTGTTCTGTGCTAGCGAATTAAAATTGCTAATATGTACTTATTTTATCAGGCTAAATTTTAGTAAAATTATTTAGTATCCGGTACTTAGTGAAATAGTTAAAAATGGGATTAGCAAAGATAAAAAAGTGATTATAAAGAATAGGGTGTTACTAAATAGTATAGAAACCCAGTGTTTAGTGTGTAGTGAAATTTTTTTTATATTTTGATCATCTACCAAGTATTAATCATTTCCATATTTTGTTTTTGGATAATTAATTAATTTAAAAATTACGTGACTGTTATTTTATATTGGATTTTTACTAAATTTAGGTAACGTTTTAATTTTTTTCAAACCACTCAGTTAAAATAATTGTCAGGTCAAAATAACCGAACCATATGACTGTCACATATACAAAAAATGAATTTCCCTTAAATCTATAATATGCAGGTCAGTAGGACCAAGTCCTACAAATTTCTCGTTGATTAGTTTGCATCTTAGAAAGGGCTTTAACATTTTAATACTTATACAGTGTGCAGGAGGCGATAGCTGGCTTAAGATAATATTTTAAATATCCAAAGAATTTTTTATTATTTTAGAATAACACATCACTTTTAACAACGGGAATGGGCAACCAGAAAAGACGCATAACAACTCATGAAATCACAAAGAATATCCAACTATTCTCGGAAAATCCTATCAATGTTGCTCGCGATCCAGTCACATTAAAGTAAGAGGTGCTACATTTGTTCGCGATATGTTTTATATTTTATTTTATTACTAGATTAAAAAATCCCATCAACAAGCCAATCGTGTTAATGTTTGCATGGCTGCTCGCCAAACAAAAACATATAAAAAAATATGCACAAATTTATGTTGATCAAGGATATGATGTGCTTGTTGTTTCGCTTACACCATGGCAATTAATGTGGCCAACCAAAGGAACACAGGTAAGCAAGATCGTTGATGCTATTTATAATTTAGTTTCTGATTTTAACATTTTTCTTTTAGATAATTGCCAAAGATACTGTTACCTTTATGTTAAATAATTCAACTTACAGTCCAGTATTGTTGCATGGCTTTTCAGTTGGTGCCTACCAATTTGGTGAATGTATGGTGCATATGGCACGCGAAATTGAAAAATACCAGCCATTTTTGGATCGTATAACTGGTCAAGTATGGGATAGTGTTGCGGATATAACCGAAATTCCAATTGGTGTACCAAAAGCCATTTTTCCAAGTAATAAAACACTTCAAAGTGCATTAAAAACTTATATGCTCTATCATTTAAATGCATTCCACGATCCAGCGACATCCCATTATATTCGATCTAGCCAAATGTTTCACAGTACACTAATAAAGGCTCCCGCCCAATTTTTCCTATCGAAAAGCGATCCGGTCGGAGCATGGGGATCAAATAATCGTGTACGTGAAAATTGGGTATCGTTAGGTATTAAAGTGAATTGGAAGTGCTGGGATCGTTCACCACATGTTGGTCACTTCCATAAACACACGGCAGACTATATGGAAACGTTGTACGAGTATTTAAATTCGGTCAACATGATCAATCATCCGGAAAAGATAAGAGTATCAGCTAAATTGTAGATAGATAAATTTTACGGGCTGGCCAAAATGTAATAAGAATATATTTTGTTTATTCTATCGAATTTATTTCTTTTCGTTTTTTTTTCTATCCATTGTATTGATATTAACTAAGAAGTTTTTTTTTTTATATTTAAATAAACATATTAGATTATAGTTGAGTGCATTTTAAACGCCATTACCTGAAATTCACATCTATTTTATCGATGTGGTATGTACAAGTAAATTAATTTTTTTTTTTCAAAATGGTTTGGCGATTTTTTTAGTTTGTGTTCTAAAAATTAAAATCAACTATAAATATGGTAAATTGGATTATTTAAAAATTTATTGGCTGTTTTCTATAAATAGTTAAAATAAGTATACATATATGTGTGTGTGATACATGACATAAAATAGACTAAATAAAATTATTGTATCAATTTTTGTAACATGATTAAACTATGCTTTAAGTGTTTGTGATGCGGAGAGAAATTGTGTTTTGCTCCGGTCAATAAACAAATAACCATACATAGTACATCTAATCCTCTAATCTTAATTTTAAATCGTATAAATGAAGTAGTAAAGTCACTTTTTGAGTTTCTGTTTAGATTTTTTTTTGTGTAAACTAGAAATGTAGAAATCTTATATTTACTTAAATAAAAATTAAATAAAATTTATTTATTTTAGTATGTTTTGAAGAAATTTAGTCATATTAAGGTTCATACAATTTTAGCAAAATTATTTTTCCAACATTAATGTGAGTATTTGTAATTTATAAAATTAAATAAATGTTAAAAATAGTGATACAAATATTACACTTAAATACAAATGTACTTTTACCCTTTAAACTTGGCTACTTAACATTTTATGGTTCTATGATTACTTATGCAATTGAACTTGGATATCCTTGTTTTAATAACTTCAATCTAAAACTGAAGGATTGAATGTGTCGTCGTTTGAGCTAATTTCCCGCTCAAAGAAGCGGTGTCCTCTCTGATGCTATATCGTACACAGTCTCTGATTTGGGGTAAAGAAGTCAAATTATTAGCTAAATATTAAATATAGCTAACAGCTAAATTTGCGATATTGGTATCTGCGTTATCTTCCGCCTGATGTATTGGCATGTTTAAACAATGTAGGTGTTGCTTCAGTTTGCCGATGAATTTCGATTTATTATGGGTGTTTGCGAGATATTCGCTTTGAAAAATTGTGCACGTTATATTGCTCTCTATTTTGATGTTTGCTGAAATTTTGGCAATGTTTCTTTTGTTCTTCTTCTTTCGTAGTGGCGTAGTCCGAATAACCATCAAACACTACCGTTGTGTTTTTGCCATAATGTTTTAAAATGAAATCACCATACATTTTTAGAATCGTTCCATATGTCACTGGCTTTGACCAGTAAAGCAGACGGTCTCCATCTGTAACATATTGGCAATTTGTTGGACAATTGTCCTCACCAATGTCAGCTCTTTTAAATATGGTTTTGATGCTCGATTTTGTTCCCTTTCGTAGGAGACTGTCGGTGAAAAGGGAAGGTATCGATATAAACGATTTTGGTCTGCAACCGTATATCATACATTGATTGAGAAACTGCATCTTTTTAGTTGTTTTCGTTGAAGAGCATGAATTTTGTTTTTTATAAAGAGTTTCTGAAAATATCTTTAAAGTCACTGGTACAAACTCTTTACCACCATTTTTGATATCATCGAATGTAGGATCATAAATTTGGGACTGAATGTCTTCTTTGATAGTTGCTGCTGCTGCTTTAACAGTGCTAACGCGCTCTTCTTCAATATAACTGCATTTGTATGAGCTCCAATTCTGCACTAATAATTCTTCGGTTAACATGTCCTTTAAAGTTAAAGTTATTTGCCACATAAGTTAGTTGCTACCAAATTTGGTTTAAAATTATTTATAAGCAGGTCCCTCAGGTAGTAGTCACCTTACAAATCTACATCATTGCCACTGAATTTCCTTAGTTTTTCCTTTACATTCTTGGAGTCAATCTCTTGAATCACATCGCCACAAAATAAACAATTAATTTCAATATCAAATGATGGCACACTTGATCTTAAAATTTTTTGCTGGCTGCAATCTAATGATGATGGTCCCGTTATGGGAAATTACTATAAGTATCTGATATATTAATTTATATTAATTAATTAGTCTTACCTTGCTCACGCACTTTTTTGCAAGCAAAAATACTACTTTTCCTCATGTAGTTTTTTCGACGTTCTTTAACTTTTTCCACAAATCATCATTTCTTGATTAAGCTACGTAATTCTTTTTAACCACTGTAGAGTCATTTTTCTGCATACACTCATTACTTTTTTCTTGCATTACAAAATTTAAACTTTTTCCGACAACTTTACATTTCTCTGACAACTTTACTCTTTAAAACAACAATAAAGGTACTCGCAATGATCATCCTTGACAGAATCTCACCTTCGATCAATACAAAATTAAGAAACGAACAAGCTGGTTTTAGACCCTGGTTTTAGAAGTTGCACTGATTACATCAACACAATTCGTATCATCACTGAGCAATCCAATGAATGGAATTCACCATTGTATATGCTCTTCGTCGATTTCGACGCGCATTCGATACGATAAACAGGAACGCAATATGGCAGACACTTTGTAAAATGGGCATCCCAAAGAAATTAATAGAACTCATACAAGAAATGTATCGGGATGCTGGGAACCGAATTCAATACAAAGGCAAAGAAAGTGAAACATACTTTTAAATTTTTACAACACTCGAGGAGTAAGGCAAGGTTGCGTACTCTCACCAATGCTGTTCCTAATCTTATTAGACAATGTAATGCGGAAACTAAATAACAAGTCCCCTAATGGCATTCAATAGGGGTTAACTGGTAAACTCAATGATTTAGACTATGCAGACGACATATGCTTGCTCACACACAAACACTCCGACATGCAGCAGAAAGTGCAACAGCTATCAGATCTAGCTAATGAAGTTGGTCTCAAAATTAATATCAACAAAACCAAGGCGATGAGACTCAACACAAATATAACCACATCGATACACATCAACAATATACAAATTGAAGATGTAAATGAATTCGTATACCTTGGTTGCACAGTAACTGTCGCGTAAGACCAAGATACGAATGTTCAACTCATGTGTGAAATCGGTACTACTATATGGGTGTGAGACATGGAAGCATACAGGAAAAATCATACAGAAGCTACAGGTATTCGTAAACAAATGCCTTCGACGAATACTTAAGTGCTTCTGGCCTAACACGATTAGTAACATCAATCTGCACATAACAACATGTCAGTCAGACATTGCGACCGAAATAAAGCGACGAAAATGGAGATGGATTGGCCACACACTGAGGAAGGCATCAAGTGATATAACGAGGATGTCATTAGACTGGAATCCACAAGGAAAAAGAAAGGTTGGAAGGCCAGCAATGACATGGAAGAGAACGATCCTAGCAGAGGCAAAACACCTGGGGAAATCATGGTCGGAAATAAAAGCAATAGCTCCAAATAGAGTAAGATGGTTCAAAATAGTGGACACCCTATGCTCCTAAATTGGAGATAAAGGAAAAAAAATAAAAAAATAACCACCAACTCTCAGATAGTTCCGCATAAAAAGCTAGTTTGTAAATCTTTTGTACCCCAAGTTATAGCCGTTCTCAAAAATAATGAAATAATAAAACTAAAAAAATAAAAAAAAAATAATGAAATAATAAAACTAAAGTACCGTTATTTTTTTGCTCAACACATAGAGGTGGGGATTTTCCTGAAAAGTTGTGCCGAAGTATAGGGAAAAACATTATATTAGTTAAAAGTTTATTGGAATTATTTACAAATTTATATGGAGCCCTGTTTTTGTTTCCTGGACTATAATCCCAAATTATTTACGTTTATTGAATGGGGATCGTGTTATGATAATGGTGGATTAAAAATAGTATGTTTAGAAAGAAATAAAGCTTTGCACCTAGTAGTATTTTGAGACCTCTTGTATATTCCTTATTTAATTCAATTAGAGTTGTGTCAAATTCCGATGCTTCACCATCAATATAAATCTGGCAGTTATTAGCATAAAGATGAAATTTACTAAATTTAAAATTATTCACAAGTCATTAAGAAATAGGCTAAACAGAAGAGGTCCTAAAATATTCTTTGAGGAACCCCAGAGAGTTGGACAACGAACTATTGAGTTTTATTCTTCGTTTTCTTTCTAAAAAAAAAGTTATAGGTTTTAGAGCAATTGGAGAAAATTGATAAAAACGCCAAACGCCTTAATGAAGTTCAAAAGAACAAGAACAGCAAACCGGTGTTTTTATCTAAGGACTGGGCGAGATCATAAATTACATTGACCAAAGCAGTCGCGGTACTATGATGTTTGCGAAATCCTGACAGATTCATGACAATAAAATTATTTTGGTTAACAAATGCCTGTATTTGGGTTTTTAAGATAATTTCATAAACTTTGGATAATAAAGGTGTAATAGATATTGGTCTTAAGTCATTACAACTGGTGACATTAATTGATTTGGCCAATGGTGTAACCAGGGCAGTCTTCCAAGCCCTAAGAAAACCAACCTGATCTAGTAATGTTATCATTTGCTATTATTTTAACTAGTGGAATAGTAATAACTAGTAACGATAATTTTGATAAAAAAGGGCGAATATGATCGTCGCCCATTGCAACTGATTTTAGCAATGGCATTGCTGATATCAAAATCTACGACTATGTTCGAATGCAACAAATTTTTACTGTAAAAAAAAAAATTATCCGGCATTGGTAAAGAAGCTGAAGTCAGCCGAAAAAGTACTATTTACATCACTCTTGTTATTTCAAATTCCTATATCATTTAGTGAATTCCATTTATTGTCAACTTAGGTGCTCCTAAATAATAAGAAATTATAGCTGTACGAATTAAGGAGTTAACATAAGTATACGGAACATAAGTATTAAACATCGTTGATAGGTTAGCCATATAATTTAACAGATCCCAATTAAGCTCTACGTAACGAGATGTTGCAATTAGATTAAAATCAATATAGCTGTAGTCAGGAACCAGTATAAATCCTAATTTGTCTCTCGGAATTTTAAACAAATAATCCATGCAAATAACGTCGTAATCAGATATATACGGAAATTCCTTTTGTTACGTTTTTAATATACGATTTGTCTTCATTTTATGGATGATATTTGGAGCCAGTATATTTTTACCACGCGTTGCTTTAAAAGAAAATAAACTGGAAGAATATAAAAAGTCTGAAAGTTTTTTAGGACTATTCATGGGATAATTAAAATGTTGGATTTTATTCGAAACCTTTTCAAAACCAAGCTGTAACTGAAAAATATCATCATCCCGGATTATAGCACACAATAATTTCCAGTTTATTATGTCCTACCAGTAATACCGCCTGTAAAAATTCCTGTTTACCAAAGGTAAAACTGTAAAGTTACAGTTAAACTGTTTTTATAATATAAAGCTACCCCCTCCCCAACCAGATAAACGATCATGTCTCAAGATGCCATAATCCGGTATGGACACAGCTTTTTCCAAAATATTACTATTCAACCATGATTCCGATATACCTAAAAAATCAAAACAGTACTTATTCATCAGCAATTTGACCTCATCAATGTGGCAATATAAACTACGAGTATTAATATGTCCCATTTTAATCCGATCTAATTGTGATAAATCGTCGCAAATCATCAAATCAGAAGTTTATTTGTTGATATTAATTGCTCCCTCGAGTGAAACCTAAAAGTAAAATAAGACTTTAAAAAAATAGAGGCATAATTAAAAAGTAGTGATTGTCTATTATTGCTGTTTCTTATCCAATTTCCAATGGTAGCTGAACCGGCTGGTTTTTTGAGTTGTAGTTGACAAAAGATTTCACAGTAATATCTGCAATCCCAAATGATTACTGACGCCAAGTTTACAATCCAAGTATCTAAGTGTATGTCTCTTGACGTTCTTAGGCAATCAAGTTGAAGAGGACGCCATCACCCACTACTAGTAGGCAATAGTGATGTTGGTCTGTACGATGTGGTTTACTGTGGTGGTTTTCCAGGTTTGATGACTTCAGCCACCTTATTTGGATACTCGTACGTTTTTAAGTTTAAATGCTGCATTTATTAATTTGGTGAGCTTAATAATTGCGGGTTTATAGATTTTCTTCAACACTCCTGCTATAAAGTTAAGACCGACAGAGAGCATTTTGAGTTTTCTGCTTTCAGGTGAACCGAAGAAGTGGCGTAGTGAATAGAGCTGTGGTGCTTAGAGCGGGAGGTACCAGGTTCGGATCCCAGAAGGGGCAAGCTGTAAAGGAAATTTTTCACACGATTACGATCGGTGATAATAATGAACACAAGATTGAACCTCTATTGTTGTGCAGAATTCATGGGTCGACCCATCTTTCATATCATAATATAGGATGACTTAAAGCTAGGCAATGCGCAGGTGGTATACTGTGTTTGGTTTGAATGAATCAGTGTGAAAAAATCAAAAAAAAAAAAAAAAAATAAAAAATTATTGTATCTAAGGGTTATATTTTAATAGCTATAGGAAATTTTTCCAAAAAAAGACACATAAAATTAAGAAAAATGCATGAAATCTTTATTTGAATCGATAGTACGGTCCATATAATTTAATGTTTGAAGATTATTTCATGCAAATGTTAACAGCGGCTGCGCCTCAAAGGGTCCATCCGCTTAGCCCGATTTTGGCATACACTTTCCAACATTTCGGCCGGTATCTCACGAATAAATGCTTCAATGCTGTCTTCCAATGCGTCAATCGAAGCGGGCTTGTCAGTATAGACGTGAGCCTTAACATAGCCCCACAAAAAATAATCTAAAGGCGTTGTTAAATCGCACGATCTAGGCGGCCAATTGACCGGTCCCAAACGTGAAATAAAATGTTCACCGAACTTGCCTCTTAATTGGTTCATTGTTTCGCGTGCTGTATGGCATGTGGCACCGTCTTGTTGAAACCACATGTCATGCAAGTCAAGCTCTTCCATTTTGGGCAAAAAAAAGTTGAATATCATCTCACGGTAGCACTCACCATTCACAGTTACGTTACGATTCGCATCATCTTTAAAGAAGTACGGTCCAATGATGCCACCAGCTCATAATCCGCACCAAACAGTAACTTTCAGGATGCATTGGTAGCTCTTGCAATGCTCCTGGCTAATCTTTACTCCAAAATCGATAATTCTGCTTATTTACGAATCCATTCAGCCAAAAATGAGCTTCGTCGCTGAACACAATTTTTCGATAAAAAAATGGATCTTCCGCCAACTTTTCAAGAGCCCATTCACCAAAACTTCTGCGTTGTGGTAGGTTGTTCGACTTTAATTCTTGCACCAGCTGTATTTTGTAAGGCTTCACACCTAAATCCTTCCGCAAAATTTTCCACGTTGTTGAGTAACAGAGGCCCAATTGCTGCGAACGGCGCCGAATCGATAATTGATGGTCATCACTAACACTGGCCGATACAGCTGCGATATTTTCTTCAGTTCGCACTGTACGTAAGCGTGTTGGTGATTTAATGTCCAACAATGTAAATTTGGTGTGAAATTTAGTCTCAATAGCCCGAATAGCCGCTTCGATTAAACTGACCATAAAATGGAAGAAGCGCGCTTGCAAGCGTTGTTCGTTTGTAAGACGATTCATGGTTAAATTATAGACCAAACTGAAGATGTTTGACAGTGACACAAAACACGAAACATACGTGACCTATCAAAATCAGTGTTGCCAAAAAGAAAATAGTTAAAAAATCACCCTTTATAATTTCAGAACACGACGCACTATTGATATTGACTCTCTTCGTTGACTGCTCAGTGATTTAAATATGCTTGCAAGATGTTCAAGGGACATATTAAATATGCTTTCGAGATGTGAGAGTCTCTTTTTTTGTCTTGCCCAATGAGCAAATGTAATGGGTTTCTTAACTTTTGGTTGCTTTCCATAACGAATATTCGGATAAGTGGCTATTTGGCAAATTTGAAAGATATGTATTTATAGATTTATTTTTAAATTTATGTATTCTCTCTTGAAATTTACTTTTAAAAATTATTTATCTCTGTTTCAACCCTTCACAATGATAATTGTTTCTGTGTGCTGTTTTTTTGATTCACATTTCTTTGTCTTTAACTTTCTGCAATTCCACAGCTTCTCTGCAATTCTATAATCTTTTCAAAGATTTTGGAGAGTACTTGTTTGAAGGCTTGTTTGGGTTCGGTATATCATAACAGTTTTAGCTACTTTTCATTGCTGCGGTACACGTTTCAGTCGAAATGATGCGTTGATTGTATGAAGCAGTTTTTGTTCACCTTGAAGTGCTTTTACTTTATCACCTGTAATTAAATCAAAGTCTTTTTGTACTCAGGTTATGATTAATTTCGTCTCTTAACTCCCGTAGTGTTACAGGTAGTATTCCTCTACAATCCTCTTTATATACTGGGAACATTCTCTTCCGCTGATTGACTGACTTACGTGTGGATGAAATGTCTCTTCCAGATAAGATGCAATAAGTTCTGCTTAGTGTTTAGTATTTATCATCCAATTTGATCATCTTGTCGTTTTAGTGGGTTTGTAGGATTCCATAGAGAATACACGGTATCTTTATTATTAGTAAGACTACGTAGATATCGGCTAACCGATTTATTTTTTAATTCTTTAATTTATTGCAAATATAATTAGGTAAGAATTAGTGGTGCTCCATTTCTCTGTCATATTTTTTTTGCTTTCCGCTTTTGACTACCCAACTTTTTCAACTCAACTAAATAAGTGAAATTGTTGCGCTTCTTCTTTTTAATTATTGGAGTGCTATCCCAAGCTGCTTGTTGAATATTCTTAAATAATAAATCTACTTCGTTTTATAATTGAACCTGATGCTTGGGTGATACTTGTAGATCAGTGTTGTCTTCAAGCAATTTCCTAAATATTTCCCAATTGGTTTTTCTTTCGTAATAATCATTGACAGGAATAATGACAGGAATGATCGAATGAAAGACTCACTATTTTCTAAAAACCGTGTTTTTTTGCTGGATATACTTCTGGCAATGTGGAAATCAATGAGGATCATGAGTTTTGCTTGTGTTTCTAGGCCAAAATATTGGTTTATGTCCTGACAAGAACTCGCACCACTGCTGTGAAAAGTTCTCTACCCTTCAGGGTTTTGCTAATCTTGACTCCCAGAAAATATTGTTTTGCATTAAAATCACCTCCAATAATAAAATTAAACCCTAGTTGCTTAAATAACTTGTTATAATTCTCTTTATTTAGTTGGGGAACAATAAGACATTAAATCCCTTCTTATTACCTAGTTAACTGAATGTTGATAGTAGCTGTACTTGCCTAATTTGTACTCCTTCATAATGTCTAATGTTTTCTTTTACAAATATTGTTGATCCTCTTCTCGCTCTTCTAGCCAGATGTAAACCGTGATAGGAAATGTAACTACATATTTTGGCATATGAGGTTTTAGTAAGATGACTTTTTGACACTAGGTATTTTTTTTAGTATAGATAAAATATTCAGTATAGCTGAATTTCATTTACTGTTTTTCGATGCCGGTTTAAAGCTTCAATGTTTTTCTCTTGTTTAATGAGCCGCGTATTATGCGCTTCGATGCTTTTAAATATTTTTTCAAGCATAGTAGTATCATTGGTGTTTTTTAAAATTAAGTGATTTTTGATACCAGATATCAAAAATGTCTTTCTTCCGCTAACTAAATTTGGTATGGGTGTAAAAGAGTTTGTCTGATTTGTATTGTTAATTGCTTTGCTACTGGCATTTTATAATGTGATAGAATTTGCCGTTATTTATCTTTAATTTTTTGTAATTATTTAGCAACGATACAGCCTCTATAATTTGAAGGATGATATTCTTTGTAGTTTCTCATTGCTGGAGGTCAATCGTTGTTCACAGGACACATATGAGCAGTGTGCCTTCCAGGGTGTTTCACACATATTGGCTCTCTATTGCAATATTACTGTGTATAATTACCTTGGCACTTCTCACATTGAACAATTAGTCCAGTGGTGTTTCTGAGTGTTTCCAGAGAGCTCTTATATTGGAAATGGCGTTAATACTTCCCTTATAACTGAAAATAAGCATACATAAGGAAAAACCTTTTAATAACTTTCAATCCATTCTTATCTTTGGGTTTCTCTCTTTTTAAATTATTGGCTGCATTTTTATTTGTAGAAATTGAAAATTTGAAATAGAAAATATCAATTACAGATTTGTTGTTAATTGTAATTGATTTCATGATTTATGCAAAGCTGAATATTCAGTTAAGACAATATAGGCAATAACGTTAATTGTTGTTGGTTTTTCTTCTTCGATCTTACAACCCTGGTGGTCCTTCTGAGTTGGTCCTTTTATTTCCATCCTACTGAAAGGGCTGAGAACTACTATCTACTTCTGGAGAGGTTTTCTCTCCTCTTTTCTTGCGCTCATTTCTTCCTTTTGACTATCAATTTTGTCTCATTTGTTAGCTCCTACTCATCAGTTTGTAATTCTATAGTTTCATTACTAACTTGAGGTTTAAGATTGGCTTTGGTTATAATACCCTTTTTTAAATTATCATTTCCAGCGGCTAAATTTTATTGTTAAGCTGATTTGTCATCTTTTTAATTTCATTGATTTTTAAACGAAGTTCCGCAAATTCCTTTTCGAACAGTTATTGAATAATAGAGTAAAACGGAAGAAAGAAATTGAATGATATACAAACTGTATAGCATTCAATTTCTAAAATTTCTAAAATTGTGTTAAACCGTAACAATCCATCTTTTAAGACATTATCCATTTCAAAACATATCGTAGGTCGGGCGATAAGGTTACACTATTTTAACTTGTGAAGTGGAACTGTCATGATATTAACGATCTGTCAGACACACTATGACGCTTGATAAATATATGAGAAGTAAAGAGGAAACATTGGGTGGTTGCTTAGATAAGTTTTTGGGCCACTGTTTGATGAATTGTAAGCCCGTATTGCCTATCGAGTTAATCTTTAACCTTCCTAATTCATTGGATCTACGGGTATTTCGTAAATGTCCACACAAAATTTCTTTCTTGATCCATACAAATCTCGATCGTTACTTTAAATCTGACTAATCAAGCATTTTGACAATGTCATCGGATGTCGTTCTTGTTTCCTAATTTGCAATAGGATACAGTTGTATTTATTTGTCGAAATAGTCCATCACAATTGATTATCAGCACCTACTTATTGCAACTTCCTATATTCAAAAATGGTTCTAATTTTATATGATGTGGACCCTTTAACATGTTTTTAACCTCTTAAAGTCTACACGACCAGTTATCATAATTATTTCCTAAGACCATTCTTTGTTGGTATATCTTGTATGAGCCAAAAATAATTTGCATTCGAGTGGACATAGGCGCTTTTGTATAGCATCTGCATATTTAATAATAATATCTCTATAGCTTATAGACCATATTTAAATATAGCCCAGACCTTCCCTCCAATCGTCAATGTCTTCACACGACTGTTTCTGGGTTCAGTGGCAGCTTTTATTTTTAAGCCACAACACTTTTGATCACTTTCACGAAAGAGTTTCGGCGAGAAAGCATCTCTTTGCCATTCATTAGAGCTAATTGCAAACATTTTGGATAGCTTGTTCTTAACTTTCACATAATATTGTGACTGTATTACTGTCATTTTACATAAACGTACATATTTTTCAGACATCGCAAAGCAAACCATGAGTTTTCCCGATTGATTGAGTCATAGGCTTATTGGAAATCCAAGAACACCTCATCTAACTCTCGAGATGTTGCATAATACTTATAAAAAATCAGTCTCAGCGAAAAAACTTGATCACTGACTGACTGACTGACGAACTCTACCTTGGTAGTCACCTACAATTTCGTCCGCCAAGCGAGTGATTCTCTTCAATATTATGTAAGACAGTAATTTGTGTACTATATGCAAAGGAGAGCTATTTCGTGATAATTTTCGCATTTTAAGCGATCTCCTTTTTATAAACAAGGCATAACGGCCCACTTTTCATTCATCAGGCTTTGCCGTACTATTCAAATAAGGGTGAAAAGATAGTTCCACAAAGTAACCCCTTTGAATATAAAGAGCTCGGAATTAATGCAATCAACCCCAATTGCAGTCAAGGGTAACAGCAGTTCCTTTTTAGTATCTGCATGACCAGTGTGCATTCTTCGTACGATGAATCAGAGAAGTGCTCCTTCCAAGAGCTGAGCAGTCTGAAGGTATAATTCAGTTCGGTGACTTAAACTGTGCTTATTGCTGAGTTGTTGTACTCTTAAGACTTCAGCCTTCCACCAGTCATGCGTTTTCCTTCTACAAATTCGCTTGTTGGGTTTCTTAGCAAGCACCGTTTTGTTGTTTTGTGCAATTGTCAAACGTATTTGCACTTATTTTTAGGCTATATTCTGTTGCTCGGCAGAAAGACGACACGTGTCAGCAAACTAGCCATTTTAGGGTTTTATTTTTAACATACCTAGAGTCGCCTGGGCAGCACTGCTAATCGAAGTTTTCAGTACCTGCCATACACCTTTCACATTATGAGAATGGTGGCTGGATTCCATAATAATACTGCTAACAAGGTTCGGATTTTGCACTTTCTCGTCTTTTTTATCAGACAGTTGAAATGTAATTTTAGTTTTTCTCAACTACTAAAGAGTGAATATTGCATTTTTCGAGTTGCCTCTTATTCTCTCTGAATCCGACCAATCACATCGTTCGTTCATGTAATGACAGTTTTCCTTCTTAAAATCCTTAACATTTGCCGAAGTAGAAATTATTCTTCAAGGACACTTATCTACACAATGACTCGCATCCATCAAGTGAAAAGTTAGAACTTAGAATTATCAAACATATCTCGTTACCCACTAAGCTGTTGGAATTGATAATGTACTGGAATTGAAAGTACTGGCTTGCGATCATACCAGAACGCATTTCACCAACGATCAACCAGCGTAGTAGAAACGAACAGGTTGAGTACTGTCCAATAATAAGCTTTACAGGGCGTATCTACTGGATGTGGACTTTATAGACGCGGTTCTATCAATTGAATCGCAATTTAGAAAGCACCCTCGGAAATGACCATCTCAAAGAAGCCAATCAAACTCATCAAAGAAATGTATCGGGATGCTAGAAATAAATTTCAACACAAAGAAAAGTAGAATTAAATATATCACAATACACGAGGAGGTAGGCAAGGATGTGCACTATCGCGATTGCTGTTCCTTTTAGTTCTGGACAGTGTCATGCGTAAGCTAGATAACGCGATACATTTGATAATTTAAATACCAAATTCAGTGGGTATTCAGTGGGATGATGGGATGATGATTTCATATTAAGCGACCAATAAAATAGAGTATATACTCTTAGAAAGGCTTAATGACATAGCAAATGTTGCGAGAGTAGGATCCACAAGGCAAACTAAATGTGCCACAATGTTTTATTCTTTAACTTGAAAAAAGGGCTCGACAGAAAAGGATTTGGTTCTTAGGATAAGGTTATTATGCACATGGGTTGCATAGTGATGGTTAATATGCTGTCTTACTACAATCCGGTCGCTAGAAACTAGAACTTTAAAGCAATTTTTTTTTAATCAATCCGTCTCTCTCGACAAGAGTAGCTTATAACGACGGTGGTGACGTGTCGTTATTTTAATTATTCAGATGTAGATGTGTGCGAAGCAAAGCTCAGTTTCGATCTGATGAGGAATTTAGTTAAAAAATAATTGTCATCTCATCAGGCCATGGCGACCGAGTGCTATGTGTAATAGCTACTTTACGCTCTATATTTATTTATGTACAGTGTACATGTAGCGTTAGCGAATTATATGGAATTGCACGAAATATCTGAATAATTTTAATTGTGTGTGTAGCGATGGTCGCTACAAACTCTTGCATAAGCCAGATTTCGATGATATTTTTATTTTCCTCTTGTCCGCATTAACAAATTATCGGTGTTTCGAATGATAATATCATTGTCGATTGGTCGAGAACGTTGTCTTTTGGTGATAACATTACGGTTCGTCATATCTCTGGATCCAGAGTTGCCACTAATAAATGCATCTATCTTTAGTGTCTTTATTTAATCGGAGAAACTTTTTGCATCGGTAAAATGTTCTAAAAGTTCCAATGCGAAATCAAAAACAAAAGTGAAACCCCTACCTTTGGGTAGCGACCCCTAAATTTCATCCGGAAAATTATTCGTTTCTGCCATTACAATCAAAAAAATCAAATTGCTTGGCCACTGTTTTGTACTAGTTAATCTACTTGCAATGCTGATTAAAAACTTCAATACTTTACCAATAATTATGTCAATAATTTGAGAATAACTAGCTCAATCAGTCTGTATCCATCTGGTTTTGCTGCTTGATTTCGATAAACTAGTTCGTCATTTTTCAGTTCCGTTGTTCTTATTTTTACTTAGAATTAGATCAAACTCGATTTGCACATCTTCCTCTAATGGCTTTTTTCGATTAGATTCATATCCAATTATAGACTGAATGAATGTTTCCATGATTGCACGTGAATGCTTCCGTGTATAGAGTGTTTTTGATGAGTAAGGGTCGTCAAATCTTCTCAAGGTGATTTGTGGTCTAATAACGGCTCGTTTTGTTAGTTTTGTTAGTCTAATAACGGCTCGTTAATTAGTTTAGTTGGAAGACTCAATCAGTTGTTTAATTGTTGTTGGTAATAACATTACAGCACAGCTCGTCATGTTTCTGGTTCACGCGTGCTATCAATGACCAAAAATACTTCTTTACTGTCTTTATGTGTACTAAACGTTCTATGGTGGATTTAAATGAAGTAATTTTCCATTTATTTTGAAATACGACCTGTTTCGAAAGAAACACGTCTTGGCCGAACTACGACAATAATGGTACTTGTCTAATTTGCTTCAATCGAAAATTAAGGAATTTAAAAAATTTTCTGAAATTTGATGCCCAATTTAATTTCAATTAGTTTCCTTTCAATAAACTTAACCAACTTAATTTAATAAAAGTACCAAAAAGTTTTGGTAAGTTCTAGATTTCAGTAATATAAAAACCAAAGACATCTCTTTTGTTTATTTATATAGTTTATATTACTATACAAACTACTTAGGTACTCAAATAAATATTTGTTTCATTTCTAAAAAATTTCTAAAAAGAATATTTAACGATAAATTGAAATTTGGGTTACAGCTTATTCCAAGTATTCACCTAGAACTATAAATAAATACGCAACACAAATTTTTACTTTTTTCAAAACTATTTTTTTTTTACAAAAAATTTTAATAATTTATACAAAATCAAAGTAAATTAAAAAAATGTATATCTTAAGTCTTTTTTGTGCCTTTGTGTCTTCTTAAATTCTAAAACTGAGGTAATTTTTAGAAATACATATATACGTACATACAAAAACAAAAATCTTAATGTATAGTTTTTTAAAAATTATTATTATTATTTTAATATATTTTATTATTTAATTATAGTATATAGGAATGACTTTGGTTTTTGTTGTCTTAAAACAAAAACTATTTAAATTACTAAAGAAAACAAAACAAAAAATCTTATAAATTAAAATTTCTTAATTAATTAAGTTTATCACGAGTCACGTAATATGTACGCAAGTGTGTGTCTCTTCAAAAATTCTATTTACATATTTTTATTTACTTAATTATATTAATTACAAAAAAAAAAAAACAATCAAAACATAAAATAAATAACTTAATTAATTAATAAAAGAAAATTTTTTTTTCAATTTAAATTAATAATTAACATTAAAACAATTTTTATAAAAAATATTTCTTTTAATTTTATCCGTCGCTGATGATATAAATTTGTTGATTTTGATGTGACATTATCGATCATTAACTGGAAGGGACAATGACCTGGGGGTTTTACGTACTGCGTAAAATTAGGATATTTAAATATTTCGGTTGCCTGTAACGATAAGAAAAAAAATAATAAAATTAACTTCAATACTATTTCGAATTTGGCCAGCTTCGTGGGTCTGGGTGGTTTTGGTTTGTTTGACACAAAGAAAAAGATAACTAAGAATTTTGTTATAATTTTTTCGCAAAAGGAAATTAATCTTTAGATAAGGAGAAAAAATTAATTATTTTCATTAACGAATAACTGCTGTGTGTTGTCGCAGAACAGCTAAACTTAAAACGAAAATAATTCTTTTTTTTAAGGACTGAATTTTGTAACAACGGGAGATAGTATGTAAGATTTTTCCTTTAAAATTATTCGAGGACAAACTAAATTATAAATGTAAAAATTCAGTAGATATAACATGTTGCTAAAACATTTAAACATTTAAACATTTAAACATTTAAACATTTAAACATTTAAACATTTAAACATTTAAACATATTTAAACATATTTAAACATATTTAAACATATTTAAACATATTTAAACATATTTAAACATATTTAAACATATTTAAACATATTTAAACATATTTAAACATATTTAAACATATTTAAACATATTTAAACATATTTAAACATATTTAAACATATTTAAACATATTTAAACATATTTAAACATATTTAAACATATTTAAACATATTTAAACATATTTAAACATATTTAAACATATTTAAACATATTTAAACATATTTAAACATATTTAAACATATTTAAACATATTTAAACATATTTAAACATATTTAAACATATTTAAACATATTTAAACATATTTAAACATATTTAAACATATTTAAACATATTTAAACATATTTAAACATATTTAAACATATTTAAACATATTTAAACATATTTAAACATATTTAAACATATTTAAACATATTTAAACATATTTAAACATATTTAAACATATTTAAACATATTTAAACATATTTAAACATATTTAAACATATTTAAACATATTTAAACATATTTAAACATATTTAAACATATTTAAACATATTTAAACATATTTAAACATATTTAAACATATTTAAACATATTTAAACATATTTAAACATATTTAAACATATTTAAACATATTTAAACATATTTAAACATATTTAAACATATTTAAACATATTTAAACATATTTAAACATATTTAAACATATTTAAACATATTTAAACATATTTAAACATATTTAAACATATTTAAACATATTTAAACATATTTAAACATATTTAAACATATTTAAACATATTTAAACATATTTAAACATATTTATACATATTTAAACATATTTAAACATATTTAAACATATTTAAACATATTTAAACATATTTAAACATATTTAAACATATTTAATCATAATTAAACATATTTTAAAATATTTAAACATATTTAAACATATTTAAACATACTTAAACATATTTAATCATAATTAAACATATTTTAAAATATTTAAACATATTTAAACATATTTAAACATATTTAAACATATTTACACATTTAAAAAATTACGACTCTCAAACCAATAATTTTTGGGTCCTTCCTTCAAGTTTCACGTTAAGATACCAAAGAGCATTTTAGACTAATAGAAATAAAAAAATAAAACTTACCACCGAAATGGATTCGTTCGACACCCTACAAAATGTCATATGTTTCCCCGTCAAAAGCGTATGCTCCACGCGTTTAGTAAATAAAGGTTCTAACCACGGCAACTGATCCAGATGCGATAAAAATGTTCGATCATGAAATTCGGCCGGATCCGATATCACTAATTTGCCCAATATCGATTCCTGATATAATCGATCCTCTTCGTTCACAATACTAAACTCCTTGGCGTTTTTTAATGCTTCGATTGCTTTCCGATTATTTTCGTCGTCAATTTCTCCGCCCGGCGGAAAATTAGGAAACACTGTTGCAGGTAGTAGTTCTAATAAGTTACCATTATACAGAAATAAATTTTCTACATCGGTCATGTTCATCGAGTAGAAGCGATAGACACCAAATGTTTCGAAAAATTCTTTTACCGGAATCATACTGTAGCAACCGGCTAAATCTATTCGTGGATAATACGTAATAAATGTTAAACACGTTTCTTGTTTTGTCGAGTATCCACCTAGTGTTGGTCTTCGTCGACCCATCGTTTCGTACGCACAGTCCGTAATTAAATAATCCCCGGGCATTACATTGGTTTCATTTTCCAGTTGCCGTACTTGTTGAAAATCATAATCGTAATTTTCATCCTCAACGATACGATTTAATTCTTTACCTTCGCGTACATGTCGTAATTTTATTTTACGTCCGGCTACATGCGAATGTAATGTGGCCGATACAATATTAATGCCAGTCTCGGGAAATACTACACCGGTACACGATGGACCACATATTCCTACGTTACGATATAATTTTTGTCCGGGTGGTATCATTTGTGTGTCCGATATCGATACGCCCGTTATCATCATTCCGGCATCGTTTTGTCGTATATTCCGTGTATAATGTATACGAAATCCTGAATGATCGGTTACCCGTTTATATTTTGGATTATCGTAATGTATTTCGAGCATATAATATTTTGCACCATTTCGTCCACCCATCGGAATTCCAATGTGTTCGGGGAAAAATTGCCCTGATGCACCGACACCCCACATTGCGACCGGCGTTACACATGAATCCCAATCGCGTGGTGTTAGTTGGTTGCTATTACAAACGGCACCATTACTTTTGACCCATACCTCCCACGAGGATGGATCGAGGCCAGGGTACGAGGACATTGAACACTCGAACAGTGTCATGTGATGAACGAGTGGTTGTTTGGTACTAGCTTCTTTGGTTAAAAGTGGTTCGTACCCGATAATATGATGTTTCTCTTGTAACAGTGGTGCCTTGATGATTTTGCACCAGTACAAAGTGTCGGTGTGCGTATCAATCGAAACCTAAAAAAAAAATAAAAAATTCATCAATACTAACGGTTCGTTTTATGTAGTTACAACAAAGTACAATTATTATTGACTGACATTTATTTTGAAGCATAAATTTTTAAATCAGCATACATCATACATCATAATCAATTAATTTTTTCGCTTTGGATTTTATATTACGCTTCATGCAATTTTAATAGTGTACAGAAATTATGTTAATGTTTGCATAGTTCTAATGAGCGCCGTTATGTTACACAGTACATAATTCGATTTTGTGTAATTGAATTTAGTTTTTTGTTTACTGTTGTGATGTGACCTGAAACATAAAATGCCGTTTTGCTTATTTACAGTGTATAGTATGAGTGGCCGTGGATTAAGTGTTTATAGGGAAAAGTGAGGATAGAATCGCTCGAAGAGTTAAATTTGGTAAAATAAAACAAACCAGTATGACCGCCATCTACCCGAGACTACTATCATTGTATGCTGTTTGATGTGACTTTTTTTGCTAGCAATACAACACAAAAGTGGATACGAAATTAACGATTTTTATGTGATGTGTGTTCGGCCCCTTTGGATATTATGTCAGCTGGGTTAACGCCAGATGATAGATGGTTTCAGCAATTTCTACTGAACCTATTTCAGATCAATGCTATTTGATTTTTTACAAATATATATTTTTCACTTGGGTAGGCGGACAGCCAATCGAGCAGATATTCCTGTTATTTCGTATGAATTAAGTTACTCTTTCACGATATTTAACAACCTTTTAATAAAACTGCTGCACCTAATTCCAATTTTGGACTAAACGATTTTATTGGTGCTACCTTTGACTTAGTTATGAACATTGGCACTTTAATTTTATCATCATACATTAACCGAATATAAACCCTGCCTCATACGCCTTTTTGAATTGCGTCAAAAAATCTATGAAGTTCAATACGTTTGGTTGTAACAATCAACCACCTTGGAATTAATAGTTCTTCAAGTTTCACCTGATTACTACTCATTGTACGTCATTAGTCCATTTCGTTGGATACACTTTGCTCACGATGAATGTAAATCAATCTTGGAGTGATTTCATCGTAATCTTAACATACTTACCATATTGTTGTGCTCTGTTTTGTCTGTTTCTGATAGCTCTCGATGCTGGTCCAAAAATTGCTAATTTGACATCTTAATCTCTGCCTCCAACACAAAAGGCTTTTCTATTGCACGGAATCTTGAAATATAATCGCAAATTTATCATCCATATTTTTGGAGTCGTCGACTGATACAGCAACAAACATGCTTCCTCTTCATCTGTCTCCCACATTGCTCTCATATAAGCTCCAATATTTGCTAGAGACGTCAAGCACGTTGCATGATGATTATTTATCTCGAAAGAAAGATTCCCAGCTATTACCTAAACGAATATTGTTTTGGGTTACTTTGTCCGCTTTCCAACTCATTCAAAAGCTGATCAACGACTTGCAACAAATCAGTCTCTTAATATCGGTCAAGTTTAAATTGAACTGCGGAAACTTTGACGCAACCTTTTACAATGTAAACGCTTCTATAGAGTTAATACCGGTTCTGAAGTTTCATCCAGTAAACTTTAATTTAATGAGCCCTTGATTTTCACAACATTAATTTACCCAAGCCCAGTCACCGAACAACATTTATGAACCGTATCCGAATAATATTCTGCATTTTTTCGTAACTGGCACATGCTGTTTGAAATTTCACAGTCGCTGGTGGAAGTATTGTATAACCGCCAAAGATGCACCAGGTTTTTGTGTATGAAGTAGTTTGTGATGCTACCACGCACATGAGTACCACGCATATGAGGATTGGATGCATCCTTAATAAACATCGAAATACTGGATAATTGGTATTTACGCAATAAAATGCATTCCATTAGTGATATTCAATTGTTTAAAGCTGTCACATTTCGCTAACTTATGCGTCTCATGAGTCCACAGATTGGCCTTGTAAAGATTTTAAATCATCAAGGACTCATCAAGGGATTCTTAAAGAAGCTTAAAGAGTTCTTTTACGGAAGAATATTCTAGGTCCTTTGTCACATGTGCCCCATTTTTCTTTAGTATCGGTGCCATACAACTTCCACCAAACCAGCGGTTTTACTTTTCATCGAGACCAAAATTTTGGACACCGGTATTTCTTCCGCCATTGGTTTTAACGGTTACTCCATAATTTATCGGTTTATTTACCATAGAGGTATATACGCTATAATATGCCTTTTTCCATTTCCAGTTTTTTAGGCCAAAGTACGAATAATGAGTTCAGTTTTATATGAGTTGAAATCTAAGTCTCAAAACACCTCCCTCTTTCTAGGTGGTCCAAATATTTTTGGATTTGATACTCTGTCAGATTCCATTGAGCGCATCCCTTAGAAATCACCAAATGCATTAAAACTACTTTAAACCAAGTAACACAGCTCCTAGATCATCTCGTACGAGAAACGATACAGGTCATTTACTGGATGTGTTTTTAACATCGCATGCAGAGAAAAACAATATCTCCAACAGTTCAGCTTTAGGAAATTCTGACCTTCTGTACAAATGCTTTCGGTAATACTGATAGTGCAGCCATTCTAGTTTCGACTGTCAATCTCACAGGAATCGAACAGGTTATTCCCTCCAGTCTCTCTAAGCCAACAAAAATTAGGCAATCTTTGGCATAATCATGACTGCAGACCAATAATCCCCATAAAAAAACCTGTCACCACAAATTCGTAAAAAACCTTTCAAAATTTAGCTAAATTTAAGGCGGATAGAAACCTGGCAACGCAAATGGTGTTGCAAGCTAAAAAGATCACAAACAAAAGGTTAAAGAAGACTTGCAGCAAGTCTTATACCAGGGTTATAGCAATCGGACATTTTCATCCTTTGCTCTTAGTCAAGGGAAAATTCTTGGATAGTAGTTGTCGCTAAAGTCCTTGTAAACATTAACACAAACAAATCAGCCGGTTAATTTCTAAATACTGTAGTAAATCTCTGTCAAAGCCAGTATCATGTTTGTTCCATCGATATATGTCTTCTGATATTTTAGCCTCCATTTTGAAAACAGCTAGCATACATCCTGTGCCAAAAAAGGGCAGCAAATCGAACCCTTCAAATTATCGCTCAATCGCTGTCGTCTCAGTGCTTTTCGAAGTATTTCAGATCATAATCAATTTCAATCTGATAAAATATTTGAAGGATAAACTTCTAATTTCAGATCGTCAGTATGGTTTTCGTGGAGGGCGTTTAGCAGGCGAACTTATAATTGTTTGTCACTGATCATTGGAACAGGAGCATTCATCAATATGGTCGTATTACAAGTCATTGCACTTGATATCTCAAAGGTATTTGATCGCGTGTGGCACAAGGGTTTTCTGTGCAAATTGAGGAAAGTTGGCATTCACAGTTCGTAAATTTTATGGATTTTGTTCTTTCCGCAAAATTCAAGTGGTGGTGGATGTCACGACTTCCATTTCACATTTTGTTAAACGCTCAGGGATGCGTCTTTTCTCCGTCTTTTCTCTTTTCTCACCTCTTACTGTTCACCTTCTTCTTCTTCTTTGCGAAACGACGTTCGCCCAAAAAAAATGGATATGATGGATCGCCTTACGCGAGATCGCAATACTATTTTTAAATGGGGTGAAGCCAACAGGGCTGAATTCTTTCACAAACAATTTCAATTCTGTATTTTTGTGGCCGAACTGATGGCTATTCGCACTCTTTTCTGACTGGTGCATTCAGTTTGGCTACGTCTGGCACATTTGAGATTCTCGGTTTGGCAATCGATCGGGTCCAAAACCAAGCATCTTGAATGATTGGAGATGTAAAATTTTTAGTTAATTTTGAATCTCTTTTCCATAGGCGTGGGAGCCTTATACGTGTTTTACAATTTCTTTCATGGCCATTGTTCATTGGCACTTTTTGGATTTATGCCTGGTTTGTAAAGGCCCGGGCGTAATTTAAGAGTGCCTATGCACAAATGTAATCTGTAAATTAAATTCGCCAGGCCCAATAAATTTAAAAATTTGTTTGTGTGGAGTGCTCGAATGTGGAATGGACTGAACAATTCCTCTTTGTATACAATTTACAGAGATTCAAACTCCTATAGTCCTTCGTTTACCTTGTAGTAGAGCTGTGTGTTTGTTGTGCTAGAACATTTATATTATTAGAGGGAGAATAAATCACCCAAAATCATACTAATAGAATTTTGTTCCAGAAGACCGTAAATACCGACAGTATCTTTATAGACATATTAGGGGAAAATTAGGTAGAACTGGGCAAATTTTGAAATTAAACCTCTATATTTTTTCCTATTTTGAAAGAGATGAAATTAAATCGATTTCCTTGTTGATTAGAAGATCAAATCCAGATTAATGTAAAAATCGGTTATTTTGATTAGACTTCATTAATTTGGAGCTGATTATAAATCGCAACCGATAAAGATATTAGAGTGGTCCCTTTCACCCACTGACTTTTCTCGTTTTTGTTGACGCTTAAATTAAAAAGTTTGAATATGATACTCCTCTGTTGAACATGCTGCTTTTATTTTTATTACGTGTGCTTGGTTTTATCTAAAGACCTGTCCATTCGTTGTTGCTATTACTACAGGCCTTGGAGAATCAGCTAGTACCAATTCTAACATTATCCTACTGCCGCAATTTGTTTTTCTGTTGACCCCTAGTATTGCTTTCGTGTTGCATATCCAAATGGGCGCCCGTATTGAATAAGAGCTACTCCCTCTGCCTTTCCACTTGCATCGAGTGACAACATGACATCTTTGTAATGTCATAAAACGCTAATACTGGAGGTACGGTAAGCACTTGCTTTATATCCTCAAATGCTTTTTTTGCTGGTCTTCCGGAATCCATTGAATACCTTTATTTAATACCACCCTCAATGGTTCCGTCAGCTCTGACAGATTCAGTACCAGTTTATTTAGATCAAATCAAAAAATTCTCAAAATTGTTTGCATTTCAAACATCGTTATAATTACTGTTCATTCCTGGGTACTTCATCAGAAATTTGACAGATTGTGCCCCAAACCAACGTTTTTCTTTGTTTAATACCAGGCCAGCTTCTTTGATGAGTTTCATTGATTATTTGTGATTTGATCGAATTTCTTCGTTGTTGAAAATTTCATCCATTGAGGACTCAACATTGCGAACTCCTTCCAGTATATTCGACATAACCTGCTGCAAAACATATCCCAGGAAGTAGCAAATGCTAAATATTTCTCTGTTCGTGCAGAAACCTTTAGCTGCCCTTTGGTGCAATACAGTATGGTTAAAAAGTTGGCTTCTTTTATTTTAGCTGCTATGTATTTCCTAAGGTTTTCAATGGGTAATGTCTTCGTTGACATTTGTTGTATCTACACATATTATTAGTTTGGAATTTTTCTAACTTTTTTTTTCAGACAACTTTTTTCATTTCGTGTAACTGATTATCGGTACGTTTTTACTTCCGATGTCCCAGCAGATCAACATATCTGCACCAGATTCAAATTTATGATTGATGTTATGGCTACCTTCTGAGAACTAGAAAATATTCATTATCCACAAAATATCTGGCAACAAGCACTCTGATACAACTAGCTCTGAACGATGCAGCCAAACACTCTATAGGGTCACAATTTGTCCTATCCACTTTTACGTGGATTATCTTTTGACGGGAGCATATAGTCTCAAAGGAGCTGTAACTGCTCAGAAACAGTTAATTTTACTTATTATCAGAGGGAGGTTTTAGCATGTGAAAATCCATTAGGATGATTGGCTTCAGTAGTAATTACAGCAAAATCCCTTCTTCAAGATCTTTGGGCTTCTGAAATCGGGTTTGATTTTAAAGTAGTCCCAGTTATGGAGAATAAATGACTGAGTTACAAATATGAGTAACCAGATCTCGACACGATTACAGTTGTTCGCTGGATAAACTACACGGAACACTCAAACATGGAGCTATACATGGATTTACCGAGGCATCAAACTAGGTATACTCTGCAATAGTTTATGCCACCTCTAAAAAGATAATGTGTTTCATTACTGCTAAAACAAAGGTAGCTCTCTAAATCAGACATTCTCTCTGCAGAGATTGGAGCAAATGTAGCCCTATTATTATCAAAAGTACTGGTTGAAGTGAGAACATCGGAAAAATGTTCCAACGATTAAAAACTGCATTAAACTCAACCATCAAAATTCTACAAAAATCTGCTTCGAAAAGGAGTTAGATAAATTAATCAACAAGCCAGGTTTATCAAAGGATAGTACAATAATTGCACTTAACTCCTTTGTCGATGGCAGGGGGCTCTTAAGTGTTGGAGGAAGACTAGACAATGCAAACCTAGTATTTGATGGGAGACATCCAATAATATTGCCCAAATTACAAAACTCATCAATTATCGAAATTGACCATCAAAGAAGCATACCACAAACGTTGCATAAAGGAAATTGGCTCATTTTAGCCAATTTAAAAACAAGCTCTGCAACAAAAATTATAACGGAGTTATGTGTTCAGTATTCCCACTACTCGTTTTGCAAGACATTACAATTTATAAGCCACCGTAATAGTCTTTCATCCGGATTGTTATTTTAAAAATAAATTTGCTTTGAAAAAAAGAGAGAAGCTACATGTTAAAAGGAAGCAAATTGTATTATTTAAGGCAAAATATCTTGAGTCTGATTTGATACATAGATACATAGTATTTCTAAAAATTCTAAATTTAGCAACACACAAAAGCAATCGATATGTGAATTGAATTTGCCCCATTAATAATATTAGAAACAGCCAAACTCTATAAATAAATTTCTACCCCAATCAACACAATTCCAGCGTTGTTATCCTATTGTTAATCCAAATTTTTGAAAATTCATTCATCGGAAAACTATGAAATTAGTTGCAATTTGATATACTAAAGCCAAAATTGCCTAAAATATTTTTATGCACGATACACGATACATTTTTAGTTATGACACAAGTATATGATTTTTTTTATGTTTTCGAAATAAAACATAAAAAAAAATGGCAAATGACAAAAAAATATGCAATACAAAGCGAAAAACTATAAAAGTTTGAAAAAGCACTATAACAAAAAATAAAATAATAAAAATTGATGTATCCTATTTATTATATATGGGAAATGCATTCAACTAGACCATCATTCAAAAGCTTTACTTGTATTGCATTGGAATATATAGGATGAAGCAAAAATGCGATAAATTATTTTATGATGATTGAAAGCGTTCCTAAATAAAAGCTCATAATCGGGAGCTTTTACTCGTTGTGTTGCTTTTAAGCAATGTTTTTTTATTAGTTTAAAACTAACACTTTTATGGGTATGGTAGGGATGGTGTGAAAAATATGTGGTAATTTAAGATATTACATTATAGAAGTTTTACAACGCTAAAGTTTTATAGGATATCTTTTTGAACATGAAAATGTTATAGTTTGATCTTAAAAGCAACTATGTAGTATGTATTTGTAATTAATTTTTCATTTGTTTTTTTTTGAAATCAAAGCACACCCAAGTATTCTGCAATTTCTGATGACTTGTGTAGAATTTGGTTTAGTGGTTTTCCCAACAAGAGTTTTACAGTCATGGACTGGGCTTGTCTCTAATGGCCTCACCCCTTCTCATAAAATAACTTATTCCCAAAATATTTTAAACTCATGTCATAGTAACACCTATACGATTAGTTCAGAGGATGCTAGTTTAAACCCAAGTCACATCACAAAGCACCCCATCTGTCGTGAAATATTGGAATATTGACAGAGTCAAACCATCGAGGTATGAAATAGGAGGAGCTAGAAGAGACGTCACACCATTCATGCACATCGTCAAGCAACCATATGCGAGGTTAGTACATATTTGGTTGACCGCTTGGTCATCATCTAAAAAGAAAAGTACAAAACATGAAAAGAAATGAGAATACTCCCCGGTATGCCAATATACCTTATCCAGCAGCCCTGGAAACTGGCTAGGATTCAATGGCCCAATCATTCATTAATCTGAATCCAAAATGATTACAGAAACCGGACACCAACACAAATATCGGCCCCGGCTATCGTACACTGACACGAATCGGAAATTGGAACATCAGAACTCTTACAGAAACATCAAGGCTGCACAAGTAGAGAAGGAAATGAAACGTTATAACATCGAGATTCTTGGGCCTCAGGGAAGTCAAATGGAAAAGCAGTGGAGAAATAAACACGAGCAATGGAAATTATATGATATTTTCTCTGGTAGAGACAACACACATGACACACATGACGGCATATTAACAACAAATAAAGCAAAGAAAGCATTGATGGAATGGCAACCAGTTAACAGCAGAATTATAGTGGCAAGCTTCCATTCAAAAATAAGAAACACAACTATCATTCAGTGCTATGCCCCAACAGAAGATGCAGAAGGTACAACAAAAGATGAGTTCTACGAGCAGTTACAAGCCACAATAGCAAGAACGCACAGAAATGACGTCAAAATCATACAAGGAGATTTCAATGCAAAAATTGGTACAGACAACATCAATCTAACCACTATCATGGGAAGAAATGCATTGGACTCTGTGCGAAATAATATTGGAGAACGACTTGTCGACTTCTGTAGCACAAATCAATTGTTCATAGGTGGCAGTAGGTTTCCACACAAAAATATACATAAATACACATGGACATCACCGGATGGCACAACTAAAAATCAGATAGATCACGTCAATAAGAAATTCCTCACATCACTAAACGATGTAAGAACAATGAGGGGCGCAGATGTACACAGCGATCATCAACTGGTAATAGCACAATTCAAGATCAAGCCAGCAGCTGTGAAACATTCGAAGACAAATAGGAGGAAATTTAACACAAATAGATTGAGAGACACTGAAACAAGAAACACTTTCAATGAAACGCTCCAACTCAATCTGAAGCCACCTGTATAGAAACCAAACAAAAGAAGCCGACACCAAGATTGCTACGGACGTACTCGGCTACAGAGAATACAATCAGAAGCCTTGGATCAGTGATGATACATGGCAGAAAGTTGAAGAACGCACGTCAATTTAAGTTACAAATGTGCCAACATAACACGGAAGAGGTGAAACGTTGATACGAGGAAACAGCGCGCCAAGTAAAAAATATGGCAAGGAATGATCGAAGAAAATATACAGAAAACATTCTAAAAGCTGCTGAAGAGGCAACAGCAATCCATAATATGCGAGCACTACACCAATGTGTAAGAAAGGTCACTGGTAAAATTACAAACATACCATCTATAAGGGACGCTAATGGTCAAGCACTAACAACAGATGAAGCGCAGTTAAAGAGATGGAAGGAATATTTCGAAGAAGACATCGTCGCCGACCCCGAAAATCTCCAGTCATCAATTGACATCAATAACGAAACTAGCAACACCCATCCACCAACGGAACGGGAAGTTAAAGATGTCATTAATAGACTGAAGAGCAATAAGGCCGATGGAACAGACAATATAACCGCCGAAATATTCAAAGGACATTCATCTACAACTGCAAGCATATTAACACCAATAATCCAGGAAGTCTGGAATTCTGGGAGAATTCCTTTGAAATGGAAAGAAGACTTGATAATTACGATACCCAAGAAAGGTGACCTAAGAGAATGTAGGAACTAGCGAGGTATCTCCCTCCTCAACACAACAATAAAGGTACTCGCAATGATCATCGTTGACAGAATCTTACCTGCGATCAATGCAAAATTAAGAAACAAACCAGCTGGATTTAGACCAGGAAGAAGTTGCGTTGATCACATCAACACAATCCGTATCATAACTGAGCAATCCAATGAATGGAATTCACCATTGTATATGCTCTTCGTCGATTTCGAACGCGCATTTGATACGATAAACAGGAACGCAATATGGCAGACACTTTGTGAAATGGGCATTCCAAAGAAATTAATTGAACTCACACAAGAAATGTATCGGGATGCTGGGAACCGAATTCAATATAAAGGCAAATAAAATGAGACATACTACAATACTCGAGAAGTAAGGCAAGGTTGCGTACTCTCACCAATGCTGTTCCTAATCGTATTAGACAGTGTAATGCGGAAATTAGATAACAAGTCCCCTAATGTCATTCAATGGTTTGGGCTATGTAGACGACATATGCTTGCTCACACACAAACACTCCGACATGCAGCAGAAAGTGCAACAGCTATCAGATCTAGCTAACGAAGTTGGTCTCAAGATTGATATCAAGAAAACCAAGACGATGAGACTCAACACAAATATAACCACACCGTTGTACATCAACAATATACAAATTGAAGATGTAAATGAATTCGTATACCTTGGTTGCACAGTAACGAAAACAGGTGGAACAGAAGAAGACATACACGAACGTATAAATAAAGCCAGACATACATTCAGTCTTCATGCTACACAAAATCTGGAATACTTCTGTCCTGTCGCGCAAGACCAAGATACGAATGTTCAACTCATGTGTGAAATCGGTACTACTGTATGAGTGTGAGACATGGACGCATACAGTAAAAATCATACAGAAGCTACAGGTGTTCGTAAACAAATGCCTTCGACGAATACTTAAGTGCTTCTAGCCAAACACGATTAGTAACATCAATCTGCACGTAACAACATGTCAGTCAGACATTGAGACCGAAATAAAGCGACGAAAATGGAGATGGATTGGCCACTCACTGAGAAAGGCATCAAGTGATATAACGAGGATGTCATTAGACTGGAACCCACAAGGAAAAAGAAATGTTGAAAGGGCAGCAATGGCATGGAAGAGAACGATGCTAGCAGAGGCAAACACCTGGGAAAATCATAGGCGGAAATTAAAGCAATAGCAACAAATAGAGTAAGATGGTTCAGAATAGTAGACGCCCTATGCTCCTAAATTGGAGATACAGGAAAAAAAACAAAAATTAAATAAGTCGGTGATTGGGACAGATCTTTAGTCAAAATTAAATTGTGAATGAAATAAAAACTTATATACTAGTTAAAATATATATAATACTACATATTCTTAACGAAATTAAATGTTTAAGACATGACTTCAATAAGAAGCTGGAAAAATTGGACACTGAGTTTAAAATCTTGGGTATTAACATATCGGAAAAAATCAATGGTGTAATTGAAAAAAAAAAATAATAAAAACCTGAAAGAAGTAAGAGGAAACCAATAAGTTAAAGAAGGATATAAACTACTTTAAACTTCAAATCTAAAATCTTGATCGGCAACAACATACAAGCTCTATCGAAATAACTGGAGTTCCCGTTTTATAAAGGAAACTATTAACTATAAAGCACTTAATAAAATTCTTCTAAACACTAACTGGACTTTCATATATAACGGTATAGATGCCTCTAAAGCTTATGCTAAACTCGTTTCCATCTTAAAATATAATATTAGTCAAAGCATGTAGAAAAACAAATTGTCAAGACCAAATCAAATTATCTCAGTGAACCATGGATTACTGACAAACGAAGGAAAGAAATAGCCGATAAGAATCGATTAAGTCTCTTATTAACTAAGCACCCTTATAATAAAAGATTAAAAAGGCAACTAAGCAAATTAAAAAATATTAAAAAGGAGTGTGAATTTTTTTCACGCAGGCTCAATTTGGATTTTTAGAAAATAAAAACACAGAGGATGCTGTTATCGCTTTTTTAAATCCTATATAAAGGTTTTAAACTCTAGCCATTGTGTCGCTGCACTCTTTATGTTCGACATAGAGCTTTTACTAACAAAACTGGAGGCACTAGGAATAAGAGGAGTCTGTAATTTATGGTTTCGATCTTTCCTAGAGATAGGGATTTATGAAGTCAAAATAAATAACAGTTTCAGTGAACAAGGAATAAGTAATATTGGCGCCCCTTAAGATTCTGTCCTAGCTAGGTCCGATACTTTTTCTAGTTTATATAAATTCTATGTTCTCCCTTAAAATACATGGAACGCCAACAGTATTTGCTGGTAACAGGGCATTTTCATACAAAGGAAATTCTTCAGCTGAACATAAACTCCGACTTAAAAATACTTAAAACAGTGGTTTGATGCTCACTTCATGATTCTGAGTGATAAAACAAAAGTAATGTTTTTTAAAATTAGTGGTGAATATCATATGTCCAATTATATCATTTATCATGACCAAAAATGTAATGCTAACTGCACAAATAAATGTCTTAATATAGATACTGTTAAATATTTTAAATATCTGAGATTGACCTTAGATTGCCAATTAAATTGGAAATCACATACTCTGTCAGTGGAATATATCTTTTAAAAGTAGTAAATTACTGGAGGGCTGGCAAAAAACATGTTTTTTTTTTAATTGAACAAAACATTTTTTATTTTTTATTGTTTCAATTGTTTTTTTTTGTGTGTTTAAAATGTAAGCGTTTAAAATATGTTAAAAAGTATTTAAAATAGCACATTTTTAAACACTTACAATTTACACATATTTCCCTCACTGCCTGTCTAATAATTTAATTTTTAAATTTCTTCTCCTTTTATATATAAACATAAACCCCACAATTCTCAGCCAGTCTTAAAAATAAAAATCTCGCTCATTCATATAAATATATAATATTATTTAAAATATAGTACATACTGAAAACCAAAAAAACATCGTGGTTGGTTTTGATGTACTATACATTTCTTTTACAATTATTTTTGAGAATCCCCAGTTCGTTATAGACAAATAATCGAAGTTGGTCTATTGTTGACTAAACAATAAAATTATATAAGGGCCATATTACAGTATCATATACAGTATAATATGGGTCTTACTTAAGAACTACACCTTAACTACACCTTATCTACATTTTTGACCAAATTGTGTTATAGATGCAAATTGATAGATATTCATATAATCATATATGCTTTACTATCATTGTAATTTATAAACAAATTAAAAATATATTCAGAAAACCAATTAACCAAAATATATTTCAGTCTAACAGAGAAAGAAGCTTGATCTAATCCAGAATAACTTAACTAAAGCATTTAAATCAGAAACACCTTATATAATTTTCAGATAAGCCATATATATTTCAAATGTGTTATTTAAGTCTTAATAGCTTAGTTTTGGTATAAATTGCACTTAAGGCAACTTTACTATTTTGTAAAACTAAACTAAGTGATATTTTCCATTGGTGAATTTAAACAAAACTAACTTATCAACAGAAAAAAACCGTATCTAACTAAAATATTACAATGTTTAAAAGACAATTATTAATATTAAAGAATCATAAACGACTTATGTGGTAGGTAAGGTATAAATTCTTTGCAAGTAAAAACTAATTTTAAATTTATTTTGTGATATCATTGACTTATTGATAAATAAGTCATTATTGATTAGTATTAAGGAATGGTTTTTATCCCTTGTGTTAGACAAAACACTATTTTTATTATTTTTTCACAAAAAAAAAATTGTAGACCGTGTGCGAATCGGTTAAAAATTGAAATATTTTAACTGTGGTAGAAATAAAAATAGATAAAATAAATTACTAGTAAATTTTTTATCTATGATTATATGGTGCTCAAAACGTCAAAGGAAAATATGATTCAAATTTTTAACTACACCGCGACCAGTTAAACATTTTGTGGTGAATAAAAAGTTAAAATTTTAACTTTTTAACTTTTTACGCGTTTTTTATTTCGTTTGCACACAGACTTATTATAATGGTTAATATTACAAAATAACTGCATGATTTATTTTTTTTAATGGATTTTACGCAAAACTAATGGCCCTATTCTCGAATTCCACCGATATTTCCACATGTGAACAACTGTCAAAATCCCCTGTCAATTTTCCTTGGTATTTCCACACATAAATTTTTTATTCACCACTCACATAATTTATCTAACTTCATTGCGCTCCATAGAGTGGTGAACTGAGTATAGTCCATTTTCTATGTAATTATGAAAATTATCATACAATTATTATATTGCCTTGGTGGACAATATATCGCAGCACCCCGCAGCTTCTTGTAATTATTCAATATTTGTATCGCTAAGTGATACAATTTGCATTGTCTCTATTTCGAGTTTGAAATCGAAGTTTTGATGTTTTTCCTGATGAAGATAGTTGCTCCACCCTAGCTCTTTCTGCTGGATGTATAGAATGGTAACAAGAATAAACTTTTATTTTTGCATAAGACTTGCTAGTGAAATGGCTCTCTGCTATCCAATTTTTTTCGTATTCAAAAAGATTTCTAGCTCTGGAAGATACTGTATGAAGAAGTCCATTAGCATTCTAGATTAATATTCTTAGTGTTTTGTTCATTTTGTGTTGTTTAGTGAGGGATCAGATAAAGCAACTTTTTTGCTACAAATTTGGTTAATTTTTCATTGATTTCCTACTTGCTGTTCAAGATTAACTTGTCTTTTGTTTAGAAACTCTATATTTTCTTTTATTTTGGGGAGGCGATTGACAATAGCATTTAGTGTCAATAGGTCAATAGGTCAATAGGTCAATAGGTCAATAGGTCAATAGGTCCATAGGTATTTTGCATTGTTGTCATAGCTTGTTTAATTCCATTATTTTGATCTGAACGCTCAGGTAAACCTTGTCTTACTGCTTGTGGGTATGAGAATCCCTCTGTAACTTTCGCACGGTGGAACGTAGTGGCAGTTTTGGTCGGGGTTTCTTTTTTTTTAGTTGCTCTCATTGGCTGGTTTTTGTTTGCCCTATTTCGCATGATTTGCAGTATTTTGGCTACTTCACATGATTTACAGTATTTTGGCTAGCAGGGTGGGTTCTATGACAGTTAGCACATTTTGTTAGAGTGTTCCTATCTATCACGCAGTTTTTTGTATTATGCTTTCCCGCACATTTTACACATCTGGTTTCACGATTGCAGTATTTTTGCGTGTGGTTGTATGCCTGACACTTTTTGCATTGTGGTATGATCCTGTACTTAATGCGTACATTAAACGATTTAAATGAAATTTCATATAGTTTATCTACTCAACAAAACCTATTTTTAGAGGTTTCATTAAGCCCAATGTCTCAGAATGGCAGGACCAAATTGAATAGAACCAACATCAAGTCTTTGTTGAGCTCCAAAAATTTATCAGAAATAATTTGTTCGCTGCTAAGTAACTTTTAAATCTTCAGCCAAGATGTGTGTTTCAAAATATGATTGGAAGGAGTTGTACATTTAATCCAGATACAAAGATAGATCCAGAATATATCAACACCGAGTGTTCCTTTAAAACTGTTCATACCACTGAACTAACTATTTAGCACTTGCACAACCTACATTTTATTTGAATTAATTCCAGTCTCGATTAAATTACCTATACTCAATCAATCGAAGCATTATTTCCCTTCGTGCATCCATTGATTTGAAAATGAATAGCACATTCAATAGCAAATTGAATTGAAAGCATTATCCAACTGTTGGTAATGACAAACTGTACATAAATTAATAAATTTTCTACGGTAGTATCGTCATTCCCCCTATGGCATATACATAACAGAAGTGTTATTCTATTAGCATTACGTTATGAATATATCTTCACTTTAAAAAAAAACTTAAATCCATACTAATATATCACAATTACAGTTTTTTTTTATATTCGCTAACTCTTAAAGTGTATACACAACCGCATATGAATTTTTAAACCGTCTTATAGCACCATCATCATCTCTATATTATGTATTCGAAATTTTTACATAAAACAACATTCAATTCATATGCAATATACACATATGTATATGAACACAGGGTTACTCAAAATTACCGAAACACTTTCGTAACTGACGCACAAAAGTTGTTTGACATTGAAAGTTTCTGTCAAAGTCATCTTAGTATTCATGAAAAGATACATTTTTTTAAATTACTCTACTTTTACTGAAAAAATAACCCCTTCGAAATATTTCGGTGTTCCAATTATTTTGAATAACCCTCTTCACATATAAATGTCTATACATTATTTAATGGTGTACATATAGTACATCTTCACATAAAAAATGTACAAGACAAATAAAAAAAAAATTGCGAAATGCAATTTTGAGATATTAACACCATATTTCATCTACATTCTGTCCCATGAGGTAGAGGGGGCTCTCATATGACTCTTAATATATAACCGAACGTGATAACCGTATTTCGTAAGAAATTGCCATATGTATTAAGAAGATCAACCAACCTAGCGACCAAGGCCCAATGGAATTCAATACTCGTACCTTTTAACCAAAGTCTAACTAAACAAATATCTGTATCTCCGAAAAGGATAGAATTCAATTCATTTATGTGCGTCTCTTCGAAAACATTTCCAAATCAAATTTGAATGGTCTACGAATCGTAAATTTGTTTAGTTTCCCCAAGTTGAGTGATATTTGTAATATAGTTCGAACCTTTTTCGTTTAACTACCATTTAAAATAAATTTCACTCAAAAAACTTTTTAACCTATGAATCTTGTTGGAGACGCTCTCACTATCTTAATAGCTGGTTATGACTAACGAAAGTAAATCCGGTTATATTTTTGTTTTATGTAGGTGTCGTTTGCTAGCTTTAGTGGAAACATTTGCTTCCAAAACAATAGTTGTAGTCGGAAAACTACCAAAATTTAGTCTCCAAAGCGAAAGGTAGTATCTTTAATTCCAATACACAGTAGTCTGCATGATATTCTTCCTCTGAACACAATGAATGAACATAATAATATTAAGAAAAATATTTGATTGTATTTGGACTTAATCATTAATTTAAAACCTAGCAGTAACCGATGATAAAAAAGGTTTCTAGCCTTACAAATGAGTTTCACTCAAATTTTCAATTTAGTCATATATTTCCAAACAATGTAAATTTTAAAATCATACTGCCTTCAATAATTATTTAAAGAATATTTAAGATTGAGTGAAAGTTGAAATTTTCAAAAAGCATGTTTTGAAAACCACTCAATTTTTTCAAATTTTTTCTCAAAATTTAAAATATAAGTTTGATAGAAATATGGTTAAATTGTCAGTTTTAACTAAAATTGAAATAAAATTTCACTCAAAAAATGTTTCTATTCTTTTTGTTTAATAATTTATTTTACCTACTATTCGATTTCGGTTTCCACCCAAATATTTTTAATATTCTTTTGAGTGCAATTTTAGTTCAATAATTGCATTCTTTTAGAACAATTTGATCTATATTTAAATCTATTGTACCAACTTTCTCTAAAATTTTTGAATGAATATTTCATACAATATTGTTAGATCTACAAAAATCGGGTTAGATCTACCAAAATCTGTAGCTCAGCCGTGGCTGTACTAATTCTTGTTGAAGGTATTTATGAGAGCAGCTCGACTTAAGATACATTTAAAATTTATCTTTCGATTTAGTATCGGTACTCAGCTTAACGCTAAAAAACTTAAAAATAGTAGTCGTGTGGATTGTAATATAGATGGTACTACTAACATGTACTATTTACTGAATTTAGCGTCTATTTATCTGCAAATGCACGGTACATTAATTGTACGTATATTTTGACCGACATTTTGAGAGAACGCAGTAAAACCGCAAAAAAGTAATCAAAATTGAAATAATAATATTCTTTTTTTGACTAGTTGACAACTAGCGTAGAATTTTAATATTTTTTAAATATGGCAACTCATTGTGAAGTATCAGCCAATGTTTTTTTAGCTCACGTGGTAATTGATCGTCTCAGTTCAATTTTTGGAGCAGGCTAGTTTGGAAGCGTATTAATTTGGACGATAGCTGGTGCTAGCTATTCTAATCGATCAAAAACCCGCGTGGCTTCCGAAAATATTTGCCGTGTAGTTGCTATCAAGCTTGCTGTCCAAAGTTACTTGGAAGTAGAAACTACCATCAATATTCAATCCACTTAATAGTACTTGTGCAGTAAAATACCTTTAAGGAGTCCAATTAAGTTTTCGACCTCCACCACCAAAATTAGCGACATCAAGTTTAATAATAACTAGAGGAGTATTTGGAAGACAATAATCGCATTCGAAATTATTTCCACGGTTGTCGTTTGATTTAAAGAAGGCTCAAGACCTTGGCCATTAAGATTTTTTGATCCCTGTTTTTCCATCTCATCTCTTTTCCACAGTTGAGCAAACCTGCAGTGATGTTGAACGTTCAGCACCCTGGAAACGCAATTTGTTAATGCTGGAATTTGCAACCAGGCAATAAAATATTTTACGATAGTTGGAGTGTTAACACCATATCTTGCCCGAATCGTTTCATATATTGTAAAAATCACCCCAGCTGTGAACTCTTACGATACTCGGAAACGAGCTCTTATTAAACGATTAAGTGAATCAGAAGCAGCTAAAATTAAAAGAGTTCTTGGTAAAGTTGAGGTAGGAGATAAAAACAGTAACAGCTATTACGAGAAATATTTTCTACACTACAGATTCTCTAGGATGTGAAATTACCATCAAGAATCCGTACAGTCATTGCCAGCTGTAATGGGGACCTAGATACTACAGCAGAGCTTGCAGACAAGGTCGTAGAGGCTTGCATGGGTTCCGGAGTTATGGAAGTAACTAATATCAAACCATTATCAAAGTCACATCAAACTATCGAGCCATCATCATCACATGGAAGTTATTTAATGTCATCAAATGAAAAATTACGTCAAGATAACATTCATTTACAATGTCATTAATGAGTTGACTAAAACGATTAGCTCAAATCATATAAATAATTTCAACAAATCTCGTTCATCGTCAACTCGTAGATATAGTTCATCCTCAAGAAGTCGTATTGTAAATGGAATTTGCTGGTATCACTTTAGATGGTAAAACAAAGTGATAAAGCAAATAAATATTTAGAAGGTTGTTCTAAATTCGGAGATAATTCATGTGAAAAAAACTGAATCAATCAGCCGACGTGGCGGTAATTGGAGACATTTTTAAATAAAGACGTCTCATCATTCTCGAAAGATCTACACGTAAAAAATGTTTAGTTGATACATGAGCAGAAATATTAGTTCTTCTAGTTACGACGGGAGACAAATTGCGTGGTAAGTCGTATTATAATCTCTACGCAGCCAAATCCTATGCAGCAAAATCCAATTCCTCATTTAAAAGATTTCTCACTTCAATTAAACGGACGCACCATTTTTGCCACTACAATGACATTGAAAAAATGTCATTGTAGTTGAAAAAACAGCAATAACGACTTCATTTGGTCTTTTTGAGTTTTGGAAATGACGTTTGGTTTACGAAATGCTGCGCAACCTTTCCAGCGGTTTATGTACACTGTTTTCAGAGGACTAGATTTTTGTTTCGTGTATATCGAAGATCTCCTCATCGCTTCACGTTCGGTCAACCCGAAACCGTCAAACAACTTAGACGATTCCTCGGAATACTAAATTTTCACCGTCTTTTTATTCCCCACGCCCGAAGAAATCAGGCCATCCTTAATGACTATCTTAAAGATAGTAAAAACAAAAAAATGACAAACGGAAAATTATTTGGACGGACGAAGCAGTAGAAGCTTTCAACTTAAACAGTTAAGTCAAGCTACACGGAAGATAAACTTGCTGTCATGGTTGACGCTTCTGACAAGACACTCGGCGTTGTACAATTCTGCGTAACAACAGCTTGGCAACCTCTCAGTTTCTATTTAGTAAGACTTACTGAAGCTCAACAGAGATACTGCGCATAAGACAGATAACTTTTGACCGCATATTCATTCAGCAATTTAAAACTTTCGGCACATTATTGAAGGACGATCCTTCACACTGTGTACTAACAAAAACCTTTGATTTCTGCTTTTAAGTAAAATTCTGCCAAGGCATCACCAAGACAATTTCGTCATCTCGACTTTATTGGTCAATTTACTACGGACATACAACATGTGTCTCGAATAGACAATGTCGTTGCAGACATTTTAACGCACGCTTAGATGAAATCTCGCTTCTTCCAGCGATCGACTATGAACAAATTGCCGACGCACAGCTGGACGACGAAGACTTGAAAATACTTTTGGCAGACAACACATCGTTGGTTTTTCAAAAGTTACCACTTTTTAATTCAAGTCAGAATATTCGGTGTGTTTAATGCCAATGGACTCGGTTGCAATCTTGTGGCCAAAAATGAGGCGTTGTCCAAGATCCAATCCCCAAAATCCATAAAATTTTTATGCCAAATTCTTATTTTATTTTCTCGTGTCCAGTTGAATGCGTTTGTTGGTTGTTTTTATTAAAGCGGTATCTTCTCTTGTCCAGGTAAAAGCGGGTTTTAATTTATCAATGCTGTATATCTCTTGTCCAGGTGGAGGCGGGTTAAAGTTAAAATTTGGTAATGCGGTATATCAAAATCACTGTTTATTTGTTCTCACTGTATTTTTTATAACAACTTAATCGCTGAAGTGTTATTTCTCGACTGCACTAAACAATTTTTATTTACAATATTTTATGACATTCCATTTTATGACATTCCCCCTACTTTGGGAAGAGACATCTATTGTTTTCAAAAAATATTAACCAATGCCATAAAAAATTACCCAATATTATTTATGGGTAAATAATATGGGTATTACATACAAATTTATAGTAACTCGCTATTCTTGATAGCAACTAACATAGAAAAAAACAATATTAATAATAATAACAATAACAGATGTCGTGATGGATGGTCAGCATTAAAACCAGTGGCGTATCATTAAGTGTTGAGCCATCTTGAACATACTCGCCCACCGTTAACGATCCATTTCGTTAACCAACAGGAAGTTTACAAATTTTTACTATTGGTCTTTGTAACGTTGTACTAGAAGTTTTGATGGTTACCACCCTAGTAAGATTGTCATCACCGGGATGAGTTTCCAGAATTCGCCCAAGAGGCCATTTACAAACTGGTAAGTTGTCTTCTTTGATAAGAACTATGTCGCCAACTTTAATCTCTTCTTTCGGTTTTTGCCATTTGCGCCTCTGTTGAATGTTATTTATATAATCCGTGCGATATTTATTCCAAAATATTTGAATTCTGGCTTGAATTCGTTGCCATCTAGACAGCGTAGAATTTGCTGCATTTATATGTTTTTCAGGAACAGACCCCGTTGATGTTCCTATCAGGAAGTGAGCGGGCGTCAGTACTTCGTAGTCATCATCTGTCGATGTAACGCATAAAGGACGTGAATTTAAGACGTTCTCAATTTGACATAATAGGGTCGCCATTTCTTCAAAAGTAAGATTCACGTTTTTTCGTCGTTTTTAACAAATGCGTCTTCACAGATTTCACGGCCGACTCCCATAATCCGCCGAAATGTGGAGCTGCTGGTGGAATGAAATGCCAATCTATACCACTTTCGCTTAAAAATTCTGAAATAATATAATTTTTATTAATATTTTGAATGAGGTTGTGTGCTTCATTTAAGATTCTCTTTGCGCCAATGAAGTTGGAACCATTATCCGTGTATATCTTTCTTGGTACACCTCGCCTTGCGGAAAAACGCCTCAATGCAGCTAAGAAGGCTTCGCTGGTAAGGTCACTTACTGGTTCTATATGAACGGCCTTGACCGACAGACAAACAAATATACAAATATATCCTTTGACAGGGTTAGTGCCACCTCTGCCCTTCTTTGCAGCAAAATACAGTGGACCAGCGAAGTCTATTCCACAATTGGTAAATGGTCTGGTTGGTATTACTCTCTCAACTGGAAGATTCCCCATTAACTGTGCACTGGTCTTACGTGCATATTTTGCACAGATCACACAATTTTTCAATATTGATCTTATTTTGGTACGGCCTTTAACTATCCAATATTTTTGCCTTATTAGATTGTTAGTTAGTGTGGGCCCGGCGTGTAAATTTTTTAAGTGCGTCTCCCATATCAGTTTTTCGGTAAAAATATGGTTGGATGGAAGTATCACTGGGTGTTTATTATCATATTCGGAATCGGTATTGAAGAGTCTACCACCAACTCTCAACAAACCGGATGCATCTATGAACGGCGCTAAAGATAATAAATTTGATCTACTGTCCACCACTTTATTTCTGCGTAAACTGTTGACATCAGTATGAAGTTCACTAATTTGCACCCAAATGATACACGTAGTTTTAGCAGTTTCAATCTCCTTTGCTTTCAGTTCACCAGAGATTCTTTGCGCAGGGTTCTTTGTTTTCGAATTTCTGATAAAGCGTCTTACGTATGCTACCACGCGGAATATTTTTTGGAGTTTCGCTCGTCGTGCAAATAAATTACCCAACCAATCTTCTTGTATTGTAGTCTGAAATATGTTTATTGGTAATTTAGTTTTACTGAGCTCGGCTTTAATCGCGGTTTCTTCTGATGTTGAGCTTGAATGAGTAGTTGGCCAAAGGGTTTCGGATTGTTTTAGCCAATCAGGACCTTGCCACCATTGTTTCAACTTTAGCAATCTTTGTGGTGTGATTCCTCGGGAGCCATGGTCGGCAGGATTATCCGCAGATCTCACGTGACCCCAATGTTGTCTCGGAAATTTGTCCAATATCTCACTGGTTCGGTTGGCTATAAAGGTCTTCCATCTGCTTGGATATGTTGAAAGCCATGCTAGCACAATGGAGGAATCTGTCCAGGCATAATATCTAGCATCAGTTATTATGGTCTGTTTCACAGCAAACAATAATTTGGATAATAAATGCGACGCACATAGCTCTAATCTAGGAAGAGAAATTTTCTTTACAGGTGAAACCTTCGTTTTTGATGCCAGTAGATTTATAACTATCTCTCCTTTTTCATTAGTTGTTCTACTATAAATAACTGCGCAGTAGGCGACTTCACTGGCGTCTGCAAACCCATGTATTTGAATGTTTTGGTAATGGTTTGTAAAACGTGGAATTTTGACTTCTTCGAAGTATTTAAATTCTTCCCTCACAGTCTTGAAATTGTTTTCGAAAATTTCAGGAAGTTTGTCATCCCACTCAATTTTTAAGAACCACATTTTTTGAAATAAAATTTTCAATAGCACGATAGATGGAGATAGGAATCCTAAGGGATCAAATACCCTTGAAGCCTCCGATAATATTTTTCTTTTATTTATTGGACCCTGCTTTTCTGAACTGACTCTAAATGTGAAAGTATCATCGAACTGATCCCAATGAAGGCCAAGAACACTTACTGTAGAAGCTTCATAATTGCATAGTTGAGTGATTGTTTCATTATTAAAATCATCACTCAGACTTGGTATGTTTGATCTCCATTTTCGCAATGAAAACCCCCCTTTCTTCAAAAGTAAATTTATATTTTCTTTGAGATCAATCGCACTTTGTAGATTTTCACTGCCCGATAAGAAATCATCAACATAAAAATTGTTTATGATATGAGGAAATAAAGCTTTATCACCATTGTCACGAGCTAATTGCTGGAGAGACCGAATAGCCAAGTATGCGGAACATGCAAGACCAAAGGTCACTCTTGTTAATTGGTAATGACGAATTTTTTGAGTGGAATTCTCTCGCCATAATAACCTTTGATAATTAGTATCATTATCAGAGACGATCACTTGTCGGTACATTTTCTCAATGTCAGCGGTTAATGCTATCCTGTTACACCGAAATCGCATTAATGTGGTCCAAAGTGTTGGTTGAATAGTTGGTCCGACCATCAAAATATCATTTAATGATACTCCGTTACTAGTTTTGCTGGAACCATCAAAAACCACTCGCATTTTCGTCGTGTTACTTGATTCCTTGAACACTGCATGATGAGGCAAATAAAATGCTTGGTTATCGCTTAATTTATGTTGACTTTCAGGTATTTCGGTCATATGCCCCATTTCTATATATTCTCTAATTTGTTCTATGTATTTGTTTCTCAAGTTCTCATTGTTGGACAACTTACGCTCCAGAGCTAAAAATCGTCGTGTTGCAATCATCAACGAATTGCCTAGCTTAGAAGGTGTTTCACGAAATGGTAGCTGTACGATAAAACGCCCGTCAGTTTGCCTTTTAAATGTTTTATTAAAAAAGGCCTCACATTCTGTATCTTCGGGTGAAAGTTTATTGACTGTGGTTACCTCTTCGATTTCCCAAAATCGTCGCAGAGTCTTATCAATGTCAACATCTATTTGAATATTGAAAGAACTGGATGAATTTGAAATTGGAGTCGACTTAGGCTGACCAGATACAACCCAGCCAAAGACAGTTTTCTGTAATATAGTTGACCCTAGTAGTCTGCGATCGCTTTCCAATATTGTGAAGAATTTATCTGCCCCGATTAATATATCTATTTTTGCTGGTTTACGAAATTCAGGATCAGCGAGTTGTATATTCTCCATAAATTCAATATCCCCGTTTTTTAAAGTGTACGCTGGTATTTTAGAAGGAAGTTTATTGATGATTAATGCACTAACCTCTAGTTGTACCTCATGATCGTACAATGACTGCAGCACTAGCACGCTTCTGCCTTTTGATTTTATTGAACCAGCTGTTATACCCGTTATATTGACATTGGCTCGGCCTCGCTGTAAACGGAATCGTTGGACACAATCTTCAGTTATGAATGAGGATTGTGATCCGGAATCGAGTAGTGCTCGACATCTGAATCTCTCCCCGTATTGGTTTTTTATGTTTACACTGATGGTTGGTAGAATAGCTTGACCATGACTAGATGATGCTGGCTGCATCATTGTATTAAAATTCACCGTCTCAGTTTCCTCTCCTTTCTTCTCAATATTTTCTGATTCAGGATGCAAGGTCAAATGATGCTTTCGCCTGCAGCGCTTGCACGTAAATTTAGATCGACATACAATAGCCTGATGTGTTGCTGATAAACAGTTAAAACATAGTTTCTTCTCAGCAACCATTTGTCTTCGTTCTGGTACTGGTAGCGCCATAAATTTTTCACATTTTCCCAAGTAATGTTCACCGGCACATAATGGACATACACTTTGAGATTGTGTAGATAACGAAGCAATTCTTTTTGGAGCATTGGTTTTGGTTTTTTGCATTGAATTAAGACTTTCAAATGCGTCACTTCTCTTATTTAAGAATTTAAAAAAGTCCGCCAAAGAAGGAAAATCAATTTCCGCTGTTTCGTGCGCCCATGCTTCCTTTGATTCATTGTCTAATTTGCTTACAAGTATATAAACAAGCCAGGGATCTCGACTCTCCGCCTTTTCACCCAATACTTTGAGCCCCCGAATAACTTCATCTGATACATCAGCTAGATGACGAAGTGTTTTGGCACAACACTGATGTAAGGTTGGCTGCTCCATAAATTGTTTCAATAAGGTATGCACAACGTGTTTTCGTTTATCGTATCTCGTTTTTATCTTGTCCCAAGCTTCAACATAATTGGCCTCAGTGACGCTTAAGTGATTAATTAAAGAAAATGCTTCTCCTTTAAGTAAACCTTTTAGATATTGCAATTTGTGCACTTTAGATATATTTGCATTAGAATGTATGGAAGCTTCAAAAAGGTCACGAAATGAAGGAACATCTGAATACTTTCCACTAAACACCGGAATATTTACTCGAGGTAATCGCACTTCGCTTTCACGCTTATTTAAATTAGACAACTCATGTATAAAATTAGTTTGGTTAAGCAGAAGTGCATCCATGTTACCGTTGCCTTGATTAACATTGTCTTCCTCATGCACCTTTTCCAATCTGACAAGTTTTTGTTTTAATTCAAAATGGTAGGTCTCTATTTTATCTACCATATCCGAATTTGCCTCGTCAAATTTTCCTTTGAGGGTTTTTTCTAAAGTTTGAAAATCTTTCCATTCATCATTTAACAAAGCTAAACATGCTTTGACTTCACTAATGCGAGTCTCGTAATCAATCGCAGTTACTTGAACTTTGATTTGTTCGAGAACCTTTAGCATGCGTTTTATTGCTCTAGTCTCCTCCATTTTGTAGTGCACAAGTTTTCAATTATTTCTGTGACGCTCGCTTATATTTTCACTCACTTATATTCACTTATATTAAATCGGTATAATATCGCTTTATTCGTACCGTTAAATTGATTCACTTGTTTGTAGTAACTAAACTTTTTACTCACAGTTTATATCCGGCTCGAAGGACCATGTTTAATGCCAATGGACTCGGTTGCAATCTTGTGGCCAAAAATGAGGCGTTGTCCAAGATCCAATCCCCAAAATCCATAAAATTTTTATGCCAAATTCTTATTTTATTTTCTCGTGTCCAGTTGAATGCGTTTGTTGGTTGTTTTTATTAAAGCGGTATCTTCTCTTGTCCAGGTAAAAGCGGGTTTTAATTTATCAATGCTGTATATCTCTTGTCCAGGTGGAGGCGGGTTAAAGTTAAAATTTGGTAATGCGGTATATCAAAATCACTGTTTATTTGTTCTCACTGTATTTTTTATAACAACTTAATCGCTGAAGTGTTATTTCTCGACTGCACTAAACAATTTTTATTTACAATATTTTATGACATTCCATTTTATGACATTCCCCCTACTTTGGGAAGAGACATCTATTGTTTTCAAAAAATATTAACCAATGCCATAAAAAATTACCCAATATTATTTATGGGTAAATAATATGGGTATTACATACAAATTTATAGTAACTCGCTATTCTTGATAGCAACTAACATAGAAAAAAACAATATTAATAATAATAACAATAACAGATGTCGTGATGGATGGTCAGCATTAAAACCAGTGGCGTATCATTAAGTGTTGAGCCATCTTGAACACGGTGTGAAATCTCTTCTGGAGTTCATCATCCTTACATTCCTGATTTTCGCACAGCAGCTTTTCATTCGGTTCATGATTTGGCTCATCTTGGTTGTTCCTTTTGGAAATTTTCCAAAAATCATGTTTTCAGAAAACATGATTCATATAAAACTATAATAAACTTTAACGCTGGTAATATTTTATCGTCACAAAATATTACCTATAAACATTTATACTGAATAGGGCTGTTTGCGATTTGTAACTTTCGAGATTTGGCATGACTGTTTCTAATAAACTAGCGCGCAGTTGCAAAAAATTGATGATGCCCAACGATGAATAACAAATATTTTTAAATGGCGGCCAAACAATATCGACCTGAAACATAAAACCCACAGTGTACCTAATATCAATTAAACTAGAGTTTGACTTTGGGATAAACATCGGATACACATTGGGGATGCATCAGGTACACATCGCTTGATAACTGGCACGGCTAAAAAAAGCCAGGGTAAATTTGCTACTATTCGGAAAATTGGGGATGTGGTAAATGTCAATTTAAAAATATATACCCTTGTCAAAACTTTAGAAAAAAGTAACTCAAAAACCACTTTTTTACTGTAATTTCAACTATTTTAAACCATCATTTTATTCTCCATATTGTTAACCTCAAACTGGATTGATTAGTCACCAGTCACTAAACTATATTTAAAGGTCATTTCAAGGACAATATATGAAAAATCGCGAATTCAAGTATTTAATTTGAATTTTTAATATCGTTACTTGTACATAGTGAACAAGTCCTATTACTATTACTACATGTACTTACATTTCGTACGGTTACATCCCATGTTCTTAGATGATCTTTTGATTTTAGTGAAGGTCGTCTAAATAGTGGTGACAACAGATGCATTGATCTCCATCCACGATTTTTATCGTGCCCCTTCAGATCGCCATGGATTGGATCTTTATCTCCATATGACCATAATACTTTAATGGTGTCTCCCTGGAAATAAAAAATTGCAAATAAAATTAATCGATGGATTTATGTTTTCAAACTAAAATTGTAAAATTATGTTTGTTTTGAATTGATTTTAAATTATGAAAAAAATTTGAATGCTTTCTTGTGAAAATTGGTGAAATTTTAGGGTCTTGATTTATTTAAAGTTTGACTACTGTATCTGAATATTCTTATCAGTACATTTTATTTAAATTAACTGCGGGTATTCAATTTTATTTAAACTCAATTCAAACACTACTCTAATTTACTTCGATTCTATTCAAACGTTAACTGTCGGCTTGAATTAGAAAATACCTGTATTGTAATTTTTATAACATTTTTATCAAGTTGGACTCAAATTTCTTTAAATTTTTGAAATTTGATCAACTTCTTGTCAAATTTTGTTAGTAGTACAATTTTTTTAACCTTATTAAATTATTTACAAATCAAACCTTTCTTAAACTCTAATTAAACTATCTAATAATTCAATTTAATTGTTAACAACACGATTTAACTTAAAACTCTTAAAGCAGTCAAACTTAAATCTTTTGGTGCTGATCAGGTTAGTGTTTTTGTTACTTTTATTATTGGTACAAGAGATTGAAATTTTTAGTACTAGACTTTGAAATGTAGATTATTTATAATTTTTTTTGTCAAATTGCAATCAAATTTTAATCAAACTACACAACAGCATTTATTTTTAAATATAGTAGTAAGTTAAAGAGAAGCTAGCTTAATTACCTAATATAATATCTTGAATCAAATATAATGAATCAAATTATTTTTAAATTTTTAAATTTTTCAAGTTTGATCTTTTTTTTTTCATTTCTATCAAATTAAATATTTTGTACTAATTACGTTAACAGTTCTTAGTTGGCTAACTGTAACCCAATTGTTTGATTGATTGATTGATTGATTTGGAGTGTACGAAGCATTAAGCAATATTTCCCGGAAAGCGCCGGGCTCACCATATACCAACTTTTACATATATTTGGAAGGTAAGAACAGGATAGTTAGATCTATTATTGAGATCGACCCGGTTACAGACACCTTGCCGGCTAATAGTTAGCATTATACAGGGTGTCCCAGAAAGAATAGATAAGCCTGGAACCCTCATAGTAGAACTATTGGGTGCACCAAAAAAAACACAAAACAAAATGAATTTCTTCTGCAGTCATCTTAAATAAAATGCATATTTGTATATTCCTGCCAAGCATAACGTAACCGATTGCGATAAATATCAGGAAACTAACCGAAGAACTCGATGAATTACTTAGAGGTCTTAAAGCATTAGGTCTAAATGCGGTAAAAAGGGATCCTTGGGTAGTACATATTGCATTAAACAAGCTAGACAATTAAACTAGGTGTCTTTGAGCAAGAAAGGCAGCAGATAAGGACTTATCGACCATTGACAAATTGTTGGTATTTCTTGAAAGCGTAATTCATACTCATCTTGAACAGTACAATTAAAACCGGCAGTTAAAGAATCCCCTTCTTTAATAATTTACCTAATTGGCTTGTGGTCCAGTTGATTTTCTTTGCGGGTAATTTTATGAAATTGGTAATCTAACGTTTAATATTAGTGTTTGTTGATTTAACCGTGACTACTCGTGCAAGTTGATCACGACCTTGATGCACTTCTATGACTTTCCCAAGCATCGATGAACATTGTCTGCAGGTTTGTTCCATTTTCTTCTTTGTTGAATGGTATCTAAATTTCAAAAAATTTTAACATGTTTCTGGACAAGCTGTCAGTGATCGAGACGATTATCTGCTCGTTCCAATATATTTTCGTCAGGGGCAGCAATTATTGCAATTATTAAGAAATGGCACGGAGTTAAAATGTCATCGACTTTATCCGTTTCAAGAATGGGCCTTTAGAAGAGGTCTTTAATTTTGAATTTCTTCAATCTGGCAAATAATTGTTTAAAATTCTTCATATGTAAAATTGTTGCTCCCGGTTTCTCGTATTAAATGGTGTTTAACGGATTTTTTTTTGATTCTGAACTCTGCAATCTGTTCTGGGGCCGAAGCTCTCCCAACTCTTTCGCAGTTAATTTTTAACGTCCTACCTTACGCCGTCACCAGCCAAATTGAGGACGCACGAATACAGGTTCGATTTTAGATCCATCTGCACGTTGCATTGCTCCAGCCAGCCTGCACTGACATGGACGATGGTGCGGCCCATGGATTCTGCACTCCAATAGGGGGTCATAGTTGTGTTCATCGTCATCACTGATCGAAATCAGGTGATGAAAAATCCCTTTTGCAACCCTCCCCCGTTGGGATTCGAACCCGGTACCTCCCGTCCCAAACACCGCAGCTTTAACCACTGCGCTAATTGCTGTGTTTAACGGATTTTACCGACGATTTCTATAGACCACCAAAGTGGGGTCCAGCTAGTGGAATTAAGTGCCATGTAATGCCTTGTGACGATAAACACTCTCCAATTTAATCCTTGTGTGGATTTGCATTTATGGTACTTTTCATTTGTCCTAGACTTTGTTTTGCTCCTATGAAATTAGAGCCATTGTCAGAATAGAAATTTGATGATTTTTCACTACGCGATACTAGTCGACGGAAACATGCTTTATGAATGCTTCCGTAGATAGGCTACTTACAACTTCTAGATATTGTGCTTTGGTTACCACGGACACAAACTCTGATATATAACCTTTTGTAGTTTCGGCATTCCTTCCTCGATGGTCTAGTATTCGTATTGGTCCAAAAAATGACATTATAAATTGCCTTCGACATTATAAATTGCCTTGTAAGGCGACATTCTAGAATTAGGCAGCTCTCCCATCAATTGTGTTTCGGTTCTTCCACGATGTCTGATGCTTGTAACATAATCATGGACTATTTTTCGGATAGTAGCCCGACTGCCAATGATTTAATAGTGTTGCTTCAATAAAGATGAAAGGACTGATGTACCAGGATGAAGATATTGGATATGGAAATTTTTGCTGCCGGCATGTTTTGAAGGTAGGATTATTGGGTGTTTAGTTTCGTAGGAGTATGTTGAATTTCCAAGGTGCTCTCCGACTTGGATTAGCTCTTTCCCATCCAGAAATGAATATCTTTTTTTGTCAGAATCGTTGTAGAATCGGTCTATGCGTAAATATTTGAGGAAGGAAGTGCTCCTGTTTTCTTTATTAACTTGATCAGTTTTGCTAGTAGTAGTGCTCCACAGAGTTCGAACTGGGATAACAGTATTTGCCGCATTGGTACCGCTCGCGTTTTTACTCTTAGAAATTGAGTTGAATATGCTCCAGATCTTTACGTTGAATCTAGACTAAGGCAGCGAATATCATTTCAGTGGAGTTCTAATTCTTCTTGAGTACCACTACCATCCCTTCAACTTTGTTCCCACTTGTTTGCTGTTTATTTGGGAAGTTTATCGTCCCATCTAAGCTTTTTCAACCAAAGCCTTTGGAACAAAATTTTGATAGCTATTACCATTTGCATTTCCGCAAATTGAATCCGGCTTTACTGGCATTAGCTGTTAAGTTAGTATTTCCCACTGTCGACATTTTCCGCCCGGTTAAAAGGTCATCCACATAAAAATTGATTGTAATTATGTTTGCAATTTCTTGGTAATCTTGCTATTGAGTACGTGTGGCTAGAAATGGAGCTTACGTTACATTATCAGTTACGGCGTTTAATTTAAATTTTCCAACAACTTTATCTGCTTCTTTTTTCCATAATATTTGAAAAAATTTGATATTTCCAACGTAGGTTGGATGGTCGGACCTGTTAGTAAAAAGTCATTAAACGATTTTTCATTTGACGTCTTGCACCACGCATCGAAAACAGCACGCAATTTTTGTGTGGTGCTATCCTGTTAGCACACCGCATGGTATGGAAGCTTCATGTTCCATGTGTCCGGTTAATTCAACTTTTTATTTAAGCTTTCACTCTATTGAATTAGTGATGGTTACAAGTCCGGTTGCGTACTGAGACTTGTCCAAGTAAACCCCGCCTTCCCATCTTCCCCTTCCTTGCGGTTATTCAAGCTCCTAAGCACGCCTTGCAAACCCCACCCCCATCAGCTCCTAAACTCTAACCGGCTATAATACCACAGCAAAGCCTCTGCTGAGAGAACTTCTGTTAACGCCATCGCAGTGTGGCTCTCACTTGTGTCGTTTTTTTATGACACTAATGGGACTCACACATCGATCCGTTACAGTGGCGGCCAAATTGGTTCACATGACTAAATTACCTTTCCCATTCCATCCTAATCCCGTTTATTATTATAATTAGTTTTGTTTGATTTTTATTTTTTTTTGCGTACATTAAATTTTTGATTCCAGTTTATCAATTGTTTTGATTGTAAAAATTTAATTTACCATTTGTTTTTTTTTCAGATTTAGTTTTTTTTGCTTTTGTTTTTCATTTATGTTTTTTAATTAACCCATGCGCGTATTTGTATCCATATATTATTTATATGTATCGAATCAAAAATTTAGCATGTATGGGTTAATCATTTTGCTTGTTGCGTTATTATTTTTTTGTTGGTTTTCATTTTTGTTTTGATTAGTTTTTTTTCGATTTATATTATTATTATTATTTTGTTTTTGTCTTTTTCCTCTGTAGAGCACCAATTCGTGTTGCTTCCAGCGCTGTTGCTGTTTTGATTTCACGGAGGTACGAACGGCCACTATTTCCACTTGGTGTGTTTTGATTTTAGTTGGGGTTCGTAGGTCCATTGTTATCAAAAGTTCCCTTTTCCTACCTTCTATCCTTCCTTTTTTTATAACGTGTGGGCGGTTTATCCTCGACTCCGATCATGTAGCACTGCTGCTTCCGCCATGGACTTTTTATATTGATTTCAGAGTGTCTTCTGATCGATGTCGGGTATGACCTACTCACATATTAATTTCCGTTCTCTCTATTTCCTTTTTATTAACAAGAATTGCGGTTGCTTCCTTTTAAACGGTCCTTTCTTTAAAAGGGCGGCAGGTTGTTTGGTTATTGATACACTTGTCAAGTGCGGCAAAATTAAGCAACCGTGACAAGTAATCATCAAAGTCACTTTGTTTTTTTATACTTATAAATATTTTTTTGTTCGTTAGTTTGTATGCCTGGCTCTGAGACCCATCTCCTGGGTGTGAGTCGTCCCCACGCTGTAAAGAGCCGCTCTTTTGGTGCGTTCGTTTCTTTGGTGAAACACTTTTGTGTCCACCCCTGAATTTTTTGTTTCGTTTAAATTATTTTAAAATTAATTTTTTTTATGTTATGTACCTGCTCATTGCCTCTACATTGTTTGTTTACAAATTAAGTAACGAGTAATGAGTAGGTATATAAAGTCGTGTTTTTGTGTTATTCGGGGGAATCGGATCAGTAATTTAGATCAGAAGTTATCGGAAATTTCGAGAAAAATTCTTTCCCTTCCTTGCGGTTATTTCATCTCCTAAGCACGCCTTACAAACCCGATTTTCATCGGCTACTGAGTTCTAGCCGGCTATAATACCGTAGCAAGGTCTCTACTGGGAGAATTTCTATTAACGCCATCGGAGTCCCACTTGTGTCGTTTTTTATGACACGAATGGGACTCACACTTCGATCCGTTACAACTTTGAGTCTAGGGAGTGCTGCTTGATATGAATCATGTAATTCCTTTTTTTCATCTTTACATGGCAGTTTTACCATGTATCTTCCTTCTGGTGTTTGCACAGTGGTTTTTGTAAAATTCTTTTCTGTAGAAAAGGTATATCTTTCAGTCCAGTTATTCGACCATTCTGCATGATTTCAAAAAAGCAATATATCACCTGGACGGTAAAATTGTTTATCTGCCAAATCCAATAGCTTAATGTATTTCCATTTTGTAACAACTATATAGTTTGATGGTAATCGTGACACAAGATTATCCAAAATAAAAACGTTGAACTGTCTCAAGTTTTTTTATAATTTTATTAAATTACAATCAAATTTCCATACTACCCACAGATTTTTAGTTTTTAATTCCTTTCCAATTGGTCAGCTGATAGTAGCTTATTGACTTTAAATTTAATCAAACTACTAAATGTTTTATTTATTGCCTAAATTCTAAGAATTTGATCAAATTGCGGACACAGCTCAATCAAACTACATGCAATTTCTTTAAATTTAATTTCATAGATTAAATTCGGTTTCAAATTTACGAAAAAGTTTGGTTAATCTCTAATCAAATTTATTGCTAAAAATTAATAATTGTAGTTAAACTTTTTTTTTAGTTGTCAGAATTTTATAGAATTTTACTTGATTCAAATTTCAAATAAACTTATTGACTGTAGGTTTAATCAAGAAATCAAATATTTTATTCAGTTACATGTCCAACTCAACTTAAACCCTTATACCATTTTTTCTATTTTTATTTTAGACATATTGGCTGTCATCAAATTTCAAAACATTTACATATAACTATAAAAACCATAATCAAACTCAAATGAAGTTTTTAAATTTTTAAGAATCAATCATGAGTCAAGCTAGTTTTTCTATCAAGTTTGTTTATCAAGTTTATTAAACTTGGGTAGTTTAAGTGTTGCTTTCAAATATTGAATTGCAATTTTGGACTAACTTATGTACAATTGTAAGATTCCTTATTTAAAATTAATCCTTTATTCTAGGTACTAGTATTTCAACCGGATTATACATTGTCGAAATTTGGTGTCACAATAATTTCCTAACGTTTGGTTAAACATAAAAAAAATTTCAGCCAACACAGTTTAAAACACATCGAGGAAAGAGACAATCACATCCTGCGTATATATGTGATGCCAAAAAAATTTGGTAAAAAAAGATTTATATTAGGCAAGAGTTGGGTCATATTTCACGACCTCATAACATTTATTGTGTAAACTATAGCAAGCTATGTTTCCGTAGGTTATCCCAAGTTGGGATAGGAAAATAAAACTCACTATTTATAAATATAATTGTTGTATGCAATACAACAATTATATACCCTTAAATTATTTTATTTGTACGCACTGTATTTATTAACTTACAATATGCAATGTAACAATTATAATTAAGAATTTTAATTATATTGTTGTTGTTGTTGTTTATGATGATGATGTTGTTGATGATGATGGTCGAACGATGTAATTTCCTCGCTGGTTCAAATTGGAATGGCCGAGTCTCAATTATTTATTTTTCTTGTTTAATATAAATAACATATCGCACCATCTAGTGTTCTTAGTTGTCTTCACTATTTATTTTTCGCCATCGCACCATCTATCGGTGCACACCATGAACTGGTGTACTCAGCAATTGCAATCCAACTCCGAAATTGCTTGACTGTCAACATTATGTAAATAGACGACCAATTTTGACAGTCGTGTTTTTGTTTTATTATTATGTAAATATATATAATCAAGTTGATTATATATTTACAAATAATATGTGTTGTGATTGTGTTGTAATCATATGTACGGATGAGTATTTTATATATACTCACCCGCTACATGACTTCGCCCCGAGTAAGCATCCCCCTGTGGTGGAAGCTACTTTTTGATGTTTTTGATCCCAATGTTTGGGTTGCTACCGTCCTAGTTGGACGTGTCGACGGTGTATGCTCAGTTTACGTTTCTGATGAAACGTGAGCTCGTTTTTTAAATATCCTGCCCTTCGGCAAACTACGCGGTGCTGGAATTTTTGTCACCTTTGCCACCTGTGGTGGTTGTTCTGGTGCTGCCGAAGTAGCTGCATTAATGCTAGCTAGTAGCGTCTTTTGCCTTATTTCGGTCAGCGTTAGCAAATCATCTTTGTCGATATTCATAGTCGCTATTGCTGCAGTTTTCGACATAATATATACTGTTACTCAGGCTATGGTTTAGCGGCCCACGGGAGATAAAGCTTATCTCGACCGTGGTTGCACACGGGAACTAGAGATAGTTACAACCGAGGTTTGTATTGTTCTAGCAATTGTTTGCTTCATTTCCTATTACTGACAGTGTCTTATTTTTAGGAAGTTGTTTAACATGTGAAAGTTTCACACTTGTATGCGGACTGTTCGGAGTTTTCTTGTTGGAGAAAGTTTCTCAGCGAAAGAAAGAATTCCGAATGCCGGTTTTAATCTATCAATGCTGATAGATTGATGTTTGTTTTTGACGTCAAGTACGAAATGTTTCCGTAAACGTCGAATAACCTTGTATGGGCCATCGTATGGCGGTGTCAAACCTGTGCGCACTTTGTCTACTCTAACAAACACAAAATCACTAGTGTCTAGTGATTTCGGGACATGTATGTCCGTTTGCTTGGCTACACGAGTGTTTTTGGGCACTAGGTTGCTCATACATGATCGTAGTTGTTCGATCATAGTGTCAGTTGTACTGAGAGGTAAAATAGGGTTATCTACAAAGAATTCGCCAGGCAGCTTCAGTGTTTGTCCGTAGACAAGCTCAGCTGGGGAACATTTGAGATCCTCTTTTACAGTAGCTCGGATACCTAGTAGTACTATGGGTATCTCGGAGCTCCAATGAACAGTGTTACATCGGGATTTTAGTGATGTTTTCAGCTGGCGATGAAAACGCTCAACCATACCGTTTGATTGAGGATGGTACGAGGTGGTTCGGATCCGGTTGGAACCAAGTAGCTTAGTTAGCTCACCAAACAGTTTGGATTCAAACTGTGCACCTTGATCGGTCGTGATGTTAACCGGTACTCCGAATCTGGAGATGTAGTTCTCAACAAATGTTCGGGCAATCGTAACTGCAGTGATTTCTCGTATGCAGTACGCTTCTGGCCATCGTGTGAAACGATCGACACAGGTGAGTAGATATGTGTATCCATTAGAAGGTGGAAGTGGTCCCACTATATCTAAATGGATATGTTCAAAACGTCCCGGTGGAACGCTGAAATGCTCATGTTGGGATTTAGTATGTCTCGTGACTTTGCATCTTTGGCAGGACAAACAGGATTGCGCCCAGTGGGCCACGTCCTTATTCATACTGGGCCAGAAATATCTAGTAGATATTAACTTCCGAGTGGCTCGGATGCTTGGATGCGATATATTATGCAGTGCATTAAATATGTTTCGTCGCAGTGGTTCTGCGATATACGGGCGGTTGTTGCCCGTTGAGATTTCGCAGTAAATAGCTAAGTCAGCTAATTTAATGCGTTCTAATTTCCAAGTGGAATTAGATCGTTTTGCGGAACCAGAAAGTATATCCTGAAGTTCCGTGTCGGTTTCTTGCGATGATGCAATTTGCTTCATGTCGAAGTGAGTCTCGACAGATGAAGTTTCGTGGTTTGATGCTCGAGACAGTGTATCGGCTACCACGTTATCCTTGCCTTGGATGTGTTGTATGTCAGTCGTAAACTGAGACACAAAATCCAAGTGGCGAGTTTGTCGCGGGTTGCGCTCAGCCTTGGATTGAATCGCTCGAGTGAGCGGTTTGTGGTCGGTGTAGACTGTAAAATCTCGACCTTCGACATAGTATCGAAAATGTTTAATTGCTTGGTAGATAGCTAGTAGCTCTCTATCGAATGCGGAATATTTTGTCTCAGCATTCGAAAGTTTCTTCGAAAAGAAACCAAGCGGCTCCCAATCCCCATTGTTACATTGTTGCAACACGGCGCCTACAGCAGTGCTTGAGGCGTCGGTTGTGACACTAAGTTTAGCGTCATGTATTGGATGTGCCAATAGTACAATGTTTGCTAAAATGGTTTTTAGCTTGTCGAATGCCTGTTGACATTCGTCTGGCCAGAAGAAGTTTTTCGGCGTCTTGGGCTTCTTTAGTAAAGTAGCCAAGTGAGTGTGGATAGGACCTAAGGTTTCCGCTATCCTAGGCATAAACCTGTGGTAGTAATTTATCATGCCGATAAATTGCTGTATATGCCGGATTGTTTGTGGAGCTGGGAATTCCCGAATGGCGTTAATTCGTTCAGTGGACGGCAGAATACCATTCGGAGTAATTTTGTGACTAAGGAAGTCGAGAGAGCTAGTGCCGAAAACGCATTTCGCACTGTTGATGCTCACCTCGTATTCAGAAAGTTTCTGAAACAATGTTTCCAGGTGAAACATGTGTTGTTCTTCCGAAGTTGAAGCTACAAGTATGTCGTCAATGTAGACGAACACAAAGTCGAGATCCTTGACGATTTCGTTGATGAATCGTTGGAACGACTGTGCGGCGTTGCGAAGTCCAAATGGCATTCGAGTAAACTCGAATAAACCAAATGGAGTAGTGATTGCCGTCTTGTGAATATCCTCAGGTGCAACTGGGATAAGATGATAAGCTCGGACCAAGTCGATCTTCGAGAATATCTTGCAACCTTGTAGGTGCATGGAGAAGTTCTGGATGTGGGGAATAGGATAACGGTCAGGTACCGTTACCATATTCAACCTGCGGTAGTCTCCACATGGTCTCCAGTCTTGATTCTTCTTTTTAACCAAGTGTAGTGGACATGATACTGGCGATGCCGATGGCCGACATATACCTAGTTGTATCATATGTTGGAATTCCGTTGTAGCCGCTTTATGTCGGATCGGATCCAATCTTCTTGGTCTGGACACCGGTAGATGTCCTGTAGTCACTATGTGGTGTACTACATTATGCTTAACGGGAGAATTGTAATTCGGCGGAGCTGTTAAAGAAGGAAACTTCTTTAATAGCTTGCCGTATCCGTTGTCAATCAGGAAGTTCCTGGGCGAAGGTGTGTTCGCTAGTGTCTGTGACACATTGATCGACAGTTGTGTGACTGGATCAATTAGCTTCCTGTTCTTAAGATCGACTAGTAAGCCGTATTTCTCAAGAAAGTCGGCACCAATGATAGGACGATTCACGTTTGCTATCGTGAATACGTGCGGAAAGTTCCGTCTTAGACAAATATCTACTTGCAGCAATTTGCTTCCGTAGGTATTGATAGTCGTACCATTGGCGGCTGACAAAACTAAGTCGGTGTTGACTTGGGATTTGTGGTTAATACAAGTTGTATAGGGCATGACGGATAAATCAGCGCCAGTGTCAATCAGAAACGTGAGTTTGTTCTGATTGTCCCTTATAAATAGGCGGCTAGTGTAATTCGGTCTATGGTCAGCCGCGCCAGCCAATAGACCTATTAGTTTGGGGAATTGTTATCCATCACTACAGCCTTTTGTTTTGTGATCCTGTGGTTCACAGTTGTGTTTACCTGTGATTTGGGAAAATCACATGGTAACTTACAATATTCGGCTTTGTGTCCGAATTTTGTATGATAATAACACCGTGCTGGTAGCGGGCGGACTAGTCTTATTTTTGAATTCGACCTCCTTCCAGTGGAAGGAGTACGTGATCGTGTTCGCCAGTTGGTCGCTGGACTAGCCGCTCGAAGTTCTAGTCTGTCTAGTCTGGAATTGAGTCTGTCGAGCGTGCGAGCCAGTTGCTCGTTGGTGCTCGTACTACAGGTTGTAGTATTCCCATCGTGTCTAGTAGGCACGTGGTCAGGCTCCATCCTTTCGCGGGACCGTGACACGTGGTGAACAGCGCCCACCACATGTGTAGTTGGCATTGCCTCGTGTAGCCGGTCGGCTATGATAGACAATGCGTCTGCCTCCTTATCCTGCTGTGGGATCAGTGCAATCTGAATAAATTCAGGTAGTTTCCTGATCCACAGTTGTGTAATAAGTGTCGCATTAAATCGGCCAGTGGCTAGTGATTTAATGCGCCGTAAGACTTCCGATGGACGTTGGTCGCCCATTTCAGTCTTCTCTAGCAGCGCTTCTAATTTCTTTCTGTCTGAGAGCGTTGTTCGCTCGATCAGAACAGCTTTAAGGTGTGCGTATCTATTTTCTGCAGGAGGTTCCTGCAGAACATCATCGATCATCACCGCCTGCGTAGGAGACAAACAACTGATCGCCTGAGCGAACTTTTGTTTGTCGCTCGTGACCTTGTTCGCGTCGAACAGTATCTCGATCGTCTTGAACCAGGATTCCGGATTAGTAATCCAGAATTCTGGGAGACGAATGCCAGTGGCTGAGATCTTGGTCACTTCTAGTTTGGTGTCATCATCACCATGAATAGACATGTTGTCTATTTCGTCGAACAAAACAAAACAAATGTACAAAAAAAAAAATAAAAAAAATTAAGGCTGCGCGTTGCGTGATAATTTAAACCACGTGGTTTAATTATTGGCCGTAAAAACGGACGTCGGGGTCACCAAATATAGCATATCAAGTTGATTATATATTTACAAATAATATGTGTTGTGATTGTGTTGTAATCATATGTACGGATGAGTATTTTATATATACTCACCCGCTACAAAACTTCAATCTGTATTTTCTTAAAGGTGATGGATCGCTTTGGTCGTCAAAGATGAGTTCAATCTTCTTAGTTTTCGTTTTGTCGATATGACTATAAATTTGCTATCTACATTATAATACACTATTAGTCATGGCACTTAGATGTTACGTTAGATAATTTAATTGTGGCTTTAGGGCAGTTTTTATGGGAAGTAGCAATGTAGAAAAAACATCTTCGTTATCCCATACTTGTAAAAAAATGAGCTTATCATCGAACAATCATGGTTGATTAATAATTGGTAATTGATTAAGTTTTGTTTTGAGAATACCCAGAAGCAATGTGGTGATTAACTATATATATATATATATATATATATATATATATATATATATATATATATATATATATATATATATATATATAATCATTGCTTGCCACTGCTTTACTTTGACGATTATCATAGAGAGTAAGACTAACAGTAAAATTTGTCCAACGAATAAATGTGACCAATTTGGCTTAGCCACTGTTACCGACCATTTGAATGATGCAAACGAAATTAAGTAAACCAACTCTAGCTACAGAGAATTATGCTTGATATTTTATTATCGCTTCATTTCCAAAAGCCGAAATGCAGGTCGTCTAGTATACCATAATGTGAATCTAGAGTCATAATTTAATAGCTTGCTCGATCGGTGCAGATGAATCCATGGCCTATCAGTAAATTAATTTTTTTTTCTATTTTACCTTATTTCGTTTTAAAGTTGAAATATGGCTCAATGACTCTGGCTATCGAAGTACAGTTGGTTTTAGAAACATCTACGGCCTTTTATTTTTAAATGGTCTATTAAGCATCTGTTCACCGCTTTTAAATTTTGTTTAATACAAAAAGCAGGTTTTATTGAAATAATAGCAACATTTACATAACAACGAGTCACAATTATACTTGAAGTGATTTTAAAGATACATTTACTCTTTAGTGGCTTGATTTTTAATACCACAGTAATTTAGCTTGGTGGCAAGAACATTCGGAATCAAATTGGAGGAAATTCTTAACGGTTTAAAACAGAATAGAGATTTTTAATCTACCAAGGGTAACGATTACACCATTACGATCCAAAAAGGGGACTAAATCTCACTCACTAGTTTTAATTCTAAATTGGTTTGGATGAAATATTAGGGATTTATGTAAGATTTAAGGGCTCTGTAATTCACTAAAAAGGAGAAAGAGTAAGCCTATTTTCCATTTTTTCTTTGATGTATGGAAGAAAACATAAGTTGTTCTTCCATCCGGTGAGCTGTTCCTCCTGCCTTGTCTTTTTATTTGTCTTTGCTACCACGCTCCCGTAGCTCACACTTTGGCGTTTTCTAAACTTAAACCTAGCAACTCTTTCTTGAAATAACATATCAATAGGTATCACGCCAGCTAACACAGTTGCATCTTTTGACACAGTTCTGTAAGCCTTTGTAATAACAAGAAGCATTAACCTTTGTGCACTCATAAAAGTTCTCCGGTGGTGACAGTTCATTCATTCAGCCAACCTAGCACAAGCATATGTAAGTAATGCAACCACTAAAGCTTCGTATATAGTCTTGAGAGTCCTTTGTTTAAGGCCCTAAGTTTCTTTAGCTACTCTTTTTAAGGTAAGGTAGAATTTCTTGTTTTGACGATCCTAATTGTTACTCCATTCACAGACACCAAAGGTGTTCTTATGATATCGAGTGTTTCTTCAAACTGGATCCAGTTTATAGCTGCAACCTCAGTCAGTCATATGAACGCTTTGTTTAGAGTTTCTTGCAAAGATCATTAGCTTATCATCTGCGAATACTACTTCTTGGGCGTTGTCATTCATGCTTCTGTTGAAAACGTTGTTCCAGAGGTGCGGACCGAAAATAAACTCTTGTGGGCATCCTTTGGTCACTCTTTTTTGTTTAGTCTGCCTTATTTAATGACTACATTTGCTAGTCTATTGGAGGAATAGTTATTTATCAAAAGCGTCAGACTCGTCAAGGTATACGAGAGTTTATTTTTGCTCCGATTCTTTTACTTTGTTCATCGTTTTCACCATATCATTTTCTTGACTCAGGAGTGTAGGTTGGTAGAATCTCGTTCACTTCTCTTACTAATGATAATAACGTTTTTCCATGCCTTCGGAAAATCCCTCTTTTTAGACAAGCGTTCAGGAAGCATATGATACCAGCTTTGCCCAATTTCATTGACATTATTGACTCTAAGTACTTAGAGCCCTATGGTTCTGCAATACCACGCTCTGTAACCTACTTCTCCATACTACTCTGGCTGGTTTTATTCTTTCATCCTTAAAGTATTCATTACGGTATGTCACATAGCTGCACTTCTTTTGTAATTTTGCTGTTGATTTCTTCTCTTTTTGATATATTTTGCACATTTTTGTTACAGTTACTTCTTTTTGTGATTAGCTCATTAGTCAACCCCGTTAATTTCCCCTTGTGAGCACGTTTTTGTGGTATAATTTTATCACATACACTGATAATCGTATTTGTCATACTGTGCTCTTCTATGTCCACATCGTCACATGTTTTTAGACCATCCTTGTCAAGTCGAGTTGAAGATGTTGTTGAACTTTTCCCAATATGTACGTTTCAGTGCATATCGGGAAATCTTGTTTTGAGGTTTATTGCTATTATATGTGTGCTTTCCAATTTTAAAGTGAGAACTATCGCTAGGTGATAATTTAAAAGTCGGTTGCTTTCCTCAACAACTCACCATAAGAATGAGATCAATATTTCACGAGTGTAAGCTCAATATTTGGTTTATCAATGTGGCAATAGATGATATGGATACTTCGATCGTTTGTGTCCTTATTATGCCAAAGCTTTGACTTATCATTGAAGTCGCCAGTTATGATAATTGGAAGGTTTTTAAGGCCCTCCAAGATGTTATTAAGGCTGTTGATGTAGTCCACTGGTTCACCAGAGTATGGAAAATAGATACTGAATAGATAAAAATTATCCAAATCAGACCTAACCTCAACACATACACAATGTGAGTGCAGAAATGTGAGATTCTTAGTATACCTCCTATGGTTAAATACGCCTATGGCAGCTTTGGCATTGTCACCATCACCAGTGATAACTCTTGTCAAAATCGCCAGGCCACCAACTCTACCTTTGCCCATGCATGTTCCTGCATGCAGAGTATATCGATCTTCTTTTCTTGTGCGCTTTGTCTAATTTCATGTCCAACTATTTTTGCATTATGCATATTAGGTTGGACAATCCTCGATTTTATTTGATTTTTAATCGTCATGGCAAATGGCCAAATGCATTTAGTTGGATTTAGTTCCAAATCCGGAACTCAAAACGGAACTCGAACACTGATCCGTCAATGATCCGTATTTAGTGCCAAATCTGGAACTTAAAACGGAACTCGGACAAGATCCGTCAATGATCCGGATTTAGTTTCAAATCTGGAACTCAAAACGGAACTCGAACAAGATCCGTCAATGATCCGGATTTACTTCCAAATCTGGAACTTAAAACGGAGCTCGGACAAAATTTGTCAATGATCCGGATTCAGTTCCAAATCCGGAACTCAAAACGGAACTCGAACAAAATCCGTCAATGATCCGGATTTACTTCCAAATCTGGAACTTAAAACGGAACTCGGACAAGATACGTCAATGATCCGGATTCAGTTCCAAATTTGGAACTCAAAACGGAACTCGAACAAGATTCATCAATGATCCGGATTTAGTTCCAAATCTGGAACTTAAAACGGAACTCGAACAAGATCCGTCAATGATCCGGATTCAGTTCCAAATCCGGAACTCAAAACGGAACTCGAACAAGATCCGTCAATGATCCGGATTTAGTACCAAATCTGGAACTTAAACCGGAACTCGGACAAGATCCGTCAATGATCCGGATTTCAGTTCCAAATCCGGAACTCAAAACGGAACTCGAACAAGATCCGTCAATGATCCGGATTTACTTCCAAATCTGGAACTTAAAACGGAGCTCGGACAAAATCCGTCAATGATCCGGATTCAGTTCCAAATCCGGAACTCAAAACGGAACTCGAACAAAATCCGTCAATGATCCGGATTTACTTCCAAATCTGGAACTTAAAACGGAACTCGGACAAGATACGTCAATGATCCGGATTCAGTTCCAAATTTGGAACTCAAAACGGGACTCGAACAAGATTCATCAATGATCCGGATTTAGTTCCAAATCTGGGACTTAAAACGGAACTCGAACAAGATCCTTCAATGATCCGGATTCAGTTCCAAATCCGGAACTCAAAACGGAACTCGAACAAGATCCGTCAATGATCCGGATTTAGTACCCAATCTGGAACTTAAAACGGAACTCGGACAAGATCCGTCAATGATCCGGATTTAGTTTCAAATCTGGAACTCAAAACGGAACTCGAACATGATCCGTCAATGATCCGGATTTAGTACCAAATCCGGAACTTAAAACGGAACTCGAACAAGATCCGTCAATGATCCGGATTCAGTTCCAAATCTGGAACTCAAAACGGAACTCGAACAAGATCCGTCAATGATCCGGATTTACTTCCAAATCTGGAACTTAAAACGGAACTCGGACAAGATACGTCAATGATCCGGATTCAGTTCCAAATTTGGAACTCAAAACGGAACTCGAACAAGATTCATCAATGATCCGGATTTAGTTCCAAATCTGGAACTTAAAACGGAACTCGAACAAGATCCGTCAATGATCCGGATTCAGTTCCAAATCCGGAACTCAAAACGGAACTCGAACAAGATCCGTCAATGATCCGGATTTAGTACCAAATCTGGAACTTAAAACGGAACTCGGACAAGATCCGTCAATGATCCGGATTTAGTTTCAAATCTGGAACTCAAAACGGAACTCGAACATGATCCGTCAATGATCCGGATTTAGTACCAAATCCGGAACTTAAAACAGAACTCGAACAAGATCCGTCAATGATCCGGATTCAGTTCCAAATCCGGAACTCAAAACGGAACTCGAACAAGATCCGTCAATGATCCGTATTTACTTCCAAATCTGGAACTTAAAACGGAGCTCGGACCAAATCCGTCAATGATCCGGATTCAGTTCCAAATTTGGAACTCAAAACGGAACTCGAACAAGATTCATCAATGATCCGGATTTAGTTCCAAATCTGGAACTTAAAACGGAACTCGAACAAGATCCGTCAATGATCCGGATTTAGTTCCAAATCCGGAACTCAAAACGGAACTCGGACAAGACCCGTCAATGATCCGGATTTGGTTCCAAATCCGAAACTCGAACAAGATCCGTCAATGATCCGGATTTAGTTCCAAATCCGGAACTCACAACTCAATTGACGGATCTTGTTTGAGTTCCCTCAAACAAGATCCGTCAATGATCCGGATTTAGTTCCAAATCTGAAACTCCGAAGCTCCAAAACCGAATTTAAGGTCTTCTTTCAACCTTAATGTCTCTATAATAATAAGTCATTACCGACCTTTTTGATTTCAATTCATTAGGCCGTGGGTTTTATCACCTCCTACACTTTGAATTTAACGTTTTCGCTATTAGCGAAGTAACAATGAGTTGGTTTCCATTGAGTTTTTTCCCCTTATTGGAAGAATTAGGAAAGCTTGGCTCAAGTACTGGTGGCTGTGCTTAGGACACCTAATTCATTTTTGGTTGCCGGGTTTATGGGTTTGAATGATCTCCACCCGCTCGTGTAGTCGACCTTTTAGTTCCATTTCTTCTAGGCACATTACCATTCCAACATCTCTGATGCAACTAAGGCTTTCATACAGCCTATTGCGCTCAGCAATACTAATTTTGCTTAACGACTTGATCTCGGCCTCTGAGGCTTTGATCGCATTAGTTAGGTGACTCGCATCAACTTCGCTTGTTATCTCTTTTTGATTTATAGATGCTTCTGGCTGCACTGCTACGACGACGCAATTAACTGCTTATATGTAAACGACATAATATCCTCAATAGGATATGTTGCCTTTTTTATTACAGGAGTATAGCAACCACTTTTTACAAAAAAAACATGAATTTGGTAGAATTGAGTCTTGGATTCATTTGTTTTATAATGATTGCCACTCCTCCGCTAGCTTGGTTAGGACGATCATTTCTAAAAATTTCCATCAATTATAATAATTTTTCATAGGAACGCCGTTTCTTATATGCCGTTTTTAAGAAAATACATTTCAAAGAAAAATAGGAATAACTGCCTCGGGACCGAATCATTTGAATATAACATAATGAAATGTTACTGGTGCATAAATTTCTAGTACTCACATCAAATTTTAACATCATAATCGATATAAGATTTTAAATCAAATAAATATCGTATCAAATTCAATTGAAACAAATACAAAAACAACAAGTTTAATTCGAACACAGAAGCAACATTTTTATCGGATATACAGAATTTGTGCTAAGCTTTTAAAAGCTTTTCCTTCGAAATAAATATTTTCGTGGGTGTGGGCTTATTTTTTTTGCCGGCTATACTTATGCACACCACCGATTTATTTATTTTTTGATTTGCGTATTTTCTTAACGGGGAGCAATATAGAACATTTTTATTTGTGCGTTGTACTGTACTTTTAGGGAGCATTTCAAATATTTATACAATGAATTTTTGAACCAGGATTGATTAAATATATTTTTTGGGAAATTTTCGTGATAATTTTAATAATCGTTATATTCAACGACATTATTTACATATAAGTATATATTATGTACATCGATATAGACGATTCTCGATGTGAAACGATAAGTAAATAAAATGAAAAATCGTTATTTGGGGATGTAAATCGTGATTGGTATCAACGAGTTTTATCGTCTATAGTAAAATAATGTAATTTGATATCAATTTGAAAATATTGTAAACGATGTAAATATGAAGTGTTAGAAACGATTTATGTTTATGTTACAATTTGATTTATTGAGGAGAGTGACAATTTTCAATTCTTGCAAATGTTATTGAACTTGACCTTTTTTTGATTCACATGATTAATTCTCGTTAAAAACTTGTACTACGACGTAGTAAAAAAGAACCCTATACCAGTATATATATGCTAACATCAAAGTGTTTACGTTATTAAAACATCTTCATGGTACGTTATACCATAGATTAAGATATAATAAAGATGGCCCATACACAAGCAACAAAAATGTATATCTAGAAATAATAATAGAGAAAGTAAAAATAAAAAGAAGAAACCATTTTTCTTGGTAACTTTATATGAAGGTTTGTAAAAACTGGTTGATATATTTAAATTTCTTTGTTATTGACACGGATTCATTTCGTGTGCGTCCATCCTACTCAATACAGTACATTCGACTCTCTTTCATAGAGGTCGTATATATATTACACAGTTGATGGGTAATCCTCAACTGATCGAAAACATAACTAGTCGAAAATTAAATTCGATACATAATAATTCCCGCCTACATATTTAACAAAATTCAAACTACTTGCTAATGGAATTAATTGTTTATCTGAATTTAAGTTTGACTTAAATTTTTTATACTTTAATTTTCTTTACTTTGAATTTAATTTTTCATATTGAAATTTTTATTTGGACTTTAAATTTACTTTACTGTGTTTCACTATGCAATGAAGTTGCCCCAATTTCCAGGTGATCTTCCCGAATTTCCAAATAGGCTATTGTTTATAAAGAATTTCGCTTGGAGTCTCTGCCCCTCTTTAACAGATCGTATATCGATTTCTTTTTCTTGAGAAAGTGAAACATTATCTTGCACTAGACACATGGCATCGAGTTTTATGCGAATTTGTCGATTTAAATAGATTTCTCCCGGCGATTTCCCATTTGCTAATGGTGTGGCTCTGTATCGCAACATAGTTTTTAGTAATTTTTGATTCATTGGAATATTTTCGTTCACCATGGTCTTCAGTCGATGCTTTAAAGTTTGAACGTTCTTTTCCGCCAGTCCATTTGTTGCTGGATGCTGTGGTGCAATAAATTTCTGTCGAATACCATTGCTACGGCAATATTTTTGAAACACTGGTAAATGTTGTGGCGTTCTCAGAAACCAATACGACGGGATATCCGTCATTTGCAAAGATTTCATTTACAAGTTGAATAGTTTTATCTGAATTCGGAACTTCACGTAATCCCTTGATTTCTGCCCATCGTGATTTTGAATCGATTACACCCAAAAAATAGAATCCCAGTCACGGTCCGGCGTAGTCGATATGGATACCAATTATTTGACAGCTCTTGGCAATCCACTCTAGATGCTTCCATTGTTTTTGCTTTCGTGACAATTTCTCTAAACTCAGTATTGAAGAATTTTTCCCTTTATACCGTTATCCTTTATACCTTTAACAAATTGAGCTCGAAGAAACAAGTCTGCTGCTGATGTACTGATTTCACATTGACACTTTACTTTAAAATCACATTCAGCAATGTTACAGCGTAACATTGCTACATAATCTGCTATTTTTTCCTGTTCTCGTTGATATGTCGATAAAAAATAGTGTTGTCTCACTAACGAGCTTTTTTTGGCTCTAGATGCTTTCCTAATTCAGATATTAATTGATCATACTCTAAATCTCCCGGTATTTTTGGTGCTACTAAGGCTGCTAATGTATTATAATTTGATGCGCCTATTGAACTTAATAGCATCTGTGCACTTTTTGTTTTATCTTTATCCAGTTTTTTTCATTTTGATGTAATTTTCGAACCATTGACAGTAATATTTGAAGCTTTCTTTTTTAGCATCAAAATTTTCGAACGCCGGAATGTCTGAAATGGTAACATTCGATGATTGACTACCATTACGTCTTTCTCCAGATAAAATTGATTCGATCAATGCTTTCTGATTTTGATTCATTGCTTTCATTAATTTTTGCATCCATTTTTGCACTTGAATTATTTTACGAAGACAAATATGGATTTCGTGTGCGTCCATCTTACTCAATACCATACATTCGACTCTCTTTCATAGATGTCGTATATGTATTACACAGTTTATGGGTAATCCTCAACTGATCGAAAACATAACTAGTCGAAAATTGAATTCGATACATAATAGGACATTTCTTTATATCTTAATCTATGGTTATACTTACAGTTATTGGTAAATCGTTTGGATCGCATGTCTCTAAATTTCGTCGAAATTGAATCATTGTATGCGTTCCATTCTGCAGCCCATTTTCAACGATATAATTTTGCGTGTCATCTTGTAGTGGTGCCCCATTTCCATGGTGTGGTCCATGACAATCCTAAAATAAAAAAAAATATATTTAGTTAAGGATTGACTCACATAATAAAATGACTATACCATATACACAAAACGTCACACTCGCAACCAATAAATTCGTAATATGGTAATGACCAATTACCCAATCTGTCATCAGTTTATAGTTTAATATTCATTCATAACATTTTACAATATTAAAAAAAAAAAGTCACATCAAGTTTTTTTTAAAACTCGATCAGAATACCAATTAAACGATATCGAACTTAAACAACTTCAACAAACACTAAAAAAATCCACCGTAAATAGGCAATAAATTATACACCGAATGTGAACTTCTTTTGAAAGTAAATTATCTTCATTTACTCTCGATGGTATATACTCGTATCAGGTAAAGTATAGTCGATCGTCATGGTCGATCGAACTGAAATTTTAAATTTACACTTTACACGCTACCAGTTTGTTGATCGACTATATATAACAACATTTAAATTAAACTATTTTATATTAAAAGTGTACAGACGATTAAATTGAAATTATTATTCAGACCAGGTTTGAAATGAATTGAATTGAATTCATTAAAAAAAAAAAAAAAAAAAAAACTGGTAAAAAACTCGGTATCACCAAGTCATGTCAATCATGTTTTGGTCGACAAGTAGAATAATAAAACATTGAAACCGAATTAAAATTCAAAATATAATATTTACTGGTGCCTTATGTTGGTGTTGCGGCTGAAATCCCATCGTGTCCAACTAGTTTTATAATGTATTTCTGGCGCTTCATTTGTTTGTGTTTTCAAAGTGAATTTTAATAAAAACTTTTCTAATATGACTGTAAAATTGGCACAAACGTTTTGGAGTTAGGTACTGCTATGATCTTTCTTTAACCAATTTCGTCTACTATAACTGATCAAACCGTACTAAAATAGACCGAAGCATATTTTTGGGTAGATTCTGGTTGCTAGCAAGACTACTTTTTGATAGCAGAACAACTTATTCTCCTCCTATAAACCATTTGACTACATGAAGGAACAGTGACAAAATTCATTAAGCGCATTTTCAGATAACTAATTTAGATGTCAAGAAAGTATCTAATTTGAACATTTTTTTTAAACTGTTCTAAATTTAAAACCTATAGGATAGTTTGAATTTCAAAATTATCCTTCGGTTTATAAACGTAGAGGTCAAAAATGTGCTGAAACGGTAGGCGATCCTCATTTAATTAAAATCCGTATCGAGACTCAAGAATATTTGGCTGAATGCAAAATGCTTGTTTTCAAGTTGACGAATGGATTTAATGACTTAATGAACTAAATGAACTACGTAATGAATTAAAAATGGAAGGCTTGTTTTTATAACCATAAAAAAAACAATTCTGTTAATGGACGAATTTAGATTCCATGATATTCGGCGTATTCCCGAATGTGCTAAACAAAGATAACAAAGGTTTATTATGTATTTGTCCAAGCCTTAAGTTATAATAAATTTAATTTAGCACGAAAATTAAATGGAATAACCGTTAAACAGGTGAAAATTTGAAGAAAATTCAATTGCTTTAAATTTTAAGAAGTAATAAAACAAAAACAGCAAATTGACCCAACCAACACTATCAATATACACAATATTTTAAAACGTACGTAAATTACAGATTAAAAAAATATATTTAGCACGAAAATTAAATGAAATGACTGTTAAACAGACAAAATATGTATTTTCCTCAGTAACATGTTACTGAGGATATATTCGGAAATAATAAATCTAGTAAAATATATTCGGAAATAATAAATCTAGTAAAAAAAGAAGATGGGCGTGTATGCCTCGTTATATTTCGTTTGCGAGCAAGTCTATGCAAGTAATTTCTATATTTAACACTTGTAAAGAAAGTTGTTTGCATTGAAGTTTATCTTTCAGAAACCCAATCTAAGAATCAGTATAGATTTTTCAGTCAAATTTTTTTACTTATTTTTTTACTTATATTTACAAAATAAAACATTTAAAGCTTGATTGATTTGTTTCTTCGGTTGAATACGTCTTTGAATATTGTTTGCAGTTATCCTAATATTTCAAAAATAGCTCGAAATAACTTATAAATACTGAAATGTCTTGATTCTAAGTAAAATTTTCATAAACAATTTTAAATCTTTTAAGTCAGCAGGTCCAAATAGCGTTATTTCTGCCGACATCCAATAAACCAGTGACTTAATGGTTCACTGGCTTGAAATGATTTTTAAATGTAGCTTGGAATTATGTTATGCTTCAAACAAATGGTCTGAAGTAAAGGTGGGAAAACTCTCTCATTGCAATCCAAAACACCTTAGGCCCATTAGCTTATCTTCGTACTCCTTGAAAACTCTACAGAGGCAGATAGAAGCTTACATTAGAGGCAGGGTCATTTTGGCTAATCTTGGTGAGGCATCCGTCCAGAAATTTGTGAGTAGAGGTACACTACAGGGTGGTGTATTATCCTCTCTTCTTTGGAACTTGGTTATAAATGAACTGTTACTAACCCTAGAGGGGTCTGGCTTTAAAGTGGTCGCTTATGCAGATGGTGTTGCTATCGGCAAATTTGGCAAATATACTAGCACCCTCAGATATCTTATGCAAAATGCTCTTAGTATCCTTACTAAATAGACCAATAGGTGCGGTCTAAGTGTTACATCTTACCATGCCACGGTTATACAGAAATACCGCTTGCCATGTGTAAACTGCTCCTAAGGGAAGAAGCTTATAAAATCATAAACAGTAGATGGGCAAAGAAAATCAAACAGGATAGATAAAAGACAAATTTTGGAAATCCGAAAAAAGTTAAATTTTGTAAAGCTGCAGGGCTCTGCAGATGATAAGCGGGATTCTGGTAAGCGAAGAAACGACAATTCTATACTTTATCAAAGATTAGTAAGCATTGAAAAAGCTCTTAACAGTTCAATTTTAATAGTTAAAGAAATTGTGTAAAACTATTAGTTAAACTTTTTATACAAAAAGAGGCAGACGTTTCAGCTCTCCTAAACCATGTTAAACTGCAAACAATAATGAAATGCATTTAAAAAAAATAAAATCATTAGAAAAACAAAGAAAATCGCAGAGACTAATTTACTTTATCAATTATCAGTAAAGCTTATCAAACTTTTTATATGTACAGTCTCGAAATCTTACAGGCTCCCGAACCACACTCCGTGATCTAGTTGTGTCGCTTACCTCAACCATATTCGCCGGTAACACATTCTGACTTGTCAACAAAGGTTCTAGATTCGTACGTTTCGTGTCGGTACCTGACTCGTCAACAAAGCTTTTTTCTTTCCTCTGGGTAGTTTCTTGAATCTCTGTTTTAAATTGAGGATATTTGTGAGATTTTCTTAAATGATACGAGTTGCGCTTCAAAATTTTCATTTTTTATTAAGAATGATCGTGGGCTATTGTGTTTCCCTATAATTTCGGCAGGATCCCATATTATATTTCTCCAGTATACTATAGGTTGTCCTTCCTAAAATACAGGTTGTCCTTCCTGGCCCCATCTTTGTTTGACGATCATAATAAGTTTTTTTCTTCTTCTGGTTAGATTTTCTCTAAGATATTCATTTCTATTTTAGGTTTAAGCAGATTCTCTCTCATTGGTACTTTGGTGACCGGATGGTTCCTATACTCTAAAAGGGCATACTGGATATCTCCATTATCTTCAATTGTTTTTTTATTAAGATTTTTTACTATGTGGACTGCTTTTACAGCCTGCGTGTTCGATTGTGGACAAGTTGGACTTTTTATATCAAATCCCCACTTTTTGCTGTATTGATACATGTCATGTTGATACATGTCATGTTGTTAGGTATCCCATGAGTAGCAAAAATAGTTTTAAAATTGATGATAATTTCCGAGGCCCGTTTGTTTTTTAACAGCAGTGCCTCTATCAATTTCAAATAAAAATCTGTTATAACTAAATAGTCATCACTTCTCACTTGCATAATATCATCAATATATTATGTGCCTAGCTCTTTGCTTGGTTTTTGTTATTCCTCCGTGAGATTCATGTAGTAGTGTTAACATTCCCAACCTTAAATTAAATAGTACGATTTCCCTTTCACCCAAAAACACAAGTCATTCTTCACAATAAATCTTATCTTTAAAATGGTTTTATCACTTCTCTAAGCTTGTTTTTTGAAGTCGGCCAACCATCATTATACAAGGTTAGTAAATTTGATAAAACTATATCCCTCACAGTCTCTTTAATCAACTTTCTTTTCTTTTCATCTGAAATATTTGTAGTATGATTCAAACTGCGCGATAAAAGTTCTGCAATATGCAATTCCTTTCCTGGGTTATACTTAACTAGCAAATCGTATTTGAATAACTTCAATTTCATGTGCTGAACCCTTGACGAGTTCATTTTCTGTATCTCATTTCTCATTACACCAACAAGAGACTTATGATGCGGGTAAATTTCAACTTTTCTTCCAAATATATAATTATGGAACTTTATATATGCATAAATTATCGCTAGAAGTTCTTTTTCGACCTGATCATATTCTTTCTCTGTGTCATTCAAGCTTCGTGAGGCATACGCTACGGGTTTTTGTTCCTGAAGTAGAGGACGACGTACCCCACCATTCTTGCTAGCATCCACCTGTATCACTGTTTCTCTTTGAGGACATCAAATGATTGCAAAATAGGTGCCTGAATAATCATTTCTTTTAACATTTTCATACACTTCTCATGTGGTTGAAACCAGCAAAATTCCACATTTTTTAAAATAATATTGTCGTAGTGGCTCCGTCATCTCGGCCAAATTAGGTATGTAATTTTTTAAGTAATTGACCATACCTAAGAATCTCTGTAACTCTACCTTGGATGTTGAATCTTTCATTCCATCGATGGCTTTGATCCGATTTGGGTTACAACTGACCCCATTTTGCCAAAAACATGGTCTAGAAATTTTAAAATTAATTTAACCTTGTCCGAAAATTTCCCTAATCCATTCAAAATTTGTTCATTAGCCCTAACAAAACTTCCTCTCCAAACTCTTGACATATGAATCAACTCTTTCTATACAATACGTATCATCATCATCACAACTAAGACCCGTATCAATTTCACTTATATTTCAACTCCGACAACATTTTGCATAATGATGCTTGCCTTTACATCAAGAACATCTTTTATTAGATTCAGGAGAGTTGCCTTTCACATGGTGCTCGGCATATTTACGACAATTATGTTTCAATTCCGCTCACTGTTCTACCTGTGATGATGATGGTGTATTACTATCATAATTCTGATATTTATTATTTTCCCCACTAAAATTTATTCTATTATCCCTATTTCCCGTCGGAGTAAAATTGTGCCTGTTTGGATGTTCGCTCTTCTATGCGGTATTTATCAATGACATCATCTAATTTTGGATCACCCTCTATGATGAACCTTTCTCGATTGAGTTGCTTTTGCAACTCTTTTATGAAATTATCGAATGTTTATATATCACATTCACTTTTAGCGTACAATATTATTGAAATGCTTCTATGTATTCATCAGCTACACAGCCTCGCATCCAATTAAATTTTTAAAAATTGAATTATTAATTTTTTCACTAGCATTATCTTTATCACCAGCTATTAAAAATACCTCAAAATCAGCCTTAAATGCGATCCATTTATTGAATAAATTTCCCTTTATACTTAAAGGCATTAGTTTGTTTAAATCTAAACTTTCCATTTTAGAAAATGTCTTTTTTCCAAATACGTAAATTTTATTTATTTTTTATTGTGTATACTATTGTACGTAACTTATATACTTAAGTTTCAAATTTATGCATCTTTACTTCAACTGCGCCATGTTATATTGATTAACCACAGATAATAAAACTCTAAATATGGTCACATTATAATTCTTTATTTCCACTCCATTATTACTTGTCTGACTTTTCGTCATGTTCATAATAGAATGTCTTCTTGACATCCCTCTCTAATTCCTATACGTATCCTACGATTACATAAATTTACATTTAGTGGTTGTTTTTTTTTGCATCGCACCTCACAAAAAAATTACATCTCAACCAAAAAATGTATTACCTACACATGAAAACAAAAAATAACTGATATGTAGAAAAAACAACCGATTTGTACTAATGGAGAGAACTTTTTCTGCTGTTTTTTTTTACATTGGTACTAAAATATAAAATTTCCTCTAGGAAATTTTATGGACAACCCTTCATTTATTTGATAAATGTCACTATCATATATTTTTGATTCAAATTTAAATAAAAGTTATTTATTTTTTTATAAACACTAAAAGCCATTTATTTTTTATTAAACTTAAAACATTTTAGATTTGCAACCATTTACAATAAATGTTTATGGAAAAATCAACGTTAAAATTAAAATTTTTAAATTTATGATTCTAATACATACGCTGTGTGCCTCAAGCCGAAAATTTCGTCTAAATCGCCGACTTTTGTAAATTGTTCATTAGTTATTCTATTAACCACCAGTTTTTTTTTTCATTTAGCCAGGGGTGGGATGTTGTAACATCACTATCGATACTATCGAAAGTGATGATCACATCACTAGTGATGAAAGTCGGTATGTTGTATCATTTTCGACAGATAATCGATAATTGTATATTGCAACACTTTTTTTTACTTGAAATGACAGCTGTTTTTGAGACATTTTAATATTATTATTCTTATTAAATAAATAAATGAACATTTTTTTCATAAATAGTATGATAAATAATTGAAGCAGTATTGGTGAATTTATTTTGTTAGTTTTTTTGTTAATAAAAAGTTCCGTCATCATCAAAACATCAAAATATATTTTTAGTGTCGTATGCTAAGGGACAAATATTTATGACACCTAATACCCTATATACAAAATTCATATCAGAATTTTACTTTGTTTTATAATAATATTATATGTTTTTATAATATTATAAATAAATAAACAAGCTTATTCTTAATTTTTGAAAATTATTATTAATAAATTTTAATTAAATTGTATTAATATTTGTTTTCCTTGAAGTCTTAACATATGTATCACTCAGATTTTTGATGAGTGATGAAACATCGAAGTTTTCGCTTGTCGAAAGTGGTACAACATACCAAAAGTGATAATTTATCGAATATCGAAAATTGTGATGTTACAACATCCCACCCCTGGTTGTGAGCTTGCTTTTCATTTTAGTTGTCAATTTTTGTTTACGTACATATAACTACAAATAAAATTGAACAGATTTGTATTTAAGAAGTTTTAAATCTACACAAACATTAAACATGTTACAAACAAAATATTCAATTTTTAACCAACTGAAGTTTGAAATTTAGAATCGTGAATAGTCAGGCACAGCTTGTAATATTAAAACTAGTGTCATCTATGAATCATTGATAAGAAATAATCAATAATTTAGAAAAGTCAGACGACATTTTTGGCACACGACAAGAATTTCAATGCACATACATAAAAAAAATTAAAATATTTCCCTTTGTAAAAAAAACAACCGATTTCTCGGTCGAAACCATGGCTTAGAAACAGTAATATAGTTCGTTGGAAGGACACTCCTTTTTATTGTAACGTGAAATTACAAAACAAAGATAAAAAACAAAAGAAATCGTAAAAACAAGTTTGCCTAAGAAATGAATCAGACCGTTGCATATTCTGCTAAACAAACAGATAGACAAATCTACTTTACAAGTGCAATGCCATTAACATTCAATTACCAATTACCGTACCTTCACTATATATTAACATCATAAATTTCATTTTTAAGTGTATGAACGGTGTCATTTTGCATTTTTATCGTTTAAAAAACTACAAAAATACAAAAAAAAAAAAATTCTTTAATCAAATCATCGATCGCATAAAAAGACTTAAGAATAACATAAACATAATTTTTTTTTTCATTTTGCGTTTGAAGTTAATTTATTATTCGAGTGTAACGTAAACCAACAGGTAAATTCTTATTACACAAAATATATAATCTCAGTTTTCGTTTTCGCGATAGTTTCGTCTCGTAAAAAATTTTTTTTTACTGGTTTTTAATATAGACACAAATACATATACGGTATGTACATTATGCTGGCGGCGTTGTTGTTGGTACAGTGTATCACGTTTTGCTGGTTAGCCAAAAAATATTTTTATTTAAACATCTATAATGGGGTGCTCCTAGGTGCGCACACTATAATTTATAGTTATATGTAATTAATTATTTTAATTGAATATTTACTGTGATCGACTACTATATTTGAAGATGAATGTGATTATACGGGTGATCGATCAATCACCCGAAATCCGAAATTTACATCTCTTATACATCTCTTATATATGCGCTATAGACTAGTATTCAATGGTGTGGTTGGTTAAAGTTGTGGTGTCTAGATTCGGATTTACGGCATCCAAAAAACCGGAAAATCAAAACCGGTTTTTCGGTTTCTTTAAACAATAAAAACCGGATAAACCGGTTAACCGGTTTATATAAATCAAAATAAAACGAACGTCCCATATTTCATTGAACTTTTGATCTTGGTGCAAAAATTACCTGCCACAGAAAATATACGTTCGTTCCGGTCACCTCAAACAATCTAAACTCTTTTAAGCAATCAACTTCCAATTCAGATTTTTTGCATTTCAACGACTAAACATTTTGAAGGTGTAGCAGGTGGTTGAAATGTTAAATCTTTTGTTTCTGTAGCTTCACTAAATTGTTCTAAACTTGAACATATAATTTCCCTTTCCATAAATAGTCTTGACATTACATCTTTAGCAAATGTTAAAGTATTTCCTTTCGTTGCATATGGTAATTCATCGATTTGGTTTGATTTTGCTGGTAACGATCCGGTTTGAATATATTTATGGAGAGAAACTAGTATTTTATTTCTCTGTTCTAAAAATCTCTTTTTCAGTGCATCATACAGTTTTAGACTTAAATCGTTATTAACTTCTCTTAACTTGCCAAAAATAAATTTAAAAATACCATCCGCTGTTAACAACGTCGCATTTTCTTTACTTAGCTCTTTAACTGCAAGCTCAACGGGGGTTAGGACTTCAATTATAGTTTGTAATAATTTGAAATCATTCTCGTGGTATAAATCGTAAAGTATTGATCCGTTTCTTTCAATACTATTTTAATGCAATTTTTAAGTTTAAGAAGACGCTCTAGCATCGGAATCAAGGAATTTCATCTTGTCTTGCAATCTAACAGTAGTGACATTTCCGTTCCTTCTTGTGATTTACGTTATGTTGCAAAATAGAATTTTTAATTTAACTGCAGATTTTGAAGTGTTTAACAATTTTCCTTGATCTTTTCAAAACATCATTAAGATTATCTTGAAGAATGTGTTTATTATTACCGGAACCATCACTGGTTTAAACAATTTCAAAATCATGGTTTACCATATCAATTGGCAATTGCAACAATTTCACGACTATCTTTACAATATACATAAAAATATAAAGTTAACTTTGGAAATTGAAGAAAACAAGTGTATTAATTTCCTGGTTCTAACGATTCGGAATGAAAATTATGAACACAAATTTAAAATCTTCAGAAAACCAACATAAACGGACCACCCAATCCATAACGACTCACACCGAGATCGCTAGGGCCAACGGGTTTCCATCGGCAAGGATGGACCTATAGAACAGAAAACACAATAGCAAGAAACTTAACGAACAGTATACTTCCCTGGTAGCGAAAGAAAATAAATACATTACATTTGACTACGACAGAAAAACAGCAAACATCATCAGAAAAGTACTGAAAAATCATGATATACGCAGGCAGCATTCAAAACTAGTAACAAAATAGGACAAAGACTGAACCCACCAAGAGCGTCTTCTCAAGATACGGGGATTTACAGACTGTATTGTGATGACTGTAACGGGTTCTATATAGGCTAAACCGGTAAATCATTCGCAACTCGATTTAACCAACATGTGAAAAAAATCGGCAAACCCAAAATAGACTCAAACTACGCACAACACATGACTGACAATAATCACAAATACAAAAGCATTAACGAAAATCTGAAAGTGATGCATAAATGTAAAAAAGGTAACATGATGACAACACTGGATTACGAAATTTACAAAAACAGACATTACAAGGACATAATAAACATTCAGGTACAGACTAAAATCAACCACTTGTTTAAAAAAATAATCGAAAATGAAAATTGAACAAGAGGACGGAGCCAAAATCATAACTGAAAAAGATATATATGAACATGGGTAAGGTGAATTCGGGTTTCAAAGTAGTATAGGCTGATGAAGAGGATAGTAATCCTCCAAATTAATTTATATATACATTTTTTAGATTTTTTTTTCTTTTTAGAAAAAAATTTGGGTAAAAAAATTAATATAAAAATTTTTATTATCACATTAAAGAAAGTATTACTTCTTTTCTGAAATAATTTTTATTTTTATATATAAAACAAGAAGTATTGAATTCTTTGTAAAACAAGGTTCCTTATAACAATTAAAACGAGGTTCCTTATTTCGTTTTTATAAAATTAGAAAAAAAGAATAATTATATTGTGATAAAAGTATACAAATACAGTGACAAAAATATCCGCATAGTAACCAATCAAATCAACCCATATAAACCATGTGACTAGCTTCACCAATCAAATCAAGTTTGCGGATATAATGATGCTTAGCAAAATAAAAACAAAGGAAAAACGGAGATAAAAATATTTTAAATTTGTTTTTAAATGGACTGCGGAGATTTTTGTCCGCATACGAGTGATTTGATTGATGACGCTAGTCACATGGTTTATATGTGTTAATTTGATTGGTTACTATTCGGATATTTCTTATATTTTATATCCGCATACGTACTTTCGCCTTAACTATAATAACTTAACTTAATTTAACGAAGTTAAATTTACAAACCTGCAACTGTGGGCCCGCAAAAACCAGTAACAAGGAAAAAATACATTACAAAAAATATTACCTCTTCACAGGAAAAAGATACTCGTGATTGGAAAAGATTTGGTATAGCTGCTTTTGTTTCGTTCAATTCAGAATAAGTTTCGTCAAATTTAATTCTATTTATTTCAAATATGATTCCAGTATTTTAGCTTGTATAAAATAACGTTGAGGCGACTTTTTCTCGCCAAGAATTTGGAATTACGGTATTTCTCTCTACTATATATGAGATTTCACATTTTAATCAGTAGTTTCTCAAATGAATTATGAATAACTGTTATCATTTAGGATCTCAATGATTGTGATTTTTTTGAAGTGTTTTGTAAATCTTTTAACTTTATCTTCGTTATTTTGAGCCTATTTCTCACCTGCTATTCTTATTGAATCTTTAAAAATCTGCATTTTTGATTTTTTAATTTGTTTGGTTACTTCGAAAGATCGTGTGTATCTTCGGTAATGTCCATTTTAATACCATTATATTAAGCTGCTGGTATGACCACTCTTTGGGTTCGCTACGTTTATTGTGAAACAAGTTTGCAATCTATTTCTCTTGATCTCAAAAGTAAATGCTTATTGGTTTTAATTTTTTTTAATGATTAAAAGTCACTAAAGTTACTTGTAAATTATTTAATAAAATGTTAACCGTAGTTGTTATTTTCAAAAATTTAATTAAGTGATTTTGAAAGCTTTGAAGTAAGTCTGCTAGCTACTAGTACATAATTTAAAATAAATGTTTCTTGGAACATTTATGTTGTAATAACAAAAGCGACTTATGCTAATGTTTCGTTGATACAAATATTTTTAACATAATTCTACCAGAAATATTTATAATGAATTAATTTTGTAAATGATTTAAAGCTTTTTAATTTTGATGTTTAGAAAAGTTAAAAATCATAGCTTTGAAAACATCATATAGCTTTGAGCTTTTTAGTGATTTTAAAGAAATACATAATTATTTAAGATACTAATGTAAATGATGAACTTATTATCAAGCTTTTACTCATTTAATAGTTTTAGGCACAGGGTAGTTTTGAACAAGATTAAATTAAAATTTTGGTGTTTCACATTAAAACTATAAAATAATAATATAACCTAAAGCACTTAACAAAATCGAAAACTAAAAGATTTTTTACTTAAGCTCCAGATGAAAGAGCTTCTGTTTTATTCGTAATCTTTTAACTAATCAACAATTAGTTTGTTGACAATAAAAGTTTGTTTTTCGTGTTAAAGCTTTATAGATAATTTTGTTATTACAAAAAGCTTGTCGTCTTCTATAGTTGATATAGCGATTAAACCTTTCTAATTGTAATCTATACATTAAAGTTTATTAAAACTTCACCATAAAAGCAGATGTATTACTTAACATTTAATTTTCCAATCGACAGTTTTTCAGACATAAAGCTTATAATTGGGAACTAGAAGCTTTACAATTTTTGTTGTAATTTTAAATAGAAGTAAGGTAAAACGTTGTTAAAGTTTGTATATTTAAAGCTTTTTGTTCCTTTGTTTTTCAATAAAAACTTTTATAAATTACCAAAAGCTCGTTTCGACAGTCAAAAGCACGTTTTAAATATTTATATTTGTAAATAATTTTAGAAGTTAAATAAAGTGTATTCAAATCTTTCCATTTTTGTTTTACATTTTTTTAAAACTGAAAGCTTTTAAAAATAAAAACCTAGTGAAATGACTATCATCAATTTTTTTATAACACTTTTATAACGCTGTTATAACGCTTTTTTATTTTTCAACTAATCATCACTTAAAAGTTTGTGGCTGATGTTAAAGCTTTATGTATAATTTTGTTTTTACAAAAAGCTTGTTGTGCTTCTTTCTAGTAAAAAGCGAAATTCACAAAATCAAGTATGTAAGGTAAAAGCTTTATCTTTAAAATTGTAATCTAGACATTAAAGTTCATTAAATTATGAGCGTTTAAAGAAAGTGAGTTTTAAGTGTAAAAGCTCGCTTAAAGCTAGCTTTATTGACATAATTGACAATTTACTAAAAGACATATTTTTTACTTAATTAAATGTTATCGGTTTTGTAGCTTTTCATATTAGACATAAAGCTTTCAATTGGAAACTAGAAGCTTTACAATTTTTGTTGTAATTTGAAATAGAAGTAAGTAAAAAAGTTGTTAAAGTTTATATATTTAAAGTTTTTGCTCTTTTGTTTTTCAATAAAAACTTTTAAAAGTTATCTAAAGAACTGTAAAAAGCTCATTTTCCCAAATAAGTCTTCAAACGAGCTTGACAATCAAAAGCTTTTGAATATTGATATTTGTAAATAACTTTAGAAGTTAAATAAAGTTCATTAAAATTTTTCTAATTTTTTTACAACTAAAAGCTTTTAAAAATTATAACCTCTCCAATTTGTTTAAAAAGACATTATAAAAAATTAATATTCATAGCTTTTAGAACATCATATCGGTTTGAGCTTTTCAATTTTCTTAAAAAAATATATAAAATATATTAAAAATTTATATAATATACTAATGAAAATACTAAAATTACTACCAAGCTTTTACCAATTTAATAGTTTTAAGCTCAGGGTAACTTTGAACAGGGGTTTAATTTGGATCAATTTATGAATAGGGTTAAATTAAATTTTTTCTGTTTTACATAAAAAATGTAAAATAATTTAATAACCTAAAGCTCTTAACAAAATTAAAAATTAAAAGCTTTTTTACTTAAGTTTCAAATTAAAGGGCTTTTTTCTTAATTTGACAACTAATTTAATAAAAAGCTTTGTTAAAGCTTTATAAATAATTTTGTAATTACAAAAAGCTTATAGTGCTTCTCTCTAGTAAAAAGGAAAAAGTTTAAATTAAAATAAAATTGTAGTCTAGACATTTAAGTTCATTAAATAATGTGCTTTTAATTTGTTTTAAGTAAGATTTTAAATATATTTTGTACTTAAATAAATATTATCGGTTTTGTAGCTTTTCATATTAGACATAAGCTTTCAATTGGAAATTAGAAGCTCTACAATTTTTTTTTGCAATTTGAAATAGAAGTAAGTTAAAAAGTTGTTAAAGTTTATATATTTAAAGCTTTTGCTCTTTTTTCAATAAAAGTTAAATTAATTATTGACAATAAATAAATAAATAAATTTTATATTTATTCATAAAAATTTAACATCTATCATTTTTTTGAATACTTAAAATATTTTTAAATCGGAGCTTTTTAATTAAAATACACTATATATAAATTTAAACTTATAAAAAGATTGCTTTATTAAATGTTACCTAGGTAAAAATTTCAAATAATTGATTGAGTAGTTGCAAATGCTATGAAGAAAGCACATAAAGCTTTTCTTACAATTTAAGTCACACTTAATTTAAATTTATTGCATTGTAGAACTCAAAGTTTAATAAAAATTAAACAAGTTTTGCTTATTAATAAAAGGATTATGTTAATTTTTTATTTATAAACATTTAACAAATTTAAATTAATGTACAACATCACTTTTAAAATATTACTAAAAGTATTTTAACGGCCAACGTTTAAAATCAATTTCAATGTTTAAAATAAATAAAAATTCAAAGCTTTTAATAAACAAAAAATCATAAATGTACTTGCCAGTAGCAAATATCACTATAAAAAAGTTCAAATGAACGTAAATTGGTTTAGGAACTAGCAGATTTTTAGGTGAACCGCAGCTTTTAAGGCTCATTAAAATCGTATTTCTACATGGTGCTAAAAGCAATGAGTGGAAAACTAGTAAACTGACATTCAAGGTCGTTTGAACTTAATACTTTTACCAAAATTAAAAAAGTTTGTGGGATCGAAAGCTCAGGAATTTAAAGCTTCGATTTTATTTTTGGTCTTAAACTAGTTACAAGTTAAAATTTTGTTAACTGATAATTGATAACTAAAAATAACTGTAAGCGTATCTAAAGAGCTTTAAAAAAGCTTTTGTTAGGTTATACATTAAAGTTTATTAAAAGCTCAACATAAAAGCAGATGTATTATTTAATATTTAATTTTCCAATCCGCAGTTTTTCAGACATAAAGCTTATAATTAAGAACTAGAATTTTAAATAGAAGTAAACTAAAAAGTTGTTAAAGTTTGTATATTTAAAGCTTTTGCTCTTTTGTTTTTCAATAAAAGCTTTTATAAATTACCAAAAGAACTATGAAAAGCTCGCTTCGACAATCAAAAGCGTTTTAATATTTATATTTGTAAATAATTTTAGAAGTTAAATAAAGTTCATTCAAATCTTCCCATTTTTGTTTTAAATTTTTTTAAACATTTTTTTAAAAATGATAACCTAGTGAGATCATACTATCATACATTTTTTTATAACGCTTTTTTTAATTTTTCAACTAATCATCATTTAAAAATTTGTTGCTGAAGTTAAAGCTTTATGTATAATTTTGTTTTTACAAAAGCTTGTTGTGCTTCTTTCTAGTAAAAAGCGTAAAAAGTTGAAATTCACAAAATCAAGTATGTAAGGTAAAAGCTTTATCTTTAAAATTGTAATCTAGACATTAAAGTTCATTAAATTGTGAGCTTTTAAAAAAGTGAGTTTTAAGTGTAAAAGCTGGATTAAAGCACGCTCCCATTAAAGCACGCTTTCATTAAAGCTCACAATTGACATAATTGACAATTTACTAAAAGACATATTTTTTACTTAATTAAATGTTATCGGTTTTGTAGCTTTTCATATTAGACATAAAGCTTTCAATTGGAAACTAGAAGCTTCACAATTTTTGTGGTAATTTGAAATAGAAGTAAGTTAAAAAGTTGTTAAAGTTTATATATTTAAAGCTTTTTGATCTTTTGTTGTTCAATAAAAACTTTTAAAAATTATCTAAAGAACTGTAAAAAGCTCGTTTTTCCAAATAAGTTTTAAATCGAGCGTGACAATCCTAAGCGTTTCCATATTTATATTTGTAAATAATTTTAAAATTTAAATAAAGTTCATTAAAATCTTTATAATTTTTTTAAAACTAAAAGCTTTTAAAAATGATGACCTAATCAATTTTTTTTAACGACTTTATAACGAACAAATATTCATAGCTTTTAAAACATCATATTGGTTTGAGCTTTTTAATTTTCTTAAAAAATATATAATTATTTAAAATACTAATGAAAATACTGAACTTATTAACAAGCTTTTACCCATTTAATAATTTTAAGCACAGGGTAAGCACAGGATTTTGTGTTTCACATCAAAAATTTAAAATAATGTAATAAACTAAAGCTCTTAATAAAATTAAAAATTAAAAGCTTTTTTTACTTAAGTTTCAGGTAAAGGGGCTTTTTACTAAATTTTTCAACTAGTTATCAGTTAGAAGTTTGTTGTTGGTGTTAAAGATTTATATATACATTTGTTATTACAAAAAGCTTGTTGTTCTTCTTTCTAGTAAAAAGCGTAAAATGTTTAAATTCACGAAATCAAGTATGTAAGGTAAAAGCTAATCCTTAAATTAAAAATTGTAATCTAGACATTAAAGTTCATTAAATGGTGAGCTTTTAATTAAATCGAGTTTTAAGTGAGCTTCATTTTTTTCACTTAAATAAATTTTATCGGTTTTATATCAGACATAAATTTTCCAATTGGAAACTAGAAGCTTTACATTTTTTTTTGCAATTTGAAATAGAAGTAAGTTAAAAAGTTGTTAAAGTTTGTATATTTAAAGCTTTTGCTCTTTTTTCAACAAATCCGTTCATAAATTACCGAAAAGCTTTTTTTCGAAATTCATTTTAAAATGGGGACTAAAAATGTTTGTGAGATCGAAAGCTCAGGAATTAAAAGCTTTGATTTTATTCTTGGTCTTAAACTAGCTAAAAGTTTATATGTTGTTGACGGATACTAGATAACTAAAAATAACTTTAAGTGCATCTTAAAGAACTTAAAAAAAAAGCTTATGTAAGGTTGGTATGTAGGTATATAAATGTAGGTAGATAAAGGTGTGTAGGGAACGTTGATTGGGCAACACAAACCGCACTTGATAGAAGGGAACATTGTGAAAAGGACGCGAAAGGAAGAAGGCCGTGACGTGGAAATAACACGACGAGTGATCGATTTTACAAAAAAAGGAAACATGTGAAATAAAAAGAGGGAAAAGTGGCGCTGGAATTGCATGATGCGATTGTATTCAAAATTTAGAGGAAGCGTTAGGAAAATTAAATGAGGAATACGAAAAATTATAGATTAAATAGAGCCATATTTTAGAGCCATCTTAAAGAATAAATGAAGAGGGACTACACGGTTAAGAAAACAACCTAAGTTTTTGGAGTATAGTGAGAAAGAGGTACCAGTCATTAGTAAATTACTTATTAGAAGTGGAATGCATGGCAATGGGAAAGATAGACCAATACGATTTAAAAAAATCAATCGTTAAAGGTAGCAATGACGGGTTATTACAATCAGATATAAATCCAGGGACGGTAGTAACAAGGAATGACCTTTACGGTAGTAACAAGGAATGACCCCGGGTGAGGATGTCAGAGGCTAAAAAGAATGAAGAAATTAAAGGTAGACCAGACATGGGCCGTGCAATGATGAAGTGCTATGTATGTAAAAATTTACGTCAGTTGGCGAGAAACTGTAGAAAGTGAACCAAAAAACGTTAGTTTTCTACAGATGTCAAGAGGTGGGCTACACGCAATTAGAGTATGTAGCAACAGCAAAAATCGATCAATTAGTGGACGAATGGAAAGAAGAAACTTAATTTGCTACAGATGTCAAGGAAGAGGGCAGGTACAAGCAGACTACATTATGATAGCTAGTAATCAAGGCGAGGTGACATCCTAGGTAGAAACCAAGATAAATCGTTTGATTCTCGACGGACTTGTAGATACTGGAAGTGCGGTACGTGAGATCGCAACAAATAAATTGGGTAAGGGAAATATATTGGAAAAATGGAGGGATAAACTGGAATTTAGGAGTGTAAATAGGTCTTAGCTTAAGATAATAGGCCAAGTAGAAGCTAGAGTGTTTGTAGGAGGAAATAAATATCAAGCTGATTTATTGGTGGTGCCAGATGTAATAATGGCGAATGATCTTATATTGGGATGTTTTTTTTAGACAGTAATGAATTAGAAAAGATGGGTAAAGGGAAAAGAGTGAAATGAAAGGGCGAGGAAGAAAGGAAACAGCTAGATATTTGTAAGATAGAAGTAGAAAAGAAAGGTGATGAGTGTGATTTAGAAGTAGTAGATGGTAGGGCTACTCGAATGGAGAAGAATAATATAAAGGAGATTTTTGTGAGGAATTACGTAAAGAAATATAGCAAGGTCGGAGCATCTGTGAGGTACAAAATGGGTATTAGATTAAAGGAAAATAAGGTAGTGTATTTGAAATCTAGACAAATGAGCATGATGAAACAAGAAGCAATTTAGGAAAATGTAAAGGAATCAATAAGGGAAGGGATAATTAGGAGAAGTGCGTTAGAGGTAATCTATTAGTTATTAGTTTCAAATCTAAAATAAATTTTCGTAGTAACTACTACTCAAAATAGTAAAGCTACTAATCAAACTATTAAATTAGCTTTTAAAAATTTAAATTTAAAACAATTTAATAATAAATTTATGTGTTAAAAAGTTCATAAAGTTTAAAAGTTCATGATAATTGTTAAAGCTTCAAACTTTAAATAATAATCTTTCATAAAATTTAGAGCTTTTAAACGACTTAAAATGTCGAGTGTAAAGCTTAAGCTCTAAAAGGTTTAATTCTTCGAGTATTCAACTTTAATCAAATATTTTTTTAAAACTTAATCGAACAAAAGCTTAGTTTCTAAATTAATATTGTAAAAGCTTTAACTAAATATGAAAGTTTATAGTATTACGATATTTAGACAGATAAAATACTGAGCTTTAACTGATAAAATATTATAAAGTTTCGAGCATCATTTAAACGAAAAATAATTTAAAATATTTCATTAAATATTTTAAAAATATCTGTCGAAAGAATATGTCAATAAAAGTTTCATTTAAGCGGAATGGAAATTATAAAAGCTTAATTTTTTACATAATTAATTTGGAAAGTTAAAATGAAAACTTTAATTTATTAAATGCTTTAAGTTTATTTGATAAAACCAAAAGTTTAAAAAACTGTTGGAAGTTTTTGTCAAGAGTTTTTAGTAACTCTTTAGAAATTCATTCATAAAGTTTCGAGCTTTTTAGCAATCGAAATGAAACAAGCTTAGTTTAAGTAGACCGAAAATTAAAAAAAACTTAATTTTTTACAAATTCATTTTTTTTGCTTTAGAAATTCACCATAAAAATTAATAACACTTTTGGAAATTTCTGTTTAAAACTTTGAATTATTCTATATGCGTTGCTAATTGCAAATTTCATGGGAAAATTTAAAGTCATGGGTGCTCCCAAATTCGTAATCAATAATCAAAACAAACCTTTGGTGGTCCTCTATTCGAATTTCGCATAGTCAATAACAATTATGAAGTCTATAAATCACTAAACCGTAAAAAGAAGTAGCAGTACGAGTACATGGTAGCGTTTAAACGAAACAAAAGAATATTATCTTCTTACCACACTTACGTCGACTCGCAAAGCATAAAAAAACGAAAATTACAAAAAAAAAAAAACATTGACATTGTTACCCGTAGCGCAGACAAAAGTAGTTTATTAGTTTTGTTGTTGTTGTTGTTGTCTTCAATTTTAGTCAATATTCCAATCGAATCGTTTTTTTTTGTTATAAATTGAATCATTTCAATTTTAATGCTAGAGTAACGAATCAGAATAGCAACAACTATACATATAGTAGCTACACAAAATTTGCATTCAACACAAATCGAACAATAATTGAATTTTATTTTAAATTCATGAGCAAAATGTTCTCGGTATATCGACGTTTAAAGACAATAGCACCAACAATAAAAATTCGAATGAATTTTATTTTTCATTGTTACTGTTGCGATTCTGGAACTATGTGTGCACGCTCGTTGACGACTACATAGGGAACAATGCATTAACAACTATCACAAAATGAACTGAGACAACAAATTATAATATTTACAACAGGTGTATTCGTTTTTGTATTCTTGTTCTCGTTTTCATAATCTTTTACCACTTAATGACGTCATATCGAACTTCCGGAGCTAATGATATGATAAAACGTGACTTTTATCATACCATTTAGGTTGGATTATGTATATGGGTAAAAAATGTTTGTATGTTTTGTTTTTGGGCTTTTGCTTAAATCTACAAAAACCAAAACAAAAAATAATCAGCAACAAGGATAGATGACTAATCGCGTATACAAAAAAAAAAATTCTTGTAGAAGAAAAAAAAATGTTCACACGATCTGTCGCCTTAGCTTTTAAAAAATATTTATTTTTATTGCTTATACAATATATATTTCTTGATGTTTTGTTGTTGTGTTGTTGCAACTATTTACGTACGAGTTTACACACCAACACATAGAATAATTTATGGGTTTATATATACACCTATCCATCGATTAATGCGATGGATGAGTACCAGTCGATCATGATCGATTTGGCTGTATTATATTTTTATGTTGAGGATTAGTGAGACAAGCTTTTTCTACCTTAGGTTGTGTTTGCCAACTTGGTGTTTGGCATAGTCACATCAAGGCGAAACAATTCTTCGAACCTTGATCATCGAAACATCGTTACTTGTTGACCGTGCAAAATTGAGACGTGTTAGTCGAGGAGTGTATATATGCATACATATATACAAGTATATACAGTCGGGATGTAATTAATCTTAATTGGTCATTGTCCAGAATAATTTCAAGTTTCATTTAACTGAGTGGTAAATGAATGATGATATTGTGTAGATTTACAAGTCCAAGAAGCAAATAAGACAAATCGATGACAATTTATTAAAACCGGAATATAGAAAGTAAATGTGTGCATCAACTCAACTGAAAATGGACATGATTATTTACCAAGAATAATTAAATCACGGTAGACCAACCAGTTGGCAATGGATGAATTTTCTATTATCGTGGCAAATGAGAACAAGAAGTGTAAATTATATTTAATAAAAAAAAAACGGTTACAGTGTGCGACATGAAAATTAAAACTTAGAACTTAGAACTTAGAACTTAGAACTTAGAACTTAGAACTTAGAACTTAGAACTTAGAACTTAGAACTTAGAACATAGAACTTAGAACTTAGAACTTAGAACTTAGAACTTAGAATTTAGAACTTAGAACTTAGAACTTAGAACTTAGAACTTAGAACTTAGAACTTAGAACTTAGAACTTAGAACTTAGAACTTAGAACTTAGAACTTAGAACTTAGAACTTAGAACTTAGAACTTAGAACTTAGAACTTAGAACTTAGAACTTAGAACTTAGAACTTAGAACTTAGAACTTAGAACTTAGAACTTAGAACTTAGAACTTAGAACTTAGAACTTAGAACTTAGAACTTAGAACTTAGAACTTAGAACTTAGAGCTTAGAACTTAGAACTTAGAACTTAGAACTTAGAACTTAGAACTTAGAACTTAGAACTTAAAACTTAGAACTTAGAACTTAAAACTTAGAACTTAGAACTTAGAACTAAGAACTTAGAACTTAGAACTTAGAACTTAGAACTTAGAACTTAGAACTTAGAACTTAGAACTTAGAACTTAGAACTTAGAACTTAGAACTTAGAACTTAGAACTTAGAACTTAGAACTTAGAACTTAGAACTTAGAACTTAGAACTTAGAACTTAGAACTTAGAACTTAGAACTTAGAACTTAGTATGTACTTAAAATCCTAATACATTTATTCTAGATTATAGAAAACTAAGATTATACTAGATTATAGAAAAAAAAGTTTGAAGTTTGAAGTTTGAAGTTTGAAGTTTGAAGTTTGAAGTTTGAAGTTTGAAGTTTGAAGTTTGAAATTTGCAATTTAAAGTTTGAAGTTTGAAGTTTGAAGTTTGAAGTTTGAAGTTTGAAGTTTGAAGTTTGAAGTTTGAAGTTTGAAGTTTGAAGTTTGAAGTTTGAAGTTTGAAGTTTGAAAAGTTTGAAGTTTGAAGTTTGAAGTTTGAAGTTTGAAGTTTGAAGTTTGAAGTTTGAAGTTTGAAGTTTGAAGTTTGAAGTTTGATGTTTGATGTTTGATGTTTGAAGTTTGAAGTTTGAAGTTTGAAGTTTGAAGTTTGAAGTTTGAAGTTTGAAGTTTGAAGTTTGAAGTTTGAAGTTTGAAATTTGAAGTTTGAAGTTTGAAGTTTGAAGTTTTGATACTTTATCGCATTGGGGAATATTGTTACTATTTTCTTGTCAAAACAATGTCATGTGGCATTGCTTTTCAGAATATATCACTAGCATTGCAGGAATTTTACTTTTCTTTTTCAATTCGGAGAAAAGTACTGCTAAATGTTATAGGAAAGTTACAGTGGTTTTACGCCATCGATTTACCAAACATGTGAACATGTGAGCATGAGTCCTTGGAACTACTACTAGCTCCCATATTATAAAACATCAATTTAATAAAATTTCTATAGTTCCATAAATTAAAATTTTGAAATAACATCTACTGGAGTCAAATAATAATTTTGCCAAATAAAATTAATGAACTTAACTGAAGACGTCATTCAGATTTATCATCCTAATAAGTTTTAACATCCTAAACGAATATATTCTTGTCGATTTGATCATATATTCATACTTAAATTTATTATATTTTAATGTTCAGGTCGATTAGAATACAGAAACCATCAAGAATCTTACCAAAAATTAACATTTCGAAACGATTTAAATGTTAAATCAAAAGGAAATCGATATCGTTCAATAAATTAAAACAAAACAAAAAAAAAAAATTAATTAAGAAATTAACAACAATACAAAATTCTATTTCAAAAGAAATATTCCGATTAAAGTTGTTTTGTCAGTTTTGAGTTAAAATCCAAAAAAAAAATTTTTTTTGTCTTATACTTATTTCCAAGGTCTTTCGCATATGTGAGGTGCATGATTCGTCAAAGGGTTATTATTGTGGTATTCTCTTTAAGACCATTGCAAATTACCAATAACGAAGATTAATCATAATCTCATACGAATCCAAGCATGTGGTGGTTCTTTCGGTATATATGTACTCTCGAATATACGTGCATAACATGGCGCATGTGCGAAACTAAATAAATCATAATGCCTTATGTACACATATAGCAGAAATGGAAATAATCAAGATACCATAAATAATTTTTAGGTATAAGGTTAAAGGTCATTTGGAATTTTTTTGATAATATATACGATCGCTTGTACTTATAACAACACTTTGATATTTACCACGCATCATATATTTTAGTTTACATAAAAAACTACAAAATACTATAAATATCAACTTATCACCTGTTCCAACACTTTCAAATCGAGCACCTGCCATTATTCAACGGTCGAAAGCACAAAGTATATAGTTGGAATTAAATGGATCGTAACGATTGTCAGAGTTAAAGTTATGACTGCTTCATATAGAGTACAAGTTTTATTTTCAACACAACAAGGAATGTTATATACAGTCAATACTATAGTAGAAAAATAATGGTTCATATTATTAATTTCAGTCAATCGTTCCATTATAAGCGAAGTAATATTTAAATTCGTGTAAAATATTAACATAATATTTAGCCAAATCGCAGTTGATTTAAGTTCAATTTTATACCAATATCATGCTAGTGCAGTTTACTTTGAACCACCTTAGGAAAATCATCGTTGCATACTCACAAGTCACAATAAATTTCGAGTGCCCCCATAAATGCTATATTTCAGCAACCTTCATAACAAAAGGATTTTATTGGTGACTAAAATTAACAAAAACCCAAGGAAACACACCGAAATTCTGCTATGGGGCGATCCATCAATTTCTACTCGTGAAGCAATCGACTCATTATTAGATGTGGACTTTTATGAAGTAATTTTAAAGAGTAATATCTCTAACGAAAAAGTAACGAATCGATTGCTCAACAAGCTAAATAAGACTGGATATGTTCAGACCGTTTTTCAGCAGTTTGTACAAATTTACTAATGTACAATAAATGAGAAGCTGATTAAGATAATTCCTTTTGATATTGAATTGTATTCTGCCAAACCAATAGGATGCTAAAAAAATACTACAATGACACATTTTCCACATGTGGATAAACAACTTGCTAAAATTAAAAACTTGATATTTAAAACAAAGAAGTTTATGGATTGAAAAAAACGTGTCAGGACAAATGAATGTTGTTGATGCATCTTCAAGCAGTTTTAAAGGATTCCAGTAAAACTTTACAATTGGGGGTAGTTTTCGATGGGGCGCAAATCTTCAACTGGAATATCATTTAACGACGTAATATTATCTGGCCCTATATACTCTTTACCATTTACCTATATATACTGTTAAGGTCATGGAAACATAAATAAGTCCATATATACAGCTGACATCGAAAAAATGGACAGTTCAACGCATTCTGTGAAGCAAACGAAATATTCAGGAATTTATGGTTACCGTCATATTTCAGGGCGCTTTCATAAATATAAAATTTTTATTTAAGCGTTTCGTAATATGTGATGCTGAAAGACAACTTTATCGTGTATATGCTCTTATTGCGCCTTTTTTGGCTTAGCGAAGGCCCTAAATGTTTTAGATGTGTCTACGTGTTTTAAATAGACTGATGTAAAAGTTGTCAAAGCAGAAAAAGCACAATTAAAGTATAATTTTGTTTAGATGATTTAATCGGTACAGGTGGTGAACTAACCCTTTTCGGTTACAAAATCGGAGACGCTTAGCACAGGTTGAAAAGCTTGAAGTGAAAAGGCTATGGAGGGACTGGTTGTATGTGACCAAGTAGGTCATCCAGCCCATCAATGTTTGTAACTCTTCCGTCACCTAAGATCAAGCAACCACTTACTGAATTTGGGGCATTGGACATTGTTGATCAATTTAAATTTGTAGAGTTTTTGGACAGTCATGGCTTTTGTACACATATTTAAATAAATATGTGACACTTTCTACTGAAGTCCAAATTTTAACATAATTGTGACATAATTGTCAATTTGGTTATTATTGATAAATTCAACTTAAAAGCTAGAGCGTTTGTGAAGTGGATAACAATTTTTATTAGCTTGTGTTATTTTCACTTGGTCTTTTCGACAATATTTAGTACAATTTTAATGAAGAATTAGTAAAGTATGCCGTATCGGCACATCTCCGTTTTATTTCTGTTTTTATATCTAATGTTTGTACCCTCTGAAGAGGCATTTTGAATAAATTTACTTCACTTACTTTCAATCAATAGAGATCACTGAATTGATATTATTACACTACATAAATTTATTTAATTGACACAAATTAGGAATTTACCTACTAGAAAATCAATTGCGGACTAAAAACTGACTAATCACAAAGTTTTATTTCAAATAAATTTATATTAATTGAAAGAAAAACTCATAAGTAAAATTTTAATGATGACAAAACAATAACACGCAGGAGAATATTTCGAGTTCGATTCTCAACTACACGCACTTTTATTTTCGTCTTTTATTTTTTATTTCATAAAATTTTTGTTTTAATTCGTGGCTACTTGATCGTAACAAAATTTGCGCATACGTTACCGACTCTTTTCATTTATATTACCTATAGAGGTATTTTAATTTGAGCGAATTTTTACAATTGTTTTTGAATTTTGTGTGGCCGGTCATATAACGATGATTAACCAATAATTATAATTGTATCCCAATATTTGCTTTGGCCATAATTAATATATACTGATCCACAAGCTCACGAACTTCGTGAGCTTGTGGATCAGTTTTTTCTCGCCTTACTCGTTCATGCTTAACTCGATCGAAAAAATATTTTTATAAATAAACTTAGCGCTCAAAATTTTACATAGTTCAAGTTCTCTAATGTAATGTTTGGCCTGCGGCCGCCAACGGTAGTTTCATCGACATATCCAAGTAGTAATTGTTGCAGTCTGTGGATGTTATAAATTACCCTTACTTTACAATCTACGATTGGGGCCAATCTACGATTGGGGCTACTGATTTTAGGGATAATGACTCAATTAATAAATTTCGCTTATTTAAAATGAGTGATAATGGCATTCCAATGCGAGGTGCGTGTTTCCCAAAACCAAAAAAAAAGAAATGATTATCAGCAGGTTTTTGGAGATTAGAATCTAACTGATGAGTTATCGAAAAAATATGAAGTTGCTTCGAGCAACAGCATTTGTTTTTTTAAATATTGAAAGAAAGAACACTAAACTGCTGGTGAAAGCAGTCACATTTCAATACAGACTAAACGCGATGATGCTTTAAAATATTGGTCATTGTTATCGCAGATCAAACTAGTCGTTGTGGATGGAATCGCCCTTCTAAGAACGAGATTTTATCAAACTTTAAATGACGTCAACAGTGTCCTTTCATCGGTAGTACTGATAGGCTAAGTGTCTGTGGACGTCTGAGCAAGTCAAATTTGCCTTTGGAAATTAAATCGGCTGTGGTTAAGAAAGTCATTAATAAGTTTGTCATTTGCATACGATTTAAGTAGGATTTTGCAAAACAAACGATGGGCTCGTTTCCATGAGTTACAACAAAACAGAAGTTTGTGCTTGATGTGTTAGGCGTTGATTTTGACGCAAGGGTCTTGCTCCACATATGAATCTACGATGATTAGCAGCAAAGCCCTATAGACCACCGCCAAATACCCAAATACTGGATTGTTATTTTTATCTGCATGACAAATTGTGCTTTATAAATTTGGATCTAGCTCTTGAATTATCTGTTGCTGCATGAATGAAGGTTTCCGTAAGATTCACGTAAGGTTCACGTGAGGTAGTTGATTATGGAGTAATAACGGTAGGAATTAGTTATGAGCTGGAATGACAACCGTTTTACGCTAATAAAGGGCTACAGCAAAAATTAATCCAAGCATTCAGTGAAAGGATGATTTTCTTGTAATGGATGAAAAACTACATCCTTTGTTTAGGGCATATAGACCAGTATAAGAATTTACTTTTTGGTAGTCATGGTCTGGTAAGAAATGTGACCTTTAGGATAGCGTCTGGACGAGCATGCATTAATTAAATGAACGAGCAGGTACTTCTCAGGTTGTAGCACTGTTACATCTTAAAAAAGAATGGCTAAGCCAGAAACGATGCTATAGGAAGTATTGTTGTCCTAAAATATATACTTGCAGTTTCTTGATTTGAACTCAAAAGGTAAACCGAATTTGGATTAGGCGGTTTTGGTGAAATTTAATGTGACATTTATATGGGATTTTAATCTAAAGCTTAATTTAATACAAATTATCTAACATATAAAATGAAGGGCTTAAAATTCATAACTTAAGACTAAACTTATGACTAAAAGCTCAATTTAAAAACATACAATAATATTCACAATTTAGACTTTCATAAAAGCTCATCTTTATAAAAATTACAGTTTAAAATATTACATGATTTAATTATGTAATCTGAAAGCTCTTTAATAACTACGAGTAAAAGCTACACAGAATTTTAATTCAGGATATCGCATTATACAAATCAAGGATATAATTGGAAAATTTTTTTGAACTGAGCCACCTAAAGCCTAGAGCATTTTTCTTAAAAGCTTAAATCTAAAAATCAAGTATAATTTTATTGGATTGCTCAGTTAGTTGGAACTAATTCATGTTTTAGGATTAACTGTTATAATTTAAATTTTAAGTCGCATAAAACAAAAAATTAAAAAAATGGCAAATCCTAAAGTTTAAGCTAAAAATAAGTTTAGACTTAATAATCTTGACAAAATACTGTTGCAGGTTAAATTATTAAAATATAGACATTCTGAAAATTGATAAATCTTTCAATCTTTTTTAACCAGCTTAACTGCCTTAAAAGTTTTAAACAAATAAAAAAAAATTCAGTTTGAACTATTACAAAGCTTAATGAAAAAAGTTAAAGCTTTTTAATAATTACAAATGATTCTAACGGTATTTGATTGAATTTACAGGAACAACTCATGTTTAAGGACAAATTTTGAAAGCTTTTTAATTGAAACTTCATTTAGATTGTTGTGGGATTTACGATATTTTTCAAACAACTATCCAAATCGTATCCAAATCGACAAATAGTTTTAAGCCTTTCATGACTAATTAACTTTCTATGACTGCTTAAATTGTTGAAAAATTTATGAAATTTTTTATAAAAGTTTAATTTTAATTGAAAGCTTTACTTAATAAAAACTTTTAAACATATTAAAATTGAGTATAGCTTTTTAACTAAAACCTCAATTTGAAAACATACAGCTATTTATAATATCTTTAAATTTGCTAAGCTTTATTTTTATTTAAATGCTTATCAATTTAAAAAGCATCTATATATATTTGGCCTTCATTTATGTCATTTTAATAAATTTTAGTACGCATTTAACATTTTTTTCTGTTTTTCTCACAGAGCGAATTATAAAGCTCCATAAAAATGGACCATTTCGTCAAAAGTTTAACTGAATTAATTTTTTGAAAGAAATGAGTAAAAAAATACAGTTCAAAGTATTACATAATTTAATACAGTAAGCTGAGCTAAAAGCTCGTTAATACCTTCTTGTAAGTGTTACACTAAATTTCAATTCAGTATAAAGCACTAGACAAATCTAGGAAAGATTTAGAAAACTTAGTTTGAACTGAGCCAAGTTTAGCCTAAAGCATTATTCTTAAAAGCTTAAAGCTTTTATTTTACTGTAACAATCTTGAAACATTACTATTGTAAGTTGAACTATTAAAATAAAAACATTCTGAAAATTGATCGAGCTTTCAAATTTTCTAACCGGTTCAACATTTCCAAATAAGTAAGGAAAGTTCAGTTCAAACTATAGGAAAGTTTAATGAAAAAACTTAAAGCTCTTTAAAAATTATAAATAAATTTAACAGTAGTACATTGAATTTACAGGAATGACATCATTTCAAGGACTCGTTTCATAATTTTCAAGGTAAACTGAGAAGACACTCTTTGTTTTGAAAGCTTAAGTCTTTGAAAAGGAGTTGTTTAATTGAAATTTTGTTGTCAAATTTATTGATTTTATTCAAATAGACACCTCAAAAAGTTCAAAAAAGTTTAATTTTATTCGGAAGCTTGATGTAATAAAAACTTTTAAATATATTAAAACGAATGGCTCAAAATTAAGCATAACTTAATGACCAAAATCTTAATTTAAAAACATACAATAATATTATCAAGCTTGCATAAAAGCTCATATAAAGTAACATAATATTAGTTAAAATGTTTAAACATTTTTTCTAATGTTTAAAGGGCTTTTATTTATGTTGTTTTTACCAACTTTAGTACGTAATAAAAATATTACTAACTCACTTGTACTTGATATATTGGAAGCTTAGAGTTTGCCTTTTTTGCAGTACTCAAAAAATTTATTTGAGTATTAAATTATTAAATCAAAAGGCTTTCAAACGAATCATAAAGCTTATTAAACTTAACGACGCGTTTCATCGAAAGTTTAACTGAGTTAAACTTGTCTAATAAATGAGGTTAAAAAATTATAACAGTTATTACAGTTTAAGGTATTTAATAAGGTATCTTGAAAGCTCTTTAATAACTAAAAATAAAAGCTTCATGAATCTTTGATTCAATATAAAGCATATACATATTAAAGACATATTTGGATAACTGATTTTGAACTGAGCCACTTATAGCCTTAAACATCATTCGAAAAGCTTAAGGCTTAAAGTTAAAAAATCAAGTAAACTTTTATTGTTTTGCTCATTTAGTTGGAATTATTTTATGTTTTAGGACTAATTAATTTATTATTTAAATATTAAGTTGTATGAAACCCTAATAAAGTTTGGTTCTCAGTGTTTTTTAAAAATAAGAAAAGGGTTGAACCCTCAAATTTAAGCTTTTAATTTTTTTTTAATTTTCAAGCGTTAAAATAATAAATTTAATAATATTATCAACAATGACACCATTTCGAGGATACATTTTAAAAATTCAAGAAAAATTAAGCGATTTTATATTTTGAAAGCTTAATACTTTAAAGGTTTATAAAGCTTTTTAGTTGAAGGTTCATTTAACTAGTGATAGAATTTATTGCTTTTCTTTTCAAATAAACCATTAAAATCATCGAATTTTCTTAAGCTTTTCATGACCAATAAGCTTTGTTTGACTGTTTTAAAGCAGCTTGAGCTTTTATCTAAGGATTTACGAAAAACTGTTAAGTTCTTTATTACTTTCATATCGATGTTTCCAGTTTAGATAATTGACAAGTGATTGAATTCAAAAAGCTACTGCATTGAATTTAAAAATAAACAAGTTTTGTTTAATTAAAGCTTTAAGTTTAACAAATCTACGTACTGTTTCGAATAAAACTCGTTGAGCAAGACAATCTAATACGGAAATTTATATCACACATACAATTTTTTAGCTTTTTTGATTAGCTTTGACGACCTCGAAAAAGATCTGAGACCCTAAATAACTATAAAGCATGTGGTGAAGTCTATCAAGCTTTTTCTTGCTTAAAATATGAATTCTAAGTTTTAATATTTCCCATAAAAGCTTAATAAAAACTTAAGGTTATTTGACATAGCTTTATATAAAATGTGACTGGTTTAGTATTTGGTTTCCAAGTGAAATGACAACAACTTGCTTAAATCTCAAACCAACGTATGAAAATACCGAAACTAAAATATGTGAAAAAACTTTTTGCACACTTTCTTTTTGACTTTAGCATTTTATGTCTTCATATTTTTAAATAAATAAAGTCTTCAAAACATACCAGGCATGAAAGCTTCACATAATTTGTTTTACCTTACTCATTTGGTTACTCGAAAAACTGAGGGCTTCCATACCACCTACGTGTTTAAGCACCAATGCACATCGGATCAAGTTCTAAAGACAATACAAGCATTAAGTTTGTTTATACGTAAATAATTTTGAACACCCAAATAGTTCTGTACTTATAAAGTTATGTGCTTTGGTGTAAAATTATGAAAGTAACGAACTTTTTAAGTTTTTTGTTATTTTTTGGTTATTCTCGAATCATAAAATTTGTTTACGACAATATGTTATACCGACACAGTTCTGTAGCTCTCATGTATGACATGGAAAGTATGTTGTGTCATGATTTAGTAGATAATTGAAAGATAGCGAATCACATCAATGTATATAAAAATGTATCACAATCAATTTTTATGATTGATTTTGGTGTTATGCGAGTACATATATTGGTGTCGGATTTCCGATTGATTAGTTTCCGTTTGAAGGTAGATACATAAAACATTTTTAATGCTATGTATGTTTGATTTGGTGTTAGATAGAATGTCGACATCAACCATTGATTTGATTAACCTTGCAATATATAATTGCACGTAAGTAAGGACAAAGTAGGATTTAAAGTGAAATTTTGAAGAGTTCGTCTTTTTTAAGCGATGCAATTTTTTACAAAGCTTGTTTTACAATATATAACCACTATTTATTTATAAAACAACCGTTTACAGTGGTAAAAATTCAAGTTTTAGTGTAAAACCACATTTATGTATTTCCCTCCCCGGTGCACCTTGTGTAATTAAAATATGAAATTTCCACGGCCCTGACGCTAAACTTGCTGGCAAATCGAGTTGGACATCCATCTGTTGTGCCTCAATTGGCAATTTAGACTGCAGCACATAATATACAAAAAATTATGTTAAATTCATCAACAAAATAAAAAAATCGATAATAACTTTAATTACTCACTCCTTTTTGCGGGGGACAATCGGTCCATAATTTCGTTACATTATACCAAAATTTTGATGGATTCAATAGTTCTTGGCAAGCATTTGATTCCGTTAATCGTATCGAGCCTTCATTCCATGCCGATTTTTCGAAATGTTCCGACCGTAAATCAAGTAGCACTGGATAATTTGGTTCGAATGATTTAGTAATTTCGACATAACCATCCAACAACACCGTATCATCATTAATTTGTTCAAATATTAGATTATCAATTGAAAAATAATTGCTGTAGTGTGGCATATTTTCATCGATACCATATGGAAAAATTTCATCATAAATACTGATACGGTTGCGTTTCGACTGTATGATTTAAGTCATTAAATTAAAATAATTTTATTTTATTCAATATAATCAACAAACTTACATGAATATTTTGAAAAAGGCTTAACGACACAAGTACCGTAAATATTTTCATTATTCAGCTGCAGTGTCATTCGATTTTACTAGCCAAGATCAAATAGTACTGGGAAAATATCATATTTGATGCCGTATTTATAATTCCGTTAATTAACACAATGCAACAATTTTAACCTGTCGATTTATGATTAAGATCGTACCGATATTTGCAAACATCAAACTGATTTTTAATTAATTTAGTTTAGTTTGTAAACGAAAAATCACTATAATTACAGGTGCTTACATTGTAAAGTTGCGATCGTGTTTTTAGTTGTAAACATGATTTTCACGATCAATAAAATGTAATTAGTTGGAATCGCATATTGCCAATCGAAACCGATTTAAAATTACTAGGTTTAAATAGCTAAAAGCTATTTTTAAATTGATCTCAGTAGACAGTAACTCGAATACGGTTACAAAGTACATCAACAAATTGTTTGAAACAAAAAAGCTCATGATAACTTAACAAATTTGTTGGGTAGGTGATAACAAAATCTTTAAATTGCTTCCAGCTGGAAAAGCTGGAAACTACTTACTTGAAAGAGAAACTTGCTTGAAAGAGAGAACTCTTTGGAAAACTTTCCAGTAGTTGCAGAGGTGGTAGTTTTTTCATTGTCGTGAAGAATCATATATCTAACGAAGTGAATATTTGCCATATCAGTGTTGACGTCATTGCTTTTTGTATCATATTTTATTATATTACCCTGATAGCTGGTTTTCCGTCGACTGTGTCTTGCCCAATATCTACAAAAAAAATCAACAGCAATTCGGGTCAAAGTTGGCCCTTTACTGAGATCTTTTTTTACAAGAAAGAGATCTTTTTTTACTTTAGACCATTTTTTTACAATTTATGATTGCTCTAGGTTGCGTTAACACACAACTACCGACCGCAAATCTTTTTGCTAAGGTTTTGGACATAATTGATCACTCTATTGTTACTAGCAACTTGGGGAAGTTTGATTGTCATTTTATTTAATTTGACTTGTTGCTTTCCTACCTCTCCGATTGTTGGCAATCTGTTAGAGCTTGTGCTCTAAAAGGTTTCAACTGCCATCTGGCGTGTTTCATTAAAGTTACATATTGGCGCATTGTTATTTTTACTATTTATTAATGAAGTAGGCAATTGTTTCCGAATAGAGTTTATTTCCGACCTTCACGTCCAAAGCCACATTTACCAGATATGTGAACACTATTATTTTGAAGTCAACTATTATGCTGGGCTTAATTAAACAAAACGGAAAGGATTGATCCGTTAACTTTGGTAAATTAATATTTTTTTGGTTTGTTGGTATATTTTGATATAGGTGTCTCCGGTGTGGTTGCCTTACTTTTCCTCCGTCATTCTACGAGGATCAACAATGTTCAGAAATAGTTCGTTTATGAATATACTTCTCAAAGTTCAGTGAGCTATTTTGATTTTGTCCTCGATATCCCGTTGCTTTTTTCTTTTGAAAACATTTGTTATTCTACTTTAAAACTGCCATACCACGAGTCATAAAGTAATAAAAGGTTCCTGCAAATAATCCGGTATTGATGCCCTAAATGACATTTTGTTATTTCAAATTTCGCTGGAGGGCCTCAGGCATTCGCTGAATGGCGGCATCTCATTTCATGCAGTTCATAACTTTTGGAAATTTATTTTCGCTAAGACAACCAAGTGCCTAGGAAATTTGGCTTTGTCGACAGCTTTTTATTACTCAACGTAATAAAAAGACGTATGCTGCGATACCTTGAAAACATTTTAGTAAGTATTAACCAAATTTCGAAGAGTCAAATTTTAAACCATAAGGGTCTGAATATTGATCAACTAGGTTAGTTTATTACCTGTCACACGCGAAACATACATGTTAATGAACAGGCTTTTTATTTTCATAAAATTAAATATAAATAAAGTGCTGAAAGCTTTATAGCCAAAGTGTAAAGTTTCTTTAACTTACTGTAGTTGAATAAATAAATAAATCCGTTGTCTAAATCATAACATCAATCTTACCTGAAAATAAAAAGAAAAATTAACTTTTAAAACGAATATTTTTTTAATTAAAACTTTAAAACTTTTAAGTTCTTAAATTTAACTTTAAAGTTTGATTTAATAAAATGTTAATGTAAAAATGTATAATTTTTAAATTTAATCCTACTCTGTGAAGTAGTATTCCATAACCGATAAAAAAAAATTTCTTCTGCTAAGCTTTTGGAATTTGTTGCCTCTTTATTTGCTTAGTGGTGACACAAGGCATAGTATAAATACATATAGTACTACCATCATAAGAAAAAAATAGTTTACCCATTGATGTTCCAGATGTCGGGTCGATAGAATATCGTCAACATTTAGGCGATTATACATTTAAAATATTTTGATAATTTTAAAATGATACCAGGAGCGACATCTAGCACTGCAATGGGCTAACATAACATGGTAGTACTATGTGTATCTATATTATGCCCAAGGTAAGAGAATTTAACAAATTACAACACTATCTACAATATTTTCTAGATGCTGTTGAAGTTTTGTCACAACTTTGCTTAGTTATAGTGGTTAAAAGCTTTTTAAAATTTATTAAGCTTTGATAATTTTTACTTGCTTTATTCAACAACCAACTCGAATTTATGCAGTTTATATACACACATTTAGGTGTTATATGGTGCAGTTTAAAAAAACAATTTAAAGCTTAAAACAAAATTTTAAACTGAGCTTTTGATATATACTTTGCTAGAAGGTACTTATATTGAATATAGATAAAACATTATTTTACTCTTAATTTATTTCAGTTATGGTAATATATTTTACAAAAGCTTTTAAAGTTTAGTTTTGAAAAGCTCGGCGAAGCTTTTACATATAAATTCATTTGAAATCATATCATCTAAGAAGTTTAAAGGAACGTACTGTTCTGAAATCAATTATTTTTTAAAGCAATAATTTGTGTTATAGAATTGAAATCAAGTCAGGATTCTATTCTGTTAAGTTCTTCACTACCTTAAAAGCTTTATGCTACCTTTAATTAAATATTATTTTTAAATTTAATTAAATTTTTTTTAAATAATCCGTAAAAATAATTACTTATAAAATAACCTTTTTAATATTTGCAGAGCTTTGGAACTTTTTTGCCTCTTCAATACATCTTAACCGTGATTTTATAATCAATTGGTACAGTAAATGGTAAGTGAATCTCAAATATTAAAGCTTTATCTGCAATTTTATAGATGCTGTCGATTTGGAAAGTTTTGTTATAACTTTGTTACCTCCATTGTTGCCGATAGTAATTTTAAGTTTTTACAATAAAAGTTATATTAATTACGGAAGCAAATTTTATAAAAGCTTTTAAAGGTTAGGTTGTGAAAAGCTTCTAAAGGGTAAAACAAATCATTTTACTTGATCATATTTAAGAATTTTACAAGTCTATGTTTAGGGCGATGAAATGTGTTAAAGAAATAAAAATCAAGTTAGGACTTTTGTTTTAAAAAGTTCTTCTACTATCGGAAAAGCTTACATAATTTATGTTATTTTTAACAGTGTTACATTATGGTTTGGAAATTTTGCATAATTTTGATAAACTATGTTAAAAGCTTTACTTGATTTTTAAATTGTTTTATATTAATTTTCAAGATTCGAAGTTAATATTGTAAAAAGCTCAATAAATTTATTTTAAGTAAGAAGCTTTGGTATTTCCTTTAACTCTTTTAAAATTATTATAATTCATAAAAAAATTCCAAAGTGAAAAAGACTTATTAAATTGATATATTTGATGAAATAGAGCTTTTAAACTTATAAGCTTTTACCTTTTAGGAAGCAGTGATTTATTTTGATAAATCAAAATAAATCGAATGGTAAAAGCTCATAAAAATGAGCTTTTAACATTCGATAAGCTTTTATGCACTCAGTTTAAAGCACATAAAGTACATTTTAATTTTCTTATGAAAATAATATCAATTATACTTATATAGAGCTTTTAACTTAACTAGAGCTTTTACGTTTTTTTTGATTTTCTAGGGCTTATAGAGTTTCATTATTTTTCAAGTTTTATAACTTTGAGTAACTTTCAGAAACATAATCTGTTATATCATAAGACTTTCAATCTTTAATTGAATAGCAGTTGATTTTGGCAGTTTTGTTAAATAAGTTTACTTTTAGAGTACATTGTTTTTGGTTGAGTAAAGCTTTTTAATAGTTTAACATTTGTGACTACCTTATAAAGTTATTTATTCCTGCAAAGCTTAATTATTTTAGCTTTATTTTAGTTATTATTTTAGTATTTTTGTGAAAGCTTAATATACAAATATATAATTGGCATCTACAATAAAATGGAAAAGCTTTTATTTATGTGATTTACAAAATTGCATTGTTTGGCTTTGAATTAATTTCAAGTGCTCATTTAAATGGTTAGACGAATAGAGTTAGTGAATTTAAGAAAGTAAAGCTTTATTTACAATACTTTGTAGATATTGTCGATTTTGACAGTTATGTCATTACTTTATTTTAGTTGAAGCAACCACCAAAATTGGCGACAAAAGTTGAAAGCTTTTTAGTTTTTGCTAAGCTTTGCTTCTTTTTACTTGTTTTTTTTTCAAAAACCTATCAAATTCATGAAGTGTTCATATAGCACACGTTTAAATGGCTTAGTTAGAGAAAAGATAAGTTTAAAGCTTAAAACAAAGTTTTAAACTGAGCTTTTGTTGTAAAATTTTACTTGAAAGTTAACTGACATTAAATATATGTAAAAAGTTGTTACATAACATTTCATGAAATGTTTTTAAGGTTTCGTTGTTAAAAGCTTCGTGAGGCTATTTCATATAATTTTACTTGATTTTATAAAATCTGAGTAATTTAAAGAACCATAATGCTCCGAAATGAATTATTGTTATAGTAATGAGTTGTGTCAAAGGATTGGGATCATGGCAGGATTTTTATTCTGCAAAGTTCTTTTACTACCTATAAAGCTTTATGATACATTTAAGCTACCTTTAATAAAGTATTATTTTTAAATTTAGTTCTAGACTCTGAACTATATTTCCATAATCGGTAAATATAATTTCCTACAGAAGGAACCTTTTTATATTAGCTGAGCTTTGAAACAATTTTTCCTTAAGGTTAGTGAATCTAAAGCTTTATCTGCAATACTTTGTATATGCTGTTGATTTTGATAATTTTATCATTACTGTGTTGGAGTAAGAGTGACCTCATTTATAAGAGACTATATTTTAAAGTTGTTTAATATTTACTTACCTTTGTCAACTGTTACTTCATTTTTTCAATAACCAATCGAACTCATCAAGTGTTGGTACTTTACTCGTTTATGTCTTGTATGTCTTGTTTGTAGTCCAAACGTTTTAGAAAAAGTAAAAATTTAGCTTCGTGGAGTTTAGGTAGTATTACTCAAACTTGTAACCTATAACAAGTTTAAAGAATTATAAATCTCTAAAATCAAGTATTAACAAAGAAAAAAGTTGTGTTTAAGACTCGAAACTAACACAGGACTTCTTCACTAAAAAAATCTTTAAAAGTCTTTAAAGTCTTTAAAGCTTTTTGCAAGTTTATTGTTTTTAACAGAGTTATACTTTAATTTGAAATTCTACGTTATTTCCGGTAAATTATCTTAGAAACTTTAGTAGTTTTTAAGGCTAGAACCTTCAAAGCTCTCTTTGCTTCTAGGACTGGAAACACAGAGCTTTCAAATGTATTAGCTTTTTTAAGCAGGCTTTGATTTTGAGGTTTTTGTCCACGTTTTAGCAAAAGTAAAAAAGAATAGTCGTTGTAAATAATTATCATCAAAATCAACTTTTTAATACTTGTTAAGCTTTTAAAAACACTCAGTTAGGAGAAAGTTCAGAAAAATTAAAAGTCATTTGAAAAAATAACCGATTGTGTTAAGTTTTGTAGTAATAAAGCACATTCCAATTTTGCTCTGAAGGCTATATAAAATATACAGACATACTAAGAGCTTTTTAAGCTTTCAAGCTGAACTTAAAGCATTCACCTCATTTGTTTTGAGGTGTTATAAACTTTTTATCAAACTTGTGGTTAGAAAAACTCTCTTACAGATTTTTGACATTAAAGCTTTATGAATTTCCAAGACTTAAAGAAGTTCATTATTTTTGCAGTTTGATTACTTTGAGTAATTTCCTCTCTTTTGAAAGTACTAGTCTTTCAAAAGACAGTTTTGATTTAACTAAATTAAAGCAGTAAAGCTCATATTACTATAAAAATAAGTTAACTCTTAATTAAGTAAATAAATTTTGTTAAATGAAGCTTTTAAGAGCTTTACGTTTGTGACCACCATATAGAAGGTTCATTTTCTTGCAAAACTTATTTATTTGATATCAACACTGAATGACATGTAAACTACCTTGTTAAGTAAAACGTAAAATTTAATGCTTTAATTTTAATGCTGAAGTTAAGATAAGTTGAACTTGAATTAAATAAAGGGACAGTTGCGTTTAAGTTTTATTGTAATAAAGCACATTTTAATTTTTTATAAAAGTTTTATCGATTATAGCTATAGTAGAGCTTTTAAGGACTTTAACTAAGTTAAAGCTTTTAAGATTTTTAAGTTACTGAATTTAAGGCATTTACCATATTCCTGTTTTGAAGTACTTTAAGCTAATAATCAAACTTGTGTTTAACAAAAAACTTATACAAAATTAAGTGTTACCACCACAAAAAATTGTATCTCCCTGCAAAGGTAATTTATTTAAGCTTTATGATATAAATGCTGAATGATATTTACAACTATTTTGATTACTTTAACTTAAACTAAAAAAGCTTTAAGGTTTTTATTCTTTCAAAACTGGAAAAGAATGGTAATTTAAATTTCAATAATATTGTTCTGAAAAGATCTTCTAAAAAGAACCTTGCACCTTCCATTGGTTTTATATTTCTTGTATTTCTCTGTCACTCATGGTTTAAAAATGATGCAACTTCGGGTCTTAACTAAATTTTAATATTACGATCAGAATTAGTGAAAACTTAAAGCTTAGTCAGTTTTTAGTACCAACCTCAGCATACGAAAACGTATGCCTATACCAGTAGTCCTTCAACTCTATGTGACCGAATCATGTACACAATATTACAATATAATTAATAAAATTGTTGTTAATTCCATTCCGTGTTCATACATATTCAATTACCATAACTACCTGCGCATCTCTTAACTTAACTACATAATCTCAAGTATTTTCAATTTATACATAAATTAAATTTTGCTAACAACTTGATTACTGAATTTAAAAATTCTCAGGCTTATTAACCATCCATCTAACCAACCATTCATCCACAAAAGCATACATACACATACACAGACCAACAAATAACTAAAAAAATATTTCTAAATCTTATAATATTTTGACCAAGTCCGCACATACATGTTGAGAGATCATCATGACTCGACATCTTTCCAAAAAATATAAATAATTACTTCAAATCAATCAATGGAGAAACAAGATACATTTAAGCCTGCCTGACTATATATCTCAATTTAAACACACTCATACAAAAAAAAAACTTAAATGGTTAAAATATAATTAAAGTTATGGCAACAACAACATTTTTTACTTGCATACTGCTAGACATCTTAAAGAGAGATTAGGGATGTAATACGTTGTTGTGTAAATAAATAAAATTATCACATGACAAATAGGAAATTCAATGAAAAGTTAAATTAATTTCCTTTATCGTACCATTTCCACTATGTCACCATTAAAGCACCAACCCAACCAACAAACATAAAAATTGAAGACATTAATTTAGTTTTACGTTTTAACGAAATGGCTGTATGACATTCTGACTGACATTTTATACATTTTCCGTTTTCCTTTTTTTTTTTTTTGTATTATTACCTTGAGTTAACATCCTGTATTCAGGCTATCCCTCATCTAGTGTTGCAAAAAAAAAAATCGTAATTTAATTTACTTATACACAAGTTGTATAGACAAAACCTATCTGGATATGCGGGTATGTAACCACCTGGAAATTTTTGTTAGCATTAATAGGGGTATATACAAGCAAAAATTTTTGTATTCATAACATTTACGCGGTTTCCTTATATATAGACGGTGATCAACGCCAAAAATAGCTGTCGGCAAAAGCAAAAAAAAAAAAATTTAAAAGGGTGAAAATATCGTATATCGAAAATTTGTCACTCAAAACGTACAGGCAAGAAGTGTAATTTTTCATTTGAATGACACATTTTTATGTTTTTAGTGTTAAGTTCGTGTAAGAATTTTGCAAAGTCACTCAGTTTTATGAAATTTGTCAAATAGCAAAGACGAAAGTGTTAAACGACTGTCACGAGCTTAAAATTACAAATTGAATTGTTTATGTTCAATATCAATGAACCTTTTAAATAAATAAAAAAAATAAAATGAAATCAGCATTTTTGACAAATTGTGAATCGGACACTGTTTTGGTCTAGATATCATAATAGTATTGAAAAATCATCAGATCGATTTAGATCCCAATAATCCGATACGAATTTTTAATTGTAGTATTTTAAATCGATCAATTAATTGGCGTAAAATAAAATTACATGCACGAAGTGAACTACATATATATTTAATCATGATGTTTTAAGTCTTGTAATAGTGATAAGTGATCTATTCAAACTTGAAAATTAAAATAAATAATAGTAATAATGAAATGATAGTCATTTCGGCGGATTTTACTTCCAATGCAACATGACTTCTCAGAATTGATTGAGCCAAAATCCAAGACTAATATCAACTAATAATCGGTGGAGTATAATAACCACAAGTATAAGGAGGCCGTCTTTCATTTGTCTAATACAAATATTATAGCTAAAACAAAAGAGTGATTCGTTCGGGCTACTCGTCTTTCCATAAAGTATCCCATATCTCAAAACTCTTTATTATAAATCCAAATCTAAAATCTACAACTTACAGTCGCAAAGAACTGTTTCGTCTCATCTCTATAGGAATATAAGGATTTTGTGATTTTTGAACTGTTTCTTTTCAATGTTTCTAGCACGTCGTCGGATCCTTGCAGAATTATTGATTTGTTGAATATTTGATTTGTGCTGCATGGTAAATACTATAGATACATCTAATTCTTTCAACCGGGATAATGTGTCCGCTACTATACATTCCTTTCACCTTATATCGGTAGCAATATGTGAAATATAATCGAGCTGACGACTTTGGCGTGGTCTACGTTCCTACTTGGATGCGATCGCAATAATAAAGGTCAGTATTAACATAAAATAGTCTATACTCTCAACAAAATACCGGAAATTCGTGATAGAAGAGTAAAGTCAGTATTTTTTACTGCGAAACCAGAAGGAGACAACAAATTTTAAATTACATTAGAGTGACAAACACAATCGTTTTTGTTTTTTTTGTTCTATTTTTTTTTGTTCTATTTTTTTATTGTTTTATTATTATTATTTTTTTGTTAAAACAAGTAATTTTTCCATTGTGGAAAGACGACTTTAATGACCAGGAGTTGTCTGTTGAAAGCAGAATAGTTTTGTTTGAAGAGAACAGTTTCTTGAAAAAAGACAAAGGAGCTCATAGCTTTTCTCATTTAATAGTTTCAATATCGCATCGACAGCAACTCAGAAAGCATCAGTGCTGAAGTGAAATGTTACACTTCTTACTATATTTTCTAAGTATACTTAAGTGACTGTGTATTGGACCAAAATGTTCGGCTAAATGATCGTAATAGTTAACCATGGCCACGAAACACTGCACTTGCCTGGTAGAATTGGGTTCAAATTTGCACTTGGATGGCTTTATTGTGAAATAATATTCTGTTAATCGAATAAAGAGAACTGGCTAAATTTCTTGTAGAGCCGAATACTTTGAAAACTTACTACTTAGCGAAGGCAACGACCAACCAGAAATCTTCTCCGAGGTAAACGGTAAATATCCTTCCAGCTCCAGGAAAATTCTTGAATAAGCCACTACAATAATTTCCTATATAGAAAACTTTAAAAGTCAGTTCGGTTTTCAATCAGGCAATTCTGCTCAATACCACTTTGGGTGACTTAGTGAACATGTTGCCTTAGAAAAAAACATTGAGTCTACTGGACTTATCATTCTTGATACTAAAAAAGCATTTAATTCAGTAAGACACATTGGAGTCCTTTGCAAACTGCACAGAATGAACTTTTCAATCTACATACTCAAAATGATCCAATATTTCCGGCTTTTGTTATTCCATAAGGTGTTCGGCAGGTCTCAGTTGCGACTTTTACTCCCTTTATCAACGTCCTACTCAAAAGGCCAATCACCGAAGATGGATAATATTTACTAACCAAAAGATTGGTGGCAAAACTTTTTTAAATTTTACAGTTTTATAAACTCTGAAAAGTCAAGGTCACCTTCAAAACCCAAACGGACCTTTATGCAAATTCAACCATTGTGCGTCAGCCAAAATGACAACTAATGTTTTTTTGTTGCAACTCAGACTTTCATTGACAGATGAACGGCAAATGCCTAGGTTGTAATTTAGATTTTCATCTGACATTCCAGGTTTATATAATTCCCAGGTAGTCATAGGTAAAAAAGCTGCAAGCCCCATTTTGTTTTCTTAGCTAAAAGATGGTATAATGTATAAATCTGGAAGCACTAACAGATCGATATTACTCACTGTCTAGCAAAAACTTTCGTTATAACTGGAACTGAAGCAATATTTACATCTATTGGTAGCCTTAAGCGATAAAAAACAAAATCATAACATCTCAATAGCGAAAGAGTTTAACTCTCTCAAAGATCCAATACTAATCGCAGAGGAGAATACGTCTCACATCGTACAAATTTACAAATAAAACGAATCTCTGAATTATTTTTATCTGACTTCAAATGACTGGATTTATTTCTGGTATTATAGTTATGTATTTTTCTATTAGATTGATGATGATTAGGTTGATTTGTCTCGCATTCGCAAGGCATTTTATCTTTAAGTCATTTTTATACTTTTATTAGCTTTATCTGTATGTGTAAAGGAATCCTAGAATACGAATTTAACCAACTTTTAATTGTTGGATCATTAAATTTGACAGTTGTGTGCAGTTCTGATGACAATACAACATATTAAATACAATATCTTTTAAAGTACAATATGGCGGACGTCATAAGATGGCGGATATGGGGATAAAATGACAGCTTTTGACAAGTACTATACGATAAGTTACGTGACGGCATTCTAAACTCAATATGGTGGACGCCGCAAGATGGCGGATTTCCTTTTTCTTGATAACTCCTTTGATATGGATTTGAAATGAAAGGTTACTGTTGCAGTGTTTTTTTATTTTGATTTTCTGCTTTGCTTTGTCAGATAACATACATAGTGATTAGCTGATCACTAATACTTTCGCTTCTGTAAACAACATAATTCTCCTAATAATTTTAAACAATTTTATGTCAAAAGGTTATATTTTTTAAAATGTATCGGGGTATTAAAAGAGATTTATGCTAATTCTTAGATGAATATAACACAAAATACACATAGTGCTCTATGTATGATAAAATACAAAGGTTTGATAACGGGCCATTTATAAAGTGAAAACTATTGGAATACAGGCGTAAATTTAAGGATTAGAACCACAGGCATCTTTAGTTCCATGTGCATCTTATTCTGCTAATTTTTCGACACTGTTCAAAGTTTATAGGTATTTTATGCTAATTCTTAGATGAAGCATTTTTAAAAAGAGAAAGTGAAGACTTTAACTCACCAGCTGTTATGTGAGATGGAGAATAGGTGAGAAATAGAAAAATATTACGTTTCGTTAAACTTGAAAAGTTTCGTTAAGTTAACATAACGGGAATCTGTTAAGAATTACTAAAATTCCAATAATTTTTGAATGAAGTGTTTAATCAACATTAATAATTTTCGTTAATTTAGTTTCGTTAAGTTCGATTTTAGATCATTCCTGTCTGAATGGTACGAATAAAAACATATTACAATAATACACATAAACGGGGAAAACTTAAGCTCGCTGTACAAGACCTTTTAACCAAATTGCTAGCAATCTATTGAGAAAAAAAATTAAACATTTGATATTTTCATGGTCTCAGAATATTTCAGCAAAGTATGTAAGACGTTGCTAAACATTTATTATCTACTACAATTGGCTTTTATGATTTTATAATTATTTATTAATATTGCAATATTCAAAGGCTCTTGCCCAGAGCCTTTGAACTTTAAGATAATAAACTGTCAATTAAATAAACCATTTGTTTCGTTAAGTTTTTCAATGTTTTAAAGTGTTAAGTTACAATGATATTTCCAATTGCCATTAAAAACCATCACTAGCTATCATAAACACTTTAAAATTAGTTATTCAAACTTATTCATTTTAAAACTTATCAGCTTTAGTTTGTATTTTGAATTTTTCATACCAACCGCTATTTTATTTTAAGTAGGGAAAATTTACCAGCTTCAATAATATCTGGCTTCTAAACGGTGATTTTATACACTAAATATACATGAAATGTAAAAAGTGATTTGGACCCATCACTCGTTAATTTATTTTCAAAAACTTGTAAGATGCATTTTTAAGAGGCTTCGTTAAATACTCGTTAAGTCATTAGAGTACAATTTAATTATTTTTGATTGGTTTGTTTTTAAATAACGTTATAATTGAAATAAAAAAACTATTCGTTTGGTTCGATAAACTAGAAAAGTTTCGTTAAGTTAACTTAACGAAAACGTGTTAGGAAATAAACAAAACGAATGGTTCAAATAAATTATTAATGATATAAACAACCTTTGATTAACTATTGTTTAAATTGGTAATTTTTCATAAGTTATTTTCGTTAAGTTATTTTCGTTATTTTCGTAAATATCACAGCACTGATTGGTCGTGAATACAATTGTTAATTTATATTAAATTAGGCCTGCCGAGTAATAGAACTTTGAGGTGAAACACTATCAAATAATTGACAACTATTTCGAAATTGTTTCGATCAATAATTTTAATTTACTTTTTAAAAACATTTAATATTTCGTTAAATTCTAGTTAATTTCTTTGAGCACAGTTAAAAAAAAATATTTTTTACTTTATGAAAAACGTTATATAGTCAAAATAAAAAAAATATTTCGTTGTGTTGTAAAATTAAAAATTTTCGTTAAGTTAATTTAATGGAAACGTGTTAAAAAACAAACTCAACAAAGAATAGAATTCCTTAGTTGGATTAAATTGATAATTTTCGTTAGGTTATTGATGTGTTGTTTAGATGCGTTATTTAACCGTAAATTTATTATTTAATATATGTGAAGCTTTAGTAGAAATGACAAGGACTTATTGACACGACAAGTAGTCGAAGTTTAAGGCAGTAAAATACTGAAATTCGAGTGTTTATTTGCAAGGCCCCCTTAAAATATTTAGAAAAACCCTTCGATTTGCATAACTGCATCTGTTAACATGCTACACACTCGACCAAATTATTTTTATTTGGGGCGCCAATTTTGGAAATGACACCAGGTAAAAACTAATCTAGCGCCGGCTCTGCACTGAACTCTAAATAAAAAAAGTAAGTTTACACATTGTTTAAATTATAACTGAATAGGTTTCGTACTCACCGATAGGTAATTTTAATTTGGGACGTTACATTACGACCACTAGAATACGATTAGCTATATAACGTGATTAAAATCAAAACTCAAATTACAAAAAAAAAAAACTAATTAGATAATTAGATTAAATTTAGCTATGGCAAAGTCATAATACGCTTTTATTAGGTCGACCTTTTATAATAACTAACAATGTATAATGGAATTTAAGGAACCGAATTACAACCAGTTCTGATTGTTGCCGTATTAACATTAATCTTGGCAATTGTGTGTGGTTTTAAAGACAATACAATAAGATGGTACCATCGGGCTGAATGGAGTCGGAAGATCGGTACAGGAACTTCATGAAGAAACAATGTTTTCTACCCATATAAATTTTACGGTAACAGGTCGCAACCCTGTTGTAAGCAGAGCTGTAAACCAAACCGGAACCGAAACCCGGAACCTATCGAACCGTCACTAATTGAATAGTTTGAATTGCGTACTGGAACCGAAACCGGAACCCATAATTTTGATTGTAGCAAAAAACAAGGTAACTGGTTAGATAATTACGGTTCTGTGGTTCTACTTTACTAATTTTAATGAACTTTTTCCCTCTAAATATTCCTCTTGACGTATAAAATTTATGGTAGTGTGATGCAGCCTTATAAATTTTAATTGTCATAATCTAGTACTTCTTTGTTTATCATAAATCAAAAGAAAAATGCAACTAACTTCGTTTCATAAATTATTATAAAATATTCGACCATTAAAATCGACGATTTACGCAATATAAGGAAGTGTCACCAGCAAATTAAAAAATAACAAATATAACAATATACAGGTTTAGTATTTGATAATTGATTAAAATTGAAGCAACAATTTTAAGAAAAGAAATTACAGCAAAGTTAAATTGCCTTTAAAAAGAGGAACCGAAACCGAAATTTGGGTTCTGCAATAAGAACACAACTAAAACCAAGTTAAAAAAAGGAATCAAGAACTAAACGTATGATCATATTTTATTCAGTGCAGTGGCGATGTTGGTGTATAATTTTATACCAAACTAAAAAAATTCTGATAAATATTATATTTGACAAATATTATTTTAATCAGAGGCCAGGACTTTGCTGATTGCAATAAGTGCGTTATCCATCCATCAAAACTTAATTTGATCTATAAAAGGGGAGGAACGCCGAATTACAAGGTCGATATCAAGGGCTCCTCTTGACAAACCATCTACTTCGCCATCAATAGTACTCCCTCAACTTACACTTCCTGTAACCTTGAAAAATGAAGATTTAATACCACAGCAACGGTTAACTACAGCCAATGCAACAAGCCAAAAAAACTGAAACATTGTAAGGATCAACCCAACCGCATCTAAAAAAATACCTGCAGTAACTCTTGAGAAACTTTCCTTCACATACCAGAAACATCTGAAGTTCGCTGGACAATGCACTTACCATTAGTGTGGTAAAACCGAGACGATGGTTATTTATTAGTAGAATTGATCCATCTGTTACCGATGAGCAGTTTAAAAGTTTCATTAGTAAAACGTTTAATCTAGTAGACGTCAACGTTATAAGAATGACTCCCAAAGCAAGGAATGGCAGTATCTGCAACTATATATCTTATAGCTTCTGTATTGATGATGAGTATTTCGTGTCAGTGTTAAACTCTCAATCTTGGCTAATGGAAATTTTTATCAAGAAATTTAAGTTTAAAAAAACAACATCTTTTTTACGGAATACCTGGACGTCCAATATAACAACATTAATAACGGTTTGACGTATTCGTCTTGCTCGGTAAAACACCTCGGAAAGCATAATATTAAATTTAAAAAAAAAATTAAGTGAGGCTTGTCCCATTTACTACCAAAATGTAAACAAAATATATTCCACCTCATGCTAGCAGTGATGTTTATGCAAGATGTTGTGATGCCAATGGGGAATGTCTCAATAACACTAAATTTTCCTATTTTGTACTAGTGCTTGGTGACTTCAAATAACCTGATGTTAATTGAAAATATGACAAAAGAATGAACTCCATTCTTCCTTATAATATCAAATCAGAAAAAGCATGGATTTTCACTGACACCGTGCTTGGTGCCAATGTAAATCAAATCAATACTGCTAATAAACGTGGGGTATTTTTGGACCTAATTTTTACCAACGGAGCTGCTAGTTTTAAAGTAACCGAATCACAAACGCCAGTTGTCGTTAATGACGTTCATCACAAATCAATGGAAATTATATTTGTATTAACAGATCTTATACCGGAAAAAATAGCTTATAACCATCATTATACATTCAATTTTTACAAAGCTAACAACTTAGGTGTGAAAAATACTTGGAAGAAATTAAAAGGAATAATACTTTAAATGCCAAAGATATAAACGACAAGTGAACAGATTTTATGAGATACCAATGCGAGGTTTTGAAAAAATATTCCGTCTAGCAACAAAAAAATCAATAATCATCCGCCATGGTTTGATGATCGATTCATAAATCTTAAAAACCAGATAGAGTCCAGGAAAAAATTAAAAAAAAACCCAAATCAGTTTTGGAAATATTTTAAGTCGAAACGAGTAATTGCAGGGTATCCGACTAATATGTGTTACAATAACTCCAACAGCACTGATTCTAAAGAAATTGCGGACATGTTTGCCGATTTTTTCCAATCAGTTTATAGGACATAAGATACTGACGTTCAAACACGGAAATTAAACCACACCAATATCTCAATTAATCCTCCTATTATAACTGATGACAATATCTTATCTGCACTGTTAAATTTTGGTGATGGATGTGGGCCGGATGACATACCATCTTCGATTTTGAAAAGACATGCCAATAGTTTAGTATGTCCTTTGCGAATGCTCTTCAACTACTCTCTTGCAACCGGCTTGTTACGTGCTACAGAGGAATTTCTACAACTTCATCAATTCCAAAACTATTTCAGCTTGTTGTCTGCAACACTTTCAAAGTTATATTCGCACGCCATTTATTAACCGCTCAACATGGATTCATACCGAGTAGATCAAGATCAATAATTAACAGAATTTACTACAGTTTTAGTGTATACAGACTTCAGCAAAGCATTTGATTCTATCTGTCACCAAAAGGTCCTTGATAGCCTGTACGCTTTTGGATTTTCACTTAATTTTGTTAAATGGTTCACCTCATACTTATCAAATCGTGCGCAATATGTCACAATTGACAATAAGAAATCTAAAGCTATTACAGTCACTTCTAGAGTTCCTCAACGGTCACACATTGGACCTTAGATATTTCCAAAAATATCTCCTGTTTCTGTTAAAGAAAAGCAATTAATGCTATGACTATGGCATTCCATTTCACGAAAACGTGGCTTATTTACAACCATACAAGACAAGATGCCAAGGTTATGAAATTTGCACTCTAAAAAATCGATGAATTATTTTGGATGCCGCTTTTATGGGTAACGTCCTACTTGGCCATATTGACTCACCATACATCATGGCAAATATTTCAATTCAGGTTCCGGGTAGAAGACTACGTCATCATAGGTTTTTGGACATTGAACATTATTCCACTAATTACGGAGACAAGAAGTAGTTCCAGATAATAGAAATAGCCATTTACACATTTATTGTAAACATAAGTTTTACTTCGTGCATGTAAATTTCATCGTAGCTCATTTAATCGATACAATTTAAAACAAATTAATTAAATTTGTTTGAAATAATACTAATTTGAAGCAATCAATCATCATTTTTGCAAAGTAAATTTTTTGGTCAAAATCCATCAAGCTTCGAATTCATTTTGACCCAATTTAAACAAAAATGAAATTACCAAAGTTCATCGTATATTATGAAGTTTTGATAAACAACTGAAAATTTATTTACCAGAGTCCAACATCGAAACAATTGAACCAAATAATCGATTTTCAATTTTGGATAATAATTTATTTGGATTGGGGATATCAAATGCAATTATTTGAACTCTTTTGGTTTTCAGTTCCATTCGTATTGGTTTAATTTGTTTTTATACTTTAAATCCAAAATAACAGAAACGAACCGGATAATTTGTCTAGCGATGGGGAACTGATTACGAAATTAAGATTTTTATTTGGTGTTTTTAATTTTGAAACAAACTTGAAACGTGTTGCCATACCGTTATATGGATTTAATTAAGTGATTTAGTCAATATATTATATCGGTCGGTTAGTCGTTTACATCACAGTAATTTTACATGGAGCTTAAGTTATATATATATATATATATATATATATATATATATATATATATATATATATATATATACAGTAAAACCTGTAAAAACCAAAATATAATTAAATCTACTTTCTACGCCATACAAGTAGCACCTCTACACGTAAATTGGTAAAAAGTGGTTGAAAAAAGGAGCTTAAAAGTCGCGATCATGTAATGGATCTACTTTTTGGATTCGTGTAAAAAACAAGAGCAAGCAAATTTGACTGGGCAACGAATATGATTTTTTGGAAGATTTTGACGTGCCCAATTATTTACTCTGGAAGTGAACTTAGTACCTCAAAATTAATAAAATGCATAGGTTAGTAGCATTTTATAACGTGGCGTACTAGGTCTATTATCTCTGCATTACACCGTCAGAAACTTAACTATTTTAACTAAACCGGACATATCCTAATATGATGAAGGAAAATATTATTAAGGATCGAATTTGAGAAAGCTACCGTAAAATAACATTGATAAAATTCGCTTCTCTATAGGCTCGTTTTTGAAAGATTAAGCTGATAGATAGAAAAGTGGAACCGGGTAGTTCACACTATGTAGAAGATATATTCCTTTAAAATCTCTTTTTAGATAAAAACGAAACAAAAAATTTTCCTCATTTTTCGTTTAACTGAGTTCATTGTACTAAACATTAACAGCAGAACAGCAAACTAATTCATCTTGTCTAACATAGCCGATAGATCATCAACAATATATACGAGTGCTGTTATCTAATGCTATGACCTGGTTTAAATCCTGACTGAAATTCACATAGAAATTTGAAGTTCTCTTGAATCTGCATTTGGTTGGACGAATATCACTTGTATCCAAAACGTCATTTTCTTTAGGTATAGGAATAAGTCGTAGTTGTGTTCGCCACCAGCAAATTTACCCCTGAAGAACCTGATGCCCGAAAATTTGACGTATTGAAAAGATGTAGTTAAGGGTCTAGTGCCATTCCCTGCAGTCCAATAATAATCCCTAAATTGAAGCAGATGCATTCCAAATATTGCAAATCGGTACTTTTTGGAATTAATTTTATGGCTTTAAAATTCTAAGATTCCTAGCAACTATTCGCTATCTTCAAAATATCATCCTCTTAAGGTGGAGGGTCGACTGGATACATTTATCAGGAACATTTTTGGTATCGTAAATTAGTTTCAGCCGTCAAAGTTGAGAATGGAATTGTTAGACACATCCAATAATCCACCAAAAGGAGTTAATTCAGATGGTCAAGGTACTGTAATAACTTTTGCTCCATCAATCACACGGTTATGAGACAAAATACTGTAACTAAACTATAGTTTAGTTACAGTATTTTGCGTGGTTTTTGAAATTTGAGGCTGACCCGAGCATAAGGATCATTGCTGGCCGAAAGCATATCAAACTTATTGAGGAAAAGCTTGAAACATATGATCTGAATTTGTATAAAGACATTCAGAAAGTTGGAAAATTTATTTCTTGTGCACAACAACTATGTTTCACCCTGCGGTTTATTTGGCAATTTTACTTGGGCTTCACAAGAAAGCAATATCTTCACCAAAGAAACAAGTTTACAAAGATGCGATGCAATAGTTTATTTTTTATGCGTAAACGTTTTTATGACTGAAATTGGCTGTAGTCGTGCTATATCATCGTAAAGGAACTTTCAGCGGATACAACGATATCATTTGAGTTTCCTATCAAAAATTAAAATAATTACATTCATGTAGAATGAAGTTAAATTATTATGACAGCATCACTTTGCATGAACAGTCACTTTGCATGACAACATCACTTTGCATAGAGTTGGAAAATGAAGACATTGACGAAAAAAATTCGTTTTTGACTATGGATGAAAAACTCGCAATCTTTCTTAACAAAAATCGAACAATGCAGGGTTTCAAAAAAATTATGTTTTGCTTTAGTGAAATATTTTTTCAAAACCGGGAAAAAATTAATAAATCCAACACAGAAATCCCGTTTCCGGCAACTGCATATGGCTCTGCAAGCTATATTTTCAAACAACTATGTAATCTTTTAAATTACTAAATTTTCCTCATTATTTAAGTATTCGTTGGTTGCAGTAATTAGTGGTACTACTGCGCCAGATCAATAGCTTAGTGAACAAATTAAGCGTTCAGAAAACATCATTCTGATTATCATTTTATGATACTTGTAAAAAAGTACATATATCTGCCCAATAATAGCGGGTAGTTGTATTGTTAGCACAAAAAATAAATAAAGTGCACATATTGATCGCTATAAAAGCGCGTTTCGAGCACTCAATCTTTCAATTTTGATTTTACTAAAATGTTGCCGAATTTTTACCAAAGTGTAAGACTGATACTTTGATAAAATTTACTACTTTGATTTTAAATTAGTAATAAATCAGCCTAAATGATGACCAACAAGTACCATAATACTCTCACAAAAGGTAATAAAATATTTAAAGATTGTTCTGCCAGAAGGATTTTGAATACTCCACATGAGCTGTTGTGTCCACATGAGCTGTTGTTCAGAATGGAAGATGGGTTTCAGAAAGTCATTCTGAAAGTTTCAGAACAATTTCGATAATCAGCAAAGATTACTACTGGCGCCGTAGAATAGGGTCACTCCGGCAAATTTGAGATTCATCAAGATCACGGATCTAACTTGTCATCTCAAGTGCTCCAACGTTTGCAAATACCACAGGTTGAGTGCACTGTTGGGTCAGCAATGATGTTAATAATACACTCAAAGTTGTACCGGATAAGAAGTAAACCTATGCCTTTAAATTTTCAAATAATACTTTACCTGCCGCTTTATCTAAATTTCTTTATCCAAATGTTCCTACATTTCTATCAAACGCATTTTGATAGTATTCCTTTCTATCAAACGCATTTTGATAGTATTGAAAGCATCCATAAGCAATTTTTGGTTTATGCACTGCGACGTTTACTTAATTTGAATCAGGGTTTTGTCCGAGAACCTTACGTAAACCGTCTTTTATTATTGAATTTACAAACTTTAGCGCGTAGAAGGGAAATAGCTTGTGCCGTTTTTGCTCGTGACATTTTATGTTCCAGAATTAATTGTTCTGGATTGCTTGAGAGATTAAGCTTTTATGCTGCTCAGCGAGCTTTAAGAATTTTAGAAATACGGAACCTATGCTTTTGTTGCTTTTAATCGTAATTACAGTGCTGTCGTTTTTAATATTTCAAGAACGTTATTTAAGAGACGGCAATTGCAATAATTTCAGTTTTTATTCATTGTTTTATTTTCTTTTTTTTGTTTTATTTTGTTTTATTTATTAAATTATTTTATTTTATATTTTAATTATGTCAATTATTATTTATCTTTGTTTTGTTTTTTTTTTTGTTAGTTTTTGTTGGTGATCATGTGAGTAATTTTATTTTACATTGTAATTTTACAAAATTGATAAATTAAATAAATTTAAATAAATAAATAATTGATTCTAAGGAGTTTTGCAATATTTCACCTGCAAGAAAGTTTTGTAAGAAACGCATCTTTGCTTATTATGGCATAAAATGACCTAAAGATATATTTCTAATTTTGTTATGTCTATAACGTAATTCTTTTTTCCGTTTATATATATATATATATATATATATATATATATATATATATATATATATATATTCTACGTTCTAGTCCGTTAAATTTACACGTTCCACAACCATGGACCATTAACAAACTTCCTTTGCATGTAATTGAAATTAGAAAAAAAAACGAATTTTCACGGTTTAATTCATTAGATTTAATTACAATTTATTCACTCATTGTTAGCATTTTATGTGTAAGTGTGTATATGTCTATAGTATTACGTCTATTGCATGAACATAAATATATATTTAGTTCTCGCTGTTAGATTTTGTGTATATAATTTAACGAACATAAATCCAACCAGTTAGGGTAATATATGATTTATTGTTGAATGAAATGTATGTACATGGAAAGGTTGTTCTTCTTTCCTGTTCACCAAACCATATTTCCTGCGATTCAGATCAGAAGAAAAACATAATAATAACAATAAAAACTTACTTGTACATCAGCAACATATAGCCAACAGCCACAATCTGTATAGTAACGAAATAATTTTTCACGTGATTATGAAAATAAATTATAACACAAAAAAAAAAAAAAAATTATTAGCTTTATGTACTCGTACCTTTCGACTATATAAGAATTAATCTTGTAAGAATTAATTAAAATCTTTACTTGTTGTACTTTAAAAATTCTTTTCGAACAATTAAGACAATATAGAGTTATAAAATTATTATTCGGAACGAAACGAACAATAAGCACTTGAATAAACGAATTGCTTAGCCAACCTTAACCTAATATTTTTTTTTTCAAACATAACGACGTTGAGCAACGTTTTTTAGAAGTACTTTACTGTTGGTTTTAATGATTTTTGAAATTTTTGAAAAGTTTATAGAGCTTTGCTCGTTCTGATAGCTTACTCGCAATTCTCTTATATTCATACTCTCAATATTATATTTTTATACTCTTACTCAAATCCCGTGTAGAGTTGAAACTATCTCACCAGAGCGGCCTCAAGTGGCGGGTAGAGAAAATCTTTCCCAGATGATGGGAAATAAAATACCGCTCGGAGACCGAAGTTGCCATGAAGCGTCTGTTCGTTGCAAAATGCGGATTCAAACAACGTCTGTTTCTCATTTATCACTCCCTGATATAAATGAGGTGGAAAGCACAAGGATTTGGTTCGAACGTCCGAATGTTTCGAAATTTGCTACAGTTAAAAAGCAGAAACCTATATATGTTCTGTTTTCTAATCCTATTTGGAAAAGGTATTGATCAGGAAGCTTATGTTAAAGCCTAGACCCAGGAACTCCTTGTAGAAATAAAGGGTACTGACGTAGTTAAAACACAGGACGAAGTATTTTAGGCTCTTGTCCTTCTATATAAACGCTGAAAGTATCTAATTGGAGGACACAAATTGCAATGGATATAGTCATTCATGTCAAATATAGCAGGGAATGTCATATCCAAAGGTAAAATATGGATTAGCTGGGCCACATTGCAAAAGAATGTAGCAGTGATACGAATTTCATGAACTGTATAGTGATATAAAGTCATTGAAGGGAACAGACATTCCGCTGGAAGTTTAAAGTGGTCGTTAAAGCAGAAGACGCTGCAAATGAAACAGAAAATATGAGCTTGATCCAACTAAAGCTTTAACCATGTAAAGTTAGGCAAGACCTGCTACATATTATTATTGTATTCGAAATTGTTTGGGAAATTATTCTTTTAATAAAATGCTAGTGTTGCTGAAACTGATTTTGTAAAATCAAATGATACTCATATCTATAACTGCTATGCTCATCCTAGTGTAACCATAGAAGAGTACTGGGCTGTTGAATGGGGAAGCTGTGTTACTAATAATAGAGGTAAAGCCCTACTGGAGGTATTTTTGTTTCTTCCAATGGTAACGCTGAATGTTGGTAACACCATCACATTTCGTATTGACAGCACTAGCCCGTTAGTTGTCTCCTAACTATAGTCCTAAGTTGGAAAGTTAGTGATCTACACACACACACAACGGTGATCAGGCCATTATGTAAGTCTTTTAATTTTACCACGTTGGAAGAGAGTTTTGTCAGGAACTGCAGAAAATCAAGTGTCTCAAATGACGGATTTTAATAGCTTGTGATGTAGGACTTAGCAATGCTATAGAAATCAATATATAGCTGAACGGTTCCAGTGTTCTGGTTGACCAAGCAAAATAGTGTTGCTGCATAAAAAATTCCTTCGTCCTAGACGCTTTTGTTAATATGCAAGGCCCGAAATGACATACGAGTTTCGGAAACAATATTATGCTTCTTGCTCAGTACTTTATTATCCCATCAAAGCAAGCCAACAGTGATGCTTTCATTATGTTTTCTTCATTATGTGAAGAGGTAGACCGGGATCCTTGGAGCAAGCCGTTCAGAATAGTCACGACAAGGTTTAAATGTTCGTACAATCAAATCCATCGTGCCCAGAATTGTTGGAAAATATTGTTTTTAATTTCACCAGGAGGATGAGATTTAAAGCGCATGTGACAAAGGGGAATCATCAAGGAGCGGTTATATGGAGCGGTTTGTCAGCTTGTATAATACTGGGGTAGAGGAAGGATGATTCCCTATGCAGTGAACAGTAAAACGGCTAGCACTTCTGCCAAAATGAAATGCAATGAAGGCATTTGAATACACACCATCATACCGCCCAATTTGCTTGCTGGATACAGTTAGTAAAACCTTAGAGAAGACTATATGCGAAAGACTGCAAGATGTCATTAAAATAAAAGGGACCTTTCTGAAAACCAGTATGTATTCCATAAGGCGTGCTCAACCGTTGATGCGGCGCAAGAGGCGATTGCAGGTGTCAGATGGAAGGGAGGTTCCAAATAATATTGTGGCTAGATGGGAGTGCATATTAGACGCGCTACTATAAGTATAGAAATCGAGTTTTAAAGTACGAAAGCAATGGTGGTACAAAATACTACCATACAAGTGGAGGAGTACCACAAGGGTCGGTGCTAGCTCCTACGTCGTGGAAGGCCATATATGATGGCATTTTTAAACTACCGAGACCAGAAGAAACAAAGGTTGTTGGCTTTGCGGATGAAGTGGCAGATAAAGAGGTATGTATCTGGAGGATTCATTATCTAGAAGAGTGAATGGAGCTTAATTGTGAATAATGCCGAACGAAGGAGGTGCTCGCCAGATTAACAGATTATTACTTAGTAACGTGGTTACATCTATTCTGATGTATGAGAAACGTTATAATTAAAAATGATGGAGGGTTGCGCTGAGCCAGCTTCGTGAAGTAATACTGAACGGTAGCTCCACGAGGCCAAATGACAAAGGAAATTGAGTGTTAGGGTTAAGTTGGTATAAGAATCAGACACTCTTGCCAAATTATGATGGTATCTTGTAGAGTCTTTAAAGATTCCTTCTCCACTGAAATGCCGGGGTGTAGGTGGAAAATATCATTTGAAGACCAAAACTGCCATGTTTATGTCAAAGGAGGCTAAAATAAAGCCTGATAGAAGATATCAGCTTTTAGGAGGAGGTATCTCAGTAAAAAACACGAATTAAGAAGAACAATGAAAAAATTATGGTGGCGGGATTCAAACCCTAGTAATAAAAAATAAAAATTATTAAGTCCTTTTTGTTCATTTAATAAAGGACCGCCCAAAGTTGGGTTAAGTTCTGAGAATTGATGCACAATGCATAATTAATTGGATGGATCCATTCATATATCTGATAGGTGGTTTCACTTCATGATATTCCTAATAGACCAAGTGGGAGACACAAGGATTGAGTTCAAGCGTTTTGCAATTAGCTGCAGTTAAACGCAGTTAAACCATCTTTTCGAGTACATTTATAAAAGATATAAGCAATGTTCATTCTGAAATTAATAGAATGGTTTGGTATGAAATGGTAAAGGAGGAGGAGAAGATTGGGCTTCAGTTGGGCTATAAGAAATGCACTTACAAAATACGAGCTAAACCAGAGTGGTAGAAAGTAGCATCAACAAAAATTGGAAAAAGAACACCTTGACTACTAAACTACGAAAGAAGTTCTTAAAATGTAGTAGAAAAGCACTTGGAAGCAACCACAAATAGCAGTTATCCAATCCCATTTGGAGATAAGTGTTGGTGAAAAATCAGACATTGCTTTAGCTGTTATGCACGTTCTATTGCAGCCATGGAGGTGGTAAAAATCACTCTGGTCCTCTTTTTACTACTGAAGTGTACAATCCCTGAACCCTGCCTTTTGTTGATAGAGGGAATTTAATGACTGAACTGTCAAATGGTGAACCCATGTAGCTACGGATAGAAAAAACGCTCTACTAGAAATGGCGTTGCTGATGGCGTTGCATTTTTCTTATTCCTAACAGGGTTGGCAACTGCTGAATGCAAATCATAATGCTAACAATTAGAAATGATGACAACTAGAGCTCAACTGGCCTTGTGAATTAATACTGAATAGTAATTCCCGAAGGCTATATGGCACTTGAATTTAAGGGTTAGCATTTATTATATTAGAACTCTAAACTTTTGCCCTAAATTGGTTCAAATTTGTTTTAAAGCTTTTCCGCTTCACGAAAAATACTAGTACTTATCGTTCACTTATATCGATATATCTTTTTCACTTAATAAATAAAGGCACTAAATGTATCGTTATAAATTGTATTTTTTATTCGTCACTTAATTTACACTTTGTCCCTTTTTATTCAAAATATTTTTTTTTTTCAAACGAATCACTTGATAATATAATATTGTAACAATTATGTTTTAATGCGACCGTATTTGCGAAAAATCCACAGCGAACTGTCGTATCACTTTCTTTTTGCCACCGTTACCAAAACCGGAAAATTGTTCTCGAACAATTTGCTCGATGAATGAAAACGTCATTCATCGGAATATATCTGTCCTATTTATATATATATTTATCTTTATCTGACGCACACACTCATATTGATTAACGAATCAAGGCTCTTCTGAGTGGAAGTAGCGCCGTATATTAAAAGGTATGGGAAATAAATGGTTTGCACTTAGGATAAACTGAGCAATAATTGATTTTGGTTTGCGTCTGAGGTGAAATATGTCTCGACTATATTTCGGAGTTTATAATTTGTTGTGGTTAACCAATTTATATTTAAATTGAATTAACCCGCAACATACTCTCATATTATCATATTGATAGCCTTATACCCATATTGTCATACTCATATTCTCATTCTCTTACTTTCCTTGACCAATAATTTAGTAAACAAATAAAAGATTCCTTACACATGAGGCCTCTTACCATCAATACTCCATAAAACAAACCAACACTTGGCTGCAACGGATGATGTGTAGATGTTGCTGGTAGAAAAGTTACTGCTGAAGGTAAAATTCGGATTGAATTCGGAAGAAGAAAGTTCCTACCTAATGATTAAATTTTCTGGAATACTCATTACCAGAACAATACACGGAAAGCACGAAAATCATTCCTTTGTTACAGCTGCATCTTAATTATGGTAAACGGACAAAAGAACTGTGCAAAGTTTTGAATTATACGTCGTCGTGGTTCAGTAGAATAGAATAAGTTCAGGCACAGTAAATAAACCAAGCGAATACGATTTGGATCAAATATCATTTCAAATAACTTAGTCTGCTTTAATACAAGGATTTGCTACACCGAAATTTGTTCTATTAAACAAAGGCCGTACATCAACATTCCGTTTAAATAAATGAGTTCCTTGAATTCTTCGGAAAAGGTTCAGTTTGGTCTTCCATTTTTCTACGCCTGCAGAATTGTGCAGCTATTCTCTTTATTTTACCTATCATATTATTAGATTAGCTGATCACTAGTCCTAACTAAGTTCTTCAACGTTACTGATAATCCAAGAATTCAACTAATCTAACCGATAGATGGCAGGTATTTTTGTAAATTTCGAAAATCATAAAAAACTGGTAAATTTCTCCACTTTTGGACATATACCACCGATATGTTAAATTAAAAAAACAAATAGGATCTCAAACAAACCTTTATTTAGAATAAAAAATCAAAAATCCTTTTAGATAAAAAAAATTTCATTCATAACATTTTTATTTTGCTTCCTTCTTTCGCATAATACGTTCGTATTATATGAGACATATAATTCTCGGGGGCACGGATGGTTATTTATATTTACAGCTACGATAAAGTATAAGAAAATCAAAACAAATTATGTTACCTAAATACCCCTCGAGCATTAAAATATTGTATCGTACGTCATCGAGTTAAATACAAGACGGTATCAAATTTTAAATATTTTTCATTAACTTCCGATTTAATTATTTTCTGTTTCTATATATAATAAGCGAGACTTCCAAGTTCATGTTCTTATATAATTTTATTATGTTGTTCGAGATGTTGTTCTTACCTTTCATATCTGTTAATAAGGAAAACTAAATATACACATACACACACACATATTATAAGACGGGAGCTGTGTGTGCACAGAATTTTAAAGAGGATGTTATAAAAAGAAATTCGATATACGGATGCTTGCTTTTGTTGTTGTAGTTTTGTTTTTATACACAAACTCACAAGACATAACGGTATGCTAATTAAAATTAATTTCTTAATTAAAAAAAAAAAAAAAATTCTACATCAATCAGAAATAATGTCACGGATATAATTTAATTTCGAATGAATATGATAAGAGAGTGTCTTGTCTAATGTTACTGTTAATTTGTTGTTCTTCTTTAGTATCCGGTGTTTTATTTTGTTGCTGTCTTTGTATTGGTGTAAAGGTAAGCTTAATAGATTTCTCGTGCAAATACACCAAAAACAGATGGAACTTTTTTTTTTATTTTACCACCTTTACATTATGTTGGTGTTGTTGTATGTATGTGAAATGTTACGCACGAGCCAGTATCTGAATGTACACAACATTTACATAAAACATCTGCCTCGCGTTTCTAGAAGGGAGCATCTGCCTCAACTGTTTTTTTTGTGTTGTATGATTCAAACTGAAAATAATTCACAGAGACATAGTTCAGTATAATACTGGGTGAGGTTTTTATATTGAGACAAGTAAATAGTTCGCAATCCTGTGAGCAATAATATGGTGATCTTTTCAAGGTGCTTTCAAGGTTACTTTATTTTTTCAAAGAAAACCTTCTCAAAGTTAGCACCTGTAAGAAATGTTTTTTGATAATAATAAACAGTTTTTACAAGTCATTTAAGGCTTGAACCAAATCAATAATCGGGCTCCATCAGATTCCCTCCAGAGCTCCCTTTTCATATTGTTCTAGATTAAACGTTTTTACGGTTTTTAGCAAGTAGTTTTTTTTAAGAATGCCGGTTATCAAGCCAATGAACCTTTGTTTAGTTACTTCCTATGAAAAGGCAAAGGTGCTTCGAAAATCCAAGAGTTCTTAGTAACCTTGAAACCAATAAATTGCAACCTAAAATCATTTTTTTTAGAGTCGGTCAGCTTAAATAACTCACCCGGTATAAAATATTTTATCCCCTTATAAAGACAACAAACAACATTTTACATACCACAACCATTTCATAGGCAATATATAGGGTAGATAAACTATTTGTAATTAAATACGTTACATTTGACTTGTTCACGTACTCTGTAGATCTAACGATAAAGTTTTGTAGTTAGACAGAAATTTGTTGTGATGTGCTGTGTACGATAGTTGCTGTCGAATCTCAAAAATTATAAATTCTTGTCATAACCAAAAGACAAAATTCTGAAGAAATTCTGATGGAGCCCGGCTAGAATATTTTTATTTTGTTTTGTATTTTTCTTAGGAACTCAGACGATAGACGAGTAATAGAATTAGGGTTTGGTTGGGTAAGTCGTAGTAATGAGAACTTAAACTAAATGTTTGTTAAAAAAAAAATCAAAGATGTTCAGTAACAGGAGTGGAAACAATTTTTTCCTGAGGCTAATTTCTGTTGCAAATTGTAGATTCTCCTGATTGATTGGGTCAAACGCTAAAAATTTTCTCATAATAATTTGGACACGTTGCAAAATTGTGCTAAGCTTCGATATTTGAAGCTTGACAAGGAGGCAAAATCTCGTGACTCATGGCTGATTTATTATTAGATGCATAATAAAATTACATATAGTACTACCATCATAAGAAAAAAACAGTTTACCCATTTACGTTCCAGATGTCGGGTCGATAGAATATCGTCAAAATTTAAAATAAATAAATGACATTTAGGCGATTATACATATAAAAATATTTTGATTATTTTAAAACTATACCAGTAGCGACATCTAACATATCAATGAGCTAACATTCTATGGTAGTACTATGTGTATTTATATTTTGCTAGATGTGACATCTATTTCAAGTGATCGAGAGCAGTCTTTCGCAAATGGTTGTCGTACTCAATTTTCGATCAATATATTAAGAACAATGTAAGTGTAAGTGATCGTTGTAGTTTTCGTGTAAAAATGCAAGACGTAATATGTTGTTCAACGAGGATCCGAACTTATAAGTTTGTGGTAATAGTGAATATTGAAAAACCGTGAATATTGATAAGGATCGACCGATTATAATAACAGAGAGCCATCAGAACCATCAACGATTTTTATGACGATTAAATTCAAATTAATAAATGGTGGTGTTAAAGCTTACTTTTTGGAGGTTAGAAGACTACATCACTTGGCATGCAATATCCGTTACACACATTCTGTTTATCCGGCAGATTTGTCTGGGTGATTTCCTTGCCGGTAAAAAAAATGTTAACTGTACAAATAACTAAAAAACTTAAAAATGCTACGAAGAAAGGAAGGTTTCATTTTTAAAAATGGAAGTCAAACGTATCTGGATTATTAGAACCTGAGTTCGTTGCGATTATATTGATTGATGAGTAATGTACGATTAAACTTCTGGAGATTGATGAAAAAAATTCTTTAGTGGATGTTTTTACTTTTAAATGAATTTGTTAGCTGTGTCTGATCCTCCAAAGAGAGATAAACTACATGTTTGTTCAATGAAGAGTTATGTTCTTGGAAAGGTCTCATAATTTGCAATAGTATTCGATGGAAGTCGTTTTTAATTTTCTACTTTGAGAAGTCTACTGTTTTGGCTGGGTCTTGATCTCCAATGTACTGCACACGCATTAGGTCTTCACTTTAAAATTACCAAAAACTCCATTGAATTTTTTTCACATGTCCATTTATGATAAATTGAAAGCATCCTTTGCTCAAACCTAGTGGGCATTTTGATATTTGCAAATTTTTTGTATCAATTTATGCATAATATAAATACACAAAGTACTACCATGGTGTGTTAGCCTATTGGCGTGCTAGATGTCACTACTGGTATCGTTTTAAAATAATCAAAATATTTTTATATGTATAATCGCCTAAATGTCATATATTTATTCTAAATGTTGATGATATTCTATCGACCCGACATCTGGAACACCAATTGGTAAACTGTTTTTTCTTATGATGGTAGTACTATATGTATTTATACTATGATTTATAATACAACGTGTTTTGCTCTTATTTGATTTCACAAATCCAAGAAGTTAAATTTTAATGATGCAGCCTTAACGTTACTTTTTACTGTTGCAAACAAGGCTATCAAGCCTATCGAAATCTTTTCTTAAAAATTCACTACAATGTTTTTGGATAACTAACAACAACACTCAAATGTGAGATTAAATCATCACAGAATTGAACGTTTCAAATATGGATTTGGATCCTGCAAACATGGACATGGATAAAATGTAAGTACAAATGTACAAGTGTTCATTATCTAGGCCTACGAATTCAAAACGAACTAATTCAGTTATAATCCCCAACGATCAGGAACTCAACTATTGAAACAACGAAAAAACTCAGATGTGCATTACTGTGAGCTATCACCGAAGTCTCATGCCTAATCTGAATCACATACCCTACAACTGATAATTTATTATGTCTAAATTCCAGCTAGGCATCTGCAATTCCTTTTAGACATCTGAGAACACGTGTGTTGCTGCTAAGCACAACTGCTGCATAACAAATGTCGTGTCTTCAACAACCTCTTGGTAAGGAAATTTTTTCATCCTGTCCATTTGCGACTCATTTTGTGGCATCATGTTCTGTGCCAATCTCTGATTCAGGTCTAAAGTTTTAGAGACCGAGTTACAATCCCGTAATCGGTGAGAAAGTTTATCGTGATGCTCGTAGAGTTGCAGATGAGTCCAATTTTTTAACATGAAAGAAATGAAGAATCGACTACGCGATTTGACGGATTCAAAACTATTTGTTGAGGCTTTATTGACAGAATTTGAAGAGATGACTGAAATGATTCGATGGAACAATCTACAAAAGCTGATTTATCGCAAACGTCTGATGATAAGAACGGCGAATTGTTATCGAGTTTGATTTTGTTACATGTCAATACTTATGAGAAATTTTGCGTGGCTCTTGTAAAGCAATTTGGGTGTTTAATATGTAGTGACGTGATTCACAAGCAGCTGAGCATGAAAGATTTATGCTCGTCAATCTGATCGATAAATAAAAACAGGAAAAATCCATTAAATTCGAAGTAGAAATGAGAATAATTTTAGAGGATGTAAATAAAAGACTTTGGATTGACTTCAGAGCATTAAATAAAAATGTGATCAAAGATAGGTATTCACTACCCATGATAGAGCAACAAAAAGATAAACTAGCAAATGTAAGATAGTACACTACGTTAAGTTTGACAAATGGGGTTTTCCACGTGCCAGAAAGACCCTTTTGGATTTTGTAACGCCCCGTTCGTTTTTCAATTGTTTATTAATGAAGATTTTTGTCATTTAATTAATGAGGAAGAAGGTAATATTATACCTAGATGATGTTGTTGTGCCGGTTATCGAAGAGAATGATGCAGTAAAAATTTTGAAGAAACACTCGTTGTTGCTATCACCGCAGGATTAGATATCAATTGGAAGAAATGTCAGATAATGCAGAGAAAAATTCAAACTATCCTACGCCGAAGTCGACGAAAGTTGTACACAATTTTTTCGGGCTGATGAAATATCTCCGAAAATTTGTAAATATGCATTGGATGCAACCAGGAAGCATTGTGCGCAAAGTTGTGAAAGCCATACAGTTCTTATTTCGAGGATTAACACACTCAATTTCAGTATCATATTTAGAAGCAGAAAATTAATACGGTGACCTGCTCTACATGTAAACCTTCCTGTAGATGATCTTTAAGCCACTCTGTTGGTAGAGCGAAATTCCAGTAAGGTTCTGACTAAGCAGACCATCTCTGTATGTTTCCACTGGATTTTGAGAAGTTTTCGATACATAAGTTGTATCACATGCAAACGCATTTTGCCACTGTTATGATGTCAAAAGCATTATTTTTATTACACTAATTCAATAAATCCATAATAAACGTGTTTGTAAAAAATGTTGCCGAGACTACGTTATCCAGTTTGATCTGTAAAGCAATTACGTAAACATTAACATCTCTACGAATTAAACGACTTTTCCTCGGAGTAAGGACCTTTTAAATTTATATGAGATGTATATAGTAAATTCCATTAGTTATGCAAAATTCTCATTAATTTTTGCTGGAAAATAATTTGCCACCGACCGACAAATCCCATAAATTTATTTACTGTTTAGATTTAAAATCAACAACGTAATAAAACCATCGCATCCTCACACCAGTCGTGAATGCAGACGTCATTACATTACAACCGTACGTATCCAACAGAAAAAAAAAAAACAAAAAAATTTAATTAACAGTTACGCATAGAATACAAGAAAAATGGAAAAATAAATTTAAAATTTCTTGGAAAATCCTTATACAAAAAAAATTATAATTTCGACAAAACTTCCAAATATATTTAGAAAAAAAGGACATTTTTTTCGGGCTCGAAAATATATTCAATTTAATTTTTGTATTTGAGTCGCAGCAAGTTAATTTGAATTTTATATTACTGTGTTTGTTACAAAAATTTACATTCACAAAAAAAAAAAAAAAAAAAAAAAAAAAAAAAAAAAAAAAAAAAAGGATATACGATAGGATTTTGGTTGTATTAGGGATTAGGGGTCATGATAATGTGATGTGATATTGTTTTATGATGTTTATCGCATAGCGCAGGTATAGGTTAAGTGTACGATTTCGTAAAATCCTTAACGATGGAATATGCAAATGTATATAAGGTTGTTAAATAAAACAAACATTTTAAAAGGAGTCTTGAAATTTTGTCGAATTGAATTTTTTGACAAGGATTTGATAGCGATTATACTATATAAACCAACACGAACCAAAATTTTTTGAATGTAAATTTAGAATTATGCAATTTGGTATTGATATTTTCTGATGAAAACACTAAGTACTGTCTGGTAGGGCCTGGTTGGTTCGAAATCATTTAAAATCCACAAGATATCAAAACTACGAAGTTACACAACAGTGCAAATAAATCCATATTAAAAAAAAAACATCAAGGAGAAAATTACAAAAACTAATAGTAAATGTATTTATCAATGCCTTCTGCGGTGTTCAGTTAGTATAACTTATAAATAACGTACAAATTTTCTCTGATGGACATAAATTTTAATCACTCTGATTGGTTAATATTTTTTTTTGTTTTATACGATAAAAACGAAATAAATTCAAACAAGCGATACATGCACAAAATTTTGTCATAAGAATACTTTTCTGTCATTTTAATAAAACATTTGACATTTCAATAAATTTTTGGTTTGCAGAATATTTGTTAAAAACAAAGCTGGCTAAGTTTAAAACCTTATCATATATGCAAAATGAACAATGTTCAATTATTAATTTTTGTAAAAAAATATGGCGCACCTTCAACCAATCAAAACGATTATAATTTATGTCTGTCAGATAAAATATATACATGAATCATGGTTTTTAGTCATTGCAAATGGGGGGTGGGGTAATTATTCAATTTTGAGAATATCACCTGAAAGAAATTCTGCAAAACACACGAAATATTACTAAATAGATTTGTTAAATAGTAGAGCTTCATTTAAGGACAGTTTCTGATCAATGAATCATAAATGATGCTTCGGTCTCCAATTTATACAATACAGTCAAAGAGGCCTCTTTTTAATGTAAACACTGTGCAGAAAAGCAGAAGAATACTTCTAAAAGTATAACGCAAATAAGAAGCAATATAGATGTTTGAAAGACCAGATGTCACAAAACCAGTTAAAAGAAAAATAGGGTATAAAAACAGGAAACAATTATTACCTCTTATGAAATCTCTCGAAACCTGATCAAAGAAGATGATGGAGCAGTCAACGTTTCCGTGCTATTCAAACAGTTAAACATGGGTGCGACTGGCTCATTTCAAGAAACGTTAAATATTCTAGGTGAATAAAATCTAGAATTCTGAGTCTAGCACATTTCTCTACTATTAATGGCTTATGGTAATTCAGTACTTGCTGCGGTGAGATTTTTGTGACAGTTATGTTGGAGGACAAAACTGTACCACTATCATTAACTTTAGACTACTGAGCTAAAGGTTAACTTAGCTCAGTTTGATTGAAGGACCTTTAACACTTAAAAGTGTTAAAACACCTTAAAAGTGTTTACGTTTAACACTCACAGAAGCAGTCAAAAGTCTTTTTACTTGGATTAATGTTTGAGCAAGTTATTCATTCAATTCAATTGAAATGCTAGTGACCAATTCACGTTTCATAGATTTTTGATATCCATTTCATCGCATTATGACGATTATGATTTTACATAGACGACAGATTATCTTAAACAATGACTCGTAGAACACCGTTTAAGCACACCTGTATTTGAAATATTTTCCACTCCTTAAAAATTTTGCAAACTCCTTTAAGATTTGAATTTTTTAACGTATATTTAATTTACTAGACATGAAAAAACTTACCAATACAGTTGGTTTGCCGGTCCGATCATCGACCCATGCCAATAATAAATCACTTCCCGCCATTTTACCGGTCTTATACGAAAATCCTAAACCGATAAAACCACGCGTATTCACCGTCACCTTAAACACAATATCCTTTTGATCGATATGCCATTCGAGCAAATATAATCCATTCCCATCCATTATTTCACTACGAGTCCATACATGATGTACCCCATGATACGTTAACATTTTCGATTCTCGCATCGTTTCGGTGGTCGTCACCGAACCAAACGTATCATTATCACTTAAACCGGCATTTGTTTGTTGCGTGACTAGACTAGACGAAACGAACGAACTTAAATTATCACTTAACACTACAAGTAAATAAAAAACACTTAGCACAAATGATTTTTCCATATTTGAAAAATTTTTAAAAAACACTCACAAAATTATTTTTTCACTTTAAAATTTTGAATTCACTATATACAATGCTAATTCACACTTTTATTCACCATTTTTTCACCGAACAATTTTTTAAACCGGACCGACTTAATCAAAACTATATTTAATATTGATACGCGACGATACCTTCGATACTAAACGCAACGCGATCGTTTAAGAATTTTTTGTTATTTTATTTTTATGTTTCGGTATGAGCAGATGTTGATCCGGCATAGTTTAACAATATACTAGTGGATAAAAAAATATCGTTGGTATAAAAAAAAAAAAAAAACAAAACACAAAACTACTTTATGGTAAGCATAGTAAGTAAACACAACAACAGAGAACCAATGTAGATACAAAAGACAAAAACTTAACACTAAACATCTGTTAAGTGAATTTTTAGTGCATTTTTTGACGGTTTTAGGGTTTGCAATGATGAGGGGATTTATTTTGCCGTATGTAGCATATTAATAACAGATAATATTAACAAACCGAATTATTTATGAATTTGCAACACTATGTTATTTGAGCATCTGTTCGAAGCCAAAGTATAGGGGGGGGGGGGGGGGGGGTAAAACGATTATCTAGTTACTATCAACATTTCAATACAATCAAACTTTCGTGAGAATTTTGATGTTATCGCTTTATCCGGTTAGTTTATCAATTAATCTGCTTAAACATCATATCGATTTTAAAGCCAAATTTATCTTTTAGACCGTTCAAACGTATTTTCAAACTCTTATCAATCTTCGTAATTCATTTATAAATATAGATTATCAACATTTTTAAAATATTAATATTTTTGAATCTGATTCAAACTACAAAAAAAAAATTTGGCTTATATGCAAAACAAAACTATATTAGTTGATGGCGTATTATAAAATCTAAATGTAAAAAACCATTCAAAGCATTCAAATATATTTTTAAACTCATATAATTTTACTACATCATAGTGCTGCCAACAAAATATCGATTTAGTTTAGAAAATCAAATATTAAACGTAATCAAACTCAATCAAACCACGTCATCAAAATATTGTTTAACTCTACAAGTTTGATCAATACTAACATTTATAAATTGTATACTAGTTTAAGTATTTCCACAAAAACTCAAAATCTTTTTTAAAATTTTAAAAGCATGCGGAAGTACTTCCCGAGTTAGATATTTGAAATGTAGTTTGATTAAACTTATTTCTTGATATAATTTTCTCTAAAACTGCTTTCTAAAGTTGGTCATAATGTAGCAATATTAATAAAATGATTTAAACAATTTTATGAAATATTATGTTTTCTCATTTTACGCTTTCAAATTTCATTCAAACTGAAAAAAAGTTCGCTATCGTTTCGTCTGATTTGATTAGTTTATAATTTATCTGCTTAAACGTTATATCGATTTAAAGGAAAATTAATCTTTTAGACCATTCAAAAATATTTTCAAACTCGAATCGATCTTTTTGATTTATTTATATATTTAAGCATTAACATTTTAAAACTATTTACAGCTTCAAACGGAATTCAATTTTATTTGAATTTGTTTCCAAATAAAAACCAAATAAAGTTATAAGCGAAACAAAACATTTCTAGTTTGATAGTATATTATAAAATATAAATGTTAAAACCTATCAACCTTTCAAAGCATTCAAATATTTTTTCAAACTCATTAAACTCTTATAATTTTAAGATTCTAGATCATAGTATTGCCAATTAATTAACAATTCAATTTAGAATATCAAATTTTAAACTTAATCAAATTCAATCAAACCACGTCATCAAAAGATTGTTCAGTTATACAAGTCTGAGCAATACAAATATTAGTGAACCATTACACATTAAAATAGATTTCCGCTAAACCTTTTTTTAAATTTTAAAAGCCAGGAGAAATACTTCCTGAGTCAGATATTTGAAATGTTGTTTGGTTAACTGATTTCTTGATAGAATTTTCTCTAAAACTGTTTTCTGAAGTTGTTCATAATGCAGTAATACCAATAAAATGGTTCAAACAGTTTAAAAATATCACGTTTCTCATTTTTAGCTTTCAAATTTCATTCAAACTAAAAAAAAATTGCCTTTATTTCGTCCGGTTTGATTAGTTTATCAACTAATTTGTTTAAACGCTTTATCAATTTTAAAACAATTATAATCTTTTAAACTGTTTAAACATATTTTCAAACTCTAGTCAATTTTCTTGATTCATTTATAAAGTGTTCAAAATGAAGTAAATTATATTTGAATCTGATTAAAATTATGCACAACATGTAGCTTTTACAAAACAAAACATTATAAGTTTGACGATGTATTATAAAATTTAAATGTTAAAATCATTCAAAGCATTCAAATATATTTTCAAACTTTTTTAAAAATTTTTATAATTTTCCTGAATCCTAGTGCTTCTTACTTAATATCAATTTATAGCTTAGAAAATCAAATCTTAGACGTAATCAAACTCAATCAAACCATCATTCAAGTTGTTAGTTATTTAAACTGAAAAATTGTTTGAGTAAGATTACCACATCACGCAAGATTGCTACAAAAACCCAAAACCTTTTTTAAATTTTTCAAATCATGATGAAATACTTCCCGAGTCAGATATTTGAAATGTAGTTTGATTTAACCGATTTCTTGATAAAAATTTTAACTTTTTGAACATATTTACAGCATTAACTCATACAAACTTTGAAAAGTGCTCCAGCTGATGTCTATTTCTTCAGAGACTTTTCCCTCAAAGTATTTTCGAAAGTCCTTTATAATGCAGCAATACCAATAAAATGATTCAAACGATTTAAAATTATGTTATTCATTCTCATTTTACGCTTTTAAATTTCATTCAAACTTCAAAAAAAGTTTGACTTTCTGTATTGAAAATATAAACGTTACAAGCTAATTTGAAATTAATCAAATCATATATCGAAATCATATAAAGAAATCTAGGAATTGAAGATCTTCGATTCAAGCTGTAATCAAACTTGTTTCAAGCCTAAATTATTTCTTTTATAGAATATTTTCGAAATTTTTTGACATCAAATTAGAATTAACAATTTGTTAAAACCTAGAGTTTGACGTTGAAATCAAGTTCATTATACATGTTGCGTAGAGGAATAACAAGCTTGAACTATGTTTGAATGGGTTGAAACTAATAATATTTTGTTTTTTTATTTACTGCCATTCAGACAGACTAGTTTGAAGCTTAGTAAACTGAATTATTTCAATGTTCCAAAATTTTCCATCAAAAAATCTAACAAATCAAAGTTCAAACCCGAAATTTGATTGAAGTTTGAATATGAATTATGTTGTTTGACCGTATAAAAATTAGCTCAAATAGGGGTTTGATTTAATTTAAAATAATTAAACCCTATTTGAGCTAATTTTTATACGGTCAAACAATATAATTCTTATTCAAACTTCAATCAAGTTTTGGGTTTGACACATTTAAAATTGATTTAAATTGTAGCATGAGGTTTGAAGTAGGTTATTTAAATTACAGCCAAATTAAAATATTTTTTTTTTGAAAATTTGTAGCTATCAAGTTCGTTTCAAACTCTGCATAGATCTTTTATCAAGCTATAATATTTTATAACTGTTCCATTTATCTCTAATTTAGGAGCATAGGGTGTTCACTAGGCTGGACCATTTTACTTTTTTGGTGGCTACTGCTTTCATTTCAGGAAAACACCACCCATGATTTTCCTAACCAGTTTTCTCCAACATATTGCTGGTCTTCTAAATTTATTTTTCCCTTGAAGTTTCAAGTTCAGTGATATCTTTGTTATATTACTTGGTTATTTCCTTAGTTTATTTTCATTTCAATATTTTGGGATCAATGTCTACAACAAATAGTAATTTAAAAATATAATCAAACCAAATCATTAAAATTGTTATATATTTTCAATAGTTTATAAACATCTATTAATATTTGATTTGATTTAAGTTTGATTTTTAAAATCTAAAATTTATTTAAAAATCATAACAATTACGAAATGTTCAAAGTTAGAACAAATATTTCCCAAGAATCATCAAACTGAAGTTTGCTTTAATGGGCTGTAATTTAAATTTAAAAAAATGTTTGGTCAATATTTCAAACATTTCTTTTTGGTTTGATTAGTATTAACTGAGATTTAATAAAGCCATTTTAACATTCAAGCATAAAATGTTTAATTCAAATTTTAATAAAAATTGAAATTTTAAGTCGTCGAAAAATTGCAAGCGAATTTCACATAGTTTTAAGTACTAAACCGGATCAAACTGTACTCAATCTAGTTTTTATGATCCAACATAAAAACCGGTTCAAACTGTAGTCAAACTAGCTTTTATGATCCAACATACTGGAAGTTCAAATAGTGAAAGCACAGATCGATCGCGAAACCTCGAAATGACAAAGTTTGGGATGATGTACGAATTAGACACAAAAACTACAATTGTCACCTACAAAAACAGCACAAAATCCTGCCAAAAGGATGGGTAATAATTCAATACTTAATAATCGATAAATACCGATACACGGCGACAGCACATTTCTAGGAATATTACCATCGCGAAGGAGTTGCTTTAAAATAACCTTTAAAAATAGAATAGTGGACAAAGAAAACGAAAAGGACTTTTTTAAGGATGTGACTCAGTGGTACCATTTAAAAAACATATATCCTGAACACCTTCTCAGCCTTCTAGAAAAATTCATAATTTTACGTTTAGAAACGTTAAACCACTCTTCTGATCATTCTGATCAGCAGATCATTTTTATTTCTACTTATTTTGGCACAAACTAAGAACGCCCATTGCCTAAAAGATAGCTTCACATCATTCAAAATATAAATACATATTGTACTACCATCATAAGAAAAAAATAGTTTACCCATTGATGTTTCAGATGTCGGGTCGATAGAATATCGTCAAAATTTAGAATAAATATATGACATTTAGGCAATTATACATATAAACATATTTTGATTATTTTAAAACGATACCAGTAGCGACATCTATCAGTGATATGAATAACATAAATAACATGCTCGAAGAACCTCCTGGACACCTAACTGAGTATTAGAGTTAAGATTTTAAATAGAGTTGGTTCCATTTCAAGTGACTAATAGTCACTATATTGTGAAACATTTGAGGAGAAAACCTCTTGCATGTCCGTTTCGAATCAATGAAACTGCAAAAATATTTCATGTTCTTCCTTACACTCAACAATCGTAGGGAGAAATTGCGCTGTATTTGTATTTGCGGCCAAACTGAGGAGTCAGATGCATTACCAAAAAAGTTAGTTGGAGTTGCGGTTTTGCAGCTAATATAAGTTAGACTTTACTCACTAGGACGATCTATCTTTACTACACTACACTCCAAATAACCTAGACTCCAATAAAATTGCCATCGCTGATCAAAACGAAATGAATGTACCAACATTTCAACTAATTTCATAATTACAAAACGATCATTCAAAAGTACAAAAAGATCATAAGAAAAAAACAACCTAAACAATCGATTCAGATACATTTATACATTTGTGTATGCGTCTCTTTAAGATGTAACGATCGTCTTACGATCAGCATCCTTTTTTCTTCCTCTCTCCCATTATTTACGAATTCTTATTACTTTTCGTTTTCTTCAATGGTATTTTTCGCTACAAACAAATCCAAAAAATATGTTCCCATACCTTAAACATAACAAAACTTAAAAAAAAAAAAAAAAAAATTGGACAAAACAAACCAAATCTTACAAACGGGTCGAGTTAAATAAGAATAAATTTATGGAAGATGGTAACATACACAAAAATTCTTTAAGCCAATACATGAACGAACATGTGAATGACGAAAACAACCAAATCTGAAAGAAACGGAACGAGAGGGAATGTGTTTTGGGTTTTCTTTTTAGTCGTCGTAGTCGTTGTCGTCGTTCTTTTTGTTGTGTACTTTTGACAAAGAAGAACGTGGATCGAAGAAAACAAAAGATAACATATTATATACACACGCAGACATTTATACATTCGAACACAACACTAAAAAATATTGAAAGTTGAGAAGAAATAAAGAAAAAATTCGCAAGGTAGATAATATGCGACCGGTAAAATAATTGTGTGGATTTGTTGTCTTGTGTGTTTTCAATTTCTTGAAATGATTTTTTTTTTGAGTTTCTGTACGCGGATTATCAGTATTTTGCTACATGCTTGCAACGTGCATTCGTATGGGTGTTGATTTATGAATTGTGGTAAATAACAGTTGTTATGAAGATTAACTTTTTACGAGTTTATTGTGGCAAGTGCTCTAGTCTGATGGAAATAGTTGTTTTGAACTTGCAACTAGGAAATGTGGATGTCGTTTTATGTAAAGGTTTTTACCTACACCACAATTTGTCAAATTAAGCGATCGAAAAGTTTTTCTTTATGTACAATCTCAATGCAAATGGTTGTAATGGAAGACACTTTGATAAATAATGTTTAAAACGATAACCGTTTACACTCCATCGGTTTCGACCAAGTGCTAAATTTTCGATCTCAGTCTGTTTGTTATTTTCTTCTCCAATGACAGGTGACCTCGACTAATTGGTGTATCATAAAGTTTTCGATGTTTTAAATTTGGTGAGACTGGAAGCCACTGTTGCAAAAATATGAATTGTGGAACGTGGCCATGTAAAAAATGTTATTTCAAACGAGTGTGATATAGTAGTACCAAACCCTAATATATGGGGCCACCTAACTGCTTGTGTGGTTAAAAAATCAATGGATAACTTTATAGATTATGCTGATTAACCGAAGAGTTTATGCAATTTTCTATTTAATGTTATTGGACTTTTAATTATTTTAGAGCGTTAACGTTTTTTGCATAATGGGCCTTAATAAAAGGCCCAGAGACCGCTGTGGGCTGTAATTGTTAGCGTTTTGAGCAACTCTTGCACTTGGATTTCTTGTCAATAACCTCATTTTGCTAATCGGAGCAGAACTCTTTTGGCCAATATTATTATACTGTTTTTGGCTACAACATTTTGTTATAAAATCCTTCAAATTACAAAGTTGTGGTCGTGAATATCATTATACGATATTTTATATTCAGGACAAAAATTGCAAGATGGTCTTTTTATTACCTTGTTGCGATTCTGTCTAGATATTGACCAGAGATATACAAAAAATGGATAGCCAAGTTTGCATTTAGTCGCCGATGATAGTTACCAAGTTATTCTGGTTATCAAACGAAGAAGCATTAAAATTTGAAATTGGCTTATGGTTGCATAATATGGGTGCGGATTTATATTTCGCCACCAATGTGATTTAGTGTTAACCCAAAGATGAAGGCCTCAAATTTCCAGTGAGGCACATATTTTTCTTCGTGCTGGCATATTCTTTGAGATCAGAATCCTGCTGATTTAGTTAGCTATGCTGTAATAACGCGACAGATTGCAACATATGATGTTCGGGTTAGGGGTTCACATTTTCTTCAAACGAATGATTAGTTTTGGTCATTAATCTTATTTGAATGGAGCTGCACGATGAAATCACTGAGAAATAAATTTGATGCAGTCATAGAAGGTATACAAGAAGATATCGAGCCTTAATTTGGTTGAAAAAAGCTGAAAAGTTATATTCAAAGAACAGCATTTACGCATTATATTATACTACTTCAAGTAAATCATAATATAAATACACATAGTACTACCATGATAAGGGTCGATAGAGTATCGTCAAAATTTAGTATAAATATATGACATTTAGGCGAATATACACATAAAAATGTTTCGATTATTTAAAAACGATACCAGTAGCGACATCTAGCACGTCATGGGCTAATATACGATGGTAGTACTATGTGAATTTATATTATGAATAAACTGAGCAACGAATATTTAACTCCATTACAAGATGAAAAGTCAATCCAGATTTTGAATTACATTTTTAGAATTTTACAAGATGGATCGCCCGTTGTTTTATCATTCTTTCAAAATACTTGTATTATTTACATTATCTTAGTAAAATAACTTTGTTTATTATAGCAGTTATTATGAGCTTCTCTTTTGCCTTTAAATTATCAAGACTTTGTTAATTTTCATTGGTTTCTGTTTGTTGCTGTTATGGTTGGCGATTATTAGAAAATGCGAAGTGTTGCTATCTCGAGCCTCTTGTTGCTTAGTATTAATTTGTGAAATGGAAATAGCATAATCGTGCATGCATAATTGCATAATTGCATGCGTAAATGCATGCATAATTGCATGCATTTGTGAAATGGAAATACATAATGTTCAAGGAGGACAACATTTTCCCAATTGCTGTTTGGTTTTGTTGAGAGTCACAATCATAAACGGCCTACTTCTCTGCAAACAAAAGAAAGTGATACAACAGAAACAACAGATTTTCAAATGACTTTGGGTTTCTGTAAAAGTTTGTATTTTCTTCTCCAATAGTATGACAACTTTGACGAATTGGTAGCATAAGGATTTTGATTTTTCAATTTGGTGAGAATGAAAGTCCTGTGTCCTGTCTCTTTTGATTAAATGGCGAATTATTATTTTTCATTTTTTATACATTTAAGGCTTGCACTTTACTAACCTCTTCTCTGATAGATTACTGGGACTAAGTCAGCATACTCACATTGCACTCCCATACTAACAAACTAATTTCTCCTGCTCAACATGGATTCAAGCTCGGCGATCTACGGTGTCTAACCTGGCCTTATTTTGTGATAATTTATTTGAAAGTCTAAACTCTAGGCATCAATTTGACGTCGTTTACACTTCTCTAAGGATTTTGATATGATTGATCTTTTTATGCTTATTAGCAAGTTGAAAAGTTTTAGTTGTCATTTTATTCTCATTGACTGGTAGCTTTCTTCCGACCACTAAAAATTCGTTAGGAGCTTAAGCTGATCTATAACTATGACTTTTAAGATTTTGGAGTAATCAACTATTTCAGATCCTTGAGAGGTGAATGCTTATCAAGACAGTGTCTGAAGATTGACAATGGGATAAAAGGTGTCGACCGTTTTTTGGTGGTAAAGGGAACTAGCCCCTACGGTAACCTTTATTAAAACAATGGTGTTGTTCCACATTTTGTTTTTGGGTAGAGCAATAAAATTGCTTGTGCTTCCTCGTTACTGACTACTAGAGTCCATTGAATGATGGTTGTAACTTGACGTAGTCACATAATGTGACGATTTCACTTTCTCATGCAGACTGTTTGGTTTTTTTTGTTAGACTATTGGTACTAACTCTTGATGTCTAGTATACGAAATGTTTTGCAAGAGTCGAATAACCTCGTATGGGCTCTCGTACAGTGGTTCTAAGCTTGTGTATACTTTATTCACTCTCACAAACACGAACTCAATAGTGTCTAGTGTTTTAGCGACTGCTATGTGGTGGGATCAATCAGCTTCTTGTTATTAAGATCGACTAGTCTATAGTAGTTTGCTTCCGTAGATACTGATGACTGTACCATTGACAGTTGACAAAACTAAGTCAGGGTTGACGTCTGTTCTGTGATTTAACTATGCTGTTTAGGGAATGTTGGATATACCACCGCCACTGTCTATTTGAGTCATGGTAATAGCTCAATGATGGATTGCTTCTTATGAAAGGAGTCCCAGGACTTACGTATTGTGAGCATACGAGCTAGATGCGTATTGGTGTTCGTACAATTTGCCGTCATATATCCAGAATGCCTATAATTAGTTGAAATGTGATAAGGCTAATTTATAACACGATACCGTGACTCGTGTAGTTTTAAAAAAACATTAAGAGAGCGTGGTACACTGTCCAATAATTTCGCTTACGAAATGTTATGCGCATAGTTCGAGCTTCGGTATCGTTACCTGTTTATATACTGATGCGACTGAGACAATAGTTGTCTTTTGGAAGTTCGTCAGACTACATAAAGTCAATAAAAACCGGACTATCTTTGAGTATTGCAAGTCCTGCTCAATTTCAATTAACTTCTTTTAATCAGACGGTCCTTCTTCGTGCGGTAAGCAATTCGTCAGCCACTACCGGACGAATTTTCTAAGGACGTTAAGATGGGTGTCATTTCACCCTTCAACTTGATGAGCTGCTCTTTCGTATCAGTTCCAGCCACGTAAAAGTCTCTCTCGATTAAAGTTCATGCATTTATGAATTTGTGCCGGTTTTTATTGGCAATTTGCTTTTTTGTATCGACATAGCAATCGACGGAGAATTCGGTATGTTCTGGTGTAACTAATACTTGTCTATACATTTTTTTGAGATCCGCAATCGTTAAGTATCGGTGGAAACCCAGTAAAGGTGCAGCATCATAATCAAATGGTAGGGTCAAAATATATCGGCAGTCGGAGTTCCTTTAGATAATGGTCGTAAAGTTATTTTCACAATAACTTTCTTGCTGGATTTGAGATTAACTGTTTCTGATAAGACCCATCCTGAAGAACGATTTCTCATGCTATTAGGTTAGTGTTAGTAACCTTGATGTGGCTTGCGAGAATCAATGACAAGTAATGGTCACATTACCAAGTAGGAGCTGGAGTCTATTGTGACAAATTAAATGTGAATATATCCGTTCGTCTTCCTGATCACCGCAGTGTGTACCAGGCAGAGTTGGTAGCGATTGAGGATGCGCTGACTTGGTTGATGCATAATGTCATATCCACAAGAGGTATAACAATATATGTGGACAGTCAGGCGGCAATCAAGTCACTGGAATCAGTTTCTCTGACGACCGCGGTGGCATTGAAATGCCGCTCATCTCTCATGAGTGAGCATCTCAATATCCAGATAGTCTAGGTCCCCGGTCACTCGGAAGTTCTGGGGTACTGTAGGGTTGACGAACTGACAACGAAAGGTACAACTCTCCAATTGAAACCGGAAAGGGCAAATCTAGGGAGGCCTTTAGCAGCACTTTTTATGGCACTTAAAAAGGAGGTGATAGCCTCGGCACAGAAGGGGTGGAATAACACTATAACATGCAATGTAGCGCGGGAAGTCTGTCCGAAACTGGACTTGAAGCGCTCCAAAACACTACTATCTCTACGTAGACCTGACTTAAGTATAGTCGTGGGGGTGCTCACAGGATAGTGCCTCATTGAAGAGCATGCGAGGAGGCTTGTGTCAATGACAAATGACTTCTGTAGAAGCTGTATGGATGAGGATGAGTATGGGTGAGCCACTTCCTTTGCTCATGCCCGGTCGCTAGCTTTCAGGAGGTACACACATCTGGGCAAGCATTATTGCGACGGCCTTATGGATCTCGAGAACTGCAATGTGCGAAATATCTTACGCTACATAAGTCGCTCTGAATGGTTCCGATGAAGGTGAAAAGAGAGTAGAATTTTTCGGTATCACAATGGACCGTCATCGATCTAAGTGTGCGTTAGCTGCCACTCTAACCTAACCTAACCTAATGGTCACATCTAATATTGATTTCGTGGTCACAATAACACATCTAATTTCACGGTTCCTCTAGCGACGCTCATCTTGGCTGACGATAAACCCTCTACAAATATTCGGTGGTTTGTGCGACTGAGCTCTAACTTCTATACGCATGTTTCGGTGACAAACGAAGCTAAACTTCTGAAATTCAACAATACCCTGCAAGAATAGAAGTCATTAGTTGCCCCCAAATGTTGACTAGCACAGTTTTAGTAAACCGTGTAATGATGTTTGCTATATTTCAGGCACGACTTTCTTGACTTACATCTTGAAACTGTGTGAGAATTACACAAACAATTGTAATACAGGCTACGTTTTTGCATGAATTGTCACCTTGCTGTAACCTGCATATCTTTAAAATTCGGGCATTCATACAGATTATAGATGATAGAACATAATGCACAGCTTTAGAATGTTGGTAGATCAGAACGTTTGTTCAAAAAACCTTTGGAAGTTAGCCAAGTCGGAAAACCGAAATCGGTTATCGGTTAGCCTGGGTAAATGATTCGTGTTGGAGAAATTGGTCATTTTTTGGCGGTATAATTGCACTTGGTTGATGTTTAGGTTCTTTACGTTCAGGATATAGATTCTCATATCCTTTTTTAAATTTTTGGAAACCTAATCTTATGTTTCTTGCATCCTATTTTATAAGTTGTATGTTTTCTTTAGTCCATTTTCAAGATCTTAAAATAATAAATAAATAAATATTTGAGGTTATGTTGTCTGAATTTATGTTGGTCTCTTAATTTATAAAAACATGACTTTACTTAAATTGCAAAAGATTTTCGTAATATTACCGACCACTTTGTGAAAATTGCGATTTAATTGAGCAGTGATGCCACACCAATTTTCAGACATGCCACAGGTAAACTTAAATTGTTAACCCAAAATCATTTTGGTTACTTTCACAAATCAACAACAATAATTGGATCATCGTTTCCATTAAAGCGACTTGTCAACATCTTAATCGAATGTCGTAAATTAATCTGAAAATCACACGCTCATCCCTCTATAGCTCGGACGATAAATATTCGATTGGATATAAAAATGACTTTATTTAAGACATGTAATTAAAACCAAGTCGTTAAGAAATTCCAATCATATCGAACGAATTAAAACAGAAAAGCAGTTTATCCAGTATTACATTAAGACATACATACATACATACATACATACATATAACCAGCATCTTTAGTTATTTAGAAAAAAAAAAAAATTATTTAATTTGTGTATTTAGAATTAAAGATTTGTGTAACAAGAACGAACCATCGAAAAAAAAAAATGTTAAAATGAAAATGAAAGGATTGAGAATAAGATTAAACCGTTTATTAATAAATTTATTTGGTCTCATCGTTCGATGTATGTATAGAACAGTACAAGATGAACAGAAATCTTTAGGATTTAAGATGATTGGTGCCTGCAAAAATATTAAAACGAGAATTGCATGTTTCCACGTTCAACTCGTGTATAATTTTAAAGTATGTGCGCTTCGTACGAGAATGGTTTTGATTGTAATTATATTTGTCTGCATGCAATTTAATGCTCTCTAGTTAAATAGTTAACATCATCACTATTACAATTCCGCCCACTAGTAAAAAAAAATATAATTTCCAAATTTATACCATCAGGAAATCGTTATGCAAATTTTATTATACTCGAGTCTTACACACACAGACACATACGCGACAACATAAGCAGCAAGTAAAATATTGTCGTTACTAAACGGATTCAAGACATTTTGCAACATGTTATAAAATTAATTTTTTTTTAATGATCTGAATTTTAAGAAAGAGGTTTTAATTAGTTGGACAAATAAGGTTCGGTTAAATCGATTAAATTTAATTTGGGCAGTAATCAAATAAAAATCGTATCAACCGATTTATGTTGCTTTTGAATTAGTTAATTAGCAATTCCATTTGTTAAAAATTTAAAATTTTAATTTAACCAATCACTGTTAACACCGAATATGTAAATCATTAAACATACCAACAATAAAAGAACTTTAAATATTTAGAAGTCCATCCAGTCAAAGCGTTTTTTTTTTATAAATTTCAATTAAATTTTAACTGTGCTATAAATAACAAATTTATGATGGCACCTACTTTTAAATCAAACATTTCGAATTAAAAAAAATCATACAGTGTTACTGGCTATATTGCTCTTTACTTAGAACCTTTACAAGATGTTTCAGATCATTTAATTGGCGATCGTTGACAGAGGTCAGGCCAAAGAATGATTTTACAGATCAGCGGTTGGAATCAAACTAAGCACCGTGGAAAACCTTAACTCGAAATTCGAGTGAATTTTATGTTGGCTTAGAGTAGCTTAGATGGTTCTTGATATGCTTACAACCATAAAAAAGGGCAACTTGAGTAAGATTTGTAACCAGAGTAGCAATTGAGTTGCAAGTGTACGTGCTGTCTTCTCGCAGAGGTTACCGGTAACTGATTGTTTTTTAACACAAAGCTAGAGTACAACACTAAAGGAGAAACCCTAGAATCTGGATACCAGGTGCTCTTTAGTTTTATTCTAGCCTTCTTTTGGTAGAACTGAGTATCTTACAAATGCCCTTCCTATCCTATCAACTCATAGGAATCAAAATAAAAAATTTAAAAACAAAAACAAATCAAAGGGATGGTGATACTTCTGAAGAATCACACACCAGCGGATGGTCAGATGTCAGTTGCAATCTCGGGAGAAGCCTTCAGTAGATAATCAAGCTACAGTGTTGTCAATAGCTACTACAAGAAAAAATGTTGCTACCTTTAACGGGAATTCGACAATGTTTGAAGAGACAATCCTTTTTAGAAGAAGCAGTGATTTGCAAAAGACATTGCCTCCACAATCACCGATATTACCGCAGGCAAATGAAGTTGATATACTAAAGACTCGAACAGAAGGAGAGAAAATCGCAGATTCTGCAAAAGGGAACAATGCTACAAGAATGGAGCAACATTAGTCGTTAGAAGACAAAGACGAACAGTTGTAGGTTTGCAAAAAAATTCTTCCAGAAATGAAGAAAACAAAAAACAATATAATGCACTGTTAATAAAATTGGAGCAAGGGTAAACTTCTGTGGACATACTAAAAGAAATAAACAAATAAGATAAATCCAGAAAAGAGTAATATCAAAATAAGTGCAATACGATAAATCAAAATGTAATATGTACACCTGGAAGTGGCTTGGAAGTGTTCTGGAACCAAAATCTCAATATTAGGAATCTGGAATTCTGTACTAGGTCAAAAGTAGGTACAGAAGGCCATACCTCGACGACCATAGAACCTCGATGACCATGGAGCATAGAGATTAAAATGATACTCTTGACTTTAAACAGAAGAGAGCAACAAATTAGTAGTTGACATAGTCAAACAAAAAACCAATGTATTAATCGAGTTTAAATTTGTCGGATAAAGGTGGCTTACTTGAGGCGGTTAAAAAGCACATGAAATGGCGTTTAGAGCTATGCAAGCCAATTTCAACCAAAATCGGCTTGTATGTGATCTTCTCGAGCAACTTTTAATGGAGCTCAAGGTGGAACTGCTAATAGTCCGGAGTCAGTATAGAGGAAAAGATTCTTCGGATTATAGTTCTCCTATACGGAGTACGACTGAGCCTACCGGTGCGGTAGTGTCTGAGTAGAGAACAAAAAATCAGATGCTGGATTTACATGACTAAAATGCAGTCAATTTAAATTTTTTAAACGCACTGGAGGTCGAGGTTCAAAGAACAGATTGTGTCATCATAGTCGCAGGAGATTTTAATGCTAGGGCAATTGAATAAATATATGCCTAGTTTTAGTTCCCGAGGTAGCAAAATATTGGAAATAACAGCATGATTAGGGCTGAACATGGTAAACAACAACATTCAGAACCAAGATATACCGGATCCATACTTGATATTACACTAGAGTCTGAGAGTGTAACATCAAAATTAAGCAACTGGATAATCATTGAAGACATCACGAGCAGTGACTACCAATACACCATCTATGATATTTACCAGCTTGGTGAAGCATCCAACCAGATAAAAAATCGCTAAAATGGACAAAGATTTTTTCAAGAAATAATTCATAGAGTGAATAAGCACCTTTAACAAGAAATGAAACGTCTTAGTCAATAGAGCATGTGAGGCATCAATGCTCTGGAAGAAATTCTACATGGAAATAAAAAGCAAGCATATTGGTGACTAACGATATCGCTGCGCATAAGAGAAGGTACCTAAGATATAAACCACGGCTACAATGATGAGGACGGGGAGGAGAAATAGAATCAGCTGTGCCAATATTGTCATACAAGCAGGCAAAAAAGAGTTACAAAAAGTGATTCTTAAAAGCAAACAATCAAGGTTGAAAAACTTAGCAGCATAAGTTAAAACCAATTAATGGGGCAAACCTGTAATGAAGCAAAATGTATAATAAGCCATTACAAGAGGAGATATTTCATCCAAAATTACTAAGGGCAAGTGAGACTTTAAATTTCCATCAGTATATAAACCGATATATATATATATATATATATATATATATATATATATATATATATATATATATATATAGATATATATGCTTAACATAGCTAGAAAACTACTGGACAGACTGTTAGACCCTAGACTAATTACTGCAATCCAGGAAACAGGATATCTTTTGTGTAAAAAAGATCCTAAACAATAGGTTTTAGAGGTGGCCTTTCTAATATTGATGCCATTCAAGATGTTGACATAAAAGCTACAGTGAAAGCTGACATTTGGAACCATTTCTCTAAGAAAATCAAATTATTGGTATTGCCTTAACCTTAACGTTCAAGATGCGTTCAATTCGGCATGCTGGCCCAACATAATGTATGTATTGGAGTCCATTTTTAGCGGGTTCCAACCATTAAAATGTCTGAACTTTGGAATGTCAAGTAAGCTAGAGTCCTTAAAATACTGATACCAGATGGTGCCACTCTTATTGGCTTAGATCAAGTTGATTGAAAGAAAGACTATCGATTATCACTAGCAACTAAAAAACTAGAGATCGTAATGATAACAATAAAACTCCTTACCTGCATCATGCAGCTGTGGTAAGAGCAGTTTACACAAGACAACAGAGGTAGTTGGACTGCAAGGCTTATAAGTAATCTGCTTATGTGGTTAGAACGTCAGTCAGGAGATATTATCTAATGCAGTTCCTGGTCGGACATGGCTACATTGCAGACTACTTGTGCAGAATGGGAAAAATCAAGTCTGAATGTATCTATGGAGGCTCAGACAAAGACACTGCTTCTTACGTTTTTTGAATACATGAGTGGACACCACAAAGAAAAGATCTTATAAGCAGCATAGGAGAATTTATCCCGAACGGCATTATCGAAAAGATCAATCTGGACGCGCGCTGTTGGAAAAAGAGAAGACTTACGTCAAGCGTATGTCTAAGACGTGCTAAGAAAGTTATCCAAGGATTTAAGTATTTCCATACCTTAGTTTTATCAATACCTTTAAACGTATTGTGTTCAAAAATAGTGGCCCTGTTATTCACATACATTTTAGAATTTTGTGTGTTGAACGTGTTGTTCTAATTAGAATGACGTTTTTTTTTAACAGTTTAACAGTTTTTTCATTTAACTTTCGTGCTAAATAATTTTTTTTGAAACTGTAATTCATATAAATTTCTCGTTTTACGTTATATTATCTCGTTATATTATTCATATAATTTTTCGTTTCCTCTTTTCGTTTTTTAAACCAATTATCTGTTCTTTAATTTGCTTTATAGTTTTTTTTAAATTTTTTCTCGGCCTAGTGGCCAAACAGTCGGTGTATATACAACCTTTATAGAGCTCTATTATGAACAAGTCATCAACAAGTATCGTGATGCTTTTCAGGACGTTGACACTTACTTTTTCGTCGCCTTAATAATATGTAATTCGGGATTCTGCTCAATAATTTGCAAGAGTTGTGGCTGTAAACAGTTGATTGCTTTATTGGGTTTGTTTACGTATTCTATCACAAACTTTGCGTATGGTTATTCTCATATAAACATTACTGTCTTCAAGACTCAGCTCGTTCCTTGCCTTTTAAATTTATGTAAACTCTTCAACAGATGAGTCAACCGTATCTTATTTGCGTTAATTGTGAACATGGTTGATCCCCCTTACAATATTGCAATATGGTAAACAAGTCGCATTTGTGCGTATTCCAGTAAGAAGTCGAATTTGGTATAAGTTTCAGGGAACACACAACCAGTATTGCTAAAATCGTTTAACAGTACTGCCTCTCTAAGTAATGTCGGTGTTTTTGGCCGATATGGTTATATCCTATTTGTAAGCTGCTGATCACTCTGATACGTAAAATTTTCATCAAGGTGGTTAGCAGTTTTTTTCAGGTAATACTCCTTCTATTCAACCGCGCAATTCACTTGTGGCCATCATAAATGATGTAAATGCGACTCGTCTATGAAAGTTTTAAAACTGTCCCAAATAAATAGCCGGCAAACAGTACTTCTACGTGCTCTTCAAACAGTAAACTAAGAGGCACTTCATTTTGGCCGTTGGTGCAATATGTTGAAATATATCTTCTTTCGATAAGAAAGTTTGCTTTTGTGTAGAAAACTGTCTCGATTGGAATGTTTTCTCTAATCCCGTTGACAAAGAGCTACCATATTATTTACACATGCGGTATATTAACTATTTGGCCTGTATTGGAGAATGGGCCAATATAATGTCGCAGCCTTCTTATCTGCATGAATAGTATTTTTTCTGAAATGAACCTCTCGGCAAAGATGTCAAGTTTCGGCAAATGCGCGAGTCTCACAGTGTATCTGAAGCCGTTGTAAGTCGATACCAATGGATTTTTTCCATTAAACCCTAACCTTACCCAAGAGTATAATTTGATACCAAATTCCAATTATGTTCGTTGTCAACATTTCCCTTTTGAGTGGCATAAATAATTCAATAATTGCTTAATGTTGTATCAGTTGAGGTTTTACATCAGAAGTGGACTGGATTGAGTTGTTTATTCCGGTGTTCTTGAAGCCTATAATCCCGCATATATTAATCACAGATAAATGCCATTAAAATTTGGCTGAGGTTCATATTTTTAATACAGCTATAACCGTATCTGCGCATATAAGAGGCCTGCTTTGAATTAGAGAATCCAACAAAAATGGGGCAGAACTGGACGGGAACAAGCCAACATTAATTCTTATAAGATTTTAAGGCGAATTCAATGTTGTGTTTTCCGTTCGTTTATTTTCTTCTGATTCGAAAATCAATTGAAAATGACGATTAATCTTTGGTATTTTTTTTTGATCAAGTTACTGAAGGAAAAAAGATATGACAAGAAAGAGACAATTCGATGTATAGTAGTAGAGGAAGGAATAAAAGCCACATTTCAAAGCTAACATGATAATACTAAACACTATCACCGTTTAATTTTAATAAGTATTTTATTTATATTTTTTTTTAAATCAAATAGTTTTAAAAAATATTGATGAAACGAAACACACAAAACATTTTTAAATCATTAACGAAAGCTGTTACAACAATCAATGTCAAAAAGCTAAGCTTTTCAACGATAGGTGGAATTAAAATCGTTCTGTATTTTTTCAGCAACCATGAATCATCCAAATTATACTACAGAATATTTACAAAACAAACTAACGGAACGAACACTACGTACAATTAGTATTGTGAAAACATTGAAATTCGAACGAATTATTAATTTATTGATAAACAACACTTGAAGTTACACATTCCAATTATTTGTTTTTGCAATTATTATATTTTTAATTAATTAAAACAATTATTGTGTGGACCAAATGTTCATATATCTATACTTACCGCGAAAGTTTGTTTACATACAAGATACGTTTAGATGTCAACTTTTCTCCAACTTGTCAATTTAATTATAGTTTTATTATAGATCAACAATACTACACAAACAAAACATTACAAACAACAGTTGAACACGGACTAAAAATTTTTTAAAATTTCTGTTTTTGATTTGTTCAAAGCCTCCTATGCGTTTTTTTTTTTGTTTTTTTATTTTTTTTTGCGTAAATTGTAAAATCGATGTACTGACTTCACTTCCGAGTTTGAATATTTTTTTATAGGACTATAACGATTCTAATGAAGTAAAATCCAAAAAGCACAAGAAATTACTTTACAAACAAATTTTACATAAACTACAAGTTCAAGCAATTCAACTTATTATTATTATTTTTTTTAATTACCCAGTTTTTTATTTATTCGATTATTGCTGCACTCATTTTGACTTGCTTTTTTCGTAAAATTTTTTTATTGCTTATTTGACTAGCTTAAATTGTCTTGGGCTAGGCTGTAGTATAAGACACATAATAACCACTCTGCACTATTCTTTAACATATTTCATAATTATCGACTTGATTCCTCATTTAATTTGAAAGCGTAACATTTATTTACTGAGATCGCGTAAAATTGATAAATTATTAGTACATCCCACGTCATGCGCACGTGTTTCTCGAAGGCCATGCTAACTTAACGAAAATACACCAATTAATTGATTAAATATAAATCGCGCTCGCTGCGTACAATTACTTGAACATGAATTGCAATCATTCATGAAAAGGCAAAATACGCGAGCCGGATAAACTTAAAAACTCAATGCGTGATTAGCTCGTTTTTGGTGTTTGGTTTTACAACAACCAAAACTTGTTTAGACAATCACAATGATAAGGCAAAAAATTTTTTTTTCTTGCTCATAATTCATAAGATTAGACAGTCCGATGTTGTTTAGTTGTGTTTAGTTGTTCGCTTTAGTTAGACGTGTATAAAATTCAAGTAAAGTGTTAATATGAAGATCTCTAATGTGTTCGGTTTAATTTTTGCGATAGCCACTATCGTGGGCCATTCTAATGGATATAAGATTTTGTGTGCATTCCCAACAATAAGTCGATCACATTTTATTGTGGCCGAACATTTATTGAAAGGTTTGGCGGCTAAAGGCCATAATGTGACTGTGATTAATCAGTATCCTCTCCAGAAGTCACCTCCTAATTATCGGGAAGTAATAGTGGCAACTAATAGACATCAAGGCCGTAAGTATTAAAATTTAAAGTGATTTAATCGGAATGTCAGACTAATATTTGATTAAACGTACAGGGATCATGAACGAGATGACCAAAAACTCTGGCAGTCTCCTGCAAATGTTTTCAGCAATACCTAGTTTGATGCATCTTATGACCGAAGATCTAGAAAACCTGTTACACGATCCACAAGTTGTTAAAATTATGGCTGAAGAAACGTTTGATGTTGTTATAGTTGAATCAATGTTTGGAAATTATTTGGCTGGCCTTGCGGCCCATTTTAAATGTCCGCTAATATTTTTTAGTTCGTTGCGAACACCATACGAAGTATTAGAGTTTGCTGGTGCTCCAAAAGCCTTATCGTATGTACCGTATTACATGGCCGAATATTCTGATGTCACCAATTTTATCGATCGACTACAAAATGTAATGTACCTGGTCTTGGATACTTTTATATTGCGTGGAATGTGGGCTAAAAATTTTAAAATTATTTATGACCGAAATTTTCTACCACCCAAATATCCATCGTACAAAGATGCAGTTGCTAACGCATCATTATATTTGGTCAGTCATCATTTTAGTCAAGGAGATGTTCGTCCATTAACACCCAATATCATCGAAGTGTCTGGTCTACAAATTCAAGATGCGCCAAATCCATTGCCCGATAGCCTACAAAAATGGATGGACAATTCGAACGATGGTGTCATTTATTTTAGTATGGGTTCGAATGTTAAAAGTGATGATCTACCCAAAGAAACCACCGATGCCATTATAAAATCGTTCGCCAAGTTGAAACAAAATGTTTTATGGAAATTCGATAACGCGGACATTCCGAATTTATCGAAAAATGTGCGAATCGAAAACTGGGTGGCACAAAACGATGTGCTACAACATCCAAAATTAAAATTGTTTGTCACCCACGGTGGACTGGGAAGTGTGACCGAGGCAAAAATATATGGTGTACCTCTACTAGTGATACCAATATTTGCCGATCAAATGGGAAATGCTAAAACAGTAGTCGATGAAGGATGGGGAGTAAGTTTTACTTATGGTAATTTAACTGAATCGTTACTATCCAATTCGATTGCGGAAGTACTAACCAATACAGTGTATCATGATCGAGCAACATACTCTGCAATGCTATTTCGTGATCGACCACTCACACCAATGCAAACGGCCATATTTTGGGTTGAATATGTGATACGACATCAGGGGGCACCTCATATGCGATCGAATGCGATTAATTTAAATTTTTTCCAATTAAACTCATTAGATGTAATAGGATTTTTGGTCGTTGTGGCGCTACTGATCGTTGGAATAGTTTTATTACTATTAAAGTGTTTAGTGCGAAAGCTTTTAAGTAGTTTTGGTCATAAACGTAAATTGGAATAAAGTAATTTTGTAATAATATTTGCGTTTAAAATGTGTGAATCTTCATTTGGGATATGGAAGTTAGTAATTTCAGCTTATGCCGGCGTTTGGTGTGATTGCAACATTTGTTAAAAAAGATCAACAAAAATAAACATTTTTTCCGCCTAAATTTAAACAGACCTTCGCTCATATTAACGGATGCGTGCTTCGGAATGTCCGGTTATTTTAGAAGATTCAAGAAATATTGCAACGGTAGCTAGGACTCAAACCAATTTTCTACAAAAAGACGTTAAAGTCATTTGGTGTGCAGAAGTCATATTTCCAACAAATAAAGCAAATGCTGTTAACAAAAAAAAGTCTGGGCTAAATAATCTGAGTGCAAAATATGAAGTACAAACAGCAGCTTATGTTGTCCGATTAGGTGCAGACGCGAATTAGAAGCGTTAGTCTCTATTTAATGAGAAACACTTTATTGCACGAATAGATTGTAACAGTCTAAAGATGATGTCAAAGAAATAGGCTATGTCATCACGAAGTGCAATATTTTTTTTGAGAACTTCCACGTTTAATTGTTTAACGAATAAATAGTGTCAATCATCTGCTACCCAGCTGTTAATAAATTTTACAATAATTCGTCCAGTATAATACAGTTAATAACCATATTACTCCTTCCAGCTTTCTGTCATTATGAAGACCATTTAGTCTAGTCCTAATGAACGAGAGATTTGAAATCATGGAATTTTAATCTATTAAAATTCTGATTTTCTAAATAATTGCTGAACTATAATGCTAAACAAGACTGCCCAAAGCAGCTAGTTTGTAGTCGAAATTTTAAAACTTGCAATTCATAATTCTACCATCTTATTTATAGATTTACAATGTCTAGTCGATGATAAGAAACCATTATCTATCGTCTAGCTAAAAATTCGTGTTATCTACTGTTTGGTCGACAAAAGTTAAAAATTTATGCAATTTCACCATGATCCATTCAATTTAACTTTATTCAATTTTACGTTTCTGACTCAGAACATTAACACATTTTTTCACTAAATACTTAATGAGGACAAAAAATAAACCTACGATGAACAGAGCTGTAACGGACAAAAATCCTATCACATCGAGTGAGTGCAATTGGAAAAAATTTAAATCATTCGCTTTCGATCGCATATGAAGTGCCCCCTTATGTCGTATCACATACTCAACCCAAAATACTGCCGTTTGCATTGGCGTGAGTGGTCGATCACGAAATAGCATTGCAGAATACTTTGCTTGATCGCGATACTTTGGATTAGTCAATAATTCAGCAATCGAATTGGATAGTAACGATTCAGTTAAATTGGCATACTCAAATTCAATGCCCGATCCTTCGTCCGCCACCGTTTTTGCATTACCCATTTGATCGGCAAAAATTGGTAACACTAGCAATGGTACACCGTATATTTTTGCCTCCGTTACACTTCCCAGTCCACCATGGGTGATAAACAGTTTTAATTTTGGATGTTGGAGTACATCGATTTGTGACAGCCAGTTTACGATTCGAACATTTTTTGGTAAATTCGGAATGTCGGCTTTATCGAATTTCCATAAAATATTTTCTTTTAGTTTGGCAAACGATTTTAAAATGGAATCCCTAATTTCTATGGGCATGGTGTCACTTTTAACGTTCGAACCCATACTAAAATAGATGACACCATTGTTTGAATTGTCCATCCATTTTTGTAGGCTATCGGGCAATGGATTTGGTGCATCTTGGATTTGTAGACCAGAGACTTCTATGATATTTGGTGGTAATGAGCGAACATCTCCTTGACTAAAATGATGACTGACCATATATAATGATGCATTGGCGATTGCTTCTTCGTACGACGGATGTTTGGGTGATAGAAAATTTCTTTCGTAAATTCCTTTATGTTTTCGGGCCCACAAAAAATCCATTGTAAATCGATCTATACCCATTAGCATTATATTTTTGAGCCGGTCGCCAAAAGTTATAACTTTCGAAAAATCGGCCATATAATATGGTACATAAGAAAGTGCTTTTGGTGCACCTGCCATATCTAGTATTTGTAATGGTGTTCGCAATGAAGTAAAAAATACTAGAGGACAGTTAAAATGGGTTGCAAGACCAGCTAAATAATTTCCAAACATTGATTCAATGATCACAACGTCAAATGTTTCCTCTGCCATAATTTTAACAACTTGTGGATCGAGTAAAAGATCTTCTAAACTATCAATTATACGATCGATTAGCTTAGGGAATGCTGCAAACATTTGAATAAGACTGCCACTTTCAGTTGTTAATGCCTTCATAATTTCTATAAATAAAACGTTCAATTTCCATTAAAGTTTGACCACACATTTGCACTTAAGTTTTAGTCTACTCACCATTATGATATTTATTCGGCCGTACAAGTACCTCCCGATAATTTGGAAGTTGTTTTTCAAGAGGATACTGATTAATCACAGTCACATTATGCCCTTTTGCCGCCAAACCTTTCATTAAATATTCGGCTACAATAAAATGTGATCGGCTTGTTGTTGGGTATGCACACAAGATTTTATAGCTACTAGCATTGCCCACAGCAAAGGCAAATACCGATATTAGACCTAACAATTTAGAATATTTCATTTTGCCTAGTATCACTTTGTTCCGTATCACGCACTTCTTGATTTGGCAACGACCCAAATTATACTAAAATATTAGAGGCATGTTTTTGATTAGCAGCTTTTTTTTTGAAGTTCTTATCAATTCTACTGGACTAAAAAAAATACAATTTTATTATCTACGATTATCGTAAACTTAAAACATTTTTTTATTGATTACGTAACGGTTGTTACGTCTCAATATGACGATTAATCTTTGGTATTTTTTTTGATCAAGTTACTGAAGGAAAAAAGATATGACAAGAAAGAGACAATTCGATGTATAGTAGTAGAGGTAGGAATAAAAGCCACATTTCAAAGCCAACGTGATGTGAATACTAAACACTATCACTGTTTTAGTTATATAAGTATTTTAATTATATATTTTTTTAATCAAATAGTTTTAAAAAATGTTGATGAAACGAAACAATCAAACATTTTTAAATCATTAACGAAAGCTATTACACCAATCAATGTCAAAAAGCTAAACTTTTCAACGATAGGTGGAAATAAAATCGTTCTGTATTTTTTCAGCAACCATGAATCATCAAAATTAACTACAGAATATTTAAAGAACAACCGAATGGAACGAACACAATAATGAATCCGCCTTTAGCACTGATTTCTAGTATTGTAAAAACATTGAAATTGAACCAAAAATAAATTGTTGAACCAACAATTTATTGATAAACCACACTTGAAGTTACACATTCCAATTATTTGTTTTTGCAATTATTATATTTTTAATTAATTAAAACAATTATTGTGTGGACCAAATGTTCATATATCTATACTTACCGCGAAAGTTTGTTTACATACAAGATACGTTTAGATGTCAACTTTTCTCCAACTTGTCAATTTAATTATAGTTTTATTATAGATCAACAATACTACACAAACAAAACATTACAAACAACAGTTGAACACGGACTAAAAATTTTTTTAAATTTCTGTTTTTGATTTGTTCAAAGCCTCCTATGCGTTTTTTTTTTTGTTTTTTTATTTTTTTTTGCGTAAATTGTAAAATCGATGTACTGACTTCACTTCCGAGTTTGAATATTTTTTTATAGGACTATAACGATTCTAATGAAGTAAAATCCAAAAAGCACAAGAAATTACTTTACAAACAAATTTTACATAAACTACAAGTTCAAGCAATTCAACTTATTATTATTATTTTTTTTAATTACCCAGTTTTTTATTTATTCGATTATTGCTGCACTCATTTTGACTTGCTTTTTTCGTAAAATTTTTTTATTGCTTATTTGACTAGCTTAAATTGTCTTGGGCTAGGCTGTAGTATAAGACACATAATAACCACTCTGCACTATTCTTTAACATATTTCATAATTATCGACTTGATTCCTCATTTAATTTGAAAGCGTAACATTTATTTACTGAGATCGCGTAAAATTGATAAATTATTAGTACATCCCACGTCATGCGCACGTGTTTCTCGAAGGCCATGCTAACTTAACGAAAATACACCAATTAATTGATTAAATATAAATCGCGCTCGCTGCGTACAATTACTTGAACATGAATTGCAATCATTCATGAAAAGGCAAAATACGCGAGCCGGATAAACTTAAAAACTCAATGCGTGATTAGCTCGTTTTTGGTGTTTGGTTTTACAACAACCAAAACTTGTTTAGACAATCACAATGATAAGGCAAAAAATTTTTTTTTCTTGCTCATAATTCATAAGATTAGACAGTCCGATGTTGTTTAGTTGTGTTTAGTTGTTCGCTTTAGTTAGACGTGTATAAAATTCAAGTAAAGTGTTAATATGAAGATCTCTAATGTGTTCGGTTTAATTTTTGCGATAGCCACTATCGTGGGCCATTCTAATGGATATAAGATTTTGTGTGCATTCCCAACAATAAGTCGATCACATTTTATTGTGGCCGAACATTTATTGAAAGGTTTGGCGGCTAAAGGCCATAATGTGACTGTGATTAATCAGTATCCTCTCCAGAAGTCACCTCCTAATTATCGGGAAGTAATAGTGGCAACTAATAGACATCAAGGCCGTAAGTATTAAAATTTAAAGTGATTTAATCGGAATGTCAGACTAATATTTGATTAAACGTACAGGGATCATGAACGAGATGACCAAAAACTCTGGCAGTCTCCTGCAAATGTTTTCAGCAATACCTAGTTTGATGCATCTTATGACCGAAGATCTAGAAAACCTGTTACACGATCCACAAGTTGTTAAAATTATGGCTGAAGAAACGTTTGATGTTGTTATAGTTGAATCAATGTTTGGAAATTATTTGGCTGGCCTTGCGGCCCATTTTAAATGTCCGCTAATATTTTTTAGTTCGTTGCGAACACCATACGAAGTATTAGAGTTTGCTGGTGCTCCAAAAGCCTTATCGTATGTACCGTATTACATGGCCGAATATTCTGATGTCACCAATTTTATCGATCGACTACAAAATGTAATGTACCTGGTCTTGGATACTTTTATATTGCGTGGAATGTGGGCTAAAAATTTTAAAATTATTTATGACCGAAATTTTCTACCACCCAAATATCCATCGTACAAAGATGCAGTTGCTAACGCATCATTATATTTGGTCAGTCATCATTTTAGTCAAGGAGATGTTCGTCCATTAACACCCAATATCATCGAAGTGTCTGGTCTACAAATTCAAGATGCGCCAAATCCATTGCCCGATAGCCTACAAAAATGGATGGACAATTCGAACGATGGTGTCATTTATTTTAGTATGGGTTCGAATGTTAAAAGTGATGATCTACCCAAAGAAACCACCGATGCCATTATAAAATCGTTCGCCAAGTTGAAACAAAATGTTTTATGGAAATTCGATAACGCGGACATTCCGAATTTATCGAAAAATGTGCGAATCGAAAACTGGGTGGCACAAAACGATGTGCTACAACATCCAAAATTAAAATTGTTTGTCACCCACGGTGGACTGGGAAGTGTGACCGAGGCAAAAATATATGGTGTACCTCTACTAGTGATACCAATATTTGCCGATCAAATGGGAAATGCTAAAACAGTAGTCGATGAAGGATGGGGAGTAAGTTTTACTTATGGTAATTTAACTGAATCGTTACTATCCAATTCGATTGCGGAAGTACTAACCAATACAGTGTATCATGATCGAGCAACATACTCTGCAATGCTATTTCGTGATCGACCACTCACACCAATGCAAACGGCCATATTTTGGGTTGAATATGTGATACGACATCAGGGGGCACCTCATATGCGATCGAATGCGATTAATTTAAATTTTTTCCAATTAAACTCATTAGATGTAATAGGATTTTTGGTCGTTGTGGCGCTACTGATCGTTGGAATAGTTTTATTACTATTAAAGTGTTTAGTGCGAAAGCTTTTAAGTAGTTTTGGTCATAAACGTAAATTGGAATAAAGTAATTTTGTAATAATATTTGCGTTTAAAATGTGTGAATCTTCATTTGGGATATGGAAGTTAGTAATTTCAGCTTATGCCGGCGTTTGGTGTGATTGCAACATTTGTTAAAAAAGATCAACAAAAATAAACATTTTTTCCGCCTAAATTTAAACAGACCTTCGCTCATATTAACGGATGCGTGCTTCGGAATGTCCGGTTATTTTAGAAGATTCAAGAAATATTGCAACGGTAGCTAGGACTCAAACCAATTTTCTACAAAAAGACGTTAAAGTCATTTGGTGTGCAGAAGTCATATTTCCAACAAATAAAGCAAATGCTGTTAACAAAAAAAAGTCTGGGCTAAATAATCTGAGTGCAAAATATGAAGTACAAACAGCAGCTTATGTTGTCCGATTAGGTGCAGACGCGAATTAGAAGCGTTAGTCTCTATTTAATGAGAAACACTTTATTGCACGAATAGATTGTAACAGTCTAAAGATGATGTCAAAGAAATAGGCTATGTCATCACGAAGTGCAATATTTTTTTTGAGAACTTCCACGTTTAATTGTTTAACGAATAAATAGTGTCAATCATCTGCTACCCAGCTGTTAATAAATTTTACAATAATTCGTCCAGTATAATACAGTTAATAACCATATTACTCCTTCCAGCTTTCTGTCATTATGAAGACCATTTAGTCTAGTCCTAATGAACGAGAGATTTGAAATCATGGAATTTTAATCTATTAAAATTCTGATTTTCTAAATAATTGCTGAACTATAATGCTAAACAAGACTGCCCAAAGCAGCTAGTTTGTAGTCGAAATTTTAAAACTTGCAATTCATAATTCTACCATCTTATTTATAGATTTACAATGTCTAGTCGATGATAAGAAACCATTATCTATCGTCTAGCTAAAAATTCGTGTTATCTACTGTTTGGTCGACAAAAGTTAAAAATTTATGCAATTTCACCATGATCCATTCAATTTAACTTTATTCAATTTTACGTTTCTGACTCAGAACATTAACACATTTTTTCACTAAATACTTAATGAGGACAAAAAATAAACCTACGATGAACAGAGCTGTAACGGACAAAAATCCTATCACATCGAGTGAGTGCAATTGGAAAAAATTTAAATCATTCGCTTTCGATCGCATATGAAGTGCCCCCTTATGTCGTATCACATACTCAACCCAAAATACTGCCGTTTGCATTGGCGTGAGTGGTCGATCACGAAATAGCATTGCAGAATACTTTGCTTGATCGCGATACTTTGGATTAGTCAATAATTCAGCAATCGAATTGGATAGTAACGATTCAGTTAAATTGGCATACTCAAATTCAATGCCCGATCCTTCGTCCGCCACCGTTTTTGCATTACCCATTTGATCGGCAAAAATTGGTAACACTAGCAATGGTACACCGTATATTTTTGCCTCCGTTACACTTCCCAGTCCACCATGGGTGATAAACAGTTTTAATTTTGGATGTTGGAGTACATCGATTTGTGACAGCCAGTTTACGATTCGAACATTTTTTGGTAAATTCGGAATGTCGGCTTTATCGAATTTCCATAAAATATTTTCTTTTAGTTTGGCAAACGATTTTAAAATGGAATCCCTAATTTCTATGGGCATGGTGTCACTTTTAACGTTCGAACCCATACTAAAATAGATGACACCATTGTTTGAATTGTCCATCCATTTTTGTAGGCTATCGGGCAATGGATTTGGTGCATCTTGGATTTGTAGACCAGAGACTTCTATGATATTTGGTGGTAATGAGCGAACATCTCCTTGACTAAAATGATGACTGACCATATATAATGATGCATTGGCGATTGCTTCTTCGTACGACGGATGTTTGGGTGATAGAAAATTTCTTTCGTAAATTCCTTTATGTTTTCGGGCCCACAAAAAATCCATTGTAAATCGATCTATACCCATTAGCATTATATTTTTGAGCCGGTCGCCAAAAGTTATAACTTTCGAAAAATCGGCCATATAATATGGTACATAAGAAAGTGCTTTTGGTGCACCTGCCATATCTAGTATTTGTAATGGTGTTCGCAATGAAGTAAAAAATACTAGAGGACAGTTAAAATGGGTTGCAAGACCAGCTAAATAATTTCCAAACATTGATTCAATGATCACAACGTCAAATGTTTCCTCTGCCATAATTTTAACAACTTGTGGATCGAGTAAAAGATCTTCTAAACTATCAATTAGACGATCGATTAGCTTAGGGATTGCTGCAAACATTTGAATAAGACTGCCACTTTCAGTTGTAAATGCCTTCATAATTTCTATAAATAAAACGTTCAATTCCCATTAAAGTTTGACCACACATTTGCACTTAAGTTTTAGTCTACTCACCATTATGATATTTATTCGGCCGTACAAGTACCTCCCGATAATTTGGAAGTTGTTTTTCAAGAGGATACTGATTAATCACAGTCACATTATGCCCTTTTGCCGCCAAACCTTTCATTAAATATTCGGCTACAATAAAATGTGATCGGCTTGTTGTTGGGTATGCACACAAGATTTTATAGCTACTAGCATTGCCCACAGCAAAGGCAAATACCGATATTAGACCTAACAATTTAGAATATTTCATTCTGCCTATAGTACCACTTCTTGATTTGCCAACGACCCAAATTATACTAAAATATTAGAGGCATATTTTAGATAGCAGCTTTTTTTGAAGTTCTTATCAATTCTACTCGACTAAAAAAAATACAATTTTATTATCTACGATTATCGTAAACTTGAAACATTTTTTTTATTGATTACGTAACGGTTGTTACGTTTCAATATGTCATGCTGAGTCTATGCATTTTCCTATCGTAGTTAAGCACGTTTCAAATGATTGATTAGCATGTGTCCATTGTATGTCTACTCGGTAATTGGAAGTCATTAGCCTAAAATATGATATGGCATTTAAACTGAGCCATTTACAGCCTGAAATTATTTTAGAACTAATAAAAGTTGTTTTAGAAATTTTTAGAAAAAACTTTTCGTATCTACATACGGATGGGATTTATTTCCTAAACAACAACAAATTTCCTAAAAATTGCAGCAACAACAAAATAAACATTTGTATGTATGCGTAAAAACTACGTATTATAACTACGTATTATCGAATAAATAATTTTATCCAATCCCATTGAATAATTCGATCATAACCTATTAGTTTATTATTTAGAAATGACATTCATTACTCACGGCACAGTAATATGCAAAAACACTCATGGGTATACAGAAATCATGAGTTTTAATATAAAAAACAGTTTTTAATGTTTGATAAGTAGGCTATGAATTTTTTTTTATTGAAAATTGACATTTTGTGTTAATTTATTCAATCGCAATAATTTCATATCTTGTAAATTATTTCTAAAATATGGATTCTGACTCGGAAATGCAGCAAATTTATACACCACCTGAGATTCGATAAATAGCAATAGATACATGCTTAGATTTGTAACCTCAAAAATCCAAAAAGAAATATAAAAACACTTATAGAGTTTTCATGGATTAGAGGGATAAAACACAAATAACATCTTTTTCAAAAAATATGTTAATAGCTTATTTTGTTGAATTGGGAGATAAATATAAGGCTTTATCATTATGGGCTACATACTCAATGAATTCGCAGTACTCTGAATATTAAGAAAAGTGTGAATATTGCAGAATATTGCAAATTGAGAGCATTTCTAAAAAAGAAATCGGATGGATATCAACCCAAGAAAGCTAAAACTTTTACAACGGGAGAAGTTAAAAAATTGATTGATAAAGCTCCTGATGGTGTATATCTTGCAACAAAAGTAAGTAAACTATAATTAAAAATACTTTTATCGAAAATATGTCAGAATTATAATGAATTCGAAATTTCAGATTGCAATGATTATGGGGATTATGAGAGCATGTCGCGCAAATTAATTACATGTCAACGATGACTTGTAACAAAAACTAAAACTAATACAATTATTAGAAAATTCACGATAACAGACAAGTACTATACATTAGTAAAAAAATATGCCATGCTTAAGCCAACTAATATTAATTCAATAAATTGGAATAAATAAATTTGGCAGTATGGGAAAAGATATTGCAAAGTATTTGGGACTCCCTCATTCCCATGAATACACTGGCGTCTTCGATGGTCATCCGCTACCATTTTGGTCGATGCTGGAGGTAGCATGAAGGCGCTGAAACGTCATGGAGGCTGGAAATCGACTACAGTTGCCGAGGGATATATTGATGATTCAATTAAAAACAAAATGGACACCAGTAATAAAATTTACGAATCAGTTAATCAGCTAAGCACAACCACGTTTACGCAAAAATCATCAACAATCAATGAAAATATAAATGTTGACTCAAAACATTTACAGAATTTTGAAAATCTGTATAATTTTGATTTAGAATAGACTCTTGTCTACTCAAAACAAGTTTTCGCTAGAGTGTCCGCTTTTTAGGAAAATCTTGAAAAATCGGGAAAAATTGATGTATCGCTACTATGTAACTTGCATCAAAAATGTCTATTCCCATCTACCTGTTCCCCTAGAATTTTTAAAATCTGTATAATTTTGATTTAGAATAGACTCTTGTCTACTCAAAACAAGTTTTCGCTAGAGTGTCCGCTTTTTAGGAAAATCTTGAAAAATCGGGAAAAATTGATGTATCGCTACTATATTACTTACATCAAAAATGTCTATTCCCAAGTACCTGTTCCCCTAAAATTTTAAAAATCTGTATAATTTTCATTTAGAATAGACTCTTGTCTACTCAAAACAGGTTTCCGCTAGAGTGTACGTTTTTCAGGAAAATTTTGAAAAATCGGGAAAAATTGATGTATTGCTACTATGTAACTTACATCAAAAATGTCCATTCACTATAGTTGTTTAGAGTATAGTTGTTTTAGAAAAAAGGTCTTGATTATAACTTAAAATAATAGTTTTCGCTTGATTTGTTTTTTTTTTTTAAATTATAGAAACTAATTTATTCGATAATACGTAGTTATAATACGTAGTTTTTACGCATACATACAAATGTTTATTTTCTTGTTGCTGCAATTTTTAGGAAATTTGTTGTTGTTTAGGAAATACTTCTCATCCGTATGTAGATATGTGAAATTTTTTCTAAAAGTTTTCTAAGATTTTTTTAGGAATAATTTACTTAAATACTTCGCGTGAATTCTTTGCTAAAATAATTACAAAGAGTGTGTTCGAAACCCATGATAAATATTTGAGAATACAAATTTTTGGCATTTATTTGATAAAGTCAAAGACGCCCAAATTATTACGGTCAATTGCTATGATAATTTTTGACAAATACCAAAACTTTCATTACTGAAAGCCAAACTCTACGCACACTCGGATATATACAATAAAACATATGAAATTCACTACTTGGTTTTGTCATAGTATTCAAAAACCATATAAGAAAAATTTGAACATTTTCGTTACTATGACAATTTCAATAAACAATGCACATAATTAAATCTAATTTTTCTTCATAGTTTTATACCTCACTCATTTCAGGCGGGGAAATATTTCAATTATTATACTTTTCGGATAGCGTGATAAACATTTTAGGAATGTAGGGGGATATTTTTCAAATAAATGTCAAAAGTTTTATTCACAAATAATTGTAATGGGTTTCGGACATCGTCTTAAAACTGGTTATATTGAAATTTTTAACTGTCAAACGGTTCAGTACAGACCCATCTAACGATAAAATGGTGCTTAACTGTTTCTAACTGCTCGTGAAAAATAGCTAAAGCAGATACGAATAGTTCAAATAAGTACTTGCGGTGGCCGATTGGCAACTAATTACTCTATGCGGTTTTCATACAACAGGTGAACAATCCCTTACGTCGTAGTTGGGTGTAAACATAAACTAATGAAAATATTAATTGACTAAACAGTTTTGAGGTTTAGCAAAGCGAATCGGCACGCGGTTAACAGAAGTGTCTGTGTGATTGTGTGAGGGTGTGCATCACAATATATTGAGCTGGCATTGTCTGACAGTTAAATTTGGATTATTCTTGTGTGTTTTTGGCACTTGCCACTCTAGTGGTTGTGTCACATCCAGGATGTAGTTCAATGATTTTTCCCATAATCCATTTCATTTTAGACAAATTCTTTAGTCGACCTTGAAGTTGATGAAGATATTCCTTTGACCAACGCTGCCAAAAATCTAGATATAGATAGGTGGTTAATCTTATGCATTGTCAATTCAGGATCAGAGATTGCCATAAATTATTATTAATTAGAAAATGTCCTGGTGTTAGTGGATTTCATATTGTTTAGATCGGTTGAAATAGCAGTGATCGGTCTCGAATTACGACATGATTATATTTGGCGTATTAGTGTGTTGAACTCTTTGTATGTTAGTAATGCTCCTCCCGTTGTTCTTTTCAGATGGGTGGGATGAAGTGCCATACTTCGGGAAGACTTCGAATTCTCTTCGAGCACCATTATAATTTGTAGCATTGCCACAAATTATTTTTGAGCATTTCCTTTTTCGTGCAACAAATCGCTTTGATGCATCAATAAAGGACTCTGACGTTAAATAGCCAACTAGCTCTATATGTATAGCAAAACATACAAATGGTACACATATGATTTCATATACCCGAAGATACATCTAAGCTAAATTGTACTTCATGATAATTGGATGTTTCCGGAAGAAAAAATGACCATTGAGTAATGTGTTGTTGCTGTGTTTTAAACTAACAAAGACCACATTAAATTTGGTGGTTGTGCAGGATGTTTTTAAGAATGCGTGGGTGGTAAAATGTAGCTTGGCTGTTCTGCCAAATTTATATGACCCTCCACCATGTAACCTAATATAACCTAGGCATATGAAATGATGAATCAGCCAACTTGATTGCATCTGGAATGTTCTAAGCACTGTGATATCGGAAGTTGGTATAAATAAATTAGGTTTTTTGTTCGATTATGTGACGTATTTGTCATTAAACGGTTAATTCAATTGATTTGTAATATTTAATCAATTGTTTTTTAAATCTAATTTGTATTAACTTTAAGTTTTGTGTCAAATAAAGTATATATAAATTAGATTTTCGTGCGATTATATGACGAATTTGTCATAAAACTGTTATTTCAATTGATTTGACTTGTGTAATGGAATTTTATAAAATTTAATTTATTTTATAATTTTTATAATTTTATATTTTTAATTATGTAATAAATTAATTAATTGTAAATTTCCGACAAAAACTAATTGAATTTATTACCACCTACGGCTTTGAGAAATTAACCCATTAATAGATTTTTTTCAGAACATTGTAGATTACAGTTGAATGGTGGCACACTATTGAGAAAAGATGACAGAATGCAGAGCAGTTCATTGTGATTTTCTCATTCTAACAGTAGTTTGAATATTGGCTACCGGAAAACCGGATCAATTCTGTCATTACTGACATACCTCTTCTTTTCCTACTCTACAAACATTTACTAACTATTGGCCTCTAAGGTATCTGAAACCGGGACGATTTCAATAATTTTACTAGTATCCTGCCTTATTCTTTCAAGTTTATATAAAAACGGGTGTACGGTGGGCCTGACCAACTCCGGGAGATCTTATTTAATGCTTGGCCGTACATTCTAAATCAGTCAATCAAATCAATTAAGAGGAATATGCACGGACGAATTGATTGGCTTAATGCTGAGCCGTTTCTTAATCGAACATGCAATTAACGCATTTCCCTAACCGAATATATTGGATGTATTAAGAAAAATAAATCGATTTGTTGGCAGCATGTTCAGCGTTTGGTATAGCATTTCTGGCACAGATAGCATACATAAAACCTGGTAACAACAATATAAATGGCAAACAACAACTAAGAATTCAACTTCTGGCAATCTAGTAGTTGTTATGTACAAAGACACCAACCAAATAGCTTACGGGACGTATCATTAAAGTAATTCCTGGACAGGATGGTCTACGATCACTGCGATTCTATTGGCCAGCCTAAAAATAGATGCATAAGTAGTCTATGAATGGATAAATGGATTTTTAAATGAATCAAAATTTATCTTTTGTCTCTAGGTTGATTCTGTTGATGGAGTCGGTCATTCAAAAATTAAACGTATAATGATTTCAAAATCAGAGTGGTGTTAATTTTAAGAAGCTTGTTATGGTTTTAAAATAAATCAAATTAATTAATGAAATTGAAGATTAGTTTGACTGTTTTGAATTTAGGATACCACACCAAACAGAAAACTTTGATTATTTTCATCGAATGTACTTAGGTCAGCTAAATCGCTCAACGTAAAAATATCGGAACCGCTTTCATTATCATATCATTGCATAATTTGGCAAAATCAGTTCACGTTTTTGAATTTTATGCAGCATCATTTAGATAAGAAATTGTTTTTACTCATTTATTACAATTTTAAGATTAAATGGCGTCTAAATTGATAACACGATTTGCTTATCGCAAACCCAAAAATGACAACATAATGTTAAATTGCTTATCAAAACATACTCGTCTCGACTATTTAAAATGTAATTTAGTTTTATGTAAGCTGTGTACTGAAGTAGAGTGATATTATGAAATTGTTAAAAGTGTTCGTTTTAATTTTAATGGCAGCTTTGGCTGTCGATCATGTTGCTGGTTATAAAATTTTGTGTGCATACCCAACACTAAGTCGATCACATTTTATTGTGGCAGAATATTTAATGAAAGGCTTAGCGGCCAAAGGTCACAACGTAACTGTTATTAATCAGTATCCTCTTGAAAAGCAACTTCCAAATTATCGAGAGGTGCTGGTGCGACCGAATAAATATCACAAAGGTAGTGTAATGTTTGAGTGCTTTAATTATTTTAGTAAATACTTTGTTAATTTTTTATAGAAATGATGAAATCGATGGCATCTACATCTGGAAGCCTTTTTCAAATGTTTTCAACATTGTCCTCTACGATCAGATTTATAGTTGATGGTCTTGAAGATCTTTTACTCGATCCACAAGTGATTAAAATTATGACTGAGGAAACATTTGACGTTGTGATAGTGGAATCAATGTTTGGAAATTATTTGGCAGGACTTGCGGCCCATTTTAAATGCCCGCTAATATTTTTTAGTTCATTGCGAACACCATATGAAGTATTAGATATGGCTGGAGCGCCAAAAGCACTTTCTTATGTACCATATTATATGGCTGATTATTCGGAAGTTGTAACATTTATCGATCGACTTAAAAATATGATGTTTTTAGCTTTGGATTATTATGCAACCAATATGATCTGGGGCAAACATCATAGAGGAATCTATGAACGAAACTTTTTACAACCCAAATATCCATCGTACGAAGATGTTATCGCTAATGCATCGTTATATTTGGTCAGTCATCATTTTAGTCAAGGAGATGTTCGCCCATTAACACCAAATATCATCGAAGTGTCTGGTCTACAAATTCAAGATTCACCAAAACCATTGTCCAATGGCCTACAAAAATGGATGGACAATTCGAACGATGGTGTCATCTTTTTTAGTATGGGTTCGAATGTTAAAAGTGATGATCTACCCAAAGAAATCATTGCTATCCAATTCGATTGCTGAATTATTGAGTAATCCAAAATATCGCGATCAAGCAAAGTATTCTGCATTACTATTTCGTGATCGACCACTTACGCCAATGCAAACGGCCATATTTTGGGTTGAATATGTGATACGACATAAGGGGGCACCTCATATGCGATCAAAAGCGAATGATTTAAATTTTTTCCAGCTGCACTCGATTGATGTGTTTGGATTTGTGGCTGTTGTCGCACTGTGCCTCGTAGGTTTAGTTCTTTTAGTTGTGAAGTGTTTAGTGAAGAAATGTTTGAATGTTTTGAATCGTAAACGTAAAATTGAATAAAATTTGACAGTAAACTGACAAGAAATTTTTGTTAAAGATAACCATTTTTTAAAAGCGTACACAGGTTTAGAAGGAGGATTAGTCTATGGATGAAATTAATTTAAATGAAAGCATAAAATATTTCGAATCAAGTTACACCTCAACACGTTGTTCTGCATGGTTCATAAAAATAAATTACTAACAACTTTAACCTTTTAAGTAGGAAAAATATCTTCGTACCAATTTTAACAACCAAAACAATGAACACACTTTAAAAATTCAAATCCATAACCAACCACAATTCGCCACCATCTCTTATCATCCAATACACACAAAAGCAGTATAGTTCTCATGAGAATCTTGTTACCCACTTTTTATTTTCATTTTAACTTTATCTTGCAAATGTATCTTTTGTATTGGTATATGTGTAACTATTCCAATTACGGCATACATCCATTAAAAACCACTTTGCAGGTGATTTTTTTTTGGTATGTCCCAACAGACAAATAAAACAGCCACATATATACACTGTTAAACTTCATTTATTTATTTTTACTGCACACATTTGTTGTTTTTCTACTTTGAATCGACAGTTCTGTGTGCGCTTTGGTCTTTCACATGGCAATGGAACATGATGTGAATGTAAAGGGTTTTCCCATTTGAATGTCTTGATTTTCTAACATTTTTTACCAATTTTTTTTTTTTAGCTAGCGGTACTAACTTCATAAGTGGCATGTCAATCATTATCTTGACTAAATTCCATTCAGTAACCACAAGGCAACTTAGAATTTGAAATTATCAAAAACTAGGCTGTCTAATTCTAAAATTATCGAAAAAGTACCAATCCGTAAATTTTGTTGTTGTTAACATGGTTTAGTGAAACTTATTACCTGCGTTCTGCAGGTCGGATTACGAGTCATTTAACATGTTCTTATATATATGAAAAAATAATTTTTGGAAGCATTTGGGATAACGCAACCATAAACCGTAAAGTTTATAGCAAAACTATTCCAGTGATCGGTGCGAAGAGTATAAGTTGGAAATTAATCAGCATAATTGGGGGAAGGCTGGTTGAATTTGTCTTTACTAAAAAAAAAGTCAATTAAAGAAAAAAAAGTTTCTGCTCCGGTTCATTTCATAGAGATTTGATCCTATGCTTACTACTGAAATGGTGATTTTTCAAAGAAAATTTCCAATATCAGATGGGTGTATCGTTGGACCAATCATTAAGCTGTCATTAAGAGACGTTCCATTTGTGGTCTTATACGACCCGTCGAAGACTGTTTTCAATTTTTTGGTGCTGCTAGACGTCTTAAGAACAGCATGATGAGGTTAAAAGCAATGTTTCTATGTAAGCATGTTTACATTGGCAATTAACTCCATATGATGTAGCTTTAGGTAGTCCTTCATAAACTCAGAATACAGCAATTCATACTCAATGTCTCTTGCCATTCGACGTTCAACTGATTTTAGTCTTTGAATCGCCATCGATATTGACTGACCAAGTTCTGGACTAAGTGGTTTAAATGGTAATGCAACATTATATCTGCCATTTGATTCTCTCGTAACATTTGCGGCAAAGTGATCCTCTATTGTTCTTTCTTCTTCACTCGACTGCAGTATTGATGTATCATTTATCTCTCCTGATTCGAAGGAATTGATCTCCTCATCCACTGCAAGATTTAAGCTAACTATGTTTGAATTTTGGGTCCTTGTTTCCCCAGCTAGGATCCACCCAAATGTCGTATTTTGAGCTATAGTGCATCCATTATATCCGGTTAACCGGCCGGTTTCTAATATTTCAAGGAATTTATTCGATCCCAGTAAAATATCGATTTTATTAGGTTTATCAAAGTTAGAATCAGCTAACTGTAAATTTTTTAGAAAATTATAATTCTGTAGTTTGAAATTGATACCTGGTCAGTTTATTTAAGATCAACACATTAATTTCAAACGTCCTTTCTGGATTTAATCTAGACCTTAGAACTTCAGACGTCATTCCTTTGGTGCATTGATTCGTTGCGACAATACCACAATGCTGTCAGATTGGCGTTCGACCTTGATATACAGAGCCTTTGAACACAAGTTTCTGAAATAAATGATTCATGGGAACTATAAATGATGCCTGGGATCTATGAGTATTCTGCACTGCATAAATTTTCCAAATTTATTTTTCACATCAACTACCGCAGTCGGTAATACGGTAGAATGGTAATTACTATTAGTAACTAGATGGATTTGCATGTCTGGTTCGTGGTTGCTTGGTTTTTGATCGAGTTATATGGACTTACTGACTCATCATGTAGTGACGTGTGATGTCGTCTTTTACATCCGAACTTGGAAGGACATGAATTGACACGATGATATATTGATAAGCAGTTATAGCAAACTCTGTTGTTTTGCACAAATTCTCTTCTGGATTTCAAAGTATGAGTTTTAAATTGTTTGCAGGTTGCCAATTGATGTGAATCATGACAACAAACGCAAGGTGGTATCTCAATCGAAGCCAAATGTGTTTGAACAAATCTCCTAGTTATTAATTCTTTGGGTTTAGGGCTTGAAAATGATTGACCTGATGTTGACGATCATGCTATCTCAATCTCGTCACATTTCTTTGATAACAACTCCATAAATTCCTCTAATGTAAGGAAGTCCTTTTCAGACGAAAATTTAGTCAATGATATTTTTGTCTCCTTATCTGATTTATTCAGAATTATATGGATTAACCAAGGATCGCGCAGTTCCCCTTTATTGCCTAATGCTTCCAAACTTCGTAACACTTCATCCACGATATTATACAAACTTTGTCGTAATTTATACCTGTGATGTATTGGCTGCAGATTGAAAAAGGTGTTTAATTAATTAGTGACAATGCACCTTTTTTGTCCAAGCCCCATCATAATTGGCGTCTGTAATGGTTATATAACGTATCAATGTCGTTGCTTCTCCATTCAGCAACTCCTTTAAGTATTGAAATTTCTGAGCCTTCGTCAACGAGCCTCGGTCATGAACAGATGATTCATACAAATCCCGAAACGTTGGAAATACTGCATGTCCTCCACCCGACCTGTGGTATATCCAATTTGGGTAGTAGGTTGTGGTTGTTGTTTGCGGTGTAACTTGTCGATTATGTTTTCAAATATCCACTTTGTTGATCAGCCAGTGCAAGGATTCGTGAAATTGTTGTTGTAATTCCTTGACGACCGTGTTGCGATCAGATGCCACTTTCCGTAGTTTGACTTTGATTGCGAATTAGCGTGATTCAACTGTATCCAATTCTGATGCTTGCTTAGCGGATAATATTTGATAGTTGTAATCTTTGAAATCCATGAACGCCTTTTCCAAAATTCAGATAAATCTTGATTTATCTTGATCTGTTGAAATTATGTACGGTTACTTTTAACTGAATCGGATTATCCGGGTATAATTACCAATATTAAGTCCGAGTACAATTAACCAAATCCAATATTACAACACGGTATCCAATAATAGTCCGAGTGCAGTAAGCCAAGTCTAAATGTTAATGTAATTGATACAAGAATACTCCGGGTTCAGTAAGCCAAATACACAATTCGCCTAACAATAACGTTAAATAAAAATCATTGCACTGATTTGGTGCGCTTTTTGAACTGGTGGAACGTGGCTGGCAATGCTGTAAAAATAAAAATAAACTGGTTATATGGCAATGGTTTTTAACAATATCTTTAGGGCAAATCTATGTAAAATATTGTGGGCATTTATATAATTAAATCAATTAAATCTGCAATGTTCAAGATATGCTCAAATCATCTGTGGTCCTAAAAAAATTTAATAGAAAAAGGTATTTTTTAAGACACACAGGCCGAATCAAAAAAGTCACCATCAACAACTTTTTCATCTCCATACATTATGGTAGCCTTACATCTAACTATCACATTGTACAACTTTAAATTATCAGCACCAGAGACAGTTTTTTCCAATCAGCCAGTACATTTTTGGAGAATTTTATTTTCATTTGTTTGCACTTTGTTTCAATGTGCTTTCTCCAAGTCAACCTTCTATCGAGGTAAAAACCCAGTTGCGCCGATTTGTTTTCATTCGCTTTTATGTGCCACTTTTTTGTCAGTCCTCAATTTTGTCAATTTTTGGAAGGTCAGCTGTGTACACAAGTAAAGCACTGGTCCCAATACGCTTTCTTGTGGAACCCCTGCGTTTATCAGATTTAGTTGGGTAATGGCTTCATTTTGCTTGACCTGAAATTTTGTTTCGAACAGGTAATTTTCAAATTGCATGAAATTTGTTTGGGAGCAGAGTTTGTATTTTATATATCAGGCCCTCATGCCACACTTTGTCAAAAGCTTGTGCAATATCCAGAAAAATGGTGGAACAGTATTTCTTTTCCTCGAGAGCTGGTTCAACTGCGTTTACAACTCTATGCACCTGCTTTACAGTACTATGCTGGTCATAAAAACCAAACTGGTGGTCTGGTATATTGTTCTCTGCAGATAATATTGGTTTTAATTTTTGTAGTAACATTTTTTCAAAAAGTTTTGAAACTGTCGGAAGAAGACTTATCGCCTGTATGACGCGAGTTCCGTTTTGTCCTTACCAGGCTTCGGGATCATTATAATTAGTAGCGCTCATTTTTTAGGGAGATATCCACATCTCATTATTGCATTAAATATATAGGTTAAGAGTTTTATGCATTTATCTGGTATTTCTTTAATCATTTTTCCGGTAATTAAATCATGTCCTGGAGTTTTCTTTGGGTTTAGACTTTTAATAGTAGCTCTAACACTTTTCCACTTAAATTTTATAGGATTTACGATATAATCAACCTTTGCATAATCTAGCAAAACACTATATACTAACACTGCTTTGCTCATTTAGTGTAAATACTTTTTTTTAAGTAGTTGGAGAAAAGTGCCTTTTCACTTCTGGTCCAGTGGCCATCTGGTTATCTGATTGGTGGATTCGATAGGGCTGGCTTTCTTAATTTTTTTGCTTCCTTCCATAGTGAGTAATCTGTTTTTTCCGTTGCTAAGAGTCCACTCAGGTAATTCTGTATTCCTTGATCTGCTTCCTCTACCTAAGCTCGTTTTAGAGCTTTAATAGCTTTATTTTATTTCATTTTGAGAAGTGGAGACTTTTGGTGCTGCCATTGCCGGCGTAATTTCTGCTTTTCTTGAATTGACTGCTGAATGTTAGGTGTTAGTCTATTGACTCTTTCAGAGATAATAACGCCAGGCGTAGCCTTTTTTGCAGCGAATCCCATTATTTACGTTAAATTTTTTGTTGCTACTTCAATATCGTCTGGTGTGGATAGAGGTAAGTTTAGTTGGCTGTTCTGTTCAATGACATTTCTATATTTATCCCATTTAGTGAATTTGCTTGTTAGACGTATATGTGGGTCAATTTTTAAAGCATCGGCACTCAATTTGACTATAATTGGAGAGTGATCAGATGATAGGTCATAGCAATCGTCTATATTTGAGCATTGGTGCGGGCAATTCCTTTTGTTACACAGAAGTCTATAAGATCAGATATTTTCTTTCTATCTGGAGGCCAGTAAGTTGGATGTTAAGAAGATAAGAAACCAAGATTTTCCTGGATAATTGCTTCATAAAGTTGTTTACCTTTAGGTGAAGTCAGTCTCGAACCCCCTTGTAAATGTTTAGCATTGTAATTACCACCTGCGAGAAATTTTATGCCCAGCTGATTAAAATAATCAGTAAATTGCTGCTTTTTAATTGTGTGTTTAGGAAGTCAGTAAACGGCAGAAATCACACAAATACCAGACCATTTCTCGAGGCAGATATTAGTTGCTTGAATGTTTACTTAGTTCAAAGTGCTTTATTCTTTTTTTGATTAAAACTGCAGTGTCACCATATGCTTTACCATCCGGATGTTTGGTGTCATAAACTGAATAGCCATTAATTTAAAAAATGTTTTAGTTGTAAAGTGTGTTTCTGATATTAGCATAATATCAACATTTTGATCGTTGAGGAAAGTTTGTATTTCAGCTTTGTGTTGTGAAAGGCCATTTGCATTCCATACAGCTATTTTAAGGAGAGTCATTTCTGGTTTTTGATAATAATTTGCATTAGTGTGCCCATATTTTGCATCTTCATGCTCGTTTGTTTTTCCATCATCATCATGAAGCTTTGGATTGTTTCAGACAGTTTATTTATGGTTGCATGTATATTTGACTCTTCGTCGTTGTAGTGAACTTCTGGTGTTGGTACTGTACTCTTTAGAATATTTGCTTAGGAGATGTCGGGTTTCGCAAAACTATTTTCAGCTATCTGGATGTTATTGTTTTGTGCGTTTGTAAATACATCAATTGGTGGAACAATAAAATTTCTTGAGATCATATTGCTTTGATTGTATTGTGACTTAAGCACTCGTTGGTCATATCGCATTTTTGGGGTAGTTTTGCGTTTCAAGTCCAGATAAACTGGACAGCCTCGGTAATTAGCAGAGTGATTCTCACCAAAATTTTCTCAGCGCTTTACTGATGGATCATTTTTTGTTTTATTGCACTGTTTTGAATCAAAATCGCCACCAATAACACAAACTTCATTCAGCGTACAGTAAACTTTAGTGTGGCCGTATTCTTGGCACTTGATGCACTGAACTGATCCGGTTTTCTTCATTGGTTCCTCTACGGTGATTTTGCGGTGCAGTAAGTATTATAAATTATATATACTGTGTTTTTCTTTTACCTTTATCCCGTCGGGCTCAAGTTCTAACCGGAACATGGGTGGTTTCTTTTTCACGATTTAGGATGTTTGTGATAGACTTTGCTTGGAATCCTTTTTCAGCGGGAGAAGCATACATATCACTTTTATCTTCGCAGCTTTCTATTCCTTTTAATACTACGGTCAGCCCCTTTTGGCTTTTTAGTTGGCAAGTGTAATAATGCTTACCGGCTTGATCAAAATAATTTATTAATGCTCTATAGCCATCAATTTCAAATGGCTGGATTTTGATTTCATTTATATTTCCTCTATTAAGCGGAGCAATATAAAATTTAGCATCTGTTAAAGTATCTATAATTTTCACGATTTCATTACTTGAAGCCTCTCTTAGATAAATCGGTGGAGGCTTCGCGTTTTTTACTAGGCCATCGGACATTTTTACTTCTATGCCAACGGACGCATCAACCTTTAGGTTAGATAATCTATTATCCAAAGGTATTTGGGTGTAGTTTCTCCTAGCCTTGTAGCTTTGCTTTTACTAACAAATTGCGCTGATCTTAAGCTTCGTTTGCGCTTACTAACAGTGATATATCTATACATTCCAGTTTGAACCGTGTTACTAAACTGACCTACATCAACTAGAAATCACTATTATACTATAATATTGGTAACTAAATACTATGATTAATTTTTATTCGTTTATGGGTTTAACTAGTTAATTATGTTAGTGGTTTCCAAACATTTTCCCCCGCGTTATGAAAATATTTGGATATATTTTCTTGAGTTACCCAAAAAAATAATCATTGACATTGACAATAATAAAATGTAAAGACGACTTTACATTTTATTAATTTTAAGCATAATTAGTTTAGCTACCGGACGTTTAAGAGTATTTGTAGCCGTTTTAATAGTAGCTACTATTACAATTCCATCACTACCCGGAAGAATTTGGATGATGCGTCCGAGTACCTACTGGTTTGGAGGTATGTTGTCTTCTTTGATCAATATGTCATCAATGTTAATTGGACAGTTACCCTTCTTCCGTTGGATATTTTGCCACCTGGATAATTTGTACATTGGAATATTTTCTAACATTGGTTCTGGAACCGCATGTAATGATTCTCCAATTAGACAATCCCAGGGGTAAGTATTTCCAGATTGGTAGGGTCATCATTGAAACGGCATAACGGTCTGGAATTAAGCACGCTTTCAATTTGATGTAACTAAAATGGTCGTTTCCTCAAAATTTAATTTTGCCTCCTTCATGGTTCGTTTGAATTGATGTTTCACCGACTTGACGGCGGCTTCCCATAGCCCTCCGAAATGTGGCGCGCTGGCTGCGATACATTTGAAGTTAATTTCATTCTACAAAATAAAATTACGTATTAATGGATTGTTTTGTTGTTGTAAAATTTCCCTTTTTAATTTTTACAACTCATTGTCACCAATAAAATTGGAACCGTTATCGCACCAGACTTGATTGGGAAGACTTTGTCGCGATACAAATCTTTTCAACGCTGCCAAAAATGCCTCGTGTTAAGACTGCTAACTACTTCTAAATGTACAGCTTTAACAGCAAGGCAAATAAACACAGCCACGTATGCCTTGATCAATGGTGCATTACAATTTGAAGAGGTTTTAATATAAATTGGACCTAAGTAGTCCACACCACTATTTAAAAATAGTCTGGTTTTGTTGCACCTCTTTGCTAGTAATTGGCCATTTTTTTGCTGTCCTTGAACACTTCTATATCTAATACAGCTAACACACGATTTTATATGACCTTTAATCATATATTTCGATCATCCAGTACTTTTGACGTAACAAGCTCATCATTAGGTTATTTCCAGCTGCAGATTTGAATTGTAAACCTCTTTAATTATTAGGTTCACATTTCAAATCTGCTTAAAAATGGCTTGATATTGGTTGGGCGGATTTTAGTAAACATCTGGGAATCTTAATTTGTTGTAGGTGTGGTAAATTATAATAAACTTTGACCCAGAGATCCACAATCTTACCAGGAGCTTCTTCATCCCAATCTGTCTTCAATAACCACAGTTTTTGTAGTAGAATTTTAAAGTGTATAACCACCGGAGATATCCAACCCAAAGGATTGTAAAGTCTAGCACTTTCAGCCAACATTTTGCATTTCGTCCATCTTACTTCTTCGCTTAAACTATTTATTTGAAATAAAAAGATGTCGGATTTCTGATTCCACATAATTCCTAATGTCCTAATGGAATCTTCTTCAATTAGTTTAAGTATCTCGTCCTGATTATCTTTGACTAATGATTGCAAGAAACTTTTTGAATTTGATTTCCATTTACGCAATTTAAGCCCACAAGTGTTAAAAATCTCGACTATCTGATTTTTTAATATTATGGCTTCTTTGGTGGTTGCACTGCCGGTTAACAGATCATCTTGTGCACATAAAGTTCCATACGTAACTGTCATACACTTGTGAGGATTGAGTTCTTCGTGTGAATCTCTACGCCACAATATGAATTGATAATTAGCATCTGATGGGTGAACTGAAATTTGTCGCTACATATTTTCTATGTCCACATTTATTGTTACTAGCTGTTTGCGAAATCTTAATAGGGTCGTTGTTAACTCCGTTTGAAGCTTTGGTCCAATATTTAAGCATTCGTTTAACGAGACTGTATTTATAGTTTTACAGGATGCATCAAAAACAACCCTGAGTTTTGTTGTTGTGCTTTCCTTGTAGATGACATGATGAGGCATGAAATATCTTTTATTATTTTTATTTGGAACATCTGCCCAAGGTACCTGTATCATATGGCCTAAGTGAAGGTAATCATCCATAAATGTTTTATAGTCCTTATAATATTCGTTTGATCGCTTAAATCTTTTTTCAATTGACCTCAATCTGGCACTTGCCTGAGGTATTTGATCTTCTAGGTTAGGTGGTTGATTTTTGAAGGGTAATCGAACTATGAATCTGCCAACTGGAGCTCGGCTACTAATGTTCCGCGATACAGTATTTCACAAGGATCATCTTCGTCTAGTTGCGTGGACTTTTTTCCAGGTTCTTCCATCTTCCAAAATTTCTTTAATAGTTCCATCAAATTTTCATTTGTTATGCTAAAATCCAAATTTTTTCTATTATAAGTGGCATCATTGTTTTTGGAATTACTCGTGATTGAATAGTTAACGTAGTTTTTCCTCTCGATTTTCCCGCTGAACAAGAAGCTAGGCCGTAAATGGAAATTTGTGCAAACTTTCGACTTCACATTTGGTTGTGCGGATCTACTAGGCTTATTCAGCGTTGCGCAAGACTCCAATGCATCGTATCTTGTGGTAAGAAATTTCAATAACTTGGAAAATTATCATTGACCGACTCTTGTGCCCACAACTGCCTAGTCTCAGTGTCTGCTTTATTAATTAACAGGTGTACTAGCCAAGGGTCCCGTAGTTCATCTAAATCTCCTACTGGTCTCAATCCACGAATGACCTTATCGGGGATATCACACAATTTTCTCAGTTCACGATGGCTGGCTTGGTAACAATTTTTTTGATCCATGAATGATTGAATAAGAGAATACACAATCGATTTTGGCTTATTGTATCTGGCAACTAATTTCTCCCAGGCTTCTTCGATATTAATTTTGATTAGTGACCTTTATATGCCTAATTAATGCGGGTGCGTCGCCTCGTAATAGACCGTTCAAAATTTGCACTTTATGCATCAATTGAATTAACCGTTTTATCACCAATTCGTCTTTTTGAGTTTTGAAATAAAAAAATTTGGTTCAGAAATAAAGTACATACAAATTATTTGTGACAAATATTAAACTGTTACTTCCAAAATATTTATTGATGAGGAACCCGCTTAGTCTTATTTAACAGGTAATTGATAAAGCTATATTTAAGATTTACGTGGATATCAAATTCAGTTTTTGTCAAAAAACCGTTAAATTTTTTTTTACTTAATTTTAATTTGCCTTTAATTTGTACCCACGGGCCATAGCTTTTTCGAATACCGTTTATGCTCAATGTAACTAAAAGATGTTGTAGTATTAATATTGTAACAATTTGTTTTGATTGTTAAAACAGTAGGCGATGATTATCAACTCCTTTGTTTAAATGATGAAAAAACAAAATTTTAATATTTTCACTAGTTTTAAGAAAGTTTTTAGTGTAGTATCAGTGTTGAGAATCAAAAATTCTAATTAGTTTAAGAAAATTAATATTATGATGGATCGTACATTTGGAGGTCAACAAAGAAATAATTATTAATGTAACAGTAAATCCATCTATTAGCATAAGGAGGCTCGCTTTACAACAGAATGTCTCTCACTACCTAATTCATCAAGTATTGCATAAGGAGCATCTTCATTGGACCAACATAAAAGTTACAGTTGAATTACGCCTCTATTCAAGATACGCAATTGCCAAAATGTGGATACTATACTAGTCCTAAAGTCAAACAATGACAGACAATTTTGATAATTACTGCGTGATTATATAATTATTGATAACGATACTTATAAGCCGCGTTTCTTAGAACTTTAAATTTGGGCTAGACAAGCCATTACATAATAACGTGACAAAGACAGCGACCTTGCTATTGTTTTATATTCACTTAACTCGTTATTTGTCGACGATGTGAATGAATCCATTGTTATTGCCAATATTACGTGGTTCCTTTTAACATATCATTGCATAATTTGGCAAAATCAGTTCACGTTTTTAAATTTTATGCGGCATCATTTAGATAAGAAATTGTCTTTACTCATTTTTTACAATTTTAAGAATGAATGGCGTCTAAATTGATAACACGATTCGCTTATCGCAAACCCAAAAATGTCAACATAATGTTAAATTGCTTATCAGAACATACTCGTCTCGACCATTTAAAATGTAATTTAGTTTTATGTAAGCTGTGTACTGAAGTAGAGTGATATTATGAAATCGTTAAAAGTGTTCGTTTTAATTTTAATGACAGCTTTGGCTGTCGAACATGTTGCCAGTTATAAAATTTTGTGTGTATACCCAACACTAAGTCGATCACATTTTATTGTGGCAGAATATTTAATGAAAGGCTTGGCGGCCAAAGGTCACAACGTAACTGTTATTAATCAGGATCCTCTTGAAAAGCAACTTCCAAATTATCGAGAGGTACTGGTGCGACCGAATAAATATCACAAAGGTAGTCCAATGTTTAAGTGCTTGAAGCGGTCAGATAAATATAATAAATATTTGGTTAACTTTTATAGAAATGATGAAATCGATGGCATCCACATCTGGAAGCCTTTTTCAAATGTTTTCAGCAATGTCCTCTACGGTCAGATTTATGGTTGACGGTGTAGAAGATCTTTTATTCGATCCACAAGTGGTTAAAATTATGGCTGAAGAAACATTTGACATTGTGATAGTGGAATCAATGATGGGGAATTGTTTGGCAGGACTTGCGGCCCATTTTAAATGCCCGCTAATATTTTTTAGTTCATTGCGAACACCATATGAAGTATTAGATATGGCTGGAGCGCCAAAAGCAGTTTCTTATGTACCATATTATATGGCTGATTATTCGGAAGTTGTAACATTTGTCGATCGACTTAAAAATATGATGTTTTCAGCTTTGGATTATTATGCAATCAATATAATCTGGGGCAAAAATCATAGAGAAATCTATGGACGAAACTTTTTACAACCCAAATATCCATCGTACGAAGATGTTATCGCTAATGCATCGTTATATTTGGTCAGTCATCATTTTAGTCAAGGAGATGTTCGCCCATTAACACCAAATATCATCGAAGTGTCTGGTCTACAAATTCAAGATGCACCAACACCATTGTCCAATGGCCTACAAAAATGGATGGACAATTCGAACGATGGTGTCATCTTTTTTAGTATGGGTTCAAATATTAAAAGTGATGATATACCTAAAGAAACCACAGATGCCATTGTAAAATCGTTTGCCAAATTAAAAGAAAATGTCTTATGGAAATTCGATAAGGCCGACATTCCGAATTTACCGAAAAATGTGCGAATCGAAAACTGGCTGTCACAAATCGATGTACTCCAACATCCAAAATTAAAATTGTTTATCACCCATGGTGGATTGGGAAGTGTTACGGAGGCAAAAATATACGGTGTACCATTGCTAGTGATACCATTTTTTGCTGATCAAATGGGTAATGCAAAAACGGTGGTTGACGAAGGATGGGGCGTTGAATTAGCGTATGCCAATTTAACCGAATCATTGCTATCCAATTCGATTGCTGAATTATTGAGTATTCCAAAATATCGTGATCAAGCAAAATATTCTGCATTGCTATTTCGTGATAGACCGCTCACGCCTATGCAAACGGCCATATTTTGGGTTGAGTATGTGATACGACATAAGGGCGCACCTCATATGCGATCAAAAGCGAATGATTTAAATTTTTTCCAGCTGCACTCGATTGATGTGCTTGGATTTGTGGCTGTTGTCGCACTGTGCCTCGTAGGTTTAATTTTTCTAATTGTAAAGTGTTTAGTGAAGAAATGTTTGAATGTTTTGAATCGTAAACGTAAAATTGAATAAAATTTGACAGTAAACTGACAAGAAATTTTAATTAAAGATTTTGGTTTGTATATGATCTGGTATACATATAACCATTTTATAAAAGCGCACACAGGTTTAGAAGGAGGATTAGTCTTTGGATGAAATTAATTTAAATGGAAGCATAAAATATTTCAAATTAACTTACACCTCAACACGTTGTTCTGCATGATTCATAAAAATAAATTACTAACAACTTTAACCTTTTAAGTAGGAAAAATATCTTCGTACCAATTTAACAACCAAAACAATGAACACACTTTAAAAATTCAAATCCATAACCAACCACAATTCGCGTGCACACCATCTCTTATCATCCAATACACACAGAAGCAGTATAGTTCTCATGAGAATCTTATTACCCATTTTTTATTTTCATTTTAACTTTATATTGCAAATGTATCTTTTGTATTGGTATATGTGTAACTATTCCAATTACGGCATACATCCATTAAAAACCACTTTGCAGGTGTTTTTTTTGGTATGTCCCAACAGACAAATAAAACTGCCACATATTTACACTGTTAAACTTCATTTATTTATTTTTACTGCACACAGTTGTTGTTTTTCGACTTTGAATCGACAGTTCCGTGAGCGCGTTGGTCTTTCACATGGCAAAGGAACATGATGTGAATATAAAGAGTTTCCCATTCGAATGTCCTGATTTTATAATACCGTTATGTGTTCTTTTTTAACAAAGTTTTCTTCAACAAAATAGCCACAGCCACAAACAAAGAAGCAAATCAACCATTATGTTGACTAAAAAATGTTCAGGAACCTAATTGCAACACATACACAGAACATAAACTTATAAATTTTGGTTAACTATTTCCAAAATGAGTGCAGATGGTATCAATCAGGGTGGCTGATGGTGTCAATCATGCACTGTTTAAAAAAACAATAGGCTGGTAAAATCTTACGTAGCCTAGCTGCTTCAGAAGACTTCTGTATTTTATCACAAAAGAGTCTCCAGGAGTTGCTTTTGGCAATTCTTAGTTCATATTAATATGCTTTAAGGACCTCCTTGTAGGAGTCCCAGTCCATATCAGTTTTCTTCGTGATCTTGAAGAACCGCTTGCATTTTAAGCGTGTTACTTGTAGTTCCTTCCATCCGACACGTGATCTACTATGTCATCCAACTCCCGTGTTGATTCCGGAGATTAAAGAACGACTGGTGGTAGAGAGTTACTTAAAACCGTCCTGAAAGAATTTCAATTGGTCTTTCTTCGGTCTCTAGAGGTTGTAGTTTTATAATTTTTTATATCCAATCCGTATTGAAGATAATAATGATCAGAAAAGGAGTGTTCCTCAGACATTCTCCAATTAATTACTCTATTTGACAGGAAATTCGAAACAAGGGTAATATCCAAAACTTGCTGTCTATTACTTGTTATAAAAGTAGGCTTACAACCCACATTACAAATTGATAGGTTTGTACTAAGAATGTAATCAAAAAGTGACTCACCTCTCTCATTTATATCAGTGCTTCCTCAGATCGTATGATGTGAGTTCGCATCACAACCAAGGATGACTCCAACTTTCCGTTTTTGACGCTGATATTAGCCAGAGGTTTTCTTTTCCGATCTCGATACTAGCTGCTACTACATCTGCGTCGCTAAAATTTGCAATCAGAAAGAGATTTAGTTTGCTTTTTGCAAGAATGCATGAACGAATCTTACCTTCTTGCTGTACAAACAGTAATTTGTAATTCGGAGCTCCGAGCCCAAGAACCCGATCCTCCTTGACCCATGGTTCTTGAACCAAGGGGACATCTACGTCGTCTTTTGATATTTAGAGCAACAGAGCAGCTGACGCTGTCTTGCAGTGATGAAGGTTGATTTGGATGAAATTAAGCATTTTAATGCTTAATTTCCAAACCCCCACCACAGTGGACCCACATATATCACCGCGCTAAAACCATAGCTCACTAGACCACCTGTCTTGGCTAGTAAATCCAATGATTCGGTGTTAATAATAATGACGACTGACCTATTGTCATCTTTTGCTTCCTCTACCTTGGCTATCTTCCAATTTGAAGTTGGTAATTGCTGATTTGCAGCAATTCTAAAATGGTTTTCGGATTACTCGGTTCAACCGGAACCCACGCACGAGCTCTCGGTCTACTGGGAATATCCTCCAATGTTATTAACTTAAGCTTGGCTCCAGGCCAAACCTCTCCTAGGCTGCTAATTGCATTCATATAGAGATCCAGAGATCTCTGATTGGCACAGGCTGTCAATTTTACATGGTTCCTGTATCAACCTCCATCTCGAAATGTAGGAGCCACACCAAGGTTCTCCCTCATAACTGTGAGGAAAGAGGAGGTTAAGGCCTTTTCCACCTTCCTCCAATTAGAGGGAGTGATGATACCATCTTCCTGTGCTCCATTAAGCACTGCTATTACTAGTGGATCTTTAAGAATATCACTAAAAGACCTACCTGATGTTATCTGCAGTTTAGTTCTTTTAGTGGTCTTCGGAGATTCATCCTGTGACCTTTGTCTTTTGGAGGCAGACCCTTCAGATAAAGTTCCTGGCATCGTCCTAATAACTTCAGTAGCCCATTTATATGTCGCTACATGTTTATCCGTTTTTACTTCCGACGGAATTTCTTAATCCTTTTTAAGGCTCTCCATGCTTTCTTTCTGGCATTAAAAGATGGTTTGGAGAGACCTTCATTATCATTGCATAAATCAATATTCCCAACCATAGGAAAAGAGAGCCTACAGACCCGATTCTCCTTATTTGGTTTGGAGGGACCTTCATAATTTTTGCACGTATTCCCTTCCCCAATTTTAGGAAGAGAAGGCCTAAAGACACGTGTCTTCTTCTTAAAATTTTCCCGCTTTTTAAGAGTTTCGGACTCTTTATTCTGTTTTTTTGGATCCATAATATTTCCCACGAGTAGCAGAGAAAAATGGGGTCCATCCTTGCAGAGATCCGCAATACAAGACTCCAATTTTAGGGAGAGAGGGCCTAAAGACCCGTGCCTCCTTCTTAAAGTTTTCCGGCTTTTTAAGAGTTCCGGACTCTTTATTCAGTTTTTTTGGATCCATAATATTTCCCACGAGTAGCGAAAAAAATTGGGTTCATTCTTGCAGAGATCCGCAATACAAGAATAAGGCTAAGAGCCACCCAATCTTTATCTAACTTATCATAAAAATGTATTAATATTTGAAATTATAAAGTTACCTACACAAATGTGTCAGTTGGTTTATTGATTATTTTTGATTCTCAAAATGTATTACTCTTGGAGATAACTTAAGTCATTGTTGCTTCGGTTTTAAAATCCATGATCAAACCCTATAATGTTGGATTTCTTCTTTACAAGGAAGTGCAACGATATTGAAATGATTCTCTTTTGCGGCTTATGTATATATAACATCAAATGTATGTTTTCCATTGACGTATTCTCAAATCTAAAAGGATTTCTTCGATAAATATATCCGTTGCAATATTTTATATGCGTTGGAAAGAGACACCTTGATATACGGAGATGGATAAATATGTTGTTCGTCTTTTTTTTTATTCTCTTTTGTCGTAGTTCAAAAGAGAATGTTATCAAAATAAAATTAGCAATATAAGATGATGTTAGATGATTATCTCAAATTGTTATGCGACCAGTTGGAGTGGATCCCTAATACTATCATTACGCAGAAAAAGGAGAGTACAATCGGCCAGCTGTTTTTGTACAAAAAACCACGACCGATTAGTTACTGCATGGTCTTTACCAACATCCTGCAGAATTTTATAGTTTTGAACTGCCTAATAAAATCAATCCCATGTATGTTATGGTGAAAATAAAAATTGGTAAGTGTCGTCATCGTTGCGCTTGGTACCTTATATCAAAAAACTTGACTAGTGATGGCTGATTCGTATGAAATTTTTCTTTGTAGTAATTTACAATTCCCTCCGCTAGAGGAGTATCTCTCCAATATTATGTGCGTCAGTAATTTGTTCGCTGTGCAAAGAAGAGCTATGCCGCGGTAGTTTTCGCATTTTCATCAGGCATAGGTTATGCCATTCATCAGGCATAACTTTGCTTTACCATACTAATCGAACATGGTCAAAAAGATAATTTCACAATGTTTCTCCTCCGAATATCAAGAGCTCCAAATAAATGCAATCAACCCCAATAAAACGGTTTATATTAGTCTCTGCATGGCCATTGTGAATTACTTGTAGGATGAGCCTTTTATGCACATCTCCGCAGTCTGCATTTTACAACTTATAAATTCAGCATTTGAAACTTGTTGAATATCGAGTTAATCAGAGAAATAAACCTGGCCCTGAATGCCGATATTGGTCTTTATCTTTAGGTTGGCTTACATCCGTAGGATTATGAATAAAAATGAATGACGTGTTGGCTAGTCGCATACGTAATCGTAGCTTACACATACGGCAATGTATTTCTTTGAGACACATGGTATCCTTTTTTGGGCCATCAGGTTTCTTGAAAAGGGTTTGGTAGTGTCTCCCAATCTCAGAAGTCAGTTTTACCTTTTATACATTCCACATTTTTTCCATTCCTTTGCTGGCGTGAAAATATTTTGGAACACCCTTTTTTCTAGTTACGTTGATCTACCTATTCATGCACTTAAGCTTTTAAAAATACATTAGTAGCTCGACTAAGATGCATTTAGGTAGACCTGACGTGCAACAATCAATTTACAAGTTTTACATTTATTGAAATATTCCAGTCGGACCTTTGCATGAACGAAGCAATCAAAAATGATTGGTTTAAGGAGTAACACTTCAACAATTACATGAGCAGAATTAATAATTACCTGAGCGAACCAGACTTCTTTTTTTTAACATTTCGAGTTTTTGCCGTAATTTAATTTAATATTCGTTTATTTTTATTGAATGAAATGTACACAACAACAAAAAAAAAAAAACAACGACATTGAGAAGGAAGATAGTACGCTTGTGTATCACGGCATGAAAAAGTGCACACCAGTTGTGAAGAATTTTTTTTTATTGTTAAGAAAGCAGCATCCATTATTAACATTTTATTTTCTACTTGATGTACTTTTTAAATCATACAAATGATGATTGTAAACCAGATATATGTAAGACGTTGAACAAGAATAAAATGTTAGCAACAACTAAGAGTAAAGTTGATAAATTAAGTGTAGAGGGTGAATCGATTTTTTATTTTTATTTTTTTGTTTTTCATTGTATCTTTTCAATTTTGAATGTGATGTACGAGTCTGTCTCGTATTTGCAAATTATGCGATATAGGTCATTAAGCAAGTGTGTTGTGTGGAAACTTTGGAAAAATGATGTTGGAAAATGTAATAGAAAAAAGACTAATTGTTATTAAAATAATGTTAATGTTGAAAGTCGAAAATTGATTATTTTTCGAGATTAAAACAGTGATGAAGAAAATGCCTTCGATGGCCAGGCATAATAGTTATACCATTAACACATTAAATGGTGAAAAATAGTCAGCTCGAAAGGCGTATCTTTCTTACTAATTCGATTTAGAACCAACCACCAACTCACCATCGATTCGCGCTTAAGTAAAATAGCTGTGTCAAGTGGTACGGATACTACCAGAGCAAATTGATTTACCAGTTAATAACACGTGTTATTGGCCGCACTATGGTTGTACAAAAGAATCAATGCAGAACTACTCAACTACAGGGAGTGTTTGATGCATAGCCAAAATCATCCAATGGAATACATCCAAACGATGTGGGCTACTAAAGTTCTTCACAAATTAGCACACCTACACGCCAAAGTTTACTCGAATGCAGGGAAAGTTTTGTTAAGAGACTTCTATATGGACGACCTTATGGCCGGAGCAGACACCATCAAGCCGCGGGCCACCAACGATATTAAACTCCTGGAAAACATACCAGAAGATGACCTGGAAATTTCAACATGTGAGATCATTGAGAAAACTGAGTTAATTTCTATTCGAGGAATTAAATTTGGCCCACAAACCGACAGTTTTTTTTCAAGGTCTTTCTGAAAGATGCATCAAAAATTCCAAAAGGAATACACTCTCCGAAACATCTAGAATATTTGACGCAATGGGGTGGCTATCGCTTGTGACCGTCGAGATTAAAATCTTACTTCAGAGATTATGCCTCCTAGAGTTGGTATGAGATGATCAACTGAAAATTAAAATACCAAAATGGCTAACCACAGTGAAAACCTTACACCTTATTGGATTTGATGATGCTTCAGAAAACTCATATGGATGAGAAATATTGAAGAAAATTGTATCTGTGGAAACCACAGTGATATCATTAAAATCCATCAATACAGCGAGGTTACCGCTCTTTTGCTCACTTGCATGGTCACATTAGTCATAAAATCGTTGGAACTATGTTCCAACCCATTTTAGTAAGCCCACCAGAAAAGGTAATATATGCTTACTTAATCAAATCTCTGAAATACTGCACAACAAATGTTCAGCAACGTGCCTACGTTCCTTCTAAGCAGAACCCAGCAAATTTTGTTTTGCATGAGATTCTGATTGAAAACGTGGTCAAAGATGTTTTGTGATAGCAGGGATCGGAAAAAAAATTGTAACCATTGATATACGATATGACTGAAAGATTTTCAAGCATCACTAAAACAACCCGGGTCATAACTTTAAATCATTTCCAGTATCTGATGTCAAAGGAACAAGGGCACATCCTGGAGTACCCCCAGCATTACTGGAGTACCCCCAGCATTACTCCATTTTAACATGCTCTGCGAAGCTGGATTCGTGTCAAATAAACCACACTCAGATACAGCTCCTCCTATATACCGTGCTTACCGAAATTGAGGCAGAAAACGAGTATTCCCTCGAACTTTCAGCATTGAAATCTAAACAATAAAACAAAAGCCAAAGTAGCTACCTTATTGACTAAAGTATTCTGACTGAGCAATTGGAGCAGTGCTTAGAGGTGCGGTTGGTGAAACGGGAGGTACCGGGTTCAAACACTGAACGTCAAATTTGCAGATAAAAGAGCTAAGCTCAATTATGCTTGAACTTGCGAAAATTAGCATCTAATCATCCACTCTTGCGTCAAAAGATGAAGAAACAATGCATAAGCCATTATTAAATACAAAGATGGTTAAGTTATTAAGAACTAACCAGAACACAAAAATCGCCAAATTTCTGGCAGAATAAGCATGAACAGGCAGAAATAGTTAACGCAAGCAATGACACACACAATGATCTGTGCAGAATGTCGGACATAAAAATTCTTTGCAGTATCACTGCACCATCCATGTGTTTTGCATTGCCAATAAGTCGGCATATGTTGCGGTGCTATATAATTGGTCAGAAACCGAAGAGGTCATTAAAATACGTCTAGTCTGCTCCAAAACCAAGATGATTCAGTTAAAGCAGGTTAGCTTGCCAAGATTGGAGTCGATGGGCACTGTCATCTTAAACCGACTCGCAAAACAAGTTATACACATATACCATTCAAGAAGCTAAACTTTGGTATTTTCAGCTTCTAGACTATGCTGAAGAATAATAAGTTAGTACCAGTAAAAATGTACCAGTAAATAAAGCCACTATAGACACATTTCTAGATTAGTGGGCGATTTCAGAAGTATGCATTGTCCTACAATACTAAACACCTCATAATTGTATCTCAAAAGATCAAAATTGCCACTGCAATCACTCAGGACATACATATGCAGTACCAACATCCGGGCGTAAATCTTTATCGACAAAACAAAATTCAACATAACGTGGGTCAACAAAATATGATTCTGAGAGGCAAAGATGTGGCAAAAAAATTTTTTTGTTGATTAAGAACAGTTGCCGGAAGACCAAGTAACTCATATAGAGTGGTTTGGTGCATTAGGTGTGGACGTCTGTGGGTATTTAGAATCCATCCAGCAAGACGTAGAGGGTCAACTCCTGTCAAATTTTACCTCTGTGATTTTGTAATAGCATCAACTTAACTACGGAATCGATTTTAGAGCCGCTGAAAAGATTTATTGGTTTGAGAGGTCTATGTCATACTACTTATTGCAACAATGCAACGAATTTTGTTTTCATGCGAAACCAACTTAGAAAAGACTCAAGTTTTTTTAAGGTCAGAACCCGATAATATTTCTCGCAAGGCCATATTAATGTGAGTTGTGGGCAAGATCAATTAATGTGCACATCATACGTGGAATTGTCCACGTTATTGGTGCAAATTGAGGGCGTTCTCAACTGTGGACCAATTTGTCTAAATAATAACGATGACTTCGAGTTCCTGACGCCCGCTCATTTTTAATCGGGCGATCAGACTACAAAATCTGTTTTCATCTAAAATATCAATCTTAGTACTTTGAAAAACAAAAAGGTGTGAGTTACCCGAACTACTGTAAATAACTTCCTGTTTTTCTTCAAAAAAAAAAAAAAACAAAAAAAATTCAAATTTAGAAAGTCCGTGTAAACATTTTCCATTTTCATTTAATTTCAAACGGCTATAAACCCGTTAACAATTGGCCTATATAGCCTGTTATATTCTTTAAAAGTAGTGTATTGTTGACACTTTGGTCGTTGTTGCATTGTAGTAATGTATTCGAATTGACATCTTTGCCAAAACAATTGCATTATTTTTGTACTAGCTGCCATCTATATAGATAACCGTGATAAGTTTAAATGTTCTAATGCTCTGTGCCTTGGCCGACTTTTCAAACTAAACTTTTTTAATTGTTCAAGCTTTTGCTATTGCCTCATAGGTGGTAGCTGAAAAGTACATTTTCGAGGTAACTTTTCGATGACTTTTCACAAAAATTATAAAATAACTATAATACTTTTTGGTTTAGTTTAGTTTCAAGTTAAGGCACAACAGTTAGCGACTTTTGTCTACTATTATGTAGTTCCATCTATCTAGAAACAGCATGAACTAACTCGTTATAATTTATTTTAGTTAGTTTAGTCGATTAAGGCACACAGCATTAGTCTGAACTAGAGAGATTTGAGTTAACAGTTTTGTTAATTTTTTTGAGGATTCACTAAAATTGGAGCCGTTTTTTCTATACATCTCAGAAATAGAGAGAACTCTCCTAAATGTAACTCTACGTAAGGCTGATGCAAAAGCTTCTGTTGATAAATTTCTTACCAATTCTATGTAGATAGCCAGTGTAGTAAGTAATACACAAAAATATAGCTTTATGTATCCTTTAGTAAATTTTAATCTTGATTCTAGGGTGTTATTCATTTTTAAAGTTAAAGGGCCCGCAAAGCCGAATTCTGTTCGAACAATAAGTAGACCTCACGTCATGTTGATTGGTAAATTTTCAATTAAATGTTTTTGGGCTTAAGGCTTATTACGATAGCAGGTAATACATTTGTGGGTTACATGTTTGACTTGAATGTTTCCATTGAGGTTTCCAGTATCTTTGCTGCAAAAAGTTCAACAGCAATGATGAAGTGGGGTGATAATATTTAGTGTGGTAATATTGAAGGTGGCACGGTATGTATTGCCGAATTTCACCATCTGAATTTTCTTGTCACAAATTGGTTTAATACGGATGATCATCCTGATGTACCAGGACCCTATAATAATTGGTTATTAAGAGAATTTCTTTTTTTTGCTTAGCTAATGCATCAAAATCGACTCTTCACTTGATTCGTTGGTAACGGAGTGGTGTGGCACATAGTAAGGCACATTTTATGTTGTTGGTGTGGTTAATTTCGTGTTTTTCAATATGTGATATTGTTTCATAAAATCGATGTACTTCGATTTCATAGGAGGTTCACAAGTTAGTCGATATTTCACAGATGAAAAAAATAACTGTGCATTAGGTCTGTGGTTCCCAACCTAATGTTTTATGAGGCTAATATAGATCTTACAATACATTTGCCTTCGATATTTCGTGAAACAGTGCGGAACTAGCACCTGTTCACAGGTTTGTTCATGGAAGTAAAGATTTTGGTATGTGGAACTTTCTGTAACTGCCAAAAGAGATCTTACAAGGCTGGTTTTGGGTCAAATTCTTTAAATGGGTAACATTAGTTGACAGTAGATTTAAATCCATGAAAATTTTGAAAATTTTGTTGTATGGTTTTTTTCGGAGATAAAAAACAATGCGCTTGGATCATGTGTTGAAATCAATAAATCTCTTCGTTGTATGAATCGAATCTAGCAAGCATCTGAATGTGCTTCTCCGTACATGATTAACTCAATTTCGCAATATGTTGGATTATTTTGTATATTATGAATAACGTTTTGGATCGTACAGATATGCCCTGAAGAGCTCATAGTCTTGCAAGGTGTAAGTATATTTTGCTGGGATATTTCCCAGACATATCTTTTCCTCAGAACCAGCCACATCCAAGTGACTTTACTAAATGGCACGGATGCTGTAGGAAATAGATCTCGGTGAATGTTTGCTAGCTCGTTTAATACGAGTGTATCCAAATAAGGAACTGATTAAGTACCATGCGTCAATGTTACCAGTTAAAAATATCTGATTGGCTCCTTGTCACTTAGTTTTTGAACTATCGCCTGAAATTTCCTATCTTATTCTCGTACTAGGATTTGTCGAAACATTTTTTCGACGTCGGCACTGATAGCAATTTTTGCAAGCGGAACCGTAGTAGAATTGTCAAAAACTACACGGAATTTCGATGATTTCATTATCCCATGGTGCGGTAAGTATTTTAAGCTTTGCGTTTTAGTGCCTTGAACTTCCACCTTGCGACCTAACAATAATGCTGCATGAACTGTACGTATAATTTTTTAAATTTATTTTTGAAACTTCCTTTCTATTGATTTCTGCCGACTTAATGAATTTCCGAATCGTTCCCCGCTTTTTGGCATCGGTAAATTCACAACAAATCTGCCAACTGCCTGCGGTTCGTTGAGTTGTTTTAACGAATAAAGTTTCACATTCCTCTTCTTTAACCGTCATTTCCTTTGCGTTCGGAATCTCTTCTGTTTCCCAGAATAGTTTTGAAAACTGTTTGAACTTCTCACACTCCAACAGAGAGTGTCCGATATCAGATACTGGGCACGTGTTCACTTCTACTGTAACGTACACTTTTGTAGTCTTTGGGTAAGACGTACGTTTGGATGTGCGGGTGGTCGTTATGATTGTAATGTATCGGAATGGTTTAATAGAAATTTTAAGAAACTTTCTAAATTGGGTAGTTCTTCTTTGCACAATATTTGAGCCCTTAATGTACAAGACTCAACGTCTAACTTTTCCTCCAATATGTATATCAGATATGCGTCTCTGGATTCACCATCTCTTCCCAGTGCCTTCGGCCTTTTTATTACCTCGTTAGATGTATCTATTAATTTTCTAATATTGAAGGCGTTTGCCAGTTGAATTGTCGGTTGATCTATCAAACTTTGGATGAACGCTTTAATGTTATATTTTTTCCTATCATATCTAGAACTTAGTTTGCGAAATGCCTCAAAATCGGTAATGGAGATATGCCGTAGCAAGTTATACGCGTCGCCCTTTAAGAACTTTTTCAGGTATTGAAACTTTTGCGCCGGTGCAAGGTATTTATCTTTAAGATATTTATCTTACATCAATGGGATGTATCATGGTTGCTTGCATTCATACTACTGTTGCCTGCACTTAAAATTTCATCTGGATTTTGTACCGTGTGGCCTACAGTCGGTCCCAAAATGTCCGCTATAGTTATATTTTTCTCAACTACAAATGAATTGGCTCAACCATTTTAGCCTATCCGGCTCGTAGATCCATGTATTTTACTGGGATATTTCTACGACAAATTTTCCCCTCAAAACCAGCAACTTTTAAGTGCGTCTTCTGCAACGTTTATATTGCATTTGTTTCTTTTTCTTTTTTATTCCTTTTTTTTGCTTTGATGTGTACGTTTCAATCGCTGACGTACAAGAGAATATTTTTTTTTTATTTGATATATTATAATTGATGAATTATAGCTATGTGTAGTTTTGTGCAATCTGCAACTTTTATATGCTTTACTTCTTCTAGTTGGTCATAGATGGTGTACATGGTTTATTTATATTACCTTAGGTTGACTTCCAACAGTGAGGTCGTGTTCCGACACGGGATAATAGGATTCCCTATTCGAATCTTGATGGCTTTGAAGTTCATTTTACTGGTCAATGAATTTATATTATCCTCTAAATCTCTGACTTAAGGTTGCATTATGATAGCTTCTAATTAAAAAAGACCTTGAATAAAACGCTCGAATCGCTTGGATCATTGGTAATTGATAAAGTTGGTTATAAATTAAAGCAGGCCTCTATTTGGCAAGTTCATATTTTTAATTCTTCGAATGTTAAGTTTAATTCTCCTATCACTCTTTTATAGTGATATTTTACTGATTTAACTGCGGCTTCTCATAATTCCTCAAAACATGGTGCTCCCAAAGGTTAAAATGCTTGAGACTATTTGTTCTACTGTCAAATTTGTTAACCTGAAATGTAAAACGTACCACTTGTCTATCTAATAAGTGACATCTATTTTTCAATAGATAACCTATTGACCGCAATATTAAAACCATTAGTAAAAATAGTACACTTACCATTTAGGAAAACACTTACCTTTTCTTCTCAACAACACTCTGCAGAGACGAAATTGAAACCTTCAACGCCATTGTTTATTTATTTACAAATTTATTTATTTTTTGTCTGTGTTGTACTTTTATTTTTCTGGTACTCATAAAAGTTTTTGCTTTTAAATTCCCATCGGTCTTTAAAAACATCCATTACCCCAACATGCACACCACGGAATTTTATCGCCACCCCTACCTTTTGTAAACGATGTTATCGATAATTTTCTACTACGAAAACTCGATGATGTCGAAACGTTCGACGTATGATTTTCACTTCCATTTTCACCGTCACCACAACTATTTTTATCTGATTTTGATTCATCCCCATCGTCATCCCCGTCGACACCACCCTCACCATTTTCATCGTTGAAATTCTCGTCAATACTTAATCTCGCATATTTTTTCGAATTATTGGAATTTTCCGATTTACGATTTTCGATTATGTTCCGGCGATATTGTTGCTGTTGCATTTGTTGTTTGCGTAATTTTGGATTTTTCGCTTTCAATTTGAATAGTTGCTTTTGTTGTTTCGCTGTCGTTCGAAGACCACCCGCTGAATTTATTTGATTGGCGGGCGATTGAAAATAAAAATCATCATCTTCGTCGTTATTTTTTTTATGCTTATCTTTCGTGTTCCGCTTGAAAAAGAAGCCAAGGTTACGAGCTTTTTTCGATTTTGGTGTGGTTGGTGTTGTTGGTATCGTTTGCGGTGTTGTCTTATTTTTACCATTTGTTTCGACGGCCGAATTATTTTCCACGGCCGGTTCTGGATTCAAATCCAATGATAAACGTTTATCTTTGGAATGTGGTTGGCTTGTTGAATGCTCGTTTAGTGAGATACTGGGCGATTTAATAAAATGTTTACGAATAAAATTTGTACTTTTTGTTGGTGGTAGTGGTTGAGTTGGTGGTGGTGGTTGTGGTTGTGGTGGTGGAGCTGGCGGTGGTTCTTCTTCCAAAAGTGTAGGTGACTTTTCGAGTAGCGTCGGTATTTTTTGTTCGACAAATTTTTCAAAACCAATAAGAGGTGGTAGACATGGTGGTATAATCACTGGTGAATCATTACTTTCGACATCGATACTATCGTCTAAAACTAGCGGGCACAGAATTAAATTAACCTCTGAGCGAAATGGCTTTTTGCTACTATCCTGCTCCTTTTCGACTAAAGAACCCATCGACACCGAATTGGTTAGTATATCTGGTTTAAAACCTAAATACTCGTTGGATCCATGCGGTGCCAAATTATTTCCCCTTAACTGTAAATTACGTATGTCGTGCGATAAGTTTGCAATATCCGTCAGTAATTCTTCGAGATTACCGCCCATTTTAAACGATGTCAGTGTCATACTACGCTCGTCATTTAGTTTACTATCAGTCCATTGTATATTTTCACTGTGTATCGGGCTTGGATCAAAATCTGATATATCACTGCGTACACCGGTCTCTTCCGAAACCGTCGATAATGTATGCATCCCATCACGACTCGTCTCACCATTTTCATTTTTACCATCGTCCACCAGACTGAGTCTATAATTTTCGATTATAGTACATTTGCCACACGAATCACTACTACTCTGTTGAAAAACATAAAAATTTGTTAGTTGCATAGCCGCATCAAAATAAAATTACAACAATTACCTCAGTTTCGTCATCGCACGTGCTATTATCACTATTCTCATTTTGGCTGTCATGATGGTGATGATGATGATGATGATGAGTATGATTTTCATCACTATTTTCTCGACTCAATTGTCTTTGGTGGTGGTCCTGTAGTAATTTATCGAGCCGATCGTATTCATCGCGTAACGTCCATATTTCACGTCGTAGTAATTCATTTTCACGTCGTAATTTTCTTATGTCTGACTGCCCTGCAATAAACATAACAGAAACTAGCGTAAACAACAGCAAAAAATAAAAATCTGTCGTCGAGTTGTTTTCGAAGTATTTTTATATGCTATACGAGTTTATTTTTGGCATTGGTGTTACAACACGAGGTTTTAGAACGCGTGGGTGTATCAAAGTGGTTTATAAATAAAAAAAAAATCGCGTATTACATACCTCGCTCAACATCCGCACTAATATTAATTGTTCGCAGACGTAATTCTTCATTTTCGAATACCATGCCACGAGACGATTTTCTGTCCAATCTGTTGATATACAATATACGGTTATCAATGAAATTAAAATTAAAATTTGGATTCAATAAAAAAAAAAAAAAAAAAAAATGAAAATGAAAATTGTAATGTAACATGTAACATGTGTGATAAATGATAAATGAATTTTGAACCATGTCAGAATATTGTGTTGTTGACAGAAATATAGAACCTAATAGAAGCCGAAAACATTTAAGATTACCCAACATTCCCGTTAAATGGAAATTATAGTGCTACCAACTTTTATTGGTCAGGTCTATGTGATTTAAAACATGTACGAGGGTCTTATGATAAATATTTGGCCTTAGTATATTTGTGCAAAACGCGCTTCTTTATTAAAGATGTTCTTCAATGTCTTCAATATATTTTTGTGATCCTATATTGTCATTTCCATTAACAATAAAAACGACAGAATCGTTTAAGCTCTGCCTTCCTTTAAGCTCTGCTTATCATTATGGTCAATAATTGTAAGAAAAACACGGTAGTGCCCTCAAATATTGTTGCATGCACCCTGAAAGTATGCATAATCTTCTCCCAACCGACCTATTTAGCAAATTCGGTGTCCTCGTCGATCTAAAACGCAAACGAATGATTGATTTAGTGGTGCATCTGTCAATCAATGTTACAACGGTGTTGGTCAATACACCCACCTCCGTTCATTTTACAATCGACAACGATTATGGCTCACTACTAAAGAGGGATTATTCCTTAACTGTGGAGCCAAATTACAATTTACTCGTGAAACACACTGTGGTATCAAGACTACGTCGATTATACTCAATACGTCACAAAGATACGTATACTGCATTCCAACAAATGGTGGAATTTGCCAGCCATCGGCATCTTCTGCATCTTGCCCACTTTATATGGCGAAGACAAAGAACTAGATTGGAGACCTTGTGGTGACTATCGAAGGGTCAATACAGTTAAAGTACCAAATCGTTTCCCGATTCCCTACATTCAAAACTTCTCTAGATCTCGTTAGAGAATACCATTTAATATCTGTCACAACTGAAGACATTCACAAAACGAAAATCGCAACTCCATTTGGCCTCTTTGAAATGCCATTTACGCATTCGAATACCATTTGCGTCAACATCAAAAGTTTGAAATGCATTTTTGGTTCAAATCCACTCGATTTACTTACCTACACAAGCACACCTAGAGGACGTATTCTTTCAACTAAACTGCGAGTGAATACCACTACGGAATTCCCAGTCCCAACTTCAATTAAAAGAATCCAGCAGTTTATCGGTATTGTAAATTACTACCAACGGTTTATACTGAAACTAACGGACGTTCTTCCTCTAATTCGCACACACTTGGCTGTCCTACTAAATAAGCTGAAAACTGCCAAAAATTAAATATTGCTCGAAGAAAGCCAAAAAGCATTCACACATCTCAAAATTAAATTGAAAAATATAAAGTTATTAGTACACTCGCTGGCCGCTGCATCGAAAACTGCTGTCGGATCACTTTTACAACTAAAAAGGTTAGTTGGGCACTACTTGAAATTTTTTTCAAAAACCTAAAGCCAAACGAAAATACTCAGCATTTGACAGATATCACTTTTGGTATACTGTCAATAAACCGCTTTAGATGTTTTGGAGAAAGTCGGAACTTCATCCTCTTGTTCTTTTCTGACCAAAATAATTTAGTCCCAAACTGAACGTGATTCAAGACAATTTATCGCAGAGCCGTTACCTCATACAATATTAGGACAATTTGCTATTCCACCTGGTCGTTTTGATCATATTCACATGGACATATATTCCAACCTTTCCCAACATTCATCAGATATACATATCTTTAAACCTGTGTCGACCAATTTACTCGATAGCTCAAATCGTATTGCATGATCGATATGTCATATGCCAGACCATTGTCAAAACTTTCGTAAAAAATTACGTTTTCCGATTCGGCGTTCCCCTCAACATTACGGCCGACCAAAAAACGCCATTTGAGTCGAAACTTTTCGTCAAATTATCACCCGGTGAGTTCTCTTAAACCTCTTAAACATCAACCATCAACTGATACAGTCATCGACCAACTGTGCAACACTATCACTCATTGTTCCGAAATCACTCTACAAATGCGATTTGGTTTGTAAGGGCCGACAAGATTCGCACTGGATTACAACCTTCGTACGAAGGATAATACGATAGAAGATTACGACGGCATTTTGTTGTTTTGATCTAGAGAAATCAATCAGTGTCTATTAATCGCTTAAAAACAGCATACGAAATTCTCCGTTCCACTGAACGAATTAAAGCGTCCCGAACAAAAAAGTCTGTTCGCATCAATAATCACAACTCTTTTTCACACGGCCTTTCAACTGCGTGGCGCGGTACTATAGCGGTCAGAATTAGATTTTATATAGAGGTCAAATGAAAGACAAATTCGATGAGATTCGGACCAGGATCATCAGGATAAATTAAATAATTTTACAGGTTATGCATGTGACGTAGATGACAGAAAATATTGTTCTTCATTAAAAAAAAAGTGATGAAATACATGAATGTGAGCATCTAGTTAGCAGTGAAACAAAAATAATAAAAACGAAAAACAAAAGTTATGTCGTTTTTTATTGGTGACAAAAATATTGATTTTTTGATCTACGATTTTGTTGTATCTTGTACTATTTGTGAAACTCACTCTTATGAAATTTCGTTTTTTTGCGAGATTTGTTCAAAAGCAATAACAAAAGAAATGTCAATTATGAATATTCTCGATTTTTATAAACGTCATTCTTAAATTTTGTCGTAGTAAAATTTCCTCGATTTTTTTATTGTAGAAGCCACGCCATTTGTCATTACTCATTAACTATATATTAAACTAATAATTGTAATTTTTAAGAAATTTGAATTACAAAAAATTGCCTTTGAAAAAATATGTATTGTGAAATGTCAAAATCAATCTGTATTTTAATGTTTTATTGGAAACAAAAATTTCGCACATCGATAAAAAAACTTAATAATGAGTTTATTAAAATAATTTTTAACTGTAATTTATTTTAATATTACTAATAAATTAAATTAATGTTATTTAGCGATGGATCACCAGTGCGATCGATGCAATCGAGTGTTGAACGGTAAATAAGTTAAAATATTTATATTATATTAATACAAAGTTAAAACAAACAAATTTTTCTTTTACATTACGTTGATTCGAATAATGTTTTCAGAATACTAGCTGACGTTCTGAACTCAAGCGATGATACTAATAAAACCTCCAGCTCTATTTTAACTATATTTGGAGACGACTCGATGGATGATCCTAACTTTGAGCCAGGCAATGATGATATTGAGGAAGAGGATTTGAAAGTCGGAGCAAATAAACTCGTTGCCGACGTTGCCTCAAATCAAAAAACATTACTTCAACCCAGGAACGTAAAAGATATTAGAACTCCAACTCGTAAACGCAAAGTTAACAAAAGTAATTGGAAAAATCAGGTAAGAAGTTCTTATCAAAGAAACGTCAGACAGGGAAAGAATATATAAATATGAAAGGAAAAACAGTTCCTGCAAAATATGTGAAAACGCCCGTATGTGATAAGGCCTGTCCAAATAACTGTACAATAAACTTTACGGAATCATTCAGAAAAGAAATCCACAGTGATTTCTGGGTATTGTCTGATGTGGAAAAAATAATTTTTTATACAAAATATGTAACTGTGGTACCTGTTAAACGAAAGAGAACGACTTCCGAAACATCAAAAAAACAAAATTCGTTCAATTATTTCCTGCGCCATGGTGCAGGAAATAAAACAGCAGCTGAGAGTATGTCGATCATTTTTTCTAACCACATTGTCCATATCTCAGCGAACAATCTCTTATTTTTTTAAAAATAATTTTTATCCGGTTACTGGGGTACCAAAACCATCCATAAAAGGGAAGCATAAAAAGAAAATTGTGAGTAATAAACTTATCAAAATAGTTCGAGGTCATATTGAATCGTTTCCTTGCATCGATTTCCATTATTTGAGAGCTGATACACAGAAGCAATATCTCGAAGCTGGTCTTTCTATTAAAAAAATTTTTAAGTTGTTCAAATCGGAAAATGGATTAAATAATATTAAATATTATAGCTATAAAAAAAACTTTAACACTGAGTACAACCTATCATTTTTCGTGCCCAAAAAGGATATATGCGACACGTCCTGTAAGTTTCAAAGTGTATCAGATTTAAATGACAAATAAACCGCGGAATATTTAAAACTCAAGGAACTTAATGAAAGTGCCAAAGAACGCAAAAAGGCAGATAAGGAGTTAGCTTAACTGTGGCTATTATTTCTTACGATCTACAAAATGTTTTTAACCTGCCAAAGGGAAATGTATCCAATTTTTTCGATTTCTAAACAATTTTACAAATGGCGTATAGGACACTTTAATACTCGCACGGCGAAATACTAAAATCTTCCTACTAGCGGTTGATGGTTTATTGTACTCAATGATTATAAGACCGAGCAATTGGCGCAGTGGTTAAAGCTGCGGTGTTTGGGACGGGAGGTACCGGGTTCGAATCCCAACAGGGGAGGGTTGCAAAAGGGATTTTTCATCACCTGATTTCGATCGGTGATGACGATGAACACAACTATGACCCCCTGTTGGAGTGCAAAATCCATGGGCCGAACCATCGTCCATGTCAGTGCAGGCTGGCTGGAGCAATGCAATGTGCAGATGGATTTAAAATCGAACCTGTATTCTTGCGTCCTCAATTTGGCTGGTGACGGCGTAAGGTAGGACGTTAAAAATTAACTGCGAAAGAGTTGGGAGAGCATCGGCCCCAGAACAGATTTAAGAGTTCAGAAACAAAAAAAAAAAAAAATTATTATAAGCACTAAATCTACACTGATATTCTTTGATACAAAGGACGACCATACAATGTTAGACCATATTTTTAGCCACTCATTGAGGTCGAATACGTATTGTAAAAAAAACAAACGATTTTTCCCATTCTTACAACCTGTTGGTGAACAACGGGTTTAATTATCAACAAAATATAAACAATCGTGAACTTTTTTGTTTCCTTTGGAAAATGTAATAATTCGAACCACCAACAATGTTCATCTCTAACAGTTGTTGCAGCCAAACTATGTAACAGTTCATCAAATATAATTATTATAAAAATGTAATTGATTGTTCTATATTATTATCTAATCTTTTTAAACTTAATTTTCTAATTTTAGAGACTTATCATCATCCAGTTCAAGGACAGGTGGTTCTATAAGGCATAATCATCGATGTAACACGCATTTAAATGTTAGAAGTTTTGTAAAACATAAAGATGAATTACGCGTATTGATGCAGAGTGAGTAATTGCTCCATAAAAAATTGTATATAGTCTCGTGTTGCATTACAATGTTACAAAATCATACACGTCATGATCGTGGGCTACCGGGAGATGCGCAGGTGAGGTTATATATTTTTAATCTAATTTAAATTTTAAACATTAAATGCCTATAGTTATTATGGAGTTTCCATTCCGGATATCCAGATATCCGACTATCCGGATTATCTGTCTATTTTTAAGCAACCCGTTATACTGATAAATTTCTTTGAAATATTCGATTATTTGAATAACAAATTTTTGAGAAAAAAAAAACAAAATGTGCACGAATAAATTAGAATTTCACTGCTGTTCGGCTGGTTTTTTTTTTAAATATTTCCGCTACGTATCACTCTCCTCTCTTGCAATTTGCTTTTTTCTATTTGTTTTCTAGTTCAATGTTGTATTCGTTAGTAAATAGTTCAACGATTTGCATACAACAAGATTCAGTGTTAACTGCGTTTCATTCGGACAAATTTGCTACTCATAAGTACTTGCAAGTAGATGACCAATGGAACGATGAAAAATTAAGGCGCAGAAGTAAAACATAACCTATAATTTAGTGCACATGTTTTTTATTGTGTATTTTTAATTGAATGTCTTTATTCAATTCTAAAATCACACTTCCAAAAACAAAAAATAATTGAACGTAAAGGATCATCAACTTCACCTCTTCTGAACCATCTTAAAGTTCATAAAATAATTATAAAAAAACAAGTTCTGATATTAACGAAAACCAGGATAAAATTACATCTGGCTCAATCACTTTAAATAAATCAAAACTTGATTCTTGCGATATATCGAAGTTCCTTAAAAAATAATAGCTGGAAGAAATGTTGGCACTTTTTGTCGCATATGATGGTATTTCAATACAAGCAGTTACGAAATCTAGAGCTATTTAATTCCTACCAGTGCTACTACTGTCACCAAACATATTATAAATTATGTATTATAATAATAAAAAATAGGATCTTGATAATTTGAAGAAAAGCAATGTTAAATTTTTATTAATTACAAAAATTTTAATTTTATTTTTATCATGATAATTGATAATGTTTTCCGACCAACATATGGTAACAGCACTATCGTTAACAATTGATCATTCTCATGCAATTTTATTCGTGATACTAAAACTCATCTAAACTCACTGCGACGTTACATTGACTAACAAGGTCATTGCAATTTACTTAATTCATCAAGTAAGGAATACAATTAGCAGATATAACTCATTGCTATTCAAGCAATTTAAGACCTCTTCATAAACGGCTCCTAAAAAAATGTAATACGAGGCCATTTCAATCGAATTATTTGCATTTTAAAATCACTGTCACATTGTGCTACGTCATAATTATAAAAATACTTTACTCATTTAAGCCAACAGTATGTGTTTGACCAAGGCGATTGCGATGACGGTTAATTTTTATGTACATATTTCTCATCAGTCCTCTTCGTTCGATTTATATTATTTTGGCGTTCGTAACGGTAGATCGGACAACTTGCAATCATTTTTATTTATCTGTATTTGTTGCGGATTTTGTATTGTTTTTTGGTGCATTAAAGTAAACATTTTATTCTATTTGCGGTATGTCTATAAGCGCCATAGTCTATCAAAATACATCAGATGCTAGATAGATGCAGCCTGCAAAAGACTTCAAAACGAGCATATTTTCTGGAGAATTCAACCACAGCTTCTTTGGTTTATCGCAGGAGGCTGCTAAACAGAGGTTGCATCGCTGGGTTTTCTACCCGCATTCGTAAAAAGTTCAATGTTAAAAAATCAACAAAAGAAAATATGATTACTGCCAAATTTATCCTGACTCCCACTAATGTTAGCAGACACGCAGTTTAGGATCGGTACATTGAACGTGCTGACGCAAAGAAAACTAAGCCTGTTTAATGACACTTTATAATACTTTATAAGTATTCCAAAGCTAAAAAAGAGGAGTCAACAGCATTACAGACCAAAATTAACCCTTTACTGAAATTTTTTACAAGATCTTTCAGATCATATTTTTTACAATTTGTAGTCGACACTACTTTAAAGTTGAGATTACCCAGGTAATCTTAGTGTTGGTCTTTCTTGGTATTGTCTGTTTTTCGTGGGCCCCAGGTGGAAAAGGCTGTCAATCGAGTTGATAATTGTATGTGTAAGCTATACGTTCACGCATGCGACTTTGCGACTTACCAACCTCTGAATCATTTGTGTTCATGCATCCTCTAAAGTCATAATAGTGATTGGTGGCTAATGCTGGAGCTGAAAAGTCAGACTGAATTATGTGAAAACATAGGTCCTAAAGTCAGTCTTAAACTTTAAGTAGCCAAACCGAAGAAGTTTCTATCAAAAAGAAAAATCATGTTTTGTTAGCAGTTTGTCCGATACTCGTTCATGGCTGAGATAGAACTACAAAACAATTTATTGATAAATTGGTTAAAATGACCTCATCATGATCGTTTAATGCATTTTACAAGTACTGTAAGCACCTTCTACCAATTTAACCGTTTTATAGAGATGCTAAAAAAGAAGATTTGAGATCGTATATTTTGTGTTTTGACAGACATATAAAAAAAATCATCGATATATCAAGAAAAATCAAGCAATAAATCAAGGCTATGACACAGATAACTATACCAGATGAACATCTTGTATGGCTCTAATTTACACAAGTAAATTCATATTACGTAAATTAATGCCACCGAAATCTAACCAAACAAAAAATAGATGTACATATAAAAATTCATATTTTTATCCTTTTCTTTTTTTTTGAACACGACTATTTTGTTTCATAAAAAATAAAACAAAAATTTTCATGTTTTTCGTATATTTTGGTTTTATTTTTTGTTTTGTTTTTTTATAACATCAAATAAATGAATGAGAATGAATTTAATGGTGTAAATTTGAACTATACAAGATGTCAATGTGGTATAATTATTTGTGGCTATGTGTTAAAAAGTCACTGTTGAAATACTTTTTAAAGACCTTGGCTTACTTGTGCAAAAGTTGAAATCAGTGATCTTTATGTACGCTGTATGACCGATGAATGAGACAGAGCTTTGGGAATATGTAAAGTCATTATTAGCATACACCAATATACCATTATAGACGTCCAATATACCACTTTGAAGTCAATATTCGGCACGTTATTTCCAATATACGGCCTTAATTGCTTAATAAAGTGGTCGAAATTTGGACTTCCCAATTTTCTAAAATCATGTGTAAACACTAATATCATAAAATTATCTTTTAAATAAAACCAACATTTACATTATTCTTGGAACCATTAACATTATTTTTACGTGTTTTATTTAAATTTTAGATCCATAATTCGGACTCATAAATTAAAGGTGACTTGAAAATATATAAGTTGAAAATAACGCAATAGCTGTTTAAAATTAGAGAAGTTTTACCCTATATTCACACATTGCCAACATACATCAAAAAGGTTCCATATTATTGTTATGCAAAAATAATCCATTGGTAAGTGGGCAGTTACCACATCTAAAATAAATCATTCGTAATACACCCTGTATTGCAAATATGTAAACAACAATGCAAATCAAGCACATATACAAAAAAAACGATTACAAGATTTCCGACCTAAAACGATAAACACCGAGAACTTTTATTAAATTTTAACCAAATCAAACAAAGAGAGACACAAAAAATGTGACCGCCATCGCCATGATCAAGCGTAAATAATTTTGGCTTGGTTGAGAAAAGTTTTTTTTAAGTATAAAGTGAACATTTTCAAGTGTTGAGTGAAAAACATTATTACAAGATAGTGTTTATAGTGGTGATGATATTAAAGAGAAATAGTTTGGTGTAAATTAGTGGTGAAACTACGATAAAAAAATATATATCGTATATAATTAAAGTGGTGTGCAATATTCGAAACAGGTTTTATTTACATGTAACAACGGCAACAGTATTGGTAAGTCATCAATTTTTTTTTGTTTTACTCGTTATTTTGTATATAATCTATAACGGTTTACCAATCATCTGTTTAAAATAATTTTGAAATGCACATAATTTGACTATTGTGTTCTCTCATTTACTACATTGCGGATGCTCCTTAAATTAAAATATGATTATACGATGAGTTTGATTCCTTTCCAATTTGTTAATTTTTCTTAAAAAGCGATTTGGTTGCAACTAAGTAATATATTTCCGATCTAAGTATTCAAGCTTAAGTTATAATTATTTTGGTATTGGCGATTCTACAGGGTGGCTGAGACCAAGTGTTACCAAATGAAAAAAATGTGATTGCTGTAATTTTTTTAATTTCGATTATTTTGTATTGAAATTTCGTGGAATATGTTGAAAACATATTACATTTTATGAAAAACATGTTACTGCTCGATATGATCTCCTTTGGCTCTGATTATTTGATTCAATCTTCCATAGAAAGCATTGCATGCTGACCGAACGTGGGCTTGCGGAATTTTATTCCATTCTCGAACAAGAGCTGACTTCAATGCATCAACACTTTCGTATTTTTTAGTGGACATCTTATTCTCCAAAATGGATCATATGGAGAAATCCATGGGATTCAAGTCTGGTGAATATGGTGGCCATTCTTTCGACGAAATCAGCCGCGGAACGCAATTTTGTAACAATTGCTGTGCCGCTCGAGCTTTGTGTGACGGTGCCGAGTCCTGTTGGAATGTCCAACGGTTCGTACCAAAGTGTTTACGTGCCCAAGGTAGCAAAGCATCTTGGTTTACCTTGACTCCATGTTCGATGAAAACTAGAGAAGTGCGTCCATCTGCCTGCAGTAACTACAGCCCAAACCATAACATAAGCTGGTGATTGCTTGTGCATGGCAACTCTTGTGTCCAAATTATCGTTGGACTTTTGCTGTAACAAAACACGATCATTTTGTTTATTCACATACTGTTGAATGGTGAAAATTTTCTCATCAGAAAAGAAAATTTTTGGAATCTCATCACGTTCGGCTAAGGCCTTCAATGCTCGTGTTCTTTCAAGCCTAACTTTTTTTTGTGCCTCCCTAAGATCTTGAACTTTTAGTATCTTGTAGGGCTTTAAGTGAAGTTCATTTTTCAATATGGTTTGAATGCTGTATCGTGAAACATGTAGAGATGCGGCTAATTGATTAGCACTTTGACGAGGATTTCGTTGGATTCGTTTCTTCACCTTTCGTATCATTTCTTTTGATGTTGCTGTCTTTTTAGGACCGCCTTTTTATTCACATTCAAATGCTGGAGCTGACGAACTATTGCTGTTTGTGAATTTCCACCCAAATACAATGCAATTACACTATTATGTTTGAATTCCATTACGATTTTTTTATTAAGATATTAATTTAGAAAAATTATTTGTTGACCACATGTAAACAACTAACCAAACTTCAATCTGTCAAAAAATTGACGCGCGAAAATGACAACTACACAAATGACAGCAGAGTGAAGTCAGTAACATTTGGTCTCAGCCACCCTGTATATTTCGCCATCCGATTAAAGGAAGTTCTAGACCAGCGATGGCAAACATTTTGATGCTTGCGTCCCAAAAAGCTTCAGTAAGTTTAAAAAATTTCAGTAAGTTTAAAGTCTTTCCCAGATAGTGATTTTTCTAGAGAGAGAGAAACAAAATGCAATTATGAAAAGAATCTGGGATGAAATTAGCAACCGCTTAAAAAATCTGTGAACCCGAAAAAGAATCGCTATTATGTCATAATCCGTAAATTTTAGCACGTGGTATACACTACATAAATCTTGACAATGTTTAATATACAAGAATTCCAATGATGAAAAAACCAGATCCAAAATGATATTGATCACAAAACGATGTATTAATCACAAGTGTTCCAATATTGCTGTCTAACTAATAGTTAGAGGAATCATTTACTGTAGAACCGCAAAAGTTTTCATCTATCCAGCATCAAGAAATTCTTGGTAGATGAAAATTACCTCCAAATAGCATCACAAACACTACAATTATTAGGGATAGTCAAAACTATCCACAATTGACTTTGACAATAATTGACACCCTACTGTCACAGTTTAGGTTAATTCGCTCAATTTGAAGGTTGATGTTTCATGCAATAATAACTCCAACGCCAATAACATTTACAGAGCATACCCAATGCAAAAACTTTTACCTTTTGCCTTTCACTTTTGGTTTTAAAATAGCATACCCAATAAATGAGGTAAGGTTTAATTACAGCCAACTTCATTTTAATAAATTGTTTATAAAATGATATGTCAAACATTATTTACGCAAATTAACTGATTTTGAATTATATTATTTATTCATATAATTATGCTATTTTATTTCTAATTTATTAAAAATATTACTAATATTTTTGTTTCTGGTGTCAAACCAGAACCTAAATTTATTATTATATATAAATTACATGTATTACATAAAAAAATAAATTCAAAATCGTTTGTGTACGAAAATAATATTTTGACAATTCAATTTATAAACAAATAATTGAATTTTCAAATGTAGCTAACTTCATTCTATTTTTAAATGAGGCAGAAGTTAAAAGATGGTTAACATTTCGAATGAGTCAACCACCAACATAACGAACACAAATTTTTTTTCCTCAAATTATTTTCCATAGAATCCTGTAAGTGAAAAGTAAAAGTTTTTGCATTGGGTATGCTCTGTCATTTGTTTATAATTTTGTCAAGCTTACGAACGCAAGGAAATACGGTTAACCTCGGTAGAAAAATTCCTCTGAATTGAAGTTAATACTCAACCAGGAGTTATTTTCCGTTAAATAAGGCCATTTTGATCGATGACATAACACTTGAAATCAAAACACCAGACGGCCAAATGTCAGGTTGAAATATTTTTTAAATAGATTCAGTTCTACGCCAATTTTAAAAGAAACAAGTTTAATACTGGTGACATCTCTGTGGCATTGAAGAATTATGAGGCATATACAAGTTTCTTGTCAGACCTTTGATGCATCAGCCTCATCGCACAATCGACCAATAGTAACTACATGCGGTGTAGTTACATGAACCGGTCAGTCGTCAGAGATGTTTCCATGTGAGGAATCGAGATCTCCATGAGCAGCTTTGTGATTTAAATAACTAAACTTCTCCAAAACATTCAGAGTAAGTAGATAACTAGAAGATTTGCAAAAATAAAAATATAGCTAAGATGCTTTTTTTTAAATATATTGATAAGTCCGACTTCTTTGGTAAGTTTGGATGTTTAATTTAAAAAAGGCTTTAGTTACCGCTTCACAATTAATATCAACTCGTATGGTGGTTGGTACAAATTGATGCCAAGTTATTAGCTCTTTTTTAATATCATCTGATGTAAAATGTCGGATAAAACTAGCAAGTCGTGCTGATCCATTGTTGTCTGTACTTTCACCAAATCACAACTATATGAAACCGACAACTTTTGGCAACAAAAATAGCTACATATTTTGGGGTTTATATTTTGCATATTTTGCTCGTACAATAATTGGTTTATTCTTTTCTTTTGAACATATTGTCCTAAGAGTTATTAAGGTTTTGTGATTTAATGTCACCTTATACAAAACTTTATCGCTATTTTCAATCATTCCATATATATCTATCCAACATTTTATAATTTTTTATATCCAGTTGGAAAAAAGTTTTGATAGTTTTTCGCTTAAAGAACCATAACTATTGGAAAAGCTGTCTAAAACAGAATTGTTTAAAATTCTAAAGATAATTTAATCATTTACTTTTTCGTACATGTGTGTACTTACGTATTTAACTAAATTAATTTAATTAAATTTAAATGTTAAAATTGTTGAAATTCTCTAGACTTTGTATTTCTGGTAGAAACTGTTTTATCATATATCAGCTTTGATATTTCAGATTTCTTTTACATCCACCATAAATTAAATTCATTTCAACAACACTAACAGTCTAACTACTATATGTTTCCAATTTATTTTGAACACAATAAAATAATTGAATTTTTTAAAAAGCTAGATCATTTAACATAACAAGAAACAAATGCATTAAGCAATGCATGGCTGATTAATATTTCGAGTAGTAGAAATGAAAAATTATAAGAAAACTAGATGGCGGAATATTAAAAAAAAAAAAATCTTTCTCCTATAGTATCGCGATACATACCATCTTATTATGAAACTTTCGTAAAAATTAAGCAACAAATGAGAGTGAATTCATATATGACTTTTAAAAAAATAGCATTTGCTTACAGGCCATGAACAATTTGTATTAGCTATAGCTTTTTAAAATACAAAATTTTCACTTGATGGTCACACATTGCCAACACACATCAAAAAGTTTCTATATAATTGTTAAGTAAAAATAGTATATTGATTAGCAAGTGCTTTCCGCATCTGAAACAAATCATTCGTAATACACCCTGTATTACACATCGAAAAACAATGCACCACAAACCATTGCAACTCAAGCACACATACAGACAGTTAAAAACGATTACAAGCTTTCCGATCTAATGCGACGAACATCGAGAACTTTTTATAAATTTTAACCAAAAATCAAACAAAGAGGAACACAAAAAGTGACCACCATCGCCATGATCAAGCGTAAATAATTTTGGTTTGGTTGAGAAAAGTTTTTTTAAAGTATAAAGTGAAAATTTTCAAGTGTTGAGTGAAAAACATTATTACAAGATAGTATTTATAGTGGTGATGATATTAAAGTGAAAAAGTTTGGTATAAATTAGTGGTAAAACTACGATAAACAAATATATATTGCATGTTCTAATTAAAGTAGTGTGGAAAATACGAAACAGGTTTTATTTACATGACAACAACAGCAACAGTATTGGTAAGTCGTCTATTTTTTTATTGCTCGTTATTTTGTATACAATCTATAACGGTCTACCAATCATATGTTTAAAATAATTGTAGAAATAATTTGGAAATGCAAATAATTTGACTAAAGTGGTCTCATATTTACTACGTTTATAGTGAATGCAACTTAAATTAAAATATGATTACGACGAGTTTCATTCTTTTCCAATTTGTTAATTTATATATGTATCCTTCAGTAAATTGAAAACCACTTGGTACCACTACAACAAATTATTTAATTGTGAAAATTATTCAGAGCCTATATTGAGCTTCGGACTTTAAACATTTCTTTGCTCAAAATGTTACTTTGTTTACTAAATTAAACGGCTAAACTTTACTTACGAGAAAATCAAGTAAGTGTATTTTTTGAAAATTTTTGGTTACAGGTATCTAGTATTTTTAGGAATTACAAACCAATTTTTCCGGAAAAACTAACACATTTTCCAAAAAAAATGTTTATTATTAAACAATTTTTATTTTTTTTTAAATTGTTTTTAATTTAGGCAAGAATGTATTTTTTGATAATGCTTTATGTATTATTTTGTGTTTGATGTGTTTAAAAACGGCAAACCAACGGAACATTTTTTCACATTTTCCTGGAAAATTTTCATGAAATAATTTATTTTTCAATTTTATTTAATCTACTTAAAAATGTGGGATTTTTATCGAGATTACGATTTTAAAATGTTCTAAAAGCGGAGGTTTGGGGGCGACAGCCGCATAAAGCAAATTAAAAAAACTAAACAAATTATTATTTTCAATAAAACAGGTTCTGAAAATGTATTTGTAATTTTTTAAATCGTTTTATACTTTGCTGATTCTGCATCATCTAAGGTATTAAACGATTTTATTTCTGCGTTATAATCTTGCGCGGGGTGTCCAGTGCCTTTGGATAATTCAGTGCATCGCAACGCATTTTTGGGGATTTCGTCGAAATGGGAAATGTGAAAAATTTCCCGGAAAGTATGATATTTTTCCGGAAAAATTGGCTTGCATCTCCTTAAAAATTATTAATTAAAGTAATCCTGAAATTTTTGTTACCCTCCGTAAGTACAATATTGTCAATTAAACTTCTGCGATGATCATTTTTCAATTGGTGAATGCAATTTTGTATTCTATTATTTTTTGCATGAAGAAATTTTTAAACAAATCGAAATAAGTAATCCGCAATTTAAATAGGCCACATCGAACATTGAAGTTCTTAATGTATCAAAATTTTTTTATATTTTTTAGTATCTCATTGTTTTAAGAAAAAACTACTAAACAGTTAATCAGTGGAGTAATACATTACAAAACATTAACAAAAGTACTTGAAACTCTATTGCGATTTCTATTGTTTTAATTTAGAGACCAATTGATTCAACGAATTTCTAAAATTAGACTTAATAAAATTTACGTCTGAAAATAATGATTCGCTTGCAAATGTTGATGAAAAGTCCGAAATGTCGCACCAAGTTTTAAATATATTACAGTCAGAAGTTTCTTCTAATACATCAATGAACAAACTGTCAAATACGAAATAACTTACATAGGAGATATTGTCACATTTGGAGAGTGAAATCGTGATTCAGTGTATCGAAAGCATTTGAAAAATCTGTGTACTTATATAAACCCTACCATCTCCAACTATTAAGTTTGTAATTATCGATTTACCATGACTTCTCTAAACTATGTAATCCTGGTAGAAAATATCACATAAGTTCATATCAGCTTTGATACTTCAAATTTCTTTTACATTCACCTTAAATTAAAATCAATTTAATAACACTAACAGTCTAAAACTAATATAATATGTTTATTTATTTCGAACACAAAAAATAATTGAATTTGAAAAACAATTAACGCACTAAGAACAAGAAACAACTGCAAAAACAATGCATGGCTGATTAATAAAAATGCAAAATTGAAAGAAAACTAGATGTCTAAACATTAAAAAAAAGAATCTTTCTCCTATTGTATCGAGATACATATATCGTTTTATTATGAAAGTTTCGTAAAAATTAAGCAACAAAGAGGCTGCTGCTTAAATGATTCGGGCGAGAATTCATATAGGGCTTTTACAAAAGTAGCATTTGCGAACCTGAATTTTATAAACTTGTTAATATAATTTCTAAGTTGCAAGCATAATAGACATAACATCAACAGCTTTATATAGCCCTAAGAACTCTTAGAGTTTACGATTGTTATGAGAGAATTTAATGTTCTTTCCGGAATCTTCGACAAACTACTAAACCAGAGGGATGCGATATCAATTTAAACCAGCTCAAAGGGGTAAAGGAAAAAATCTTTGAACTTTTTATTATTGACTCACATCATAGTCTAGACAGAGAAACATCAATTACAGTGCCTATTGGTTGAACTATCGCAGAGAAGCAACAAATGTTTCATTCATAATCTTGACGAATAAATCATTACTGTGACAGTCTGTGTTCTAAAAATGTATTAAGGAAATGACGGTTACCTTCTAATTAGACACAGCAATTTTACATTCCAAGTCTGTTACAGAAAGAGATAGACTGGGCTTGTACCTGCACTGCACGTTACATTCATAATTCTAATTTTTAAATTCGAAAACCACATTTGGGCAAAATAAATAAATATCTGACTTACTCATTTTTAATTTCTATTCACAATCACCAATGGACATAATGCACCATTATGAAATGTTACCCATGTTTACTTGGCCGAAGTATGTTATATCTTGCTAAAAAAGGAAATAAAATTTGATTCTGAGGTCGTATAAGAGAAAATGGAATAATTCAAGTCAACAAACCACCGTCCACCACGATGTTTCAATCAAACTCTCTTAAAATAAAAAGAAAGGTCTCATCAACAAAACTTATTACTTAGGTAAATAACTTATTACTTAGGTACTGCCATGTACTATGGACGTCATCAAGTATTTTTTATGTAAAACTAGCCGTACTGAACTTTGCCTAGGTTGACATTCAATTGTTGTTTATACTAAACTAAATTAAGGGATTGTCCTGGAGTTTTGTTGGTCAGTTTTGGCGGGTTCAGAATCCATTAGCATTATTGGTGCGACTTTTTTTTAGTTTTGAGATATGAGAGGTCAAAACCTGATTGCTCCTGAAATGACTTATATGCAGTAGCAGTGCCTGATATTTGGTAATTTATCTCTTCATCAATTTTATTTCATGTTTTCACATTTGGGTGCCAGGCCGTACCACCATTTATGATTTCTAAAGTCTATGTATGGTTATATTTTCTGAATCAGCTGCTTAATCGACTATACAATAACTGCACTCTAGATGGGTGTTTGCCGATCATCGCGAGACACTTTTCTTTAAAAGCAAAAATTAGGGCTTTGTTCAATATTTGTAGTAAAAAAAGTTCATGTTCGGGTCACTTTTGATCTGCTTCTCTGAATGCTTTGCAAATTTTGGCATCATCAGTTTTCAGAGCCAGGAAAAGAGAAGTATATGAAAAAACATTCTCAGAAAATAGCACTTGTAATATACAGTATCTTATTGCTTGCTACATCATCATGGACAACTTGAAGGAAATTTTCTTTCATTGAATTTGTTATTAGTCGTTGTTCAATTTCTGTGTCTGACTAAACATCAAAATTCTCACAGAACAAATTTGCTCCAACAATACGCTATACTGGTCATAGTATTTAGAGGTAAAATTTAAAATTTTACGCTTTGGAGTTACAAATATTTGGATGTCCTAGATCATTGTTTATTAATCTTAGTATTTTAAACACATTTTTTGCCTTGGACTATGTGCCACGGACTAATGGTGTACGTTGCTGGCCAGACTACCGTTTGCAAAAGGATGCGTTCCCATCATTAGCAATTGCATAACATAACTGAACATATTTTTGAACACACAACTTCTGTTGGATTAACCGAATAAAGAGAAGTGGTTTACTTTGAATTTTCGCTTAAATGTCCACAATAAACTGATGGAATAGCTTACGACATTTCAGTATGCAGTAGGATTCATTTGCACGAACCATAATGCGGTATGCGATCCATACAGAAAACATTCTTCGTTGCTTCTTCAGTCGTGTTCGAGTTGATTTGCAATATGACGAAATGGAAGCCATTTTTTCCACGCGGAAACAGCACTGAATATTGGGGTGGATAAATCGTACACAATTACAACTGCTACATTACTTATCACGGATGCATTGAATCGCCTTTCGTGACCGCCAGACGATAGAAATAATGAACTTAATAGGTTTTAATAAACGAATCAAACTATTGTGCCTGGAAAACTTTGCTTGTAAGTTTGAAATTATTTTACGTCTGGTAACAAACCTTTTAAACAAATTGTACATATAAATTATTTGGTTGATTACTAAATTTTCAAAACTTTTTTTTTGAGTTCTTAAATCCAACTGAAACAATTGTTTCGTTTACAATTTGTTTTCTAATATGATTTTCTAAATCCAGGCTACTTTAATAATTTTTCGGTATTTTAATTCTCAAATAAATAAATGAATAGATATTCATATAAATGTTGATAAAAAATTTGTTTTTTATTTGATCGGCACTAAACTTCATAGATTATTAAACAACATTCCCAGACTATATAATATTTGTTCACGGAAAATTTGATCAAAATTGATTAAGCGGTTTAGGAGTCCATTATATATATCTTTTATATAGATAAATTTAAGGTGATAAGGAATTCTGTAAAAGGTTTATTGCTTTTATTTACACAATTTTCTAAACTGATCCTGGTAGCCTCATTATTTTCAAGAGAAGGTAATATAGCTACGTTATTTTCACAAATCTGCGAGTTCATTTTTTTTAATTAGTTGACAACTTTGATTGGTATAATACCATTATTTTTGTATTGAGGAGCAAAATATTTTGCCAATTATGCATTCCTTTGGAACTCGTTATTTTTTTAAGTTTGGTTGTCCTATGCAGCTTCTAAAATACTTATATCAGTTCCCAGGATAGCTGTATCATCTACAAATGTTATTTATTGTGAAATCGACTTTTACGAGTTTTTATCGTTTGCTGGGTTGCTTGGCTTAGCGATAATAATTACTTCTGCAATTTCCCAATTGACGTGAAAGTTGTTTTAGTCTAAAAGCTGCTATGATTTTTTGGACCATTTTTCATAGTCTCTTTTCGGGAATGGTTTGGCCAGTAAAATCAATTTCTGAAGTGTTTTTTGCACTTGAATTACACTTGATCTCATATTTTAATGACTATAATGTTATAGGTTGTATGTTATGATCATAAATTTTGCTTAAAGCTTGTATGTTTACATTAGCTGTTTGCCTAGATAATGGATGAAAGGTTTCTTTCAAGTGATCCGCAGTAATTTGTACTTATCTTTCATATGACTGTCTGACATCGTTAGCTTTATCTCTGCTGTCCACACCAAATTAGGGGTGCTCACTTTGATTTTAAAGCACAGTTGACTCAAATGTAAAAGATGACATCTATAAATAAAGCAAAGTTGGTAATCCCGAAACAAAAATTTACATTTGATAATACGGCTTTGATCTGCTGCATGCTAGATGTAGCCGTGTTTTATTTTATAATTATGGCGGAATAAGCCAAAAACATGTCTTTAGACTAAATTTCAGTATGTCTTCCTATTATGCACTTACGGTGACCTCTATGTACTATAATTGAATATTATTATTATTATTACATGGCCTTCCAAAAATATGTTATTATTTCGATAACTTCCTTTGATATTATTTCAATTTATAACCACCCTATCTATGAACCTAATTAATGAACAAAACATTTTATAGCCGAAACTCATTTTCCTACGTCTTAGATACGTTTTCGAGTAACACAAATTTTTTTTTTATTTTTTTTACAAATTTATGAAATTTAATATTATTTACGTCAATAATGTTATTTATTTCTTTAAGTGATTTATATTCTTTGAAGTATATACAGATTTTATCGGCCAAACAAATTTGTTATATTCCATTTACTATACGTACGCTGTATCAGTTTAGATTAGTGGGTTGTTGTTGGTGAGTACATTTTCAATTCGCGCGTCACTTTACAATTCACCTTTCAATTACCTAAAAGGGTTTTTGTGTTAAACATTTTTTTAAATCTAGGACATGTTTTTTGTGTCCCGAAAAAAAACAAAATCACCTTTTCGGTTACAAGTTTCTATCGCAATAAATTGTCAACCTCTGTCCTTGTATTTGTACGAATTAAAAACGCTGTACCATTGAGAGAATTGAAAAAGTTCTTTTCAACCTGTCGATCAATCAGAAACAGCAAGAATGGAGAACGAGTGACATGGTGGTAAAATTAGGGTTTTTTTTATATATTTGTGTGCATTTCCAAACTTTTTCCAAGAATGGAAAATTCTATTAATACACTTTTGTGTATTGGAACAGAACCGTATAGTGTACCGTAGTATAGTCATGTTTTATATTTGGATTTATTTCTGGAAAACGTCTTAAGATTTAATATTTTTTTTTTAAATTTATTTCGCGTGATGAAATATAAATTTTCCCAAAAGATTCAATCTCAATTGATGCCCAACATAAATAATCGAAAGTGATATAAAAACTAATAATCGTTTATATGATAATCGTGCACAAAATATTTCATTACGTCATACACGTAATAATTCAACCAAAACTATATATATAATAGACTAAAAATGCAATAATTCGTTTTATGACCCAGAAATGTTGAAGTGAAACATTTTGTTTTGGTTTCCATATTTTAATGGCCACAATCAATAAATTTTAAGTGTTGAAATCGTTAAAGCAAATAAAATGTAGTTAAGTGTGCTACAATAAAACATATGGAGATGCTCAATGTGCTAAATAGTAGTACTCCAATTTTATTATGTCTCATCCACATAAACAAAACCGTGACGAAGATGGCAAAGTACTTACGAACATCTATACTGAAATTCTAAGCAAGTCGTACGAATTTTGTTTTGGAATTTAAGATGAAAAACTATTTTTAAAATTAGCAACTTTTTTTTTTTTTTTTTTGAACACAACATAACAGATACACAAGTTATAAATAAAAATTAAAATTATCGGCCTTTGGCCACTTAAAATACTAAATTGGAACTATATCTTCGGATGCTATATTTTTGTATGTTTTGTTATCTTGTATTCGAATACTTAATTGAAAGTTGATTAACTAAATGATGTGATGTTTCATGATTTTTGAAATGATTTATGGGTTTTTTGCCATAACCTTGATCAAAATGGCGAAACGAAATTTTGTTTTCGACGGTGAGAGGAAAATAAGAATATGGGATCCGATTTTGAATTTTGGATTCAATTTAGAAATTTTAGTACTGGTAAAATTAGGCAATATGTAGCCCTGGATCATTTGATCGAAATGTATATCAATTAGATTTTCGTGTAATTGAATTACATATTTTGTAAGTTTAACGGTTGTTTCATTTGATTTTAGTGCTAAATCAATTTTTTTAAATTATTATAAGTTTTAGAGTTTTTTGATTGGTACTTGTTGTTTTCAAACTCTCAAATTTAATTTTTGTAATTTTAAATTTTTTATTTAAACTTTTTAAACTGTAACTTTCCTGTGATAACTATATCGTTTCAAAGTAAAGAAGACTTTTTAAACTATTTTCTGCAATCCTTTTGACATGTGTTGTGACACCGGATTCCGATCGTTTCATAAGTCACCACAGATTATTGAAAGTGCCCTCCCTTGCCAATGATAATTGTTTAGCCATTTTTCCATGCCTTCTGTAAATCTTCTTTTTAGATAATTGCTCAGGAAGCGTGTAATACCAGGCCTGGTTATAGGCAATGCTCTTTCTATCATTTTGACCTCAATATTATCGAGGCTAGGTGATCTGTCCAATTTCATTAGCATTATTGCGTCCGTGGGTTCATTATTACCGAATTTCCTTGTATCGCAACTTCTTGATGTTACACATTTTTGCGCTCTAACTTCTTTATATGCTTCTGTGTCATTTGTATCAGTGTTGTAAACAGTGGAAACAGCGCACTCACCAAGTATTTTGTGGTATCCTTCCAGAGTAGTTATTTCTCTAATATAAAGACTACAAGCCCAGTTCCTTCTAAGTTATTATTGCCAGAAAATAATTCAATTTCTTCGGCCTTAGCAGTCTCTATAATATTGCCATTACTACCATTAATGTCAGTTTTAATTTCAAATCCATAGGCCTTGGATTTGATCATCTTCGGCCCTCTGCATTTAACTTCTTTGCGGAAAAACTTTTTTATTAACAATGGATTGTACTCTGACAACCCGAAGTGATTTCCACAGATTTATTACTTCCTTATTTGAAGAATTGCGAATGGTTGGCTCAAGTATTGGTCAAAGGCACTTAACAGTGCATGTTCATAGGACACTTTATTGTTTTTTGGTAACTCGACGGGTTTATGCACTGAAATGATTTCAATCCAATCCTGAACCTTTTAAACCAAGTACTTCTAGGGAAATTGCAACTCTAACATCTCTGATGAAACCAAAGCCTTCATACATCCTATTGCGCTCAGCAATACTAATTTTCTGCAAATTTAAGATGAGTAAGAGAGAGGTCGTATCTCATTGATAACCTTTTTAGATCACTCAATAATATCTGCCGTTGATACATGTAATTTATATGTTAAGTTTTTTGAATCAATATGTGAACCATCTCAGCTTAACTTTCAATAATTTAATCTAAATATCACCAGTAATTCACTCAAAATCCTTAACTCAATAATCCTGATATATGGTTTCCCGCCCATTCTTATTAGAAGCTAAGCCGAGAGACTCAAATAGAAGGGTACTCTTCGTATACTCAAATTTTTCCAAATGGAAGACAAACTTTTCTTCAAACTTTCTATTTTCAAATCGGGTAACGAAAAAAGATCAGCAGCTATCACTTGGCTATCATCCAAACCACGTCGTTTTTTTTCGGGACGTCTAAAACTGGAACGATTTCTAGTTAGTTCTGTAATATATATATATACTAGGTTAAATAGCTACAATTTGAGCTATGTTAAGTAATATTGTAAACGTATGGTATAAGCAAATTTTGAAATCATTGCAGTATTAACTATCATAATCAAAACTATTGCAAAATTAGCAAGTTTGGTACCTTCATCTTTAACTTGGAATATTTAAAATTTGTTGTAAATTAGAGGCGTCATTTTATACTGTATAGACAGTATAGTAACGGCCAATATTGAGAGGTTTTAATAAATGTACGTATTAGTAGAAATAATTGATTAACTGGTCGTTAATGCACAAATTAAAAATTTGAAAAAGGTTCAAAATATTGTCATTTATTTGTTGTGTACATAATCTTAACTGATTACCTACTTCTCTTAAAACTGGATTTTTTCCTAATAGTAGGCAATGACTATTTAAAACTGACAAACGATTCATACAAAATTAGATAAAAACAAAAAAAAATATTTCATGGACTACTACTACCTATCAACTAATTAAAAACACAAAACAATGTAAAATAACAAGCAAAGGAATTTCCATTTTATTTAAAACAAATGAAAAAATTCAATTTCAAACACTGGATACTACTTTCCTTTATCATCAACATTCAACATCAATATCAACATTCAGACATTGACGATATACCCAATTTTTGATTGATCATTAAAATTTCGGAAATCGTTTTTGTAAAAAGTAGAAATCGGTTTTTTAATTTAAGATTGATGAAAATATGATGAAAACCAGAAAAAAAATCGAAAAAAAAAATTGGTCGGTTGTCTAAATTAATTTTTATTCGAATTTTGTTTTCAATTCAAATGAATTTGGAAAAATCAAAAATCGAGAATTTTTATTATGATTTTCCGTTTGTGTTATGAAAATCATAAATTGACTTTTTTCATTGATGTTGCGATGTTGTTGTGAGAGAAATTTTGTGTAACATGTTTTTGGGTCATGGTCACAATTGTGATTATGTTGTAAACTAGCCTGGATTTCATTTAACCGTAGGATCACATACCCGTATGATGGTAAATGTTACCTTGATCTTGATTTAGAAGGTCTAATATTGTTTAAATTAAGAAATAACATTAGGAGTTTTACTTTCAAAACTAACTATGTAAATATTTAATGACAATGTAGGTCCTATCGGAGTCATCGCACCGTCAGGTAAATAGAATTTAATGTGTGTTTCTTCTCCTTCGAACACTTTTATATCAGTTACTCATTTTTAATTTTGTCTTAAAAAATATACAGACAAAGATGTTTCCAAAATAACTTCCTTTGTTTTTAAATTAATGACATTGATAATCGTGCACGGTGATGATTGTGACGATCATGTTAGCGTTGCCAAATAATTCAAATTGAAATGTACAGTTTTTTTCATCGTATCATTAATATATCAAATTAATAGACATTTAGTACTCTGCACTTAGTTCTTCGTCATTGGGCATAAATAATATGACATGAAGTAAAAAACGTTTATATTTAACGAGAAAGTTTCATATATATGTATAACCTTAAATATCAGATGTGTTACAAAAAAATTATAAAGCTTCAATCAAGCAAAGATCTAAATTTAGTAGTAAAACTTAACATGTCCGATTTTAACGGCCAGTTCATGAATAAATGGTATAAATGAATAGAACATAAATCTATATAATTGTTGAGGTATAGTCGACCAAATTTTAATTAGAACAACTTAAAAATAATATGTCAGCATTAATTTATTAAACTGGTCTAAGTTTAGTACTATAAACTTAGTTTTAAAGAAAGGAAGCCATCGTCAAACTTCTGTTAAATTTGATACACAAAAAAATTACCTTTCTGTCATCAATTGGTCTAATGAATTTTAATTTAGAACTGCACACCTACTGTTTAAAGTCATTAAATTCTCGTGATGTATCAGGGTATATCATTACCTTTCACACTACCTTTTATCATCTCGGAATATTTATCATCTCGGAAGGTCAAAACAAGTTTCCGTAGTATCATTTATCAGAGTGGTCTAAATTTAGTACTAAACAATTCAATCTTCAAACAATCAATTAAAATATAGTTTTTCACCAAGCCATCACTGAATATTTTAATAATAATAACAGTTAAAGATAATCTATTAGTATTTCAATGAGACCCGCACAAAACTAATACCTTTACGTCAGTTCATCAAATAGTCTAAATTTAGTAATGCTTTAGTTACACAATTAAAACATATACATGCTAAATATTACAACGTTGACTTCTACCATCGCCGAAATCTTTAAAATGTATACAATGCGAATTATGCAAAATTAACTTTTTAGCAAAGTTTATTAAAGCGGTCTAAATTTAGTATTTTATACTTAGTTCTGGAAGTAATGAGTGAAGTCATAATCAAATCTTTAATGTGGAAAGTTCAACACTAATTACCGTAGAATCATTTATGAAGCTGCTGAAATTTAGAACTGTTATATAATTAATATACAAGTAACAATTTTGATTATTCGAATCTGTCAATTAGTTTATAAGTTTTTTGTGTAGATCACCGTAAATCACAGATTAATCGTAGTAAACTGTGCTGTTAGTGCTTAAAGACTTACTCATAAAATCTAATCGGGCTGGTCTAAATTTAGTTCAATTTAGTAAATTATCTTTTTAATAATTAAATATGTTTAGTGATGGCTATATGTCAAATATTTCAACTTTTAAATGCAATACATTAATCTTTCTGGTATAATATTTGTTAAATTGGTCTAAATTTAGTACTCTTTTACGTTTTTAACTTTTGTCAAACGTTTATAGATAAAAGTTAAGTGGTAACAAAATTTAGAACGCAGTATTTAGTACTAAGTTAAGCTTAAGCTTTCTCTTTATATAATATATTGTTAATTAAGATCCTATATTTGAGGTTTTTACTAATTTTAATTAGAATTATTAGTACAATTTTTTATCAATCAATCAATCAATCAAACAACCAAAAACTTGTTAGACCTTAGTATAGAGGATTTACTCTTGAAGGGCGAAAGTAAAAAGCATTCCAGTTTTGTAGTAAACGAGTAAAGTAAATCTGAGCAGAATTAATTTTTGAAACCTAATTGGTCTAATTTTAGAACTGTGCACTTATTACAACATGAATCTATAAAACTCTTCCTAAGATTTAGTACATTTAGAGTAGATTCCATATATTTACAAAAAATTTAAATTACATAAAAATTATAATAAATTAAATTATATTTTAATGTACATCAATGTCAGGGTCGTTTGAACATAATTTATATTATGTCATTTGTCACACTGGTCTAAATTTAGTACCCAGTACTTTAGTAGTATTTAGTCCTTTAAATGTATAAATAAAGCAATTTTTGAAGACTATAGATATGACCTAAACCATCGTCGATGTTATCACCGAATCTTTTAATTAAAACATTGCAAAAAATATCTTACATAGATCTTGTGAATTAGTCTAAATTTAGTACTATGTCCTTGGCTCTCTATGTAAGCTAATAGAGTATTTGCAAAGCTATGCAATTAATGAAATATCGTGGTTATTGATGAATATTTTAATTCGAAATTGCAAGATTAAAGTTCCTTGCCGTAAACGATTAATTCATTAAACCCTCTAAATTTAGTACTATAGAATTAGGTTTTAAATTATGTATATATTAGTATTTGTATGATGAAAATTTTAGTGTTCACTTAGGAATAAAAGACGCGCAAAAGTAAACTTGTAACAGTTTATTTAAATGGTCTAAATTTAGTACACAAAACGACGAATTGAATCATAACATATTAGAACTTGATGAAAAAAGTTAAATTAATCCGTCTAGCATCAATTTTTTAAACTAGGCTAACTTTAGTACATGGATAACATTCTTTATTCTAATATAAATTTATTAAATTTAGTACTGTACTTTAGTACTGAAGTAAAACACAATAAAGGAAAATCGAAGTCAGTTAATAATATAGCATTTGCATGTTACATTTTGTGACATTAAAATTGTTATAATAATAATTTATTACCCTGACCTAAACGTTGTACTATGAGACCCACGACCTAAGAGCCGACTGGTAATAGCATCAATTGGTAATAGCCGAGTTTTAAATCTAGCCAACCGCACAGTAGAACACATTTAGCAAAAAAGGATTTAATACAAACAGTTTGAGATATATTGAAACATGAAACATCTTCAACTTAATCTTCTTCAAGAAATGGAGCTTTCAATAGTGAACAACGATCGAACCAAATCAAAGAAGTCTTTACCAAAATCGCCTAGGACATACTCGACGACAATTGGAAACCATTAGATAAGTGAAAAGTGATATCGAAATACAAAGGTGCAGCGCGTCTGGTAAAACTTTACAAAATTATTGGATTACGTAGATGATATATATGCCTGCTGACAAACAAATGCTTCCATTAAAAAATTGAACAAAATAAGCTGGTATACATTGAGACCGAAATAAAAAACGAAAATGTAGATGGATTGTTCATACACTAAGGAAGCCACCTAGTGATAACACAAATTTGTCGTTGAACAGTGGGTTTTCCCAACTGGTTTTTCCCAAAGTTTGAAAAACATTCTGAAACAGGGCCTACTATCTTTAAATATAAATGTCAAACATTCATATGTAAATGATTAAAAAGTAAGTCGTCATCGTTTGATTCTTTAACGAATTCTAAATTTAGCATTACACACTTAGTTCTTGAAGTACATAACTAAAGCATTAGCATGAACATAAAACATGCGGTCGACAGAGTAATCCAATAATCCTAATATTGTTTTTTAAATAAATTAATTTAAAATATTCTCCTTCCCCCTTAAATTTAAATAAACCAATGTATTAAAAAAATAAAAATTCATTCAAAGTTTATTAAACATACAAAAAAAAACTCAAGATTTGTTTATAAAATTCTTAGGTCATTAAAATCCATTAATATAAACATTAAACAACATGCTTTTTTGTATATTGTGTATTTATGTGATGTGATGAGCATATTATTGTACTCGTGTATATCTTAATATACATATATATGTATATATATATTCAATGGACAGCAGCTGTTTTTCATAATTTTTCATACACAAAATATTTTCGACATTACAAATATTTATTTATTATTTTTTTATTATTTTTAATTTTTAGTTGAACTTTTCACCACTTGAAAAACAAAAAAAAAAAAACAAATTTCCCGCACGATACCTAACTTTAATAACCTTAAAATTTTTGGTTACCTTCGATTTGGTTTTACACTTTGATTTAGAACACGACGTCTTTCGCGTAGCATGTTTTTTGTTTTTATAAAAAAAAAAAAAATTATCTTTTGTTGAAAACAAAAAACACAAAATAAACAAAATCGGAGTGACACTGAATGATTTGTTCACAACAACATGATCGTTAAGTCACTGATCGTGCACCTTGCAAACACTACAAAAATTAAACTTTTGCACTTTAAACCAAATTTTTAAATTAAATTTTTTTTTTTTTTCACCAACACAAATTTATTACATTTTTCACCATATCACACTTCGAGACAAACTATTTATTCAAGTGGCAGAGCACATTTCCAAAAAGAAAATTTTTGAAAATTGTGTCTGTATACAAAAAATTTCTTCATTTTCTTTTTTTTTTTTCGTTTGACTTTTATTATTTAGATGTAATAACAGAAATATGACTGATTGTACTAATAAATAGATGAAAATAATTTATGAGATGAAAAATGTGTGTGTGCGCTAGTTAGTCTATAGATGAAAATTATGAAATGATTTCTATACAAAAAAAAAAATATAAAAAAATTTTTTTACATCACTATTATTGATGTGCAACACAAACAAAATTTTTATGTAGTCGACTAAGTACTAAACTAAATTACGAGATAATTTTTTTAACTCTACTTCCGCGGTTTACTAATTACAAATGAAAAATAGAGACTGAATTAAAATAAAAAAATAAAATAAAATTGAATGTTGGGAAAATAGTAAATAAATGCTTGGAAATTGTTTTTCTTTTTCATTTTCATTCTCTAGTTTTTTTTTGTGTGTTTTCTTTTTTTGTATGTGACGAATTTTTTTTTTTTATCTTCTGTCGTTCTGTAAATTATGTTAATGTGTTTTGCTTACATATTAAATATGTTGTATCATGTACTGTGTGCGGTACAGTGTTGGTCCGATAGTGATACCTTTGAAGCGGTGTTACTATCATTTTATGAAAATACACATATATTTGGCGTAATGCTATAAGGTATATTACGTCAGCTACATATTTTTTTACTTGATCGATTCATTCTTTTCCTTTATCTCCGATTTTCGAGTCATTTTACTATATCATTTGGTTTTATTTCCGCCCAACATTTGCTAAGTTTTTTTCTAGCATAATTATTTTCCAAGTCTTTGCTGGTCTTTTTTGACTTTCCTTTTCTTTTGCGGGTTCTTACCAATAACATCCAAAATAATAATAATAATAATAATATATATATATATATATATATATATATATATATATATATATATATATATATATATATATATATATATATATATAAATGGGAAACCGCCTACATGTGAATCATGTCGTGTCGACATGTGAATGATTTAAAATGATTTTTTAGGAAAGTTCTGGAATATGGCCAATTATGGAGGAACTCGGCGAGTTCTTAACCGATTTTGATGAAATTCGATATGTAGGATGAAAATGGGATTTTAAAATTATCTCGTTAATAACTTATCTCGTTTTACAATATCCAGTTTTGAAATATCCAGTTTTATACTTTATCTCGTTTTGTACCTTATCTCGTTTTAAAATATCCAGTTTGGAATTATCCTGTTTCGTCAAATCCAGTTGTAAAATATCCAGTTTTTACCGGTACCTATATAAATGGTATCTGGGTTTGAGATACTGATCCAATAAGACGTGATTTCTTGATTTATTTTAAGGAAAACAAATGTATGATGTCAATTTTAGATAACATTTGGTGTTTTAAAAAAAAAGTACACAAATTTTAAACTGTAACTACGAAAATATTTATTGGAGAGCAATCAACTACGTCTTGATAAAACTGATAATCGAAATAGTTGTCTTGCATTTGTATCTTTTTGAAAGCTATGATACTTGAAATTATAGAAAATAATTATTTTTTTTTATTAAATTCAGTTTTTCTAAAAAAAAATAAAATAAAATTAAATTTTTTTAACTTAATTTTAATTCGCTTTGCAGTTCTCTTCAATTCCCTGGTCTAATACAATTGTAATTACGTACATTATTTAATGTCGATAGTAAAACGAATGGCCCAATTAAATTATCGCCAATTACACTTGGTCATTCATTTACACGTGTCGTGTTGTATGTTATGAATCAAGGTTTAACAACGGTGTGCAAAAATTGATGAATTCGGTAGCGAGAGACGTTCAATCGTAAAGCGAGCTTCCAGTCTTCTATGAATATTTGTAAATAGTCATGCGTAAGCAATGCAATGCATTGGAAAACTGCGTTGATATATTTTTTGCAAGCTCGTGGTGATACATTGTAAAATCCGTAAACAAAATGAATTTTAATGTACTCGTCACATGAGAACTGTGCCATCATAATATTAATTTTCTTAAATTATTTACAATTTTTAAATCACAATACTGACACAACACTAGAGAATTTCTCTTGTTTTTTCATCGTTTAAACAAAGGAGTTGATAATCATCGCCTACTGTTTTATTTTTTTTTTCTTATTTTATATTACAACTGAATTTATTCATTTAGTAATTTAATTCAATGTCACAATTTGACACTTTTATTGAGATGAAACCCATTGGCGGCTAGTCCCTTTCACTAGCTATATAGTTATTTTAGTTTTTAATTTGATTAGTTGGCCTCCTTCTCTTTAAGCGCCTCACTGTGTATATGGTCACTGGTGTTCAGCATAGTGCGAACCTTAGCATTTATATGTAGCGCAATACCCTATCCATGCATCATTACGTGTTTCTTAATTTCTTCATCAACCGTCTCTATCTACAGAACTCTATGCAGGTCCTCGTTCCTTATGTATAATGGTACATTAACTATACAACGTAGCACTTTGATTTAAAGCGTTTGTATAATTTGTACGTTAGTTTACTTCTAACAGCCCCACAACTGTATTTTGTAAGCCCATAAGAGCTTTAGAACCTATTGGTACAGTAACAATTTATTTAACATTTTTATAAAAATCTTATACATTTTTCTTAATTTAATATTAAGTTCGTCTTTCTTAAGTCGACCTTTATTTCGAATGAACTTGCCTGAACTCGACGGCACAGTACGAGTTGGTTGGCATAGCTCACTTGGATAAGCTAATTGACATGTATCAGAGTTGTTTTTGTGGATCTTCTTCTTCGCTTGGCAAGCGACATAAAACTACTTAGTTGAAGTATGCTAGTCCTTTTGTAGTTTCAAAAGATTGTTTTCAATCCGCAGTATAAACGCACAGTACTTTCACGGTTCCGAAACTCAATTCGTATCCAAAAATCGATGACTTCCAAGATTGTCTATTCGTTTGATTTGTTTCGTGAAAGCAACACGGTGACTAAAATGTTAGCTCAACACAACAGATTCTCTTGTCTGGTATCGGGTCTGTCATATAAATAAAAAAATAATAATTTATTAATGTCAAGCCAATTCAAATCATTACAGCACAAAGCAATTAACCAAGTTGAAGGACCAAGACAACGAATAAATATACAATCAATTCGTTGTGAGTTGTACGCAAAAAAAAACCGATCCTCTATGATTCTTTTGATTCATTAACATCCTTTTGGGAACAATTTCGTTAATGTTTATACTTTGCTCAAATTCATCATTAACGTCTGGTTGCTCGTGTGAGCAACCAGACGTCAATGATGAATTTGAGAAAAGGAAAATTTTTTCCTCAAATGCATCATTAACGTCTGGTTGCTCAATTGGTGCGATGACATATTTTTGCTCAAGAACGAATTGTAAAGCATTTCCTGGTTGATTTCTGGCTTTCCATTCAGTCCATTTGTAAAATGTAACGCCTTTAATAATAATAAAGCGGGTTTTACAGGCCATTGCTGGCCCGTATCGATTTAACTTTGTTTTAAAGTGAGATCTTTAACATAAGCAATGCTATCTGTACAACCATTTATTTTGACATTTTCCTATTTCCAATTTAATTCTCTCGAATTTAACTTTCATAATTGCCAAATCCCCATATTTAAGAATGCTGTTAAAATCTTGCTTTAGTATAATGAGCATGTATCATACCGATTAGCGATTTTACATGTAAAATAAAAAATACAAGTGTATAGTAATCATAAATTGGATATTCTGATTCGATCATACTACCATAAAACAAAATTTCAAATGTTTATGACGATTTCAAATTTTTTAAATTTTCAATGCGATTTTTTGATCAGGTCCTCATTTCTTTTTTAATTTGACAACGTTTGTGGCATTATCGAAAATTTTCGATAATGATGTTGCCGATTATTATTTGATCCAGATGTAAGCTATTCGAAATTTATCTCTTGTCTGCCTTACTGCCAAGTGAACGAAATTTTCCTAGCCATCTTGTAAAACTGGACCATTCAACATGATATTACACGATGCCAGAACTCTCAACTTCACAAACAATTTTTATTGATAGATTCAAAAATGATTTCCAGCATGAATTACTTCGCCTCTACTGATGCAATATCTTCTATATTGATCTAATTCAAATTAATTGAATCGATGGTTCATTATCCAAATAATCATTCTAGGAACGGACTGATTGATTTTAATGAACTGTTTGTTTGTCTGATTATCCATTCTGTATAGCTTACGAAATTCTTGATTTAAAAATTTGTTTTGGTCCTATGCACAAATTTTAAAAAATACTTCGTAGATCTCCTGTTCAGTTAGAAACACTTCATTACGACTGATTGCCTTGTGTGCTTTCCACGTAGAAATAAATCTCATGATACAGGCTGCAATTATGTTTAGTTTATGAAACGATTAGCATTTGGAGATCAATTCTTTGAAAACATCACGTTCTTATATGGCGTTATGAATCACAAGTGGAGGTTCATGTTTAGTTTAGTCCTCACAACTTGGCGCCAAGATTCTTTAATGTTATTTAGTCAATGAGCTCCTTTTCACCACAGATTTTAGTTCATGCGGATTTTAGTTCACGCGAGAAAATTCCTCTTAATGATGACTCTTCTTGGTCATAAAACGGTTAATTCAATTGATTTGAAATGTTTAATAAATTATTTTAAAATCTAATTTGTATTAATTTTAAAATTTCGTGTTTTAATAGATTTAAGCAGCATAGAGGTAAGTTTGTAATTTATAAACGAAAATAATGCCATTTGTTACAGCCTACGAACTTTTATAGATTCCAGATGAATGGTGGCACACTAAGTTGTTGATAAGAAACGCCAGAATGCAGGACAACTTCAGTAAAATTGTGACTGTCTTCTCTACAAAAAATAGTAATGCTCGATCGCTTAGGTGTCAGTAACCGGGTCGAGTCAGTCATAACTAACATTCTTTCCACTCCTTCGGTTTTGTTATATGTATGTGGTGCCCGGCAATTCAAGAGGTCCAGGTTCGTCCTTGGCCATAAATTCTAATTAATCAACCAATCAAATGCTGGAAAATTCCTCTTGGAATCATGGCAAAAGATCATCCTAGAACCCATAGCTGTTGAATAAATATTTTCATTTTGATGCTGATTGAGGCGATGCAGGTGTGTATGGTGTGTATGGACCAACTGCAAGGCAATCATTCAGAGAAACCCCAGATGAGCTTTTAACAGAGCCATCAAATGCAACTCTTAAGTTTGTTATTGCGCTGGAATTTCGCAGCTACCCATGATGTGGTAGATGAAAACCTTAGTTGTTGATTTATTTTAATGGGATTCCTTTCATATGGTTGCGTATGACTCATTTTTGGTGCTGTTTTCGAAATTTGGGTTCACGTGCATAGCGACGTTGAATAGCTGTGGTTAAGGAAGATCCGATTGATTTTAGTAAGTTTTTGAAGGAAAGTTTTACAATATATCTTCCTTTACTTGTTAGTTGCAATGACTCAGTGAATTATTGTTCCCAAAGTTGCTCTTCTGGAGATAATAATTTGTTATTGGTTGTTATGGACTCTACCTCCCAAAATATCCTATCATAGTTTGATCGTTATTGACTCAGGTATGAAGTTATTATGGATATTAAATCAGAGTTTGCGATTTACAGCGTCAACGTGACTTGATTTATGAAAGTGGGGATCGGCCTTTTTGATTCTAACTAAAAACTTTTAATAATATGAATATTAGTTTAATTCTGGGGAGGAATTTTCGAGTGAGTTTCGGTATCACTATAGTGCCTTGATTAAAAATTTGTTGCCACATGACCAGTTATAGTATCTTTGGGTGTATTTCACTTGGTGGGAGTATTACTGTATTCGGCGGCTGATGAAGTGTTTTTGGAAATATTCTTTCCATCTCTTTTAACTGTGTTTTATCCGTTGTTAAGTAAAACTTGACCAAAATTATCTCCTTTAGGTGTTACGTTGGAAATTTTACTAGTGACCTGGACACCCACAGAAAGCTCTTCATATTTTCTTTGATCATTCCTTACATATTTGAGAATCTTCTTTACTTAACACGTTTTACCTTCGTAGATGCGTATTACCGCTACCTTGTTATGTTGGTACATTTGTTAATTAAAGTGACGGCGTTCTTTAAGTTTCTTTCAAGTATCCTCACTAATCCAAGATTTCCGATTGTATTCCTGGTAGTCTATTTCCTTCGAAGTCTTTATTCTTCAGTTTACTTCTTTTAATGTTCTAACAATCCCCAAGTTCCTACTGGGGAATTCTAGTTAATCTAAACAGCACCGTCACTGTACTATATGTTCACAAAGCATTATGACAAACATAATTCATCTAACAAAATCATATGTACAGTCGAGTATGTCTATAAAGAAAAATTTACTCGAACATAAAATATATACATTTTACAACATGAATCCGCTAACTGAAAATCACTGTTATAAATCCATGTCTATAAATCATCGTTATGATAGTGCTTCATGTTTCATTTTTAGACAACGTGTTTATAAGTGTGTGCGTATGTAAAATATGCTAGCTCAAGTATAAACAAAAGAAAATCTCAATCATAATTTTCAAGGTGACACAATTTATGTTTTTTCATGTTAAACCGTCGAATGAAAAAATCTTTTGCTCAACGACAAAATATAAACGATGGAATTTGTTTTTCATTTTTATGGTTTTATGTGTCGCCTGAATGTCGATTTAGTACATAGAATTGTACTAAAAATAAAAAATATATACTCAAAAGCAACATATAGGCGTAATTTAAAATACGTTCCACACATATTTAACGGTTATGAAATGTATTCAAAACATGCATTTTACGATTCTTGGAAAATTATTGTATTTTAATATTCAGTTTTGTATTATACACACACCAAAGAGAAAAAAAAAAAATTGAAACATTAATTAAAATTGGAAAATATTACTTTTTAATTAAAATGAATCAACCGCAAAATACGAAGGTTGTATGTTATGTTCCGGGTCAAAATTGCAACTATTTCAGTACTCATCTCGCCTGAATGCCAGCTAGGGTTAAATTATTTTTTTTTCTACTTTTTCCAACAGGGTGGGTACGTCAGCAAATCAAATATCTTCGTTGTAGTATCGTTGACCCCAACGTGATCGAAGACCATCTCGTCATTTAGTCTTGCTAAACGCATACCTATCAAACTACCCTTGTGTAAATATGTAATTTAGACTATTTTCGTGGTGCGTCATCGTATATGTAAATATAAAAAAATATCCGTTCGATCCATTTGGTTTTGAATGAGTTACAGATGTTGAAGTTTAATTACCTGTGTATACCTGATAGTTTTAGTGTTTGGTTGATTGTGTGCAACTATATAATAGATTATTGTCGGTATTTATGGATTTTAATGACTATTTGCTCGAAGTAATAAATGCTAATTAAATTTTCACACTTGTCGTCGAATTGGTATATAACACGTTAGGAACTATGCGTCCCATCGAGATGAAAAAAGTATTTTTGGATTCTCCATATCACAGCAAAGTCCTCCGATTAAGCTTTAAATTGAAAAATGTCTTAGATGCCATTTTAGCACCATAGCATATTAAGCTAAAGTCAATTGGTAAATCCATATAAGCCAAGGGAGAGAAAATATGAGTGAAGGTCAAAGCACTAAAAGCACTAAAATTTAAATTTGCAATTCCAATAATTTATTTAATTAATTCCCAAAATAATTTCGATAATACATAAAATAATTTTTTAAGCGCGATTAACAATGCTATTATTGAACCGAATTTGAACCTTTTGAACTGCCATATTCGATTTTTTTCCAATAAACTCGTTAATTGAGTTGGCCAAACTTCGGCGATCAAATGGATATCCCATTGAACGTTTATCAGGATAAAGTCGGTCACGTAATCCACAGAACGATGCAGCATCGTTACAGTTCAATTTTCTGTTAAATAAAAAAAAAAAAATTAGAAGGTATTCGCTATAAACTTAACAGTGTAATCCTTACTCATTGAAATCTTCCCCAACTTTATCGTCAGCATAGTTTGAAATCATCGCAAATAGTACAAAGTCCATTCCACTCGCTGTACCTTTTGGTACAAGCATATGTTGTGGCCATCCACATCCACAAAATTGGAAGAGTGCCTTAGCATTAACTTCAGTTGGTTGTGCTGCTTTGCCAACTGGTCGGAATGTTCGTTCAAACGGTATGGTCACACTTGATTCGTCTGATCGGCGTACGATTGCGTTTGAACCAGGATTCACTGTAACGAAAAAAATTATAAATGTCTGCTTCAACTTTAGCCATTGTACGGTAACATTACAGTTCACATTGAATTTATCCATCTCGATCATTAAGCTTCGTTGCTGGTTGAATTTTAAAGCTTGGCCACGTTCATCTTTTGTTGGGGCAATAAAAATACGACAAGTACCTCGCACCTTATTCGATGTAGCATTATTTGCGGTGATACGATAGACGTACGATGCATGTTGTAAATGCGTAAATGAGGCAAAAATGTTACCTTCTGGTCCAAAATCTAGTCCAGCCGATAGATCCACTTGAGAACGTTGCCAGAATGTCAATAGCACATTTTGTGGTGGTGGATTTTGATTTCGTGTGATTTGCACATTAATTGATGCGATCGATACACCATTATATCCCAATTGTTGATCCGTGTACGATGGTAATCTCATTTTGTGACGTATAAAAATGGAATCGATAAACGAATGCCACTTGTAGAAAATAGGATCACGCATCGCTGTTGTTACATCGCCCATAACACCGAAACCTTCTAAATGCCGATTGTCAGGATCATGAATAAACGAAATAATGTTGTGTCCTTGATTGTGTAGACTTCCGTAAACCGTTTGATTCGGTGATCGATCCGATGCTTCAACGAGATCACCTAATAGATCAATACCTTTGCGCTCGTCCAAAACAATGCGTTGACCATTTCGATCGATGATGTATCCTCGATCGATTGCTTCGTAGATACGATCGCGCCACTCTTCTAGCTGGGCCACCGTTATTTTAGCATCATCTCGATTTACATCGAGTAGTACTTGTCGCGCAAATCGCGGTGGATACGCATGATTATTTGAACTGCGCACGATTTTTGGGAAGTAACCTTCGGGTATAATTTCACGTAAATTTTCCAATTTGCGTGCGATCGGCATTTGATGTGAAAACCGTTCGACATTGAAACGGGCTATGATTTGATTATGCATGTAGAAGAAAAGTTCACCACGTCGATCCTTGTTCACAATTGCAGGTGTACCTGATCCAGGGTACACTAAATGCCAGTGCCAATGATGCATATTTACACCAATGTCTTCACGGAAATAAGCCAATCGTTGTTCAGGCTCTAAACTCGATGCGGTGTAGTTAAACGGTATTTCAACCGTACGACGATTCCCTTGTTCGACTAGAGCACCTTCTTCACGCACCTTCTTGAATACAATCGGATCGATAAACTGGTCGGGGAAAATTTCCATAACACTTGGTAATTGTTGATTTCGTGTATCGGGACGATGGGCTGTTGCCACGTTCAACGCATACTGGAATAAATATGGATTGATGCGATCTCGGGAGAATGCACAACACGCTATGTACGAATCAACATCGGGTTGACGCATCAGCAACGTTATTAATTGACCAGCCGCCTTTTGATGGATTGGGTTGAACAATGAGAATCCTTCATTAACGTTGACCACTTTGGCAAACGATAAATCAGGTTCTTGAATTTGTCGGATCGGAATCTGAAAAAGTAACAGTCAATAGTTATTTTATGTCCTGTATCTAAAAATGCTTGCAGTACTTACTTTGGTAAAATTGCGGTTCGTAGTTTTATTAAATCGCGACACAATGTTTGTCCCAACGTTACGATACCGGTCGACAAAGAAATTATCGGGAAAATCAAATCCAGCGTTTTTTGAGGCAACAAATGCTGGTTGAAACGGATGTTTGAACAGAAGATCGAGTCCTTTTGACTGGATGGTCGATACAGTCGGTTTCGAAGAACTAGTGCTGCTTGACGCCACCGAGGTTGCTGGGGCACTTCCACTACTCGATGTGGTGGACGATGGTGTGTTGGATAATTGTTTGCGATTCTCACTCATGTTGATTCGATGGATGACTTTTGCTTTTTTTTTAACTTTAAAAACTTCTTGATCACTGTAGTGAGACGAAGAAACTGTAGTTGAATGTGATTGAATTATAAAAATGTTCGACTATATATAGGATGGTTCGTTGTGTAATCCTTAACATATGTTGAAGTAGTCGGTGATATTTGGGACAATATCGGTGATAAGGATATCAGAGGTATTAGAGTCTTTAATTAGTTTTGTGGTTTGTTTAAAATTTTCGTTATCAGGGATTATATTTTTAAGGTTGGCAATGGAATTTACCGTCTTCCTTATTTACAAACCGCAGTTTATAATCAAAGATTTAGTCCTCATTTTTATAAAACTAAAAATTGGAAATGTGCAGCCACATTATCCATCCCTCATGTTTTATACTAAAATTGTGGTTTTTGATAAGCAGTTATAATCCGAAAATTTGTTTTATCCCAATAAATTATTTGGAATTGAAATTGCCTTGGTGATGGACTCGGATAGTGTATCCTATTTTTATCGGATCATCCTACTTTATTAAGCAATTCACCTTACTTTATTATGCATTACAGATGGTTTTGCTGATGCTTACATTTTCCAAGTAAGATACTACATTGCCATTGTTGAGTTAGGTAAAGTGTGAGTTGCTGCTACCGCACACTTAGATCGATGTCAATCCATTGTGATTCCTCAGGATCTTACTTTTCTAAAATTTTTATTGGATCATAAGCTACTAATGTAAAATAAAATGTATTGCTAAGTCATTATTTGCCAGGCCCTACGACTATTCTTAAATCACTTTAGATCAGAGAGATTAGTGTCCTATAGAGCGCTCCAAGTTCCGCTTTGAGCACTCTTGTCTTGTTTTCTTACATACGGGCAATGTTGATTCGGGTTGCTGTACTAGCTGCTTATTGAAGGTATCGACTAGAAAAAGGTGGAACAAACCTCTAAAGTCTCGCCCTGCTTATGAGAATACAGACCATTCTTGCAACCTACTCTATCCTATATTTTTGTAAGTGCCTTGTTCAAATTTGGCCACCAAATGCTTACTCTGCACGAATGGGCCTACGGCGGTATAAAGTCATTGTATCAGCTCATACTACGCTGTTGAAGCTTTATTTGCTCTTTCTATGATGTTAGGCTTACAACTAATTTTTTGTCTAGGATAACGTTCAAAATCCTCGTTGTGGGAGTAAATGCTAGCTAGTCTACATTTCTTTGTATACTTAGTTATAGTTACGAGCACAACCTCACTGCCTTCTTAATTGTGAATACAATAATTAACAAACCTTCTAGAAATGCAACGTTATTTAACATTATTAAAAGAGCCTCCGATATCGAGTAATGCTGCTATACATTACTCTTGCTAGTGACGTGACCGATCTATCGTACATACCAGGACGCGCAGAACTATGTTTACAGATTTTCCTTTACAGTACGCATGTTGAGACACTTTCCATTTACTTAGTTTTCTATTCATTCAAATATAAACATCTACTAGTCCTCAAGGTTTTCAATAGAAAAGATGATCATTTTATAGGACTTATGTCTTTTAGGTAGACATTCGAGCATTTCCCTGCTTTTGAAATAAACTTTATCTTGACTTCCATCCATGCCCTAGGAATATAGATCAGCTTTAAACATCCCTTATTGATCACCACTGACAAAGTACAAATACACATAGTACTACCATCATAAGAAAAAACAGTTTACCCATTGAAGTTCCAGATGTCGGGTCAATAGAATATCATCAAAATGTAGGATAAATATATGCCATTTAGGCGATTATAAATATAAAAATATTTTGATAGCCTTTTAAAATATTTTTAAGCCTTTTCCGTATATCGAGTTAATATCTTAATGCCATTAATATTTTTAGGATTCGGCTCTCTTGAGCAAAGACTTTTTCTTTAGTTGTACTTTGCAACTCTCGGTTGCAATAGTCGTCTAATCAGGCTTAGAATAAACCACGTCTCGGAAACTTCCATGTAATATCAATATTTGATTGTCTAATGTGTGCTAAACTGGCCAAATTTTTGGACTTCATCTTCTTGTTTTTCTCTCTCTCTCTGGCTTTTACATCACTTGAAGGGATTTTGCCGCTAAGGTCCTCCATTTATCTTGGTCTATCGCTCTCGTCCTCCAGTTTCGATATCCTGATGCATGTAGATCTTGTTCGACGCCGTCACGCCAGCAGAATCGGGGTCTTCTTCTACGACGAACACGGTTGTTGATGGCACACTTTATTGGTCATTTGTTGTTGTGGAGATCGTGTTACGTGGCCGAGCCATCTAACTCGATTGAATTTGATGAATCCGATAAGAGATTCTGGACCAGAGATTGAGCAAATGACCTTCCTTTCGAAGATAGATAACAATCTACAATCGTGTTAGAGGTCATGGCCCAGCTCTCGCTTCCGAAAGCCAGCACAGATCTTATGAGTGCTTTATAAAGTGCGAGCTTGAACGACTGCGACATATGTTTAGATCGCAATAATTTCGATTGGGCGTAGAAAACTCATTGTCTGGCAGCAATTCGGGCTTTTATTTCTGCCTGCATATCATTCGACGATGTTATAACAGACCCGAGGTATTTAAAGTTTTTGACGCTATCAAAGTTTTGGTCGCCAATTCCGAGATTTACCTTAGAGATGTTCCTGGGTGTTGATAACAATTTTGTTTTGCTGCTGTTCACCTCCAAACCATGTCTTCTTGCCAATTTGAACAGCACAGTCGTGGGTGCATCTCCCTGATGAACACCAAATGTTATTTCAAAGGGTTCCGATACAGCTCAATTACGATTCTACATACAGACCCAGAGGTCGTTAATTTGCACAGAGAAACGAGTTTCTCCGGAATTCCTAGGCATATGAGCGCGGCCTATAAGTTTTCGCGGTTTATGCTATCATATGCCTGTCTGAAGTCTATATACAGTTGGTGTATGGTTATGTTGTACGTCCAACATTTTTCCAAGATCATCCTCATTGTAAAACATTGGTCAATGGTCGATCGGTTAGGACGAAAACCACATTGATAGTCACCAACAATGTTTTCGGCGAGAGGGCTGGCAACTGTCTGACAACTACAACAATAGCCAACACTTTGTAAGCAGTGCTCAACAGAGCGATACCACGATAGTTTCCACATTTAAGACGGTCTCCTTTTTTGTGCAGCGGACATTTCAGTGTGGTCTTCCAATTTTTCGGCAGCTCTTCTTGGTCCCAACTAGAGACGATGAGATTGTATAGATTTGTTGCAAGAGTAGTACTTCTGAGCTTAATAAATTCTACGCGGATTCCGTCGAGGCCGGGTGCCTTTCCATTTTTTAATCTACTAATAGCTGCATCATTTCCTCTCCTGTGATTCAACAAGGACCTTGTCACCTGGAAGAGCTATTGCTCTCATGGGGGTCACTTCGTCGTTCCGATTTAGCAGATTCGGAAAGTTGGTTTGCCATACTGAGAGAACACCAGCCACGTTTATTCTCAGCTCTCCATTTCCGTCTTTGATGACCGTACTTCCTGGGTGGAAGTCTTTAGTTAGATTTCTGGCGTTAGCAAAACAGTCCCTTGAGTTTCCTACTTCCACTTGGAAGCTGATGTTTTCGATGCAAGATCTCATATGATCGCGCTTTTTTTGTCGAAGGTATTTAGTCGTAGCTTTCCTAGTGCGGAGATATTCTGCTAGAGTGCTTCTAGTGTTGCGAGCCAACCATTTTTCACGAAGCTTTTGATTATTTTCGATGACCCTTTGGCATTGCTCATCAAACCAAACATTGCGGGACCTCGGAGGCCTTCTTCCGATGTGGTTATGGCTGACTGTATAGCGTGCCACTGCTTCTGGATGGTAACTATGCAATGACGCTTGGTTTTTAAAAGCATCGATATTCCATCGAACGGTTATTTGTGCTTGTCTGTTGAACGTAGATGACAGTTTGCACTTATACTTAAATATGACAAGCACATGATCGCTGTCCATGTCTGCACCTTTGTAAGATCTGACGTCGGATATGCTGGTGGAGTATGACGTGATCGATTTGGTTTTACGTTCTTCCATCATTCGATCTCCACGTTACTTTGTGGATTCTCTTGTGTGGGAAAAACGTACTTGATCCAACTAAGTTGTACGTTATTGCCTGGTAGGTGACGCTTTGGCCGTTGTTGTTTCTAGTTAAATGCAGGCTGTTAGGACCGATGTACGATGTATTGTCTGCACTTCTACCGATTTTTGCGTGTTTAAGTCGCCCACGGTGATTTTAATGTCGTGGTGCGGTATGTTATTGATGACTTCCTCCAGCTCGACAAAGAAGAGATCTTTGATGTTATCAGATTTATCTTCGGTGGGTGCATGTGCATTAACGATCGTGATGTTGAATTTCTTAGTGTGGAACCTGACCGTGCATATCCACATGTTAATAGGGCGGAAGTCAATGATATGATGCTTCGCGCGCTGATCGATAAGGAAGCCAACTCCAAATTCTCCTCCATTCTGATGGCCGCTGTAATAAAGAGTGTAACCATTGGTGGTGCCATGGATCCGACTCCCAGACCATCTAAGCTCTTGTAGTGCAAGCACGTCTAATGTGTAACTCTTTGCTTGGTTCGAAAGGATCTGGAGATCTCCAGGTCTTAAGAGGCTACGCACGTTCCATGTTCTCATTTTTAAAGCGTTGTCCGTGTACAATTTCCGAGGTCGATTTTGCGATGAATCCAATATGGTAATCCGAGGCCTTTGATTAAGGTTCATAACTTTAATTGTTTTTATGAGAGCAAGTTGTTGGCCAGCTGCTCAACCCCCTTGTTACGTGTGTGGGCCACATACTGGATATAATCTTAAGGCATCCAGTCCTACCTGACTTAGTATTGGTTTTGAGGCGCCAATGACTCGCTTTGACATGTAGTGTCCATGACTACATACAACAATAGCCAATCTCAGGACAGATTAAGTTATAATTTAGTTGGACATTGAGGGGAGTAACGTTTTGATCATAATACTAATGTATTCCTATGTAAAATTTATGAGAGGGCTTAAGTTTAACTTTCGAAGACACATTAAGGTTGTACTTCTTACTTTTGTTATTTATTGTTTGATTGCGCTTTTGTTGTGCGCTGGATAAAGATTTATTTTAACTGATTTATACTATCTCAAACGGTTTTACTCGTTTGTATCCTTCATTGTATGAATACACATAGAACTACCATTGACGTGTTAGATGTCGCTAATGGTATCATTTTAAAATAAAAAAATATTTTTATATTTTTTTATTTTAAAATGATACCATTATATTTTTCCTGTTTATTTATTTATCCTAAATTTTGACGATGTTCTATCGACCCGACATATATTGGATAATAGTCATGTTGCGCTGCTTGGTACATCCCCACAGCATAAGTACACCATAAGTCCAAACAGGCTTCAATATTTTCTTATAAAGCCAAATCTTATTAGGGTTTGTTAGATCAGAGTTTCTTCCCAGTAGTTAGTAACCAATACATTTTGTTGTATTTTAATCCCAACTCGTTTCTTTTTTTGCTCTATGGCGGTTTGTAATTTCTCTGTTGTATCTGAGTTGTTGTCATCTACTGCCACGATAGCTTTGTCATCATTGAAAATGGCTATCATATTGTTTTGTGAGATTGGAACATCTCGGGTGTATAGTAAATACAGTAGTGGCCCAAGTACACTTTCTTGCGAAAATCCTGCTCTTATTTCCTTAAACTTAGAATATTCATCTTCTTGCTTAAGCCTGAAATATGTTTCCATTATTTATGATTCCAGTATTATGCTGTATAGTTTAGTTAGGATTAATTTAAATTAATTTGTAGATTAAACCCTTGTGCCAAACCTTTTCAAAGGCCTCTGCTACATCAAGGAATACTGCAGAACATTGGTTATTCTATGCATTTGATTAATAGTTGGGTGCTCAATGACTTTATGATGTTAATAGATATGGCGGTTTTCCTGGTTTGGGAATCATGGTAACTTCAACCATTTTCCAAAGTTTTGGCACAAATTTTAACCTGAATGCAGTGTTTATGATATTAGATAACTTTAGCGCAGCTTTTCTCGGTATAGCTGCTTTATTATTTCTCCGGTAATCATGGTGCTTTCTTAAAGTTTAAATTGTTTTTAATTTTGTTTGCTACTTAGTAGGCGATGTAGGTATAACATCTTTGAGAATTTGTATTATGTTTTCATCCAATGTTTCTCGTAATTGACATATTCATGAGGTTCAAATATATTTTCAATATGCTTAGTAAATCCTTCAGCTTTTTCGTTGTTTTTCCTGGCCTATGTTCCATCGATTTTCCTGATAGGATAAATCGGTATTATTGTCCTTTCAGAGTTTTAGTTGCTTTCCAGAGCGAATAATCCGTATTATTGTCATTCGTCAACTTACTTAAGTATACAAATTATTTAATCTTTTTTGCCTGGTGGAACTCTAGATTCTCTTTTTGCAAGATATACTTGCTTAGAGTTAAGACTATTGATGAATGATCTGAGCTTAAATCTTGGCTTTCTTCGATTTTCATAAAATTATTAGAAATATTTTTGGTTATAAAAAATTAAATCAGGTTGGGTATTTTTCCTCCTGGGTCTTCCTTGGCCAATATGTTGGTTTTCCTGTTTAAATGGATTCACATCCATTTTCTTAAATGGGAATCAGTAATTCTTATCCTTTAGTTGTGGTTATTCTAGAACCACTGTGAGTTTTCTTCGCATTGAAGTCACCACCTATTATGAACCTTTTTCCCAGACGTTTGAACAATACTGAGTAGTGTTAGTTTTTAATAGAAGATCTTGGTGTACAGTACAATCCTGCCACATTTTCCTAAACATTTTCAAAATGTTGGATATTTTTTTTTTATGATAACTGCATTTCCTCCTCCATAGCTGAATTATCTAGATGAATAGTGTGATATACACAATAGCCTTTAAATGTCATGTAGGATTGCTTTATAGGATTGTGGTACCGTCACATTTAGATTATACACCAATCTAACCATTTCTTACAATTATTTTCCTATTAACGCTGACGCCAATTAAAAATTAAGTTAGTGCCTGGAAATGTCTAGACAACCGCAATAATTATCAAATTTATTTTCGTTCGACTAATTTGGTCAAAACAATTAACGGTTATTTCTCACCTTTTAATTTGCCTAATGGTTTGCTAGTGTAAAAAAACCTCGCATAATATAAAAAAAGGTCGCGACCAATTAAAATTTCTTAATCACAAATCATAATTTGGTCAAATTTACATTTCACATAAAATGGTGATTCGTATTTCAGCTGAGCGTTGCACTTTATTTGTATGCAGGTTAATGATTTTATGTATGCAACATAAATATAAATAAGCGTTAGGTGTTTGTGTGTTTATGTTTTGCATAATTTTTTTTTACAAAAAAATACAAAAGGGCAGTCACATGATTTGATGATCGAAACCGTATTACTATAGCTTACAGTTACTGTTTCGTTTATTATGTCACATCCCGTAGAAAAAACTGTTTAATCTTATCCACAATACCACTTTAACAAGATTTCTTTATAGTTGCAAATAGAATTTATGCTAGGTTAATGCACATTTGAGTGACCGCTTGGAAATCAACAGCATTATAGGCCAGAGTTGACTCTTTATTGAGATGTTTTACTAGATCTTTCACACCATATTTTTACAATTTGGTGATTATTGTTGGTTTTCAGCCCAACGAATGATTTTACACATAATTGGTCACGGCTTTTAGGTCAGCGGCGAGCTCGCGTTGCATTGCAATCGCAACATTTGTAAACAAAATGAATATCAATGTACTCCTCACCTGGGAACTGTGCCATCATAATCATTAATTTTTATTAAATTATGTATTTAGAATTTTTGATTCACACCACTGACAACACTAGATAATTTCTCAAAACTATTGAAAATATTTGAATTTTGTTTTTTCTATATTGAAACAAAGGAGTCGATAATCATCGCCTACTGTTTTACTGATCAAAAAAAATTTTTACTATATTAATATTATAACACTTAACTTAATTAGACACATATTAGAAATATGATGCATGACAAATGAAAATTGAATTTTATAACAACAACTTTTTTTTTTTACTTTAAAGCATCATAGCTTTTAAACGGATGCTGCTGCAATACAACCACTTAGATTATAAATATAACCTGAATCGTCCACTCTGATTAAGAGTGGAAAACAAAATAAAGATTTCAAGTTCCAAACTAATTGGAAGTTATAGTCAACAGAATTGTGTTAAATATATTCGATAGTAATTCTCATTTATCCACGTTGGTTATGACAATTACTACTATTAGCATACCCTAGTCAATAATGTTATATCGTTTGGCACCTAGAATCCGAGTCAATAATAAACGATTTTCAACACTCAAGTAATACTAGAGTTACGACCAATAACGATATTTTAGGTGCCAATAATTTTTATAAATCGAATTTTTAAAAGCTTTTCAGGAATATATATTAAATTTAAGGTAAAAATCGACTTATACTTTTCCTAGAAGTTATGAATTACTGAGTAATAAATCAAATTTCCACAACTCTCTTCCAAATAGGAAGAACTCACATACCCTAAAATGTATAAAAATAATCCTAATTTTCCAATGAACTATGCGAGGAAATAGAAAAGCGTGCAAAATTTGAAATATGCTATTAACAAAGCTTTAATATTACTACTGGATTTGCCACAACAGGTTATGTAGATAATTGTGTTATTACCATCAAACCAGACTTCAGTTAGATGACTTTTTGTCATACAATGATAGAGTATAAACTAGCAATTTTTTTTTTTACTTTTACTTTGGACTAAATCGACTCATAATATAAATACACATAGTACTACCATCATAAAAAAAACAGTTCACCCATATCAATGGGTAAACTGTTGGGACATCAGTCCCAGATGTCAAGTCGATAGAATATCGTCAATATTTAGAATAAATATATGACATTTAGGCGATTATACCAATAAGAATATTTTGATTATTTTAAATCGATACCAGTAGCGACATCTAGTCAATGGGCTAACATACCATGGTAGTACTATGTGTATTTATATATGATCGACGATAATCGAAAATTGCGATTTTTCGTTCTATTACGACTAAACATTTTAACACAAACATAGTTTGATTTGAAATTAAGGTTAAATCCAATTTCTTCAAAATATTCATTTTAGGTTTAAGTGCAATTAAATTAGCCTTAAACTTTCTGATCTACCTGGAAAACAGGTTTGTCATTATTCAAACTACCATCAATCTACTGTCAAATGAGTTCGAATAAGAATTGTTAATTTGTCAAAATTTGAGTGATCTTAAGGCAAATAGAAATGTAAATAAAAGTTAGTTCAATTTGGTTACAAATCTGTGCAGAATGTGAAGCCAACTTGCAACATAAAATTTAAGGTGCTTACGTATTATAAATAAAATTATTTTGATTAATGTTTAATCGTAAGTTTGGAGCTAAACAGTTTCAGAGATAATTAAATCTCGATTTTAAACTAAACTTGATTGGTTAAATAAGTTTAATTCAATCATTTGATTTAAGTTTGAATAACTATTTTATTTCGACAAATGGTTAAACCACTATCCGTCTTAAAAAAAGAACAAGCGAATTTGTTCGATCAAAATTTAATCTAAATCAGATCAACATAAGGAACTATCTTTAAACTTGAAAACCAAACTATCGAATTCTATTTAGTTGGAATTTTATAAACTAAATGGGATCAGACCGTAAATAAACGAATATTCCAAACATTAAAGGTCAAGGAAGGAATCTTAAACTTTTCTTATAGCTGATAAACTATTTGTAATACTAATTTTAAACACATTCAATCTGCCATCAAACTAGCGCCAAAAAACCACAAACATTTTGGAGGTTAATTGTTAGAATCAAGTTAATTATACAACCGCACAGATTTTAATAAAATTTAATCTTTTTATTTAAATTACTTTCAATCTAAATTGATTTGTAAAACCTGTACTAACCCTACTTGTTAAAAAATGTAAATTCGATTTGAACCAAGTTTGATTATGGTTTGAATTGGCATCAAAAAATTCAATAAGTTTTAAATATGAAAATATTTTATTTGAAATTCGTACTAATTTTGAACTCCGTCAAACTACCATCAAACTACAGTCAATTAAGGTTGTTTGAGAATGGGGAATTTGTAAAAATTTGAATGATCCTAATACAAAGAGAAACATCAGTTAAAGCTAGTTCAAGTTTGTTATGTATCTGATCAGAATGTAAACCAAACTTTGATTGCAACAAAACATCATAATTTAATTAAAAATTTCATTAACTCATTCGTTTTAAAGCTAAATGTCTTCAGATAATCTCAAACATTTGAATTATAATTAAATTTAAATGGTAAAATCTGCTTAATCAAAACATTTGATTAAAGTTTGAATATGAATTATATGTTTTGCAAATGAAAAGATGGTTCAAACAGGTTTTTCTTAAAACAAAAATTAGGCTTAGCTTGGTAGTCTATAATCTGTCTTAATCTCAAAATTTACTTTTTAAATTGTCGCCAAAATAATAAATTGAGCTTGTACTTTTTTCAGATTATATTTTAATGGATTCTGTAAATGGTTATCTTAAAATTTAATAAAAGTACTTCGAAGTTTTAAACGGACTTGAATCGAAATTCTTGATTTACCTGATATAAAAAATTGATTTGGTTTTACTAGTAAATATTGAGAATACAACTTAAAATTTTAGTGAGTAAGCATTGTTCAATTTGAATAAATTATTTTTAATTAAACAACAGCCAAACTACTCTACAAAAAATCAAACTAGTCTTAAAAAAGAAAAAATGCCAACTTCTTTGTTTAAATTTATTCTGAATCAAATTCCATTCAAACTAACATTCAAACTATCATCAAACAAAAATATTTAACGACATTTTTGAAATTATTGTTTCAACAATGTAAATTAGGTTTGAGGCTAGTTTGATTATAGTTTGAATCGGCTTCAAAAATTTGAATTAATTTAATAAATGAAAACGTAACAAAACGACGTCAAATTTTAGATTTTAAAACGTAACAAAGTCAAATTTATTGTCTATATGATCATTCATATTGACATGAGAATATTTTATTTGATTTGACATGAGAATATTTGATTTTGAAATCGATTTCATCAAAAAACTGATGTTGAATTAAATTTAGGTTTCATCTCACCAACTTTAAAATTATGTGCTAAATTTTTACAATATTCAAACTGTTCAAACTATCATCAAACCAAAGTCAAATGACCTTGGATGACAAATAAAATTTCAATGAATTTAACACAAATATAAATATAAAATAAAGTTAGTTCAAGCTTGTTATAGATCTGTACAGAATATGTGAACCAAACTTGATTGCAACCAATTATCAAAATTTAAGCTAAATTTTACTATCGAGTTTTTAAAAATATGACATATTTTAGGATTTGATTGTAGACTTGGTTCAATTAAATCAAACCAGCAAAACAACTATATTAAAAATCAAACTAGTATAAGACTAAATAGAAGTAAAAGCGCGAATTATTTTGTTAAAATTGGAATCCAATTTTTCAAAATAATATTTAGGTTCTATTATTCTTCAATTATCCAATTACACATCAAGCATAATTTTTACAAATTACCATCAAACGAGTATCTTGTAAGTTCTGTGATCTATTATTTTGAGTTCAAGTTAGTTATACACCTCTGTATCTTGAACCACTACAACTCTAAGTTCTTACAAATTATTAAACCTATCACTTTTAATCTAATTTGATTTGTAAAAATAAAACTATTCAAATTCGTTTAAAATTAGAGAAATTATTTTTAAAACCATATTGCAATAATAATTAGATTTGACGCTAATTTGATTAGAGTTGGAATCGGTTTCGAAACATTTAATCAGTTTTATTATCGAAAACTTACCAATGCAACGTCCAATTTTAGATTTTAAAACTCAAACGAAACTTCAATTTTTTCTTTGATTTGAAGTTTATTCATTAAAGTTTGAAGTTTAAACAAATTTTTTTAAAAAACTGATTTTGAATACAATTTAGAAATTATCTCCAAGAGATAAAATATATGACAAACTTTTACAGCTGACAAAGTTGAACGACATTTTAAATCCATTCAATCTACCATCAAACCAGATTCAAATGAGCTTGAATTATTATTTGAAAAATTCTAATAAATTGGTAAAATAATTAAATTTGTAAATATCTTTCAATCTAATCTTCAAATTCAAGGTTTGAACATAATATGTTTAAAATAAATAATTGTTTAATTTAAACTACACAATCAGATTTTTAATACTTTGAAACCAAATTTTGTAAAAAATTTTTAAGACAATGTAAGTTTTAAAATTGGAGGCTAGTTTGATTATAGTTTGAATCGGTTAAGACTATTTTATATAAGTGTTGATTGATTTTAATTTTAATTAAACAAGTGAAGTTTTTTTTCCAATATATATAGTCAAAGTTTTTTTTCAGTTTGATTAAAACTTGAAGGCCTAAAATAAACATAAAAATTACATCTTTTTACAAATGCCATTTTTAAATGTCTAACTAAAATTTATTCAAGAAACTGAAAGCAAATTAAATAAATTTAATTACAATTCGAAAAAATAATAAATCATTTTAATACAATCATTTTAAAGTTTGGGACTAGTTTGATTAAAGTTTGAATCGGTTAAGACTATTTTATGACATTTATGAATGATTAATTTGAATTTTATTCAAAAACTGAAAGAACATACATTTGATTACAATTTGAAAAAGTAATAAACCATTTTAAAACAATGTAAGTTTTAAAATTTGAGACTAGTTTGAATATAGTTTTAATCAGTTAAAACTGTTTTATATAATTGTTGATTGATTTTAATTTCAAATAAACAAGTGAAGATTTTTTTTAAATATAGATAGTCAAACTATTTATTCAGTTTGATTAGAACTTGAAGGCCTAAACATAAACATAAACATTACATTCTTTTTAACAAATGGCATTTTTAAATGTCTAACTTAAATTTATTCATCAAACTGAAAGTAAATAAAATAAATTTGATTACAATTGGAAAAATAAGGAATCATTTTAAAACAATGGTTTTAAAATTTGAGACCAGTTTGATCATAGTTTGAATCGGTTAAGACTATTTTATATAATTGTTGATTGATTTTATTTTCAAATAAACAAGTGAAGTTTATTTTTCAATATAGCTAGTCAAACTTTTTTAAAATTTGATTAGAACTTGAATGCCTAAAATGGCAATTCTTGTTTACAAATGGCCTTACTTAAATTTTATTCATTAATCTGAAAGCAAATAAAATAATTTTTATTACAATTTGAAAAAAATTATAAATTATTTTTAAAACAATGTAAGTTTTAAAATTTGAAACTAGTTTGATTATAGTTTGAATCGGTTTAGACTATTTTATATAATTGTTGATTGATTTTAATTTCAAATAAACAAGTAAAGATTATTTTTCAATATAGATAGTCAAATTTTTATTTCAGTTTGATTAAAAATTGAAGGCCTTCAATGGTTAAACACTTTATATTTTTTTACAAATGACATTTCGAAATGTCTAACTTGAATTTTTTTCATAAAACTGAAAGCAAATATAAATTTGATTACAATTTGAAAAAATAAGGAATCATTTTAAAACAATGTTAGTTTTAAAATTTGAGACTAGTTTGAATATAGTTTGAATCGGTTAAAACTGTTTTATATAATTGTTGATTGATTTTAATTTCAAATAATCAAGTGAAGTTTATTTTTCAATATAGATAGTAATTTTTTTTTCACTTTGATTAAAAATTGAAGGCCTTAAATGGTTAAACACTTTATATTTTTTTACAAATGACATTTCGAAATGTCTAACTTGAATTTTTTTCATAAAACTGAAAGCAAATAAAATAAATTTGATTACAGTTTGAAAATAAAATAAATCATTTTAAAACAATGTAAGTCTAAAAATTTGTAACTAGTTTGATTATAGTTTGAATCGATTTAGACTATTTTATATAATTGTTGTTTGATTTTAATTTTAAATTAATAAGTGAAGTTTCAATATAGAAAGTCAAAATATTTTTTCAGTTTGATTAGAACTTGAAGGCCTAAAATAAACATAAACATTAATGTAAGTTTTAAAATTTGAAAAAGTTTGATTATAGTTATAATCGGTTTAGACTATTTACTATATAAATTTGATTACAATTTGAAAAAATAAGGAATCATTTTAAAACAATGTTAGTTTTAAAATTTGAGACTAGTTTGAATATAGTTTGAATCGGTTAAAACTGTTTTATATAATTGTTGATTGATTTTAATTTCAAATAATCAAGTGAAGTTTATTTTTCAATATATAGTCAAACTATCTTTTCAGTTTGACTTGAACTTGATGGTCTAAAATAAAAATTACATTCTTTTTTACATATGACAATTTTAAATGTCTAATTTAAATTTATTCAACAAACTGAAAGCAAATAAAATAAATTTGATTACAATTTGAAAAAATAAGGAATCATTTTAAAACAATGTAAGTTTTAAAATTTAAAACTAGTTTGATTATAGTTTGAATCGGTTTAGACTATTTTATATAATAGTTGATTGATTTGAATTTCAAATAAACATGTGACGTTTATTTTTCGATATAAAAAACCAAACTATTTTTTCAGCTTGATTAGAATTTGAAGGTCTTTAATGGTTAAACACTTTATATTTTTTTACAAATGACATTTTGAAATGTCTTACTTGAATTTTTTTCATAAAACTGAAAGCAAATAAAATAAATTTGATTACAGTTTGAAAATAAAATAAATCATTTTAAAACAATGTAAGTCTAAAAATTTGAAACTAGTTTGATTATAGTTTGAATCGGTTTAGACTATTTTAAATAATTGTTGATTGATTTTAATTTCAAATAAACAAGTGAAGTTTATTTTTCGATATAAAAAACCAAACTATTTTTTCAGTTTGATTAGAATTTGAAGGTCTTTAATGGTTAAACACTTTATATTTTTTTACAAATGACATTTTGAAATGTCTTACTTTATGAATTTTATTCATAAAACTGAAAGCAAATAAAATAAATTTGATTACAATTTGAAAATAAAATAAATTATTTTAAAACAATATAAGTTTTAAAGTTTGAGACTAGTTTGATTATAGTTTGAATCGGTTTAGACTATTTTAAATAATTGTTGATTGATTTTAATTTCAAATAAACAAGTGAAGTTTTTTTTTCGATATAAAAAACCAAACTATTTTTTCAGTTTGATTAGAACTTGAAGGTCTTTAATGGTTAAACACTTTATATTTTTTTACAAATGACATTTCGAAATGTCTAACTTTATGAATTTTATTCATAAAACTGAAAGCAAATTAAATAAATTTGATTACAATTTGAAAAAATAATAAATTATTTTAAAACAATGTAAGTTTTAAAATTTAAAACTAGTTGGATTATAGTTTGAATCGGTTAAGACTTTTTTATATAAGTGTTGATTGATTTTAATTTCAAATAAACAAGTGAAGTTTATTTTTCAATATAGATAGTAAATTTTTTTTCACTTTGATTAAAAATTGAAGGCCTTAAATGGTTAAACACTTTATATTTTTTTACAAATGACATTTCGAAATGTCTAACTTGAATTTTTTTCATAAAACTGAAAGCAAATAAAATAAATTTGATTACAGTTTGAAAATAAAATAAATCATTTTAAAACAATGTAAGTCTAAAAATTTGAAACTAGTTTGATTATAGTTTGAATCGATTTATACTATTTTATATAATTGTTGTTTGATTTCAATTTTAAATTAATAAGTGAAGTTTCAATATAGAAAGTCAAAATATTTTTTTCAGTTTGATTAGAACTTGAAGGCTTAAAATAAACATAAACATTACATTCTTTTTTACAAATGACATTTTTAAATTTATTCATCAAACTGAAAGTAAATAAAATAAATTTGATTACAATTTGAAAAAATAATAAATCATTTTTTAACAATGTAAGTTTTAAAATTTGAAAAAGTTTGATTATAGTTATAATCGGTTTAGACTATTTTATATAATTTTTGACTGATTTTAATTTCAAATAAACAAGTGAAGTTTGGTTACAATATAGATAGTCAAACAATTTTTTTAGTTTGATTAGAATTTGATGGCCTAAACTGAACATAAACATTACTTTATTTTTTACAAATACATTATTGAATTGTATTCATTAAACTGAAAGTAAATAAAATAAATTTGATTAAAATTTAAAACAAATAATTTATAAATAACAGTTTGAATCACACTTTAAATTAAGTTTAAGTGTTCAAACTATAAAATAAATGACTGTTTAGGTATTTATGTTAAATGTTGGTTAAATTTATGGAGATTGAAGTTTGAAATTATATTCGAATGATTTATTATTAGTAAAATTAACTTTAACACAAATTTTAATATTTGATAACAAATCAGCTAAGATGAACGTAAAATTCAATATTCTGACTAGGCCAATCGATCTTCTTCAACTGGCTTTTTACCAAAATCATTGACATGATGAAATTATATGTTATGCGACAAACTTTGCCCAGTGATGACTTGCAATGCATTATAAAAATTAAACATCAACTGAACATGGTTTGACGCATAAAGTCGCCGACTGTAATGTAAAAAATGTTAAGAATTTTTAAAACGAATCGATGATATGTCTTACAAGAATACAAAGTACAATCACTGTGATATGAATATAAAAAAAATAACATCTCACACTGAAAGTTCCTTCTATCCTCATAAAAAATCTGCTGAAAAACGGTAAAAAAATATTGTTGAGTGTAAAGTATCGATATTAAAGTACAACTACTGTGATATGATTATAAACTCCAGACCACAGCAGAAGTTCCTTTAACATAAATACGAAATTTCAGAGCTGGAAAAAATTTTAAATTATTGGACCGACTGATGCTTATCAATAATAAAATTAGCAGGTAACTACTGCTGTGATACGATTTTAACAGGTATTTAGACGTATCACACCGGGAGTTCCTTCTAACTTCACTATCACTTTTTAATCCACTAAATTGGTTTGTAACGCACTTATTTATGTAGATGTTTCTAACAATGCTAGCTGCAGTGATGGTCTAGCTTTATGACAATTATATTTTTACAATATTAAATTCTTCAATCATAAGGTAGAGCACCAAAGTAGCTAAAATTGTTTTATAATCTTCCACAGTTAAAAAAAAACACTTGCACACTTTTTTCGTTATGTTGATAGATTCGCAAATTTTAGGACGCGAGTGTTCGGTCTAGTCACTTAAATTAAATAATATAGCGACTACTCCGACAATCGCCCCGAATTATACGTGTTATATTCGTAGCACTTCACTTAATTACGTTTAATACACTTTGTTGAACTCCAGAATTGTAACTGATAACATTTTCTAAAAAATTCAAACTTAAATACTCAAAGTTTATTGACAACGTTTTATCGCACGGGTTAACCAATTGTTTTGTGGAAGGGATAGAAAATTATGAAAATAGTAAAAGGATCAACAAATTTCTACCTGCAGACAATATTACCATCGATCGTTAGATAATTAAAATATGCTAAGGAGTTTTCGCCGAGACATTCGTTTTACTGTCCTCTATATTATCGTAGAATATTTCCGCCCACAAATTTTTAACAATTTTTTTTTTTTTTTTAGTAAATTCCAACTTCTTAATTATTTTATTACTTTGTACTGTTATGCTGTTATGGTTAAAATAATGTTAGGCGTCGAAATAATTTGTTCGAAGTGATTTTATGTTTTTGTTGTGTGCCAAAATGTGATTTTTGATGACAGTTGTGAAAATTACTTTTTGCTGTCTATCGATCGTAATTAATTTGTAATTGTAATATAATCCATTTTTAATTATTATGGGTTATTGGAATGTTTATTTTTTTTTTGGTTTTTGTTTTGTTCGACAGGCTAATTTCGACATAATTTGCATATACATATTTATATATTGGCGATGGATGGTTTAGCGCGTTAACCAAAATCAATTAAATTTTCTGTCTGACAACTAACCAAATTTAGGTAATTATAGTTTACCACGCTAAACTAGTATCGGACGTCGCCAAACATACCGACATTAAGGATCAGTACCATTAAGGAGGTCGGTTTACTAAAACTCAATCGTGATTTATAACTGACGACATTATAAGTTGAATTATTGGTGACTTTAATCTAGAAATTAACAATCAGATACCTAATACGAGTCTAAAAGGGATCCTTGGTACCACAAGGTAAAATTCCTATAAAGGCAGATTGCTTAAAAAATTGAAATGATTGTAAGGCATTCAAAAATGTCGAAGTAGGCAGAGTTTTAGTTCAGAACCGCAATTTTATCCAGCTTCAGTTAAAGTAAAATAAAATCAACATCATTACAGGACATAATATAGGTTTTTGACCACCTTACTAAGACTTTTTACAAGATCTTTTTCTATACATCATTTAGAATATGCGATCGTTGTAGGTGATCAGACTGATGAAATGATCAGACCGCAGCTTGCTAAGCAGTTTGTAAACCGAAACTTTTGATATGTTACACGTTTTTAAACCACTTGCCACGAATTATTTTAAGTCTAAGTGGTTATCCTTAATGGGCTAAGTTTACAGAAAATTCAGTCGTCAGTGCAATTCAGTCGTCAGTGCAACGGCTGGCCCGTACTGTATCAATAATCTGATTTAATAGGTTTCGATCCTTACACCTTGTTCTTTGTAGTTTTATAGACATTCAAAAGAAGCTAGTTCGTTCTTTATCCTGATGAGCCAGTGACCTCTGTGCTGGCTAAAAAGCGACTCTTGTCTCAGAAATCACTACATCATTTAAAATTAGTTGGCAGAACGTGACTGAACTCTTTCGCTTCATCAAGAACATCAAGAGCTCAAATTAAATTCCTGAAATTAAAAATAACCCGTTAGACTGTTTGCGTCGAAATCCTAATTGGTAGCCATCTACAATTTCCTCCGCCACTAAAGTGATGCCGTACAATATTATGTAAGATAGATATTGGTAAGAGCTATGTTGTTATATTTTTTGCATTTGACTTTTGCCATATTAAAAACTCAACGTATAGTGGTCGTTTGTTTGTTTGTTTCTGAACTCTTCAATCTGTTCTTGGTCCGAAGTTCTCCCAACTCTTTCGCGGTTAATTTTTAACGTCCTACCTTACGCCGTCACCAGTCAAATCGAGGACGCACGAATACAGTTAAATCCATCTAATTTTAAGTCCATCTGCACATTGCATTGCTCTAGCCAGCCTGCACTGACATGGATGATGGATTCGGCACTCCAACAGGGGGTCAAATTTGTGTTAATCGTCATCACCGATCGTAATCATGCGATGAAAAATCCCTTTTACAAGCCTTTGGGATTCGAACCTGGTACCTCTCGTCCCAAACAACGTTTAGTGGTCATTGAACAGATTCACCGCGTTGAGAAATTCGTGGATGAAAAAATACATGAAGCTAGAAAACCATATAGATCACTGTAATACCGTTCAAACGACTATCGAAGGCCTAGATACTGAGGAAACAAAGTCGGGGATACGTGCTGAAATCAAGGAGTTGTGTCATGTAATTAAACCGGTGTTATTTGTAGCGATTCGCTGAAGGATTCGTGACACAGATATTAAGATTACAGCAACACAACCGAATCAAAATTCAGTTATTAACTATCCGCGGATACATTTAAAACATTTCCTAGTGAAATAAATAAATACTTAAGAGTTTATCGAATCATTTAAATTGCTTGTACATGCTTGTACGGCTTTTGATGATTGAACAAAATGTCTCTATCTCAAAGGTTATCTTGAACTTGGTAGTGAACGAGCTATTTCATCTCTCGAAATCACAACCGCCAGCTAAATAATCAACAGCGATCAACTACAAAGTTTACTCATACAAGCACAGGGTCTTCTCTACCTCAACTGATGCAATGTAAGTGTAAGTGCAAAAAAAACCTGGACATTCCATATACAGATGCACTCAATTTCTGACTCTCTCACCTGACGATCGCTTCTAACAAGTCGGAACTTTGAAGCTTTGTGCTAATGGTCTCAGATCAGATCATAGTATTAAACCCTGCAGCAGTGGGGAATATTGTCGGAAGTGCAATAGAAAGCACCATACACTCATTCGCCGTGACTCGTCAACAAATACCTCAGTAAACCAACACCCATCTATAAACATTGACATACTTCAATCTACAGCTACATCCAGCCACGTATCTGCAAATCCTGTAAGTCTTGTATTGAAGAATTATGAATCGCAGTCACGATCATATCAATGATCAAATTAGTGATGTCCAGGTCAATGATTAAATTAGATCAGGTCAGTGATCAAGCTTAAAAATTCATCAGCTACTCAAAAGTTTACTCCAACTGAGGAAAATGTGAAGTTCACTTTAAGCAAAATACAAAACGAGATGAGCAAGGAAGTTTCATTGTCAAGCTTCCTCTGAGGGCTTTGCCTTCTACACTGAGTGATTCTCGAATCATGGCGTTGCATCACTACTTAAACAATGAGAGGAAACCTAGTCAAAATCATCAACTTCAGAAGGCTTATGTGCAATTTATGCAAGAGTATAGGAACTTAGGTCATAGGCAACTAGTTTCAGAGTCAGGGATTGTCAATGATCACTATTTCTTACCACACCACTGTGTCTTATAAAACCGGAGAACTCCAGTACCAATCTGAGAGTGGTAAGACGACTAAATAGGCAAGTCTCTCAATGATATTCTCATGGTGGGGCATGTGGTTCAAAACGACCTCTTCAGCATTCTTATACGATTTAGAGCGCATAGATTTGTCGTTAGTGCAGATGTGTTAAAAATGTACCGACAAATTTGGATCGATGAGCCAGATTCGCATCTACAATATATATTTCGCCGTGATATACCTCAAAAAGATCTACACATCTACAGGCTGACAGCTGTAACTTACGGAACCGGGTCGGCTTCTTATTTTGCGACACGCTGCCTACAACAATTATCGATAGAAGCCAAAAATACATATCTGTCTGCAAGTGAAGCCATTCATAATGACATGTACGTCGATGATCTTTTAACGGGATCAAATTCTCTGACAGAACTTCAAGAAATTAAAACTCATATAATTCTCATGCTAGGTATAGCTAAAATGGCGCTACGAAAATGGTGTTCCAATTCACCAGAAGTTCTCAATGATATACTACCAAAAGATCATAAATCTTTGCTTCAGATCGATGAATCCGAGTACGTCAAAACATTGGGCATGTACTGGCAACCTCAAGTCGATGAATTTCATTTTTATGTCACACTCTTAGAAAAGACTCAAATCACAAAGAGGACTGTTATCAGCGACATTGCGCGAATTTTTGATCACCTTGGTCTAACAGCTCCAGTTACCACTCTTCGTAAACTGCTTCTATAACAGCTGTTTGTGGCAGCTCAAATGTGTTTGGCATGAATCTTTGCCACAAATTCTACATAACAAATGACAATGCTTCAGAAGCCAACTTCTTCAGCTTAACCAGCTCAAAATCAAATGTCATCTCTTCAAAAGTCCATCGTCAGTCAACGAGCAATTACACGGGTTCGCTGACGCTAGAGAACGAGCATATGGTGCGGTCATTTATACTAGATTTGTTGACCAAGACGACGAAGTAGTCGTCCAACTTTTATGTTCAAAGTCGAGAGTATCCCCATTACAAAAAACTACTATTCCACGCTTAGAGCACTGCGCTGCCAATCTTTTCGCATTAAGTACTCACAATAAATAATTTCAAGGAACATTAACGATTGACATTGATTTCCGTCTAATCATACCAGAGGAGTTGCTTAACATTTCAATGTGGTTCAATGGACCTCAATTCTTATCTACAGATGATCAAAATTGGACACTAAAACAACCTTGACTCGAATGCTCTCTTCCTGAACTTCGAAACAACAAGTCAGTTTTAGTTGCCATGAATGAAGAATCGAAGACGGATTATGGAAATGATTTAGTCGACTCAATAAAGTACAAAAACGATTTGAGAAGCCTACGCAAGATCATGGCTTGGATCAATAGATTTATTTCTAACTGCCGTTTACGCTGTCGATAGCGATGCCAGTTGGAAGAAAGAACAAACGGTGCTCTATCAACTGAAGAAATTGAGAATAGTCTACAGAGTATCGTTAAAATTGTGCAAGCCAGAGCATTTGATGATGATGAAATAAGGATGTTGTCATCAAAAGGCTTACCGACAAAAAATTGTCTAAGTTCCTTATCCCCTTTCTTAGACGATAAAGGCATATTGAGAGTTGGTGGACACCTTCAGAAGTCTTTATTACCTTTCTTATCCAAACATCCTATACTTTTTTCATTCAAACATCCTTTCACAATAACTTTAATGCCCGGGTATCATTCTAGATTGATGCATGTTGGACATTGGCCTTTGGCCATTAAAAGGACGTCATTTGGCTAGTAACATATTTACATCTTGCATTAGGTGTTTCAAAATGGTTCATCCGTTATCCATTATTGGATATCCATTATTACCCATTATTGGAATTGAAAATGTCCATCTTGATTCCGAATGACAAAATACCTAGGTCTAAAGATATGGTACCATCCAGTGACCCCTTTTATCGGAGTTCCGATAACTCCGTTACCCTCTGCCACCTGGTTAGCAATAAATCGTGTCAGTAAGAAAATGCTTTTAGGTAACGCATATTAGGATTTGAAGTACCTCTACCCTGCTTGGTGGCGAAATACAATTGTCCGGCAAAATCAATTTCGCTGTTAGTAAAGAGACGTGTAGGTTCGGTTGGCAAGTTCCTTATCAATTGGCTACTTGTTTGGCGTGCATGTTTTACGCAAATCATACATCATCTTAACAACGATATTGTTCGTTAACGTAGTGCCGGTATGTAGATTTTCCTGATCCTTCTTCTATATTAATCTCTCCGTGGAAACGTGATCAGCAAACAATATTACCGAGTGTTTACTGTAATAATTGCAATCAGCGTTGAAAAATCAAACCATGGTCGCCATGGTTGTCGGCAGATCTTACGTGACCCAAATACTGTCTCGACAATTTTTCTAGTATTTCACTGGTCCTATATATGTTTGCTACAAATGCCTTCCATCTGGCTGGGTATGTCGAAAGCCATGCAAGTGCAATGGCTTAATCAGTCGAAGTGTAGTATTTTGTAGTAGATGTAAGATTTCCTTTGACCACATACATCAATTTGGCTAATAAATGAGTGATGCAAAATTCTAGACGTGTGGTACTTTTGCTTGCTTCGACAAAACCGTTGTTTTCCCTGTTTCCATAATTGTTTGTGAATCAAATAAAATATCAACTGCTCGCTTATAAAAAAATTACTTTTACTTGTCACTGATAATACCTAATAAAAGAATGTTGTACCTGAACCTAAAATTCCAATAATTTTATAAATTTGAGGGTGTGAATGTACTCGTAACTTTAGAGATTTATTGGAATTTACCAAATATTGTGTACCCTGCCATAAACCGTAAAAATTTTAAATTGGTTAAATTTCAAAACTATTAGAGGGAGTACCCGTAAATTTTATGGTTTTGCATTGTTATCGTTTCCGGGATAATTAGGGAGTAAATGGCGTATGTTGATCACGAAATTAAAAGTGTTTCTAATTTTATGATGTCAGGTACGTTTTAACTGTTTAGTTTTGGCAACAAGCCATAGACAATGAGTTGTAAGTAAACACCTTCGTACTAATACTGCAGTAAGTTGTTAATACCGTTAATTTATATATTAAAAACTCAAGTTACAAGAAGAAGGTTAAAAAGGATGTCTGATGTAACATCTGTCAAATTAGTTCTTGGATTAGTAATCACTAGAATAGTATGAATCGTAACATTATAAAAATTTCCTTTAAATTTAAAATCACCTATTTTGGAAGATTAATTTAGCTCATGATATAAACCGTGATAAAACAACCGTGAACTTAACAAAACCAGGAAGGTGTGCAGTTCATCTATAGATTGCGATAGTGAACCACTAGTGGATAGAATTTTATTGTAGTTAAATTAACCACTCAGATTAGGGCTAAGTCAATTTTATAAAAGTTTAACGATTGCAAACTTATCTATCTTTGAACTACATTTTATTCAAAGTTCAGACTATAATTGACAATTTACAATTTACAATTTACAATTTACAATTTACAATTTACAATTTACAATTTATAATTTACAATTTACAATTTACAATTTACAATTTACAATTTACAATTTACAATTTACAATTTACAATTTACAATTTACAATTTACAATTTACAATTTACAATTTACAATTTACAATTTACAATTTACAATTTACAATTTACAATTTACAATTTACAATTTACAATTTACAATTTACAATTTACAATTTACAATTTACAATTTACAATTTACAATTTACAATTTACAATTTACAATTTACAATTTACAATTTACAATTTACAATTTACAATTTACAATTTACAATTTACAATTTACAATTTACAATTTACAATTTACAATTTACAATTTACAATTTAAAATTTACAATTTACAATTTACAATTTACAATTTACAATTTACAATTTACAATTTACAATTTACAATTTACAATTTACAATTTACAATTTACAATTTACAATTTACAATTTACAATTTACAATTTACAATTTACAATTTACAATTTACAATTTACAATTTACAATTTACAATTTACAATTTACAATTTACAATTTACAATTTACAATTTACAATTTACAATTTACAATTTACAATTTACAATTTACAATTTACAATTTACAATTTACAATTTACAATTTACAATTTACAATTTACAATTTACAATTTACAATTTACAATTTACAATTTACAATTTACAATTTACAATTTACAATTTACAATTTACAATTTACAATTTACAATTTACAATTTACAATTTACAATTTACAATTTACAATTTACAATTTACAATTTACAATTTACAATTTACAATTTACAATTTACAATTTACAATTTACAATTTACAATTTACAATTTACAATTTACAATTTACAATTTACAATTTACAATTTACAATTTACAATTTACAATTTACAATTTACAATTTACAATTTACAATTTACAATTTACAATTTACAATTTACAATTTACAATTTACAATTTACAATTTACAATTTACAATTTACAATTTACAATTTACAATTTACAATTTACAATTTACAATTTACAATTTACAATTTACAATTTACAATTTACAATTTACAATTTACAATTTACAATTTACAATTTACAATTTACAATTTACAATTTACAATTTACAATTTACAATTTACAATTTACAATTTACAATTTACAATTTACAATTTACAATTTACAATTTACAATTTACAATTTACAATTTACAATTTACAATTTACAATTTACAATTTACAATTTACAATTTACAATTTACAATTTACAATTTACAATTTACAATTTACAATTTACAATTTACAATTTACAATTTACAATTTACAATTTACAATTTACAATTTACAATTTACAATTTACAATTTACAATTTACAATTTACAATTTACAATTTACAATTTACAATTTACAATTTACAATTTACAATTTACAATTTACAATTTACAATTTACAATTTACAATTTACAATTTACAATTTACAATTTACAATTTACAATTTACAATTTACAATTTACAATTTACAATTTACAATTTACAATTTACAATTTACAATTTACAATTTACAATTTACAATTTACAATTTACAATTTACAATTTACAATTTACAATTTACAATTTACAATTTACAATTTACAATTTACAATTTACAATTTACAATTTACAATTTACAATTTACAATTTACAATTTACAATTTACAATTTACAATTTACAATTTACAATTTACAATTTACAATTTACAATTTACAATTTACAATTTACAATTTACAATTTACAATTTACAATTTACAATTTACAATTTACAATTTACAATTTACAATTTACAATTTACAATTTACAATTTACAATTTACAATTTACAATTTACAATTTACAATTTACAATTTACAATTTACAATTTACAATTTACAATTTACAATTTACAATTTACAATTTACAATTTACAATTTACAATTTACAATTTACAATTTACAATTTACAATTTACAATTTACAATTTACAATTTACAATTTACAATTTACAATTTACAATTTACAATTTACAATTTACAATTTACAATTTACAATTTACAATTTACAATTTACAATTTACAATTTACAATTTACAATTTACAATTTACAATTTACAATTTACAATTTACAATTTACAATTTACAATTTACAATTTACAATTTACAATTTACAATTTACAATTTACAATTTACAATTTACAATTTACAATTTACAATTTACAATTTACAATTTACAATTTACAATTTACAATTTACAATTTACAATTTACAATTTACAATTTACAATTTACAATTTACAATTTACAATTTACAATTTACAATTTACAATTTACAATTTACAATTTACAATTTACAATTTACAATTTACAATTTACAATTTACAATTTACAATTTACAATTTACAATTTACAATTTACAATTTACAATTTACAATTTACAATTTACAATTTACAATTTACAATTTACAATTTACAATTTACAATTTACAATTTACAATTTACAATTTACAATTTACAATTTACAATTTACAATTTACAATTTACAATTTACAATTTACAATTTACAATTTACAATTTACAATTTACAATTTACAATTTACAATTTACAATTTACAATTTACAATTTACAATTTACAATTTACAATTTACAATTTACAATTTACAATTTACAATTTACAATTTACAATTTACAATTTACAATTTACAATTTACAATTTACAATTTACAATTTACAATTTACAATTTACAATTTACAATTTACAATTTACAATTTACAATTTACAATTTACAATTTACAATTTACAATTTACAATTTACAATTTACAATTTACAATTTACAATTTACAATTTACAATTTACAATTTACAATTTACAATTTACAATTTACAATTTACAATTTACAATTTACAATTTACAATTTACAATTTACAATTTACAATTTACAATTTACAATTTACAATTTACAATTTACAATTTACAATTTACAATTTACAATTTACAATTTACAATTTACAATTTACAATTTACAATTTACAATTTACAATTTACAATTTACAATTTACAATTTACAATTTACAATTTACAATTTACAATTTACAATTTACAATTTACAATTTACAATTTACAATTTACAATTTACAATTTACAATTTACAATTTACAATTTACAATTTACAATTTACAATTTACAATTTACAATTTACAATTTACAATTTACAATTTACAATTTACAATTTACAATTTACAATTTACAATTTACAATTTACAATTTACAATTTACAATTTACAATTTACAATTTACAATTTACAATTTACAATTTACAATTTACAATTTACAATTTACAATTTACAATTTACAATTTACAATTTACAATTTACAATTTACAATTTACAATTTACAATTTACAATTTACAATTTACAATTTACAATTTACAATTTAAAGTTTACAATTTACAATTTACAATTTACAATTTACAATATTTACATTCTAGACTTTAGACTTTAGACTTTAGACTTTAGACTTTAGACTTTAGACTTTAGACTTTAGACTTTAGACTTTAGACTTTAGACTTTAGACTTTAGACTTTAGACTTTAGACTTTAGACTTTAGACTTTAGACTTTTGACTTTAGACTTTAGACTTTAGACTTTAGACTTTAGACTTTAGACTTTAGACTTTAGACTTTAGACTTTAGACTTTAGACTTTAGACTTTAGACTTTAGACTTTAGACTTTAGACTTTAGACTTTAGACTTTAGACTTTAGACTTTAGACTTTAGACTTTAGACTTTAGACTTTAGACTTTAGACTTTAGACTTTAGACTTTAGACTTTAGACTTTAGACTTTAGACTTTAGACTTTAGACTTTAGACTTTAGACTTTAGACTTTAGACTTTAGACTTTAGACTTTAGACTTTAGACTTTAGACTTTAGACTTTAGACTTTAGACTTTAGACTTTAGACTTTAGACTTTAGACTTTAGACTTTAGACTTTAGACTTTAGACTTTAGACTTTAGACTTTAGACTTTAGACTTTAGACTTTAGACTTTAGACTTTAGACTTTAGACTTTAGACTTTAGACTTTAGACTTTAGACTTTAGACTTTAGACTTTAGACTTTAGACTTTAGACTTTAGACTTTAGACTTTAGACTTTAGACTTTAGACTTTAGACTTTAGACTTTAGACTTTAGACTTTAGACTTTAGACTTTAGACTTTAGACTTTAGACTTTAGACTTTAGACTTTAGACTTTAGACTTTAGACTTTAGACTTTAGACTTTAGACTTTAGACTTTAGACTTTAGACTTTAGACTGTAGCTTAAAGTTTTTAAAAATTATCTTTAGGATTTTAGGCAATACTTTTCATCTTTAGACATGCCCCGTCAAACATAAACGTTTTACTTAAGATGATAGTACTAAAACGTAAGGTTTTAGAACTAAAACTTAATACTTTAGAACTACAATTTAATTTTTTAGAATTAAAGTTTAAAATTTTAGAAGTAAAATTTATGATTTTAAGAACTAAATCTTAATACTTTAAGACTTTTGAACTAAAATATAAGACTTTTGAACTAAAACAAAAGACTTTATAACTAAAACTTAAAATTTAATACTGTATACTTAAGTTTTAAGACTTAGAAAGTATGACTTAAAACTTTAGACACTATATCCCACATTTTGAACCATTCCTATGATTATATGAATCAGTTGCAGGTTATAACCTTAAAGGACATGGGTGGGGTTTTTTTATTTCTCGTAAAGTGTTTACATTTATTAACGTTTAACAAAATTCGGCAAAACAAAATATATTTCGAAAAACGAACGTAATTTGAAAGGAAAAACAATTTATGTAGCATTTAAAAAAATTAAAACAAATGAAATATAATGGATCGTGCATGATGCTACAAGAATACGGAAATTAATTTTTAGAAAAGTTTCAACATCCTGTTCTATTGTTAGCGTAAAATCTATTTTGGTTTGTTATGAATAATATGAAAAATGTAGTTCTGTCATAAATTTTAGTTTTATGATAGTGCATCGATTTGAACAGAATATTACTATTTTGATATTATTTTTTCACGAAATCTACCTTACATTTAGGTCAATTAAAAAAAGTATTTTACCAGCTTATCTTACGGTTATTTACGCTTGATTGAAGAGATGACAGCCTCTATGTAGACGTTAATCTTAAAAAAACACATTTCCTTAATCCTTAATGACCTTAGACTACATTCATCTTAACTACATTCTTATAGCAGAATAAAAGTTGCAAGAACGACAATGAAGCTTCAATGTTTAAATAATGCAACATACATAAAAAACATTTTTTGCTTTGGATATTCTCGCCAATAACGGAACACTGTAAAGTAGTTTTTTGAACTGTCAATGGGATTTCGTTAGCACTATACTCTTTCTTATATACATTTTTTATTGCGCTCTTTATTATATATAAAGAAATATATATTACTTTTGTACCAGATGGTGCATTAATAGTTACTATATATTTATATAACTATAAAACCAGTTCTTAAGTGTTTTATGATTACATCGCAATTTGTGCATTTTTATTGGATTAGATACTCGTACAATGTTTAAATAGAATTTTAAAAAATAACTTCATGAAAAGATTTGTAGTTTGGTTCCATAATTTTTTTTAACGATGGTAGTGTTTTTTATTTGCAAAACAATTTTTCAAAAGGTTAAAAATTGTCAAGATTAAGTTATATTTTCCGAGATACTTTATTTGAAATTAAATTTCCTCAATGTAATATATAAATCATGTTTTATACATCCTGAATGCTAAACGAGAAGCTCAAATCTTAGCAAGTGATTTCCATGTTTTCTTTCAATCACAGTTTTTTAACCAGATAAATTTTTTTTATTTAAAATGTTGATATATAGATGTCACTAGTACAAACGCAAAAACAAATAACTCTTTTCGTAATAAAAAGATACTATACATCATTTTTTGGATGACTCCTTTCGAAGACGTAAGTCTTTTTTTTATCAATACTGTTATCTGAAGTCAGTATTTCGAGCAAATGGTAAATATTTTAATGGTAACGACTCTAACGTTGATACCGATATTTTGGTCATGATCTTGGAAGCTTATTGAAGGACTGGCTAATTAAAAATGTGAAGAAGTTAGAAAAAATACTTTATTTTTAAGTTATGTTTTAACAATAAGTTAAAAAATCCATGTCGCTATTCGTGAGAACAAACAAACCTTTTAAGGTGAGGTATGATTAATTTCAATGTGGCCAAAATTGCCGCCAAAATTTGGTGACTTTTGCAGGATGAATTAACATAATTTGATCTTGAATATTTCTACGAAAAAACTGCAGCTTGCATCAACACATGTGTGTAGGTTGACCTCTATCTTGCACTGTATCCATCCCCATATTTGTAAACCTTGAAAATGATGGAATTTATTTACGATTTTCAAGTATTCGCTTGAATGAACTTAGAAAGTGAATCGTCTCAATTCCAACCACAACTGTTGAAAGATAACATTCTCTGCAACTATTGAAGGTGAAGGCCAACCCAATCATGCTGATCTGTTTCTAAAACTAAGTTAGAGATGCAAGACCATTTCCTTAAGTCGAATCCCGCATATTGGTATTTTGTTCTAATTTCATGTTTTAGTTTTAAAATACAGTCAATGAAATCACGTCAAAAATCATGTTTGATTTTATAGGCGGCTGTCGGATACTTTGTTATATTATCTATCGTACCGATAGAGCACCGACGCAATTTTATTAGTAACCATCATAAGTTTATACTGCTTTAGTATTGAACTCTCATTTTTACGCCATAAATCAGCTTATAATTTGCATTTTCATTATCAACTAAAACCGAACGAAATTGCCGATGCAAATCGTGGAACAATGTATTTCGCTTATTCGATTCCGAACGTAATTATACTTTTAAGGTGCATTACTCTTATTTATAGTTCGGAAGGTGTTATATTCCTTTTCTGTAGCATTTCGGCTCGAATATCAATATCGCCAGGGCATCTCGCGAGAACGCCTTTAACATGTTTAATCGATTTTTGTTCTGCACGGCCATTTTGTACATTTCACTATATATGAATTTGAGTTTTCATTCGCACCTTTATTAAAATCACCTATAATATAAAATTAAGCACACTTACTCTCTTTTTGCAGATTGTTGGTTGATACAAATTAAACAGCCACAATTCGCTCCAAATTTTTATATTCAAAATATTTTATTAGGAGTAATATTAATCTTCTAACTATATTTTTAGCGACGTTTGTATGTATGATTGTTTTTCCATAACGCAACAGATTGCTAGATCAAAATTATTTTTTTCAAACTAAAAAAAAAAGAAAATTGTGACAATTCAGTTTTGTTTTTAAACAAAAATTTAATCCGAATAGGGATTGACCCTTAGTATGTACAGAAAATGTATTGAATTGTTTATTGAATTCTCCTTTTGTCTTTTTGATGCGATCACTATGAAATCTCTTTGTGCACTTGTTTTATTTATATCTTCGTATTTTTTATCTATTGTTAAATCTGACAAGTACGAAGCTCTATTAAATTTTTTGTGGCTTAATTTAATGTGATAGCATGAAAGTTATAGGTTAGAAAGCATAGTTTAACTTTTCATTATAAGATGTTTCGTCAGAGCATAATTTCATTATTACAGTTTTCGACCAGAGAGGTTTCTGTTCTCGAGTAATTGAGAACTGGTAAAGTTTGTGGAAGGACATCTATAATTCAAAATAATAAGCTCACATAGTACATATGAAAATATGATATTCGCAGTTTGTTTTAAGAGCGTCAAGCAAATGTTCACAAATAACACTGGTAAATATAAATAATTTTTAAATTAAAAAACATTTAAATTGTTAATGCTTCAATTGCACCATCTATTTAATATTTTAATATTATTACAACCCAACATAACATCTTCATTTGACATTTGTTTACATACAATTTCGTAAACTTTTGATCGATTTTTACAAACTATAACGGAAGTAGAGCTTTTGATGTTACGTGTTTTGAAGAGTTCTTATATCTGTTAAACCAATAAATCTAAAATGTATCCAAAAAAATGTATGTTTTCATTTATAAATAATTACCAATCGGTTATGTGTACTATGCTCTATATACAAATCGCGTATGTCATATTTCTATTTGCAATATAAACTTCCAATTTCCCCCGCCAGATCTACGACCAGTTCACAATTGTTTTTAAAGTTTTACGGGGTTTTGTCCTCTACTGCTTTTACGCATATCTTACGAACGTTATAAAGCTGTGTCCCACCTTCCTAGATTTAAACGGCCAGTATTCAATATTTGTGGAGTAACGAAGCCTTCATTAGCGTTGGTCTAGCGTGTAAGAGGTGTTAATTTTTTGCTTATTTGTTCTGTTCTGTGAGTATGGCTGATTGTTTTACGTAGCATGCAACAGCTGAATTTGTGAGTCTGCCACTAACCTTAAGTACTCCTGAATCATCGATTAATGGTTGAGGATACTTAATTTAAATCGAAAAAATTTTAATTTAATTTAATTTTTAAAAAAAATTTAAGGTGAGGCAGAGTTAGTGCTAAAATTTGATATAGCGACTAAGGCTGTGTATTATATTCTAATGCATTTGATTGCATTTTTACATTTTGTGATTAATTGTTATCATTCAGTAGCTGTCTTGCCATTTTACTACAACTCAAAATACTGTAGTTTTTCCAGTTCATTTCGTCTGGAGGCGCAGCCGACTGAATTGTGTACATTTTACCATTCACATTTGCTTAGCAGGGCTTCTTAATAAAAAAAATATAAAATATTAATAAAAAATACGTTCATAATAAAAAAAAAATAAAAAACAAAACAAAACAATAACTACATATTTTGTTTTGCGATGAGTATTTTTGACTACAATTCAAGAGCTACTATGTTAAAATAATAAATTAGACCTTATCGTTTTCAACTTAGTAGTTTGTAAATTCTGTCTATTGCAACGACACTCTATATGTTTTTCTACGAATGCTGCATTAGAGATGGCGACAAGTGAATAATTATATTTTTTGAATGAAAGTAATTGTTTTGTTAAACCAAACCGATTAGTCTCGCCCGTTACGCGGTGACCCTCCGAGTTGCTGGAAACACAAAAGAATTTATCATAAATATTGGGTTCAATTTGTTTCGTGGACTTATTAATCATCATAATTTTCCTCTTGTATTCCAGTTTATAGTAGCTAATAATTTTCCACTTGTTCTTTGCAGTTGTAATTTTTCACATCCAGATGCATTCTTAAATCTTAAGTTTCGAGCATCGTGTCGTCGAGTGATACAGTTGGCTCAGTTTTTAGTCTATACTATATTCTGTCGAGCCAATTTGGTCTTTAATGTCACTGAATTCGGTGCGAAATTCTTTTACATTCTAAATTTGTGAATGCGAGAGCTTGCAAAAATCACATTGACTTAAGTAAATATATAAATGCTTATCCCCGACACGAAATAGTAACCGATATTGGAGAGAAGATGGTGCCAATCGCGCACATTCTGATTGTTCCCTTATTGTTGAAATATCCGCTTGGAAAACAGAAGGCACTCGTGTTAGACGTGTTGCTGTCAAATTGACCATGTGTTAATTTCAAAGGGACTGCTTCGGTTCTTGCTAAAAGAACCACAAAGCAAACTTGGAGGTGAAAATTCCGTAAAAGTAATAAAGCGCAATTCACGTAATTTCTTTAAAGAAGTCACCGGAGTGCAATTAGTTTTCAGATCAAGTCGTTTGTAAGGAACAATTCTATAATGATAACTTCACGTGCAGGTGTTAAATTTTCTATAACAAAAATCCATGTCCTGGCAACGTTAATCCGCAAACATTTTTTTCTAAATATATTCTAATTCTACCTCAGATGGTATTTTGTATTTCAATTTATGTATTTCAATTCCAAAAACATAAAAATTGATCCGTTTACGAATGTTTTGTCTTAAAAATTCTAAGAAACTCTAATGCGATACATATGGATCCAGTTCTACGAATGTTTCATTTAATAGGAAAACAGTAAATAACATTGAGTTAGAAGAAACGTTCTAAAAATGAAAAATAATTTTGGGGTAAACCATAATGCGCTTTGAAGGTTTCTCTATATTTAAGAAGCTTTGATTATTCTTTTGTTTATCTTGTTTTGTGTTTTTAAACACAGTTAAGCATCTTTAAGATAACAAAAGACTTTGTGGTATCCATCGGGAATTTAAAGTGGTTTAAATCTCCATCTCACGACTAAAGAGGTACAGTTTTAAACACTGATTAGCTCGGTAAGCTGTATATATAGAAAAATACAAAATTAAAACTTGGATTTTCTGATATCACATATCATCTTTACCAATACTATCACTTGTTTACTTTTGTCATAAAGTGAAAGCTCCACATTAACCACCCTATTAAATGTAGCATTTTGTTAGTCAAAATGATGTAGTCCTGATCCGTGATTGTTTTCATCTTGCCTTAATATATTGTGGCGATGATTTTACTTTCCTTTTCTTTGTGGTTCATCTTTGTCAGCATCTTCCATGTTTATTGTTTTTTTGCTAGGTGTTTTTATTAAAAAATCATCCTTTTCAATTTATTTTCCAGACTAATTTCTCTTTCGAGCTTCTTCACCCTTTTCAATTTATTTTCCAGACTAATTTCTCTTTCGAGCTTCTTCATCTGTGTGGTATTCGATGATATCCAAAATGTTGATGTGTCCACCATCTTGAATGATTTGTCTCAGATCTTCATTATCTCTCTTTAATAAGATAACTTTGTTCACCAGCTTTGACACCATTTTTCTATGGTTAAGAATTAAGAGTTAAGAGTTAAGAGTTAAGAGTTAAGAGTTAAGAGTTAAGAGTTAAGAGTTAAGAGTTAAGAGTTAAGAGTTAAGAGTTAAGAGTTAAGAGTTAAGAGTTAAGAGTTAAGAGTTAAGAGTTAAGAGTTAAGAGTTAAGAGTTAAGAGTTAAGAGTTAAGAGTTAAGAGTTAAGAGTTAAGAGTTAAGAGTTAAGAGTTAAGAGTTAAGAGTTAAGAGTTAAGAGTTAAGAGTTAAGAGTTAAGAGTTAAGAGTTAAGAGTTAAGAGTTAAGAGTTAAGAGTTAAGAGTTAAGAGTTAAGAGTTAAGAGTTAAGAGTTAAGAGTTAAGAGTTAAGAGTTAAGAGTTAAGAGTTAAGAGTTAAGAGTTAAGAGTTAAGAGTTAAGAGTTAAGAGTTAAGAGTTAAGAGTTAAGAGTTAAGAGTTAAGAGTTAAGAGTTAAGAGTTAAGAGTTAAGAGTTAAGAGTTAAGAGTTAAGAGTTAAGAGTTAAGAGTTAAGAGTTAAGAGTTAAGAGTTAAGAGTTAAGAGTTAAGAGTTAAGAGTTAAGAGTTAAGAGTTAAGAGTTAAGAGTTAAGAGTTAAGAGTTAAGAGTTAAGAGTTAAGAGTTAAGAATTAAGAATTAAGAGTTAAGTGTTAAGAGTTAAGAGTTAAGAGTTAAGAGTTAAGAGTTAAGAGTTAAGAGTTAAGAGTTAAGAGTTAAGAGTTAAGAGTTAAGAGTTAAGAGTTAAGAGTTAAGAGTTAAGAGTTAAGAGTTAAGAGTTAAGAGTTAAGAGTTAAGAGTTAAGAGTTAAGAGTTAAGAGTTAAGAGTTAAGAGCTAAGAGTTAAGAGTTAAGAGTTAAGGGTAAAGAGTAAAGTTAATTTTTCAGGACATTGATAAATCTAGCTGTCTTTAATATTTGCCTCTGCTCCTGGATATTAAATGAATCGTCGCACAATTTTTCTTGCTTTATGATATTTAGATTTAATATTTGGAGATGACAAGAATATAATCACTGTTCATGCCGGCACCTCCAAAGGATTGAATAGTCAGTAATGCTTGTGAAATTTCTCTTTGAAATTATAACATAATCGATTTGTTTTATAGTACTTTCATTATTCGATCTCCACGTTACTTTGTGAATTTTTTTATGAGCGTAGTATGTGCTTGAGATGACTACAGTACCAACTCTAAAAGAGTAATTTTTTCGTTTTCCAATGACGTTTTCAGACAAAGAAGAAATCATTGTTGTGATCTGTCTTGGTTTCATAGGCACCACTGCCTGGCTAATCTATGCTTTTCAAAACCAGCAAGTCCAGTAAGTAATTTTCCGTATATTTATATAGCGAGCATTTTAATCAGGACCGATGCTTCTTAACAAGGAAAAAGACGCTCGAATTTGTGGCCGCCTTTACCTAGGGTTTAGGTGCTACAAGTTTGACAATGGATATTTATTATCAGTAATATGACAACCTGCACTTACATGAAAAATAAATCATTCGTTTTCTTGTGAGACCCAGATTTCTAAACACTTTGTTCCCACATGAAATTTTAGCTTGTTCAAATCCGTTAACGAGTCTAATAATTTCTGGACAGACGGTTAATGCCCAACCCAGACCTTCACATGAGGGGTGGTGAAATTGTGTTCCAATTAAACAAATCATATCTTAGATAATTAAAATGGAATATTTTTATAATTTTTTCACCTGTACTATGAATCTTAATCTTCTCTATTAGGTAATTACGGCACCTCTACAATAATTAAACATCAGAACAAATAAAAATGTTAAATTGAGGTAGTTAACAGTTAAAAGCACGCACTGTGGCTGACAATTTGACTGTTTAATCCCTTTGATGCCCCCTTTAGCCAGAAAACCTTTAACCAATACATTTTTCGATAGTTTTTACAATAAATTTCACTACCCGTACTTTTGTTAAATTGCATCTAACATTTTTTTAAAAACTTCCTCTATAACTTTACTAAATTAAATTAACAATAAAAAATGTTTAAAAATTATCTATCCTCATCTGTCTTAATATGTTATACAAACATAACAACTTTTCAACTTACATAACGATATTAAAAAAATGTTTGTTTGAAAAAGTTTTTCCCTCATCATTCAACACAAACATAACAAAAGAAAATCAAAAACTCCCCAAGACGAGATATGGTGATGTCGACATAAAAGAAAAAAAATTACCAAAATTAATCAAAATTCAAATAAACACTGTAATCGAATCAAATAACTATATGGCCAGATGTACGTATATTTTGTTTTATTACTAACATAATAAAGTGTACTGGCCAGTCATCTGTCATTATCTTAGAACGTACGGCAGCTAAAAAGGTCAACGAGTTGATTTTAATGTGTATATTTACGTTTGGTACGTGCTCAAGATGATATTTTTTTAGTTTTGTATTTATTATAATTGACTTTGAAATTTTCCAACCAAACTGGAAAAATTGGGGAATGAAAATGGAAAACTGAAGAATTATTATGTTAGTTTATGGTTGTAAAGTTATGTTTAAATTTTTATACTGTTTTGGTCCATGGCACAGAATCATAATGTTTTGGTAATAAAATGGAAAATATTTTGATAAATTTAAAATAGAATCTTTTTTAGCATTGACCACGTCAAAAGATATTTGATAACAATTTTCCAGTCGTTTACTAATATTTGGGTCACTGTTTAGCTCATAAAACATATATAATATGCAGTAAAACTAATTTGGCCATATAGAGCACTGGTTTGTTATATTTAGTTAGACGATAGAATTAAATCAGGCTTGTTTACGGTACAAACATATCATGAATGGCTTCAGAAGTTTAGTTTTTCCGTTTGTCTCTTTTTATAAAAAAGACCTGCCCATATCTGCTTAGTTAATTGTTTTTATCAGGATGTATTCTGATATGGATGGAGCTTCATTTACATACCAATTTACTTTCTTGCAACAACCATTTCATGAATTACTTTTGCTACTTACTTTTGCTTTTTTTTGTAATGTTTAATAATTATTGGGGCCATCAAATCTGTAAGAAGTTGTATAAAATAGTAGGCTATGCGAACGGAAATATCGAAAAATATAATTAAGGAATCACGAAGTCAATCACTAAATGGATTAAGTTAACACCTATGTGAAAAATGCTGGATTAAAAATTACGTAGGGGTGATTAGGTTTTGTGAAATTTTTAAACCAATTGTATGAGGAACTGCCCTCAAGCAGTACACACGATCTGGATAATCTCCAGATTTAGCCCCCTCGGATTAATTTTTGTTTTCAAACTTGAAAAAATGCTGTAATTTCCGGCCAATAATTTCAAAAATTTCAACCTCGATCTATGTTTTGTGATCAACTTTAAACATGCTACTTCATTAACCAAATCAAAAATGCCTAACTATATGTTTACTTTCGTTTTTCATCTTCAGTGGTCCTAACTTAAGTCAAAATGTACTGTCGTGGAAGATAATTTGGTTAATAATTCTTTACTCCAAAAGAGAGGCAAACAAGAAGCATACATAGGAATCAGAGTAGCAAGATTAGAATAGATTTATAATCGACCAGACAAAAATCTACGCAGTTTCAAAATATTTTTTTTTGTCACGAAAGAACTGATAGAAACTATCTCAAAAATTTAAAATCGAAATTCCTTTAATGATAGATCCTTCAGTACTGCAATTTTAAATTTTTTTTCTGTCAATGTTGCTTAGAAATTGACCAACTTTTTGGTATAGAGGACAGTTTTAAATAAAATAAAGTATTTCTAACCGAATTTTGTCTAAATATCTACACACTTTCAAACAGTTCAAAAACAAAATTACACCAAATAAAAAAAAATAAAAAACAACAACAAAAATACTTAAAAACGTAGAAGGCGAAAATTATTTGGACCAAAAAAACTTTTATTTCAAAATTACCTCATGAATCAGCGAAAGACCTGTATGTAATTAAAAATCATGATTTAGGCCCGTTGCACGTTTCAGCTAAGCTAACCGATGAAAATATGTCTACATAGTTTTGTATAGCTAGCTTAGTTTATAACGTTGACCATTTCAACTATACCATCGCTCACATAAACATGGATGCAATTGATGCATATTCAATATTAAAAACAAAATTAGATTGTATTTTAATATAGGAGGCTTAGATTTAATATAAAAATTTTTAATGTAAGGATGAACGATATCGCTGACATTAGTAAGGTAAATACAATTCGAGCTAAGTTAGTTTTCAACGCTCGAAACAAAAAATATATCTCGCATAGCTTAGCTCAAGTGTGTAACTTTTCATTTAAATACGTGATATACAACTATAGGTTTGCCACCCGTCCTTCTCTGAGAAGGACAGTTCTCCTTTTGTAAAAAATTACCTCTATCCTCCATAAACACAAAAATGTCCTCTACCAAAACAATAAATATCATATTTTGTAGAGTGCAATCCTGGAATGTAAATAACAACGGAGAAGTACTGGAAAAAAACGACAGTACAGTGGTAAACTTGAACGAGTTTGGACGGTCGAATGGTTATGTTAAAAGAAAACTAATAATAATAAAAAAGAAAACAGGAGCGAAAAAAATGTGAGTAGATTATCAGCTCGTAAACGCTATCCCCGTTATCGATAACGGGATAACGGGATTTATTTAATTGGTGAGTCTTTTAAATTAATAACCGATTATGCGTCATTACAAACTTGTTCAATGATGTTCAAAAATGTAATATCAAGAATTTCAAGATGGTGGCTTAAATTAACAGATTACGATTTTGTCATGGAATATTGACCAGGAGTACAAATTAAGCCGAACTACAAACGATGCAGAAGAACTGAAACATTCGGCCAGTTTAGATGTTTATAAAATAATGAATAGGGAACACAATTGTCTTGTTGGTATGCAGCTATTGGATGAAGATCTTAGAGAAATATTTGTTACGTTGAAACGGCTACCTCAGATTGCAGAATAACGACAGATACACTACGATTATTTGGCGGATCAAGGCCACTTTTTCATAATGCTGACAAAGCATGTATAAATTGGTCGTTCCTATAGAATATTCAAGTGGAGTAATCAAGTCAGTGAAATGATCAAGTAGAGTTTAGAAGACTTAAAAGATGCTCCAGAGAAATTTGTTACTTTCAAGAATGAGAATTTATGGAAGCTATATATGGCAGCTTGCATATAGTGGGGATATACGAAAACACTATCGGAGCTTAAAGTATAGGAGAATTACATCCGATCAATAAGATACCAATACCGTTCCATACCGTGCGCATATCAATCACTTTAGACTATTTCCAATAAGTACGAAAGGAAACGAATATAAAATAGTAGCTAAAGATGCATTCATATCTATTTGCATTTTACGCAATTACTGCAACAAATCATGTATCATAAGCTCGTGTTGCCTTATGCAACAAATCATAGCTCGCCTTTACAGACGAAAATCCAATTGCTGAATTCAACGAACTAAAAGAGTTTCGAAACAAATAAAAGCCTGGAATGTAATATTTACATCGTATAGAAACCAGTTTTTTTGTTACCAAGTTCGCCAGTTACATAGATTACGTCATAGATTAAAAATTTAATTTTTCATAAGTTCTTGGATCTCTTAAATCTCAAAATGGTATTTAACTATATATAGGGTTTTCAAAATCAAGGTTATAACAAAAATTGTTATTGATGAACGGATTTTTGAGGAAAATTGTATCTGGACTTAATTTTGATGAACTTTTTGAAATTTTTTTATTTTTTATTTTTTTTAATTTAAATAAATTTACTTTATTTATTTTATTTTATTACAATCTAGTCTCCTGGACTAATGAGCAATTTGTTTCTGACTTAATTTACTAAGATAATTTTATCTATGACTCCATCCATTGGCGGTTCACAGTTTCTGGTAAGTTGTTGGTTATACCACATCGTTATTGTGGATCTAAATCAGCAAGCCGCTGTTTGCATTAACAATTAAACCAGTTCAAAGGGTTTGGTTCTTTTCAATCTGCGTATAATATTGGTGTTGGTTAACAGGTGAATTGCCTCTATATTCACATGTTGCTGGAGTCTTTCTTCGTGTTTTCTTGCATTTTTTTTCAATTGTAACGGGATCCACTTTAAGGTCTCTATGTAGATCACTATTCCTGACGTACCAAGGTGCATCGACGATGTTCCTTAGTACCCTGTTCTGAAACCTTTGAATGATATTGACGTTACTGGGTTTTGTACAACCCCAGAGTTCAATACCATAAGTCCATATTGGTTTCAGTATTTGCTTATAAAGTAGCAGCTTATTGTATGATGATAGAGAAGAGTGTCTGCCTATCAGCCAAAGCATTTTTCTATATTTTAGTTTTAGTTCTTCATTTTTCTTTTTGACGTGGACCTTTCATCTAAGTTTAGCATCCAGGGTCATGCCTAGACACTTAGCTGTGTTCGCATACGGTATTATTTCTCGATTTATTGAAACAGGTATATGTTCAACTCGTTTGTTGGTAAAATTTATGTGAACTGATTTAGTTTCATTTAGCTTAAATCGCCATCTTTTAGTCCATTTATATACTTCGGAGATAGCTGATTGTAATTTTTGTGTTGAGTCTTCGCTGCTTTTTCCAACAGCTAGGATCGCAGAGTCATCAGCAAAAGTCGCCACTGTGTTGTTTTCTAATTCAGGTAGATCATACGTGTGTAGTAAATATAAAATCGGTCCTAATACACTGCCCTGCGGTACACCTGCTTTTATTTCTTTTAATTCAGAATAAGTTTCAGCAAATTTAATTCTAAAGAATCTATCTTTCAAGTATGATTCCAGTATTTTAGCGAATTGCATTGGTAAGAGGTTTCATAACTTATGATTAAGTTCTTCATGCCAAACCTTGTTAAAAGCTTGCGCCATGTCTAAAACTATCGTGGAGCAGACCTTTTTCTCTTCAAGTGCTTTCTAAATTATATTGATTACTCTGTGTACTTGTTGTATTGTTGAGTGTTGACGACGAAATACGAGCTGATGATTTGGAATTAAGTTATTCCTTTCGATTATTGGATTAAACCTTTTAATCAGTAGTTTCTCAAAGAGTTTAGACATAACTGGCAACAACGAAATTGGTCTATAAGATGAAGTTTCATATGGTGGTTTTCCAGGTTTTGATATCATTATTACTTCTGCAATTTTCCACAAACTTGGCACAAATTTGATTATAAATGCTGCATTGATAAGATAAGTAAGCTTAACTAGGGCCTTCCTTGGTAGTTCTTTTAAAATTTCTATAGTAATAAGATCTTAACCAGGAGCTTTTTTCGAATTCATATTGAATTTTATCTCATGCATGACTTCTTTTGGTGAAGTCAATAGAATTTCTTCACTTTCTTTTTCAGATTCCAATGTTATTATTTGAGATTCTAAAGTTTGATCATCATGTGGATGGAATATTTTTTCGAGGTGCTCCGCAAAACATTGAACTTTATCTTCGTTATTTCGAGCCCATTTCCCCCTTCTATTCTTATTGGAGGGTTCTGCATTGTTGGTCTTTTAATGTTTTTGGTTGCTTTCCAAAGTGAATAATCAGTCCTGCTATCATTAGTTAGTTTTTTTAGACAGTTACTGATTGATTCATCTTTTACTTTTTGGATTTCCCTTTTTAACTGTGGGGTTAAATTGTTTAATTTAGTTTTATATTGAGGAGCTCTTGTTTGCTGTCATATTCTTCTCGCTCTTCTTTTTTCTGCCAATAGTTCTCTAATTTCTTTAGTGTAGTTGTTTCCTTTTATTTTATATTTAATTGTTGGGGTACTTTCCCAGGCTGATTGTTGTATATCATTTACAAATTTTTCGTTTTCTAATTGCTCCTCGCTTTATAATGGAACCTTTAGGTTAATTTTTTCTTCTAAGGACTGCCTAAAGTATTTCCAACAAGTGCGTTTATTTATTAGGCTTGGATTTCTTTCTTTTTGAATTATTTTTTCGCTTAATGTCAAAAGTATAGCAGAATGGTCCAAGTTTAGGTCTCGACTTTCGTCTACTTGTATATAGTTCATTGATATATTTTTGATTATAAAAAATCAATTAAGTCTAGTATTTTGTTTTGATCTGTAGGCCAATAGGTTGGTTTTCCAGTGGATAAGGTTTCACTACCGCATTTTCTGACAGCTTTAAGCAGTTCTTTATCGTTAGTCGTTGTTAGCCTAGAACCCCAATGGACATTTTTTGCATTAAAATCTTCTCTAATTATGTATATTTTGCCTAGTTTACCGAAGAATTCGAGATAATCTTTTTCTTTTAGCGCGTGTTTCGGAGGGTAGTAAACAATAACAACACTAACATAATTATTTTTCGTTTTGACGTAAACATCAGTTGCTTGTATTTAAACTGTTTCATATTTCAGCTCTTCGTAATGGTGGATAATATTTTTAATTATAACAACGCTACCTCCTTTAGCAGTGTTTTCTGGGTGATTGGTTTTATATACTTGATAATTTTCAAATTTAATATTTGATTGTCTAGTAAAGTGAGTTTCCGTGATAAGACATATGGCAATTTTTTCTATTTCCAAGACCACCTGCAATTCTTGTTGATGTTGCATTAGTCCATTGGCATTCTTTTTGAAAATGCATGCTTAATCGAAAAAAAAACTTGTATAAATTTGAAATAATAAAAAAAAAAACTTTAACTGTCCTTCTCTTGCATTTTTAAAAGGTGGCAACCCTATATACAACCTATTAGCTATAACATATTTCAGATAGCTTAGCTTTGTTGAAATGTGCAACGGGCCTGCTACTTATTGATTAATTTCAGTTGAACTCGATTTGACACCAAAAAAAAAACAATTATGTAATTTTTTTTTTGTTTTTTTTGTATATGTCTATGCCATCTGTTATGGCGCCGAAGCACACCCAACTCTTCAATGGGTCCTTTTTAACGTCCTACCTTACGCCGTCGCCAGCCTAATAGAGGACGCACCAATAAAGGTTCACCTTGAATATATTCTGCACATTGCATTGCTCAAAGCCAGTCTATACTGGCATGGACAATGGTTCGGCTCATTGATTTTGCACTTCAATAGGGGGTCATAGTTGTGTTCATCGTCATCACCGATCGAAATCAGATGATGAAAAATCCATTTTGCAAGCCTCTCCTATTGGGATTTGAATCCGGTACCTCCCGACCCAGACACCACAGCTTTAACCACTGCGCCATTTGCTCGGTAACCATTATGTAAGTTTTAGAGGTTTTATTTTAAACTTAAACCTGAAAAAACCTCAACCATTCATTTACTTGCAAATCTAGTGCTGGAAAAAAAACAAACAGTTTTCAATATTTAAAGGTTTTAAACTTACCATACTTTACCTACCATAAAATATCCAATTCTAAATTGCGTATCTCATTTGTCACATCCCCAAAAATTAAATTAAAAGTCCCACATTACTATATTTAGTTAATAAATTTATTTTATTTTACATTTTAATTATTTTAATTCATATATTTCTCAATCACAATGGTTTTTACTTCTTACGAACTAGGAAATTATTTAACATTTAAAAAGTTTTTATTTAATTTATTTAATATTATTAATATATACAGGGTGAGTCACTTAGAAGAAGAATTAAAGATGTAATGAACTTTTTAAGATTATTTCAATGTTATCTTATTTTTAAAATAGAAACGTTGGTTATACGAGTTACGGCTAACATATTGAATATGTAGGCATCATTGTAACTATTTAATGGATTTGGATAAATAACTACTTCTATTATTTAATTCCAATGATCTAATTCGCTGACATAAAAATTGACTCTTTTAAGCCAAAAGCGCAATAACTTTTTCAGTATACGAATAGTAAATTTACTGTAAAAGAAAATACTCGGTAAACCATGACTACTCAGAAAAATATTTTGGTTTTTGAATTAAGAAAAATTTGATTCAAAATATCCATCAGCCGTGCATTGATAATTGCAGTTGTTTTTAGTTTGCGTTAATCGTTTTATCGCTATTGTCAACTAACTTCAATTATTCGATTGTGTCATGAAAAATAAATTTATTGTTGGTAAACAAATTAAAATTATTTTAATTTATGATTTATGTAAAAGAAATATTAAAACTGATTTAAAATTAAATGCCAGATAATTTTACGATAAATTAAAAGGTAATCCAATTTTTGGAAAACAAAAGCCTTCACCATAAAAAAAAATCATGAAAAAAGTGAGTACACTAATTTATACTTCTTGTGCTAGTGCAGTTCTTCAAATAAACGTGTTTAGAAAATTAATAAGAGAAAAATTTCACTCCCGTCATATTTCCTTTTGTATTACAAATTTGGCGTTGGAGAAAACAATGGTCTGAGTGTCGATTTTGTACGGAAAATGACAGCGTGAGGTGAGCAAACCGGAAAAATATAGTAGTAGTAGTTTTATTAGTATTGGTTTACTTGAGCACATGTGCGTTATCTTGTTTATATATTTTTGTATTTGATATTTCAAAAACAAAATAATGTTTAGTGTTCATCGATAATGAATGGCGTATGATTATGTTTCTTTTTCAGTTTAAATAAAAATGTGAATAAAATATTATGACGACTCACTAACTATTATTAACCTATTAATAATAATTAATACCTATTTAATAAATCTAACCTATTATATCTCAAACATACTACAACTTTTTTTAAACGTCATAAAATTGTTAACAAAAAATCAAATATTTAAAAAAAATTGTATAAAAAAATTATTATAAAAAAAAAAATATTAATAATAAATTTTAAAAATTTGATTACACCGCTAAAAAGCTAGCGAATAGGTGAGGTGAGCTGGACGTCAGCATCATAAAAATTTAACCGGTTCAACCGGAACCCTATATTTTCATACTTGCCTTCATAAAAATGACATACAAAATGCACAGACACATGAGAAAAAAAAATACAATACAAATATAAATTTGTATGCTATACACTGTATATATACACAAAATATTGCTCACCTCACCAGCTCACGCTGTCAATTTTCGTACAAAATCGACACTCTGGTAAAACACAACCAAAATTTCGAGACAATTTGAATGTTAAAAATTTCAAAACGTTCTTTAGTGATCGAATTCGCATAAAATGAACATGATTGTAGAATAATGTAAAACAATTCGTTAATTAATGGCATCTTGCCATTCTGCTGACTTTCATAAATAGGTAAAGTTTATGAAAAATGTTAGATTTTCAAATTTGTTTATTTAATAATGTAGCGGAATTTTTAGTAAAAAGTTAAGGTTTGCATTCAAAAAATAATAAAACATTTAAATATCCTTTTAATTTTCCTTTTTAAACCAGAAATAATTTGTATATAAAGGTCGGGCAAAGTATCCTGTTGTCTCACTCTAAGTGACTCAATCTGCATATGTATGTTATATATATATATATATATATATATATATATATATATATATATATATATATATATATACAGGGTGAGTTATAAAAAAACTGGGTGTTACCTCTGGAACGATGCTAGATAGGAGAAAAATTCATAAAATGAAAATCAGTGAGGGTTGCAGAGTACGGTTTAGTAGTGAGCTCATTTTCCATTGAAATTCATTTGTTCTGGAGAGTTAGACTAAACTTAGCTTTTACCGAATTAGAACTTTTACTTTTATGTGTAATTTTGGAGTAAAGAATTAAAAGTAAATTAAAAATAATCATAATGTAGATGGTTTCAGAGATATGATAAAACATTGATATTCAGCAAATGCTTAAGAATATTTTATAAGCAGCCATCTAAAAAACAAAACAACAAATTGGCTGCAATCAAAGAAGTTTATAATCAGCAAGAAATATATAAAACAGCGCTTGCAGCTTAAACTTTTAAATGTAGCTGCTTTTGGTGGAGAATTTAATTTTTGATTACAATTATGTGCAAGTGGCAGAATTTTATAATTATATCTTATTTAATCCAAAAGTGCATTCAAAAGAATATAGGTTCTAATTAAATTCTAATTTTATATTTAAACTGCAAAATAAATGAATTTCAAGAAAATTTAAGATATCCAAGATCCCGTGACACTCACTGAGTTACATTTTTCATATCTATAGCACCGGTATTGAGATAAAGCTCTTTCATTTAGTGAAAAAACTTCCACTTAATATATTATATATATATATATATATATATATATATATATATATATATATATATATATATATATATATATATATATATATATATATATATATACATATATATATATATATATATATATATATATATATATATATATATATATATATATATATATATATATATATATATATATATATATATATATATATATATATATATATATATATATATAGGTATCTTTTAGTGTTTAGTTAAGTTTCTAAAACTAATTTAATTAATTTAGTTTTGTTACCATACTTTAATATTATTTATAATTGAATTAGTTTAATTTATTTAAATTCAAAATAAATTTTTAAATTGTATGGGCAATTTTTTTCTTTTTAAACTTTTTTAATTTTTACAAACAACATATTGTATCAGATGAAAAAAATGAAAATCGTTATCAATTAATTTAAACAATTTTCATTTTTGCAATTTAATTTACAATTTTGGATTTACAAAAAAAAAAAAATTGATTTTGATTTAGTTTAATTATAAATAATGTAAATAATATTTTTTTTTAATTTTACAATTTTAATTTGAATTTAAATTATTATTTTGTTTGTTTGATGTTGACAAAATTAGAGTCAAACAAAATTTACAAACTCGGAATAAATAAATTAAAATGCAATAATTAGAGAGTTAATTAATGTTTTGTATGCGATTACACTGTGGTTGGTGAGAACTTGAATGTTATGAAAAGAACTAATAGACCAACAAGACATCCCAAGAATTCCACTATATTATTTTTTAATTTTCACAAAAGAGGACTAAACGGTTCGATCGCTTGGCAGCATACAAGCATACATTCTAATATATGTTTCAATTTTAGGACTCCAAGTAAAGTCTCTAAAAAGCACTCGTTAAAATCAAATCTTGGTCATAAAATAATATCATTTTGAACTTGTTGGTCTCCAAGAAATTCGAAAGTCATAAAGAAAAGTCGATGATCTTATACTTATGACTCTCCACTTTTGTTTTTTACTTTAGCTTTGGAAATAGCATGGACAACAAATGAGGTAAAATTTAATTACAGCCCACTTCATTTTAATAAGTTGTTTATAAAATGATGTGCCAAAACATTATTTTCACAAATAACAGATTTTGAATTGTGTTATTTTTATTTCTATAATGATGCTATTTTATTTATAATTAATTAAAAATATTAATAATATTTTTGTATAACACCAGCCCAAGTATATTATATGTAATACAAATGAAAACAATTCAAAATCGGTTGTTTACGAAAACAGTATTTGACAATTAAATTTATAAACGAAAAATTTATAATTTTGAAATGTAATTAACTTCATTCTATTTTCTCATGAGGGAAAAGTTAAAAGTTTGTTGAATTTTTTGAATGAGTCACAACTCATAACATAACAACATTTTTTTATTCAAATTATTTTCCATAAAATCCTGTAAAAGTTTTTTTCATTGGGGTTGCTCTGTAAGCTACTGTAAGTTTTCTGAACAATTTTTATTTAAAAATATTGTTTTAACTCCCGAAAATAACTTTTCGATAGCGCATGATGGCTACTGAATTCTTTCGTTTTAAAAACATCAACCCTAAAATATTGACACACCTGCGTAAGTCGCCTATCCTGAAGTTAAATTGATCATGTGACAAATTTTAAGGGACGGCTGCAAGTCAGACAATTACAATTTTTTCAACCAAACAGTAAAATTTATGGTTTGATTTGGAATTCCTGCGGGAATACTTAATCATAAAGTATACTAATTTTATGCCAGGCATATTAAATATATTGACTGAAATTTCCCCTCTCACTGCCAGAACTATTCACAAAAATTTCCGGGATTGGTGGTGACGTTCAACACAACCATGACCGTTTAAGACTAAAGCATCTATTAGTAGATAGCAAATTAACATGTTTTTGTAACATGCGTGTTCAGACCAGAACCAGGTGGCTGGTAAATATAAAATCAAAGAATCAAGATCTCGAAGCTCGATTGAGAAATCAAGGAACTTGAGTTTATTAAAATTTCAAAGAGTTCCTCAAAAATTTAATACAGAATAAATAAATGCACAATTTTATAACGTGAAAATTGGCAATATTCATGTTGTATAGCCGTAGTGGGCTAAAAAAGTTAAAGCTGTTAAATTAAAGTTTTGTTCCTTATATATCTCAAAGTCCTTAAAAAAATATAGAAAATTTACAAAACTGTCACTAAACCTTTAGCAGTGAAAAGAAACTAAATTAAGATTAACCTCACGGTTGTGGTGTTGAATAACTGGGTATATTGTACAGGTGGTAAATTAAATGAAATCCGTCAACAGTTTGAACACTAAAACGGAACTCCGACAGAATCGAGGGCATGGGTCCTAGGACAGATAACAAGAATTTGAATACAAATAGTTCAATTTATTTTATCACTTGCTAGCCAACTTTACACTTTTGCCCGCAAGTAAACGGTTGAAAACTTTGTTTCTCCAACAATGAATTGCTTACAGTGTTGTCAAACTTAACTAATGTTTGTCAGCTATAGAATCATGTATGCAACTTGCTTAGTTTTAGTGGCCTAACAGACCTTTTTCAAAAATAGAGTATTACAAAATGCCTGTAAGCCATTATTTAGATATTTGGATCACTTGTTTCTACCAGTAATCGATTTCACTAGCGGCATTCTAAATTAGATTTTATGATTCGGCTCCCAAAAGAGTAAGCGGCTATGTAGAATAACAGACAAAATAAATAATGAATTTAGTCATCCCTACAGCATTCACATTTCTATATCGAAATAACTAAACATTTAATTAACTCTTTACAAAAAATAAATAAATAAATTAGGTGCTCGCGAATTGTATATATAAATTACAAACAAAAAAATAATTAATTTATTTTATTTTATTATTTTTAATTAATCAAAATAATTATTAAATTCGTTTACCATTTAAATTGTCCCGATCTAAAATTTCTGTTTGTGGATCACAATCATCGTCCACCCCATTCCCATTTAATGTGCCACCACCATTTGGTATTATAGATGTTATTGTTGTCTCGTGTATTCTGCCAAAATAAACATAAATAAATAAATAAATAAAAAATTATTTATAAGATAATTAACGAAGTATAAATTTAGAAATAACAGAAACGAATTAATATGCTTTAAGATTTTTTCAGGCCATTGCTGGTCCGTACTGCAACCTGAGCAACAACTAAATAGTGATTGTCGTCTTGTTTGAAATTATAAAACTCTACGTACAAATTTAGTTACAACCCATCAGGTTTAGCACACAGAAGGCAAAAATGTACTGGTCACGTACCCCCCTACTACAGAGACTAAGATAATTTACGATAGGAAAAATAATATATTAAGCTGGATACTAAATTAAGAATTCGAAAACATAAATCAGACATAAGAAATGTAATGTTATGGTATTAAAGATTTTCTTGGAAAATTTACTAGACACTCAAAGAACATAAGCAAAAAAATACTTGTGAGCTTTCACATTTTTTATTTTATTTTATCTTCCAATGTGAAATCTAAATAAAAAAAATCTTTGAATTCGTTTCGAGCTCTTGTCCGACGAAGCCATTTTTTGTAAGGACATTTTGCCAACCAATAAAATTGGGTATTAACGAAATATTCGTTAATTCTGGGTTGCCAAACAATTTATTACAAACGTTATAAATTGTGTAAGCATAGCTTTAGAATGTATTTTTTTAACGTACATAATTTTAAAACTATCGTCGCATAAGAACAAAAACCTCGATTAATTGCAATACATTGTCTAGACGGATGTAGCGAGGCTATATAGTCACGTGTCATCATTATTACGACTTTCGATTAAATGCTACTAGGTTATTCATAAATTGTTTAGGATACACTGCCAATTATTTGGTGAATTATTTTCAAATTGAGTGGTCGTCAAATTAAAAAGGCCTTGCGTAAGGCTATTCCAGTTTAATGTTGCTAGTAATCGTTTTATGATCAGACGTTTGGTCATATTCGCAAAGCTATTGAGCAAAGTTTATAACAAACTGACAATTATTGTGTTTCAGATGACAATTCTAGGTTTACGACTTTTGTAATGAAACATCTATGAAGAGGCAGAGGTACGTTTTAGTTGGTAGCTTACCGCTTACAAATAACGGACCAATAATGATGGTTCTTTTGAGTAGCAGAATTTCCATTTGCTGTATCAACGGAATTAGTCTGGCTCGGTTTACACTGCCATAAACATTTGACAGACCTTCTTACATATTTTACACCATCTATTGGTCAATATTCTTGCCAATCCGCTGCTAATGTTTTCGTCCAATGTGTTCGACCGCAAACATTCTTTCTGTACTTTTCGGATGATAGTATAAAGAGCTCGTTCCAACTCTTTGAGTTTAATCGATCTACTAAATTTAAATTTTGAGTGTACTTTGAATCGTAGCATGTAGTTTACAGACTACCTCATCAAGGTAAAACTTGATTTCAATTAAAATGTTGTTATCGTGTCACATGACACTATGTTGACAGTTTAACATTTTAGATACGTTTTGACATATATTGGTAACGCTTCACGTAGAGTTGGCCCAAACAAAGTCTCTTGTTGCAAGAATGTAGAGCCATAGAGCCACATATCGGAATTTAAAACCTTTTCTGGCATTATTCCTTGTGATAACAAGTCCTTCTTTTCAAAAGGATTCCTTTTTGATAAATACCAATTGCAACCTCGGTCCCACGATTGCAAAATCATATTTTAAAAAACTGGTCATACCCACTATCATTATTGAGATTAGAGACTTTTTGCGTCAGGTTTTGACCAATTCATCGAAAACTACACGTAATTTCGATGATAAGCTTTCAGGCTTTATTACGGAATGCTGTAGAAGGTAAAAATTTGGCATTGTGGGCTAATGTGATTTATTTCTCAATAAACCCTGCATAACTGGTTGATTATTCTTGTGACTTGTAGAGTCGTCTTTCCAGATTATAAAATCAGCGTGTAGCAAAACATTTTGAATGGCACAAAAGTCACTGGATCTAATGAGAAAAGAAGTTGTACACTAAATCTTCCCGAACTGTGAGGAGTAGTGAATTCAGTGAAATGACTTCCACGTTCAGAGAACCAAAACTTTCAAAGAACTCAGTAAATAATTTCACTGTGACCCATAATCCAGCAGGTCTCTCACAATCATAGGACATTTAACTTGTTAAGGTCATTCACTTGTGCCATGGCTAAATAGACAACTAACGATAACTGTATCATGGAGACAGCAGCATCAAGCGAATATGACCTAATCGCAGTTACCACGCTATTTTGTGGCAACAATAATTGAGACATAACTTGCCTTTAGTCACGAAATTGTGACGTTGACCAAATGTATGACCTTAGAGTGCAAACAGTAATAACTAGCTTTTGTGGTAGCAAATAATAATGCAGTTAGGTAACTGTAGCGATGAGTAGACCCCAAAAACGGCTATGCCACATCAGATGTTGGTTGTGCAGACTTCAGTTGATTCTCCAACTGGTGTGCACGGTAGGTAGTGCATCTAAAAAAAAGACACAAGTCGTCATCTTAAAAGTGCCAATATTCCAAATATTCACTACTGAAAGTAGGTTGCTCGAGAATTGGATCTTGGCACTCATTAATGGTAGTAATTTGGCTTGAATAGACTTTTACCTGTCTACTTGTGGCTTTCAAAGTGTTTCCTTCAATCTATCTATAGTTTCTCCTCTAGCTTTAACACTACGTTAATATCTCAATGGGTGTCGATGTGTTCCTGAACAATTTGTGACAATAGGTCTGTGTTCATAACCTTATACGGAGGCAGCATTCTTTTTTTAACCAGCCAGCTTTTATTAACTTAATCATGCATTTGCTTAATCAGAATTGGATCTGCTAAATTGCATCATACCGAGCAATTGGTGCAGTGATTAAAACTGCCGTGTTTGGGACGGGAGGTACCGGGTTCAAACACCAGCGGGAGAGGGTTGCAAAAAGGATTTTCCATCACCTGATTACGATCGATGATGATGATGAACACAACTATGACCCTTGTTGGAGTACAGATCCGCATGGGCCGAACCATCGTCCATGTAAGTATAGGCTGGCTAGAGCAATGCAATGCACAGATGGATTTAAAAGTGATGCTGTATTTGTGCGATATCGATTTGGGCTAGTGACAACGTAAGACAGGAGGTTAAAAAATTAACCGCAAAGGAGAGCTTCCAGAAAAGATTGCAGGGTTTAAACACAAAAAAAATTGGATCTTGCTATGAGTATCCATAAAGGTTTCATATCGGTCCAATTTATCGATGAAATTTGCTATGAACTGCTTGAACAACGTACGGGAATAACGCAATACACCAGATCTTATACCAATTAGTACCTTCTAGTCTCCAACCACATCAATTAAATGTTGATGCGTCGACAGGAATTTTAATTAATTCTAGTTGAGAAGTGGATTGTGATTGTATGGAACTGAACTTTAATAAAAACATTTTGCCAATGAAACGAAGTGGTGTGATTGAATTTTTATATTGCAAATCCATATCAAGAAAACAGGAGTAAAATAATATAATCATCGAACTGATATCATATAGCATGAATTATAGCTATATACAAACTTAAAACTTTGTTAAACTGATAACACAAACAAAAACTTTTACAAAACGAAAAAATTTCTTTCACGTTACATTACAACAACTTTTTGCAAAGTAGAAAAGGATACGACAAAGTTTTTTAGATTCGGTTTGTGAATATTTCTTAACTTCGTTTAATCATATTTTTGTGGGGTGATGTTTATTTGAATAATTTGATTTATCTTTTGAGACGATTAGCAGATGCATTTTTTTGCGTTTTTATGCTCAGTTGTGTTTTTGTAACCTGCATAAATGGAAATCATTGGAATTAATAATTGGGATGGGTAACAAAAAAAAAAAAAAAAAAAAAAAACTAAAATTATATTCCCAAATCCAAGAAGCCTAAATACAAAATTCATGATTAATGGTTGTTTAAAGTTTCAAGGTTTATTTCAAAAAGTATTTGGTATCGATTCTAAATGGTGGGAGAAACATGGATTCATTACAACAAACCAGTAATCTTGTGCTAAATTTATTTATTGTTGTAGGAAATCGATGCCGTAACGGAGACAATCGATGTTGGACACAATTACGGACCCAATTGAAATTCAATGGGAATGTTGTTATTAGAAATACTGTTTTAATTATGCTTTAGTCCCTATATATTTAAGCAATCAATTGCTTCTTCTGATCCTATATGCCTAAATATATTTATCTGCTGTTATATCCGTTCTAAAAATTTTGTTAAAAATGCGCAATGAAAAAAGTTTTGGCATATTAATTTAATAGAGCGTCAATCTATTGCTCAACATTTTCAGAATCCATTTAAAATAACTCGTTTTATTGTCCAACAAGTTTTCTAGCCCATAAACAAAACGAAGTCAATAAAACAATTGGAAGATAAGGAAAGACAATTTTAGCCAATCGGATAATTATTAAGTACATACCATCTGTCGCCACTTAATGCCGTATATTCAAGATGATATCTTAGTTAAGAAGTAAATAAGCTTAAGTAAGCGGGAAAATATACCAACAAATTACTTTGTCACTCTAAAAGTGAAACCCTACATATAAAATTAGCTTTTAATGTAATTTTTAAAACCAACATCCAAATGTAGGAGATATATAGGCCTAGGTTTAAACCTTTCCTCTTTCATTGGAGACTATTTGATGCTGTCTTTCTTGTAATGGCCAATAATCTTGCCTTAAGGTAATGAATATTATCTGTAGATCTGCATGTAAATGATTTATGTAGAAATAGTTAAGCAAGATAAATGTGAAAACGTGTTCAAATAGTAACAGAATAGGATGTTTGGTATTGTAGAGAATCACAGAGAGTTGAAGACGCCCATCAACTTTAAGTCTGGCAACGTAAATTGTGCAAATAATAGATATGACATAACATTTTAAAAATAAATGAAATTATTTTTTGTTTGGTTCCGTTGTAGTAGTATGCTTTAGTTTTCGTATTTTTCCACATCAAACCAGGATACTTTGAAATTCCAGGAATCTTCATGCATTAACAAATAATCAGAGTAAATGAATTCACTCGTCTTTTGAGTCGATAGTATGAGCTTTCAGACTGCCTGGAAAGTTATACGGATTTATATGTTAGTTTTAAACATAAACAATAACATCAACTATTCCAGTGTATAGAAGATATTGTGTATAGTAGAAATCAAAATGCCAATTGAACAAAAAATTTATGGACTGCAGCATCATTATACTGGATGAATGGTTTTTTCCTTGCAACGGGTTCTTGCGTGTGACAAGATTATTAACTTTAACTTTGCCACAAAAAACACAATGAGACTATTGACGAAAGCTCCTAAGGTGGTTAAAAAACCCATGAAAATTATAATGGAAGGCACACCAGGCCTGTATTGATACTGCTCAAACTGTTTGAGTGATCCATACTGTAAATTAGATAACTAAATCAGGAGATTTTATCCACACAGCAAAACTAACTTCACCTGTAAAAGTGAAAGAACGCCAAATCAAACCGTCGAAATCAAAAGCTTTTTTTGAGAAACCATCTAAACCATCAATAGTAGTCCCTCAATTCATTTTTGAAAAATGAGGAAATAGTAAAACAAAAAAAACTGTTAACTACGGTCAGCAAAACAAGCCATAAAAAATAGAAACATCGCACGAATCAACCTTAACCTCATCTAACAAAATTCCTACAGTAACTCCTGAGAAAACTCTTCACATACCAGAAACATCTGTCAGAAGTGATTTTGACCAACCTACTTACCATTAGTATGGACGTGGTTAAAACCGACAAGGTTATTTATTAGTAGAACTGACACTTACCGATGAGCCTTACCGCCTCAGTGTTGAAGATGAGTATTTTGGGTCAATGTTAAACTTTAAATCTTGGCCAATTGGACTTTTTATTAAAGAATTCCAGTATAAACAAAAAACATCTTTTTTATGGAATACCTTGACAACCAATGTAACAACATAAATAACGGCTTTATTTATTGTTTTTGCTCGGTATAAAACGTCGGAAAACGTAGCCTTAAATCAAAAAATAATATTAAGTGGGGCTTGTCCCATTTATTACAAAATGTCATCGAAAGCTTCTGCGCTGTTTATACAAATCAATGTGTCTGGCAAGGATCAAGGCTTTCAACGAATCTTGAGGCGAACAGATTCAACACAACCCATGAAAAGCTACACGTTTAAAACTGTCACTTATGGAACTGCTTTGGTAACCTAATTGGCTACAAAAACATTAAAACAGTTAGCCATGGATACATTTTCAAGATATTTAATTGGCTCAAAGATCGTTCAAAACGATTTTTATGTATAGATGATCTATTTTTTGGAGTTAACACTGTAGCAGATGTGAAAATTGCACAAAAAGAATTTCTAAATCTTCTTTTGAGTGGAGGATTTAACCTGAGGAATTGAATAAGCAACAACATGAGTATATTAAAAGATGTGCCGGAGATAATAAAAGAAACTGGCCTATACAGGATAAAATTTAATGAAACAATTAAGACTCTAAGACTGCTCTGGAATTCTGCAACAAATACATTTAAATTTCTGTTTTTTGCAAGAAACCAAATCAACAATATGCACACGAACAATCTTATCAGATGCAGCTAGGCTTTTTGACCCGCTAGGATGGTAAGCACTAGTAGTTATTCAAGTGAAAATCTCGCTTCAAAATTTACGGGCTTCTGGTGTAGGCTGAGATGAAGAACTCGTTCAAAATATGAAGAAAGATGGTTAAACTACAAGCAAGTGCACCGGAGAGAAGCATATTTGAACTATAGGCTTCTAATTCCTCCCTCAAACGACCCAGGTAAAGATGGATTCTTAAACCCAGCACATTTCACGATTAGAACATAGGCTAAGATGGTTGCTAGAAGACCCTAACCTTCCAGTGGGAAAATTAGTGATCCTCAAATACGATCATCAATACTTCCCACGCCACTGACCAGAATCATCGAACTACACTCTGGACAAGATGAACTCGCCAGAGTAGTCTCCATTAAGTATAAAGATGCCACTGAAAAAAGAAATATCACCAAAATATATATCGCCTATCCATAACTAACGATTCAGAAGGGCACAAGAACCTACATCACCAGAATCGTGACTGTATTCGTTCAACAACAACTAAGGATGGAAACGATACACACCAGCAACTAACAAAAGAGCTAGACAAGGTTATGCTACCCACAACAAGTGTACCTGAAAATAAATCACTGTCTGCTGATACCAGACAGCACGCTGAGAAGAACAACCAAAGTCTAAGACGGGTCCTCCATATAGGCAAGCGTAGAGTGGAGGCAGAGCAAATTATCTAGCTTTAGCTGTACTGTTAATATGCCGCATGTTTTGCACAGGTCCAGACCAATGTCATCCCGTTCAATCACACGAAAGGTATATATTTTGAGAATATAGGCAAGCTGGAAGTGGAGGTTAGTAATCTACTACAGTAAGATGAGTTATTGGGAAGAGAAAGAAGGTTTTAAAGAAGCTCATGTCGAACTGAAAGCAGCTTTCAAGGAATTGTCTAACTTAATATGCAACATAATCCTTTAACAACTTCAGTGGAAACTCAATAACTTATTTGCATACAACGAGCTCTTACTAACAAGCAACAAGGAATGACGGCTAGTAAAACGAGGAGTAGAAGATACAATTGGTCTCATGTCTGTGTGTTTGGAATTCTTACCCAGCGCAAAGCTGATCAATATGAAGTTCATTGAGAATTTTAACAATAACGAGAATCATCTAATGGTACTCAAAAGAAACCAAACATCAATATTTGACAAGACAATTCTAACCTAACAGTGACATCGTTGAACAATCTAATTAAGGATCAACAGAAAATTAAACGAGAATTAAACAAGTATCGAACATACGAAGATAGAGCCCGCTCAATATTAATGAGCACGATAGAATTGACTTTAACATTAAACAAGGTCTTCTTGATATTGTTCACTATGTTTACAACATAGCATTTTGCATCCATCAATTCTTGCGCCGTCACAATTAAAGGACCAACTACAAGGTTTCCTCTAACTAATACCAGCTTCATTGACCATTCCTGGCCACGATATTCATAACCTCCTACACATATATCAAGTTGTTAGTCGTTATACCTGTTCCTGACATAAATCGCAATGCTACTCAGACACACATCACTACCCCGACAAAATATATAGCAGTAGACAATCACCGAGAACATTTTGCAACTCTAACAACAGAAGTAGTAAATCGTTGTTAAGTATTCCAGCCTACGCAATTTCTATGTGAGGTATCACCAATCTACAACGCAATGAATGATAAAACTATTTCCGAAATAGCAATATTACAGCGGAAATCAACAATTGATACAGCATGCAATATTAAAGAAGTAAATTTAACTAACCATTGGTGTTGCTCCCAATCAATGGATTTAGGTAGTTCCTAATGAGATGATAGTTAACGTCATATGTGGGTCTAACATCGAATCACACAAATTTCACGGTTCTGGGTTAGGAAAAATTAATGTCGGTTGTAAACTAAGAGACCTTTACATCATCGAAGTTGGTGCTGCTTATAACATCATCGGTCAATCATATCAGAAATCACTGAATATAAACGGAGCGACAATCTTATAGGAATTCAGAGTACGAGTACAAATCAGAACAACAATAAATGAGAGTTCCTATTTAGTGCCATCTGTGCATCTTTACAGATTTCGATTCAGGGCTCAACGTCAACCATCAACTCATCGGGTTTGAAACTCATTCATGAATTAAATATATGGCTGCTTCAAGCTAGCATTTTTGTTAAGCCGGGCTTTTAAGCTGAAAAAACGTTTTTTCAGCATTGACGTACTAAAATTCGATGCTCGTTTTAGTAATGGACGTGAATCAATAATTTTGCTTTCTAAATCGCAAACAATCGGTTCGTTGAAATACTTCTCACAGTTTTCCTTTTCAGGAGTAAAACAGTTGTGAGGAAGTTCACTTGTTTTCACTTGTTTACTATGCAAGAGTGCATCGCAATTGAAATATTCTAGTTTTAATAAACACTAGTATTGAATGAATGGCCTGATCTTAAATAATTGGAACATATTTTCAGTCTAGTGATTTCCTGATTTTTATCAGCTACTGAGCAACATCAAAATTTACGACATCGTTATATTAAATGGTTGGATCATAATAATTGCACTTCAATATCGATGACATTTTGAATGATGATTCAGACGCTTGACGACGACTCGCTTGAGAGTAATTTTTTGATTGAATTGTGTTTCCACCTTCAAACTATTATGACTTTCTTCTAAATTATGGCATTTTCGATTCAAACATTTTCATACCTCTAACATCGTCATAGTTGAGAGAGTCTGTCAAATGAGGTAAATGATAGTAGGTGAGAATTAAAAGCTGTACCTTAAATAGTACCGAAATTACAAATTAAATTGGGGGCTGGCAAAAGAGCATTCCATGGATTAGGTAATCATTAGCAACCTAGGTAACACGTGCGGAGATTATTTTAACAAAAGTTTTTTGGAATTAAATTTTATGAAATACATTTCAATAGAACAACTGTGGGTATGGAAATTCTAAAAACTGATAGAAAAATACAAAGCTCATTTTCCTGTAAACTTTTTCTGTATTTCGAAAATTTTATTAAATTATTTTTTCTATTAAAACTAATAATCTTTATTAAAATATTTTAATGATTTTGAAATAATACATTGTTATGGGTATTATAAAAATGATTTATTTTTATGGTTTCCATTACAATTTTAAATGTTACCAGATTGTTGAATTACTAATTCGTGCTCATAGTTACAGTGGAAAAACAAACTTTGTGCGAAGGAGAGATATATTATTGAGGAATGTCGATTTTTCCTGTTTTTTCCAATGTAGAATAAAATAAATAGGGCCATGTGGTCGATTAACCTCCACTTTACTAAAGTAATCAGAGCTTCAGTAATCTCTAGTTTGTTATTGCAATGTAACAATTATAGTTTTTGTATAAATTGAAAGGTCGTATTATCTAGAACTGGTTTTTGGATTAACTTCGTTGATATATTTTTTGCGCTCATTACAAACAAAATAGTCAATTTTAATGATGCAATTTATTTTTGATGCTGTAATGAACTTCACCCAAGCACGGTTGCATATTTTTTAAGAATACTACAGTAGTTAAAATTTGGATGCATCATTATAATGTTACATTCAATCAACAACTTTACCATTAAAAAACTAAATAGCTAAAGTTACACTATTTTGGGAGTGATTCACACGGCCCATGTATATATAGAGCCCATGTTCGTACGAAAAACAGAAGCATAAAGCATTCATTTTTTATACCGACTATAGTGAAGAGCTGATGGCTTTTACTAATTTATGATCTTTTGGTAGTGAAAAAAGCCGCACCTCTCTATTAATGAAGGACATGGTTGATGCAGAGGTCGATCGACTACCAAAATGGAAAGTTTTATTGTCAATAAACATTTCTGACTGGGCTCCTCTAATAGTTCCCGTACGTGAGAATAACAGATCAATCAGAGTCTGTGGTGTTTATATAAGTCAACTCTGAATAAGGTATTGAACTCTAATTGCTTTTAGATCCCTGCCAGAAGCACGCTATACTTTCGTTACTTGCTGAAAGTAAAATCTTTACCAAACTGATCTTAGTTTAAGCTTACCAATAATTTTCTATTAAGATTCCGCACTTATTAAGATAACTCTATTTCCACCATAATGATGGATTTTCTAGACTTCAATGTCATTTTCCAAGGCAAGGAAATCAATAACCTACCACTTGAAATAGTAAAAGGTCATCGTTTGCACTGCTAGGTATCTACAGTGTGTCGTCAACAGTATGTAAATCTCACAAATACAATAAAGACAGGAATTTACCACCTATTCTCCAAAATGTTAGGTTCATATAAAGGTCTATGCGTATCACTTTAAATCAACGACACTGTCTGTCCGAATAGATTTGTGGTGACTATAAGTCAACCCTGATTAGAGCCACGAAACCTAATTGTTTCCAGATTTGTGCCACCAGCTGGCTATATTAGTCAGTTGCTGGAGGTAACCTCTTTGCCAAACTTGGTTTAGGCTTACCGACAATTTTCTGTTAATGAAAAATCCTCACTCATCCAGATGGACCTATAAGGGAACATTCCGAGTGACCAGGCTAAAATTTGAATTTGCATTCGCTCCTGGAATCTTCCAGAACTTTATTGAGAATCTGCTGATAAGAAATTTTTGAAGTTTTTACGTATTTTGACGGCATCATGATCACTGGATCAGATGAACGAGAGCTAGCCGGCTTTTTAGATGAAGTTTTAAGATAACTGTCTTATAGTAGACAACCAGTGAAAATAACCGAAGACTACCAGTCCGAAGAATTACAGGGTGGCTGAGACCAAGTGTTACCAAATGAAAACGCTGTAATTTTTTTAATTTTGATTATTTTTTATTGAAATTTCGTGGAATATGTTGAAAACATTACATTTTATGAAAAACATGTTACTGCTCGATAATGACCTCCTTTGGCTCGGATTATTTGATTCAGTCTTCCATAGAAAGCATTGCATGCTGACCGAACGTGGGCTTGCGGAATTTTATTCCATTCTCGAACAAGAGCTGACTTCAATGCATCAACATTTTCGTATTTTTTAGTGGACACCTTACTCTGAAAAATGGACCATATGGAGAAATTCATGGGAATCAAGTCTGGTGAATATGGTGGCCATTCTTTCGACAAAATCAGCCGCGGAACGCAATTTTGTAAAAATTGCTGCGTCGCTCGAGCTTTGTGTGATGGTGCCGAGTCCTGTTGGAATGTCTAACGGTTCATACTAAAGTGTTTACGTGCCCAAGGTAGCAAAGCATCGTTTAGAATCTTTTGGCGGTACACTTCTAGGTTTACCTTGACTCCATGTTCGATGAAAACCAGAGGAGTGCGTCCATCTGCAGTAACTGCAGCCCAAATATGGTAGCTCTTGTGTCCAAATTATCGTTGGACTTGTGCTCTAACCAAACACGATCATTTTGTTTATTCACAAACTGTTGAATGGTGAAATTTTCTCATCAGAAAAGACAATTTTTGGAATCACGTTCGGCCAAGGCCTTCAATTCTCGTGTTCTTTCAAGCCTAACTTTTTTTATGCCTCCGTAAGATCTTGAACTTTTTGTATCTTGTAGGGCTTCAAGTGTAGTTCATTTTTTCAATATGGTTTGAATGCTGTATCGTGAAACATGTAGACGTGCGGCTAATTGATTGGCACTTTGACGAGGATTTCATTGGATTCGTTTCTTCACCTTTCGTATCATTTCTTTTGATGTTGCTGTCTTTTTAGGACCGCCTCTGTTGCGTTTAGCGATGCTACCAGTTTCGTTGTATCGAGTTATGGTTCGATACACAAACATTTTATTGACATTCAAATGCTGACGAACTATTGCTGTTTGTGAATTTCCACCCAAATACAGTGCAATTACACTTTTACGTTTGAATTCCATTACGATTTTTTTATTAAGATATTAATTTAGAACAATTGTTTGTTGACCACATGTAAACAACTAACCAAACTTCAATCTGTCAAAAAATTGACGCGCGAAAATGACAACTACACAAATGACAGCAGAGTGAAGTCAGTAACATTTGGTCTCAGCCACCCTGTATTAATGTTATAAGAGATATCGTCACACGTTCATGACGCAATAAAAATTGCAACATTCATTTTAAAAACACAGACCCTTTTCAAATTCCAAATTGGGCATTTAGTAAGTGGGCATATAATTTTGATCGGACAGATGTTATCCTATCGAACAATTGAAAAGCATTCATCCCGCAGGAGTTTCATTTATTTTAAGATGACGAGTATTCATCATACTCGTGTGGCATCACTTCTCTCAGTTTTTGACGAGCAGGCCTAAATGGATACCACGCCTAAATATCCATTTATTCGAGCAATAATTGATAGTCACACGCGACCACTATCATATAGTTCGTATAGAAATAGAATCAAAATCTTCTACTGTCTGGTTATCATTGGCAGGGTTCATTTCCACACAAGAATCACCTGAGACTTTTCCGAATGCAGACCAAAAATATGGTTAACAACCAACAACATCCAAAAAAATGAGTAGGGCACACTTCCAAGTTCATCCAATTTTTTCACGCTGGACATTAAGGGGTGAACTGTATGTACAAATGAATAATATAGTAACAAACAACATTGTCACCAGACATCATCGTAACCTGTATAAAAATGTTCCGTATGTGCATAAATTTATATAATCACACACAATAAATGATGTGCGGGATAAACTTTGAGAAGTAAAGTCAGTATTATCGTTTACCTGAAAATGATCCAGAAATGTGTTTCGGACCACGAAGTTTCATCTAAGAACTAGTGAACAAATTGATACGATACGACTTATTAACAAAATAATAAAAGCTTTTAGAATCCACCTTGAAACAGTCATATAATGCGTATAACCCTGCGGTATTAAAATAAAAAATGAAAATAAATCCACTTAACTATACAATTTATTGTATTTATCCAACTTAAGACATTCCAATTTTCAATCCACTTCAAATTGTATTTCATAAACATAATCATTTTGTTGTTGTTTGTGCTTTCTGTTTTTGAAAGCTTTCAACCAATTTATAACCCTTAACCAATAAAATATAAAGTAAACAATTCTAAAATAAAAATCAATTTACTTATTCTTCTAAGCATGTCTCAGACGTATATGACACGAGTACATTGACTTTTCGATACGTATATTTACAAAAAAACAAAAAAAAATATTTCGAGCTTAAAGCATTTTGTTTTGACGTACGATAAAATTAAAAGCTTAACGTATAAATATTTAAAATTTTTGTGATTCAACACCAACCAACCTTCGAATGGTACTTTGAGCACATATTCTTCTCGATGGATATCGTCGTGTACTTGTCAGTGATGTGTCACGATTTGCCAAATGGTCACCGTGTCGCCGTGAACTAGATGAATTTTGACATAGAAGATACCTAGAAATGAAAACAAAAATTATAATTAAATTCGACCAATATGGATTGACCTAAATATTTTTTGTATAAATTTAATTCAATCATGTCAAAGATGTTCGAAATACCAATAACAGATTTCAACCTTGTAATTTTAGGCTATAGAATCATAATGGAAAATTATTTAAAATAATTCTGTGTCAATTTTCCTAAAATTATGGAAATTATTGAATGTTGATTAATGTTTTGGCTGACTTCTAAATTATGTAAGCCATTACTGGCCTATTCACAGCACAAAATATTTTGATATTATTCTATACAGTCCGAAATTTAATGACGTTCTCAGAGATAACTTCACTGGTTTAGTGAAGTCCTACAAGAAAAAAAGATTATGAAAGAGTTTAAAGGATACAAAGCTCGCTTGGACTTCTTTAACGCGTCATATGATTTCCCTCCAACTACATGGGCTACATATATTTAAAAATAAAACCAAAACATTTTTTCCAAGACAACCAACATGTTTTGGACTCTCACTCTCTATTTCTAATATGTAAATTATATATTAAGTCAATATAAGAAATGTTAATTTTTAGGAAACTTCTTGTATTACCATCGCCATATAACATCATCATTAAAATCAATTTCCATCAATTAATCAAGTTATAGGTTACGCACTTGTCAAAAAAAAAATGAAAATTCTGTTTTCTATTTAAATTAATTAATTGATTTTTTGGGGAGAAGTTCTTAGCAACATAACTCTTCGATGAGTTAACATAATATTTTTTTTTTGCTTTTATGACAAAATTAATTATGAAAATGTTTTTTTTTTATTTAATGATTGAACGTACATTAGGGATGACTAACTGACAGCACAGTCAATATTGTAAACGAGCAAAAATTGTGTTAATTGATTGAATTTAAATTAAATTAATTCGGTTGAATGAATTTTTACTGTTAAATACTGTGTTGTAATGAATATGAAACGGTTGTTTTCTACACAGGAGTTATTCGTTTAACGTGGTCTCATTTGGAAATTATAATTTTATAAATAATTCTTTATTCGTAAATATAATAATCGAGTTCACATCAAGTTACAAATTTCATGACTTAGACTGTGTCCGAAACCCATGATAAATATCTCTGAATGTACATTTATGACAATTATTTGAAAAATATTCCCCTATACATTCTAAATTTTTTATTACACTGTCCGTAAAGTATAATAATTGTTTGAAATTGTTTTTTCCCCTCCTCATATATTTTTAAATTCAATTTTTGTGAATCATTAAAACTATAAAGATAAATTATATTAGTAAATTGCACACATTTATTGTCATAGCAACGAAAACATTCAAATTTTTCTTTGAGAGATTTCGATTTTTGAAAGGTACTATTACAAAACCAAGTAGGGGAACATATAAATTTTGTTGTATATATCCGAGTGTGCTACGTGAAGAATTTGGCTTTTGTTATAGAATATTTTGGTATTTGTCAAAAATTATCATAGCAATTGACCGTGATAATTTGTATTATCAAATAAAATGTCATACATTTATTTTCACTAATATTTATTATGGATTTCGGACGCAGTCTAAAAAGAACTAGATAAAAGTATTTTGTAATGAAATTTTACCTATTTACAAGTTATTGGTTGTATTTTACGAGGTTTATAATTCCCATAAACACGAAAATAAATTAACTAAATTTAAAACTTGAATTTATAATAATAATCTACTTTTTTTGATAAACACTAGTTTCTACCAAATTTGAATGTATAAGCTTTTAATATTTTAAAATAATGCGCAGCTTGAAAATTTTGAATTTAACTGATCTGGAAAAAAGATTAAATTGAAACTATGAAATTAATTGTTAAAAAAATAGATTATTTGAAAGTTTGTTGAAACGTATTTTTGTAACGAGCTTTTATACATTGCGATCTCTAAGTTAAAACATTCAAGCTAGATTTTTTTCAAAGTATACTAAAGTCTTATTCTATGTCTAAAAATCTGTCTCGAATTTTTGTTCAAACTTTTATTTTAACATTTTTATACTTTTATTGAGCTTTCAAAAATTTGAAGATCATATTTAAAACTATAGATAGTTTTTTATACTTTTAAAATAATAATATTTTCTTCTTTATTTTTCCAGCAAGGTATCATAAACTGCAAACATCAATCGGTAAGTTTTTAAATTTTTTTAATATCGGTTAATTGTGAAGCTTTCTGATTTAACTATATTTCGACTAACTTTTTATGATTTGAATGAACTTGTAAGTTTTCAAGGTAAAGAATAGTAACTTGTTTTATGTGTGAAAAAACCTTTTGTAATGAAAAATGCAATACTTGTGAATTGTGCTTTTGATACTAAGGCAAAACACCGTCAATAAAAATTACTTCAACTAAAGGTTTGTGTTGAATCTTTCCAAAATTGAAAACTCGCTAAAAACATATTTGTTGTAAGATTTTTTGTCAGCTTTGTTTAGAAAATCTTTAATGAAGAGTTCATTTGATTATATTTGTTTAAACATTATCTAAATTACATTAAATAAATTGCGCTTTTGGTTAAACTTCGTAAGATTTAACAACAATTGTATTATATTAAACAGCTTGAATGCGCTTTTTGAGCTTTTTAAATAATAAACCTGTTTATTCAGGTTACTATAGTTTGAACTATGCTGTTCCTTTATTATTTTTCAATAACAACTGTTATTATTATTATTATTATTACTTTTATTAGGAAAAATCAAATTTGGTTAAAATATCAAAAAGTCTATGCCATAAATCACATAATCAAAGCACTCCAATTTACTTTTGTATTGCCTCATTATTGTATTGCTGAAAAACCCCGAAAAACGAACTGTTGCAAGGGAACTGCAACCGTTCTTTTCTTTAGCTGTGTAAGAGTACCATATAGATGAAGAAGAACTAGCTGGGGAAACGGAGTTTGTAAGAGTTATAAATCGTAGGAACAAACGGAAACGAAATAATACTCCATCTCTGCCTCAATTACAACTGAATGTTCCATAGGTTATAATAAAAAAGCCACAAAAACTAGCTCAACCCCCACCAATAGTCACAAATGAAATCAAAGATTATGACTTACTATATGAAAAAATAAAAACAATAACTGCAACAGATCAGTTTAACGAAAAGGTGATGAATAGAAATAACATCAAAATAAACTTGAAAGATAGTGAATGTTACCGACAAGTAACAAAAATGCTTAATGAAGGAAAGCACTATTGGCACACGTTTGAAAACAAACAAACTAGACCAATCAGAGTGATGGCTAAAAACCTTCATTTCACATGTAAAATAGAAAAGATAATTGATGACTTAAAAGCTCAGGGATTTAAAGCTGTTGATGCATCAATTCAATTAAAAAAACGGGATAAAACACCTCTAAATATATTTATGTTGACCTTCGATGCCGATGAGATAATCGAAAAAATATATCAAATTAAGTACATCTTAGGATGCAAAGTGATTATACAGCCTTTAAGAAGGTCTAAGCTTATACCACAATGTCATCAATGCCAAGCGTATGAGCATACACAAAAGTACTGCAATAAGGAACCAAGATATGTCAAATGTACTGGAAAACATCATACAAGAGATTGCGTACTACCAAAAAATGGGCAGGCTAAATGCGTTCACTGTGGAGAAAATCATCCCGCTAACTATAGAGGATGCAGTGTTGCTAGTGAATTGCAAAGCATCAAGTTTAAATGAATGAATGAAAAAAATTCAAATTTAAGTAGAAAACCAACCATTCGAAAAAACAAGCCCGAAGTAATAGGACGAAAAGTATCGGAAATTCCTCGGGAAGAAATGAGCAATTTGACTTACGCTCAAGTATTAAGGAGTAAAGTAAATCAAAGAGAAACTACCCAAAGTGAGGATATTAGTCAAACTCTGAAATTGATATTAAGTAAACTTAATACGTTTGATGAGCGATTACACATACTAGAGTATAGAGCTAAGGGAGCTATCCCTAAACAGAAAAATGGCCAATGACCTTAGAATTATATGCTGGAATGCCAATGGACTAATGCAACATCAACAAGAATTGCAGGTGGTCTTGGAAATAGAAAAAATCGACATATGTCTTATCATGGAAACTCACTTTACTAGACAATCAAATATTAAATTTAAAAACTATCAAGTATATAAAACCAATTACCCAGAAAATGTTCATTGGGTTCTAGGCTAACAACGACTAAAGGTAAAGAACTGCTTAAAGCTGTCAGAAAATACGGTAGGGAAACCTTGTCAACTGGAAAACCAACCTACTGGCCTACAGATCAAAACAAAATACTAGACTTAATTGTTTTTTTTATAATCAAAAATATATCAGTGAACTATAAACAAGTAGATGAAAGTCGAGACCTAAACTCGGACCATTCTCTTATACTTTTGACATTAAGCGAAAAAATTATTCAAAAAGAAAGAAATCCATGCCTAATAAATAAACACACTTGTTGGGAATACTTTAGGCAGTCCTTAGAAGCAAAAATTAACCTAAAGGTTCCATTAAAAAGCGAGTAGCAAATAGAAAACGAAGTTCAAAAATGTGTAAATGATATACAACAATCAGCCTGTAAAAGAACCCCAAAAATTAAATATAAAATAAAAGGAAACAACTACTCTAAAGAAATTAGAGAACTCTTGACAGAAAAAAGAAGAGCGAGAAGAATATGGCAGCAAACAAGAGCTCCTCAATATAAAACTAAATTAAACAATTTAACCCAACAGTTAAGAAGGGAAATCCAAAAAGTAAAAGAATCGGTAACTGTCTAAAAAACTAACTAATGATAGCAGGACTGGGTATTTACTTTGGAAAGCAACCAAAAAAATTAAAAGACCAACAATGCAGAACCCTCCAATAAGAATAGAAGGAGGGAAATGGGCTCGTAATAACGAAGATAAAGTTCAATGTTTTGCGGAGCACCTCGAAAAAATAATCCAACCACATGATGATCAAACTTTAGAATCTCAAATAATAACGGTGGAATCTGAAAAAGAAAGTGAAGAAATTCTATTGACTTCACCAAAAGAAGTATGAGATAAAATGCTCCTGGTTATAATCTTATTACTATAGAAATTTTAAAAGAACTACCAAGGAAGGCTCTAGTTAAGCTTACTTATTTTATCAATGCAGCATTTATAATCAAATTTGTGCCCAGTTTGTGGAAGATTGCAAAAGCAATAATGATATCAAAACCTGGGAAACCACCATATGAAACTTCACCTTATAGACCAATTTCGTTGTTGCCAGTTATGTCTAAACTCTTTGAGAAACTACTGATTAAAAGGTTAAATCCGATAATCGAAAGGAATAACTTAATCCCAAATCATCAGTACGTATTTCGTCATCAACACTCAACAATACAACAAGTACACAGAGTAATCAATGTAATTGAGAAAGCACTTGAAGCGAAAAATGTCTGCTCCACGATATTTTTAGACGTGGCGCAAGCTTTTGACAAGGTTTGGCATGAAAGACTTAATCATAAGTTAAGGAACCTCTTACCAATGCAATTCGCTAAAATACTGGAATCATACTTGAAAAATAGATTCTTTAGAATTAAATTTGCTGAAATTTATTCTGAATTAAAAAAAATAAAAGCAGGAGTACCGCAGGGCAGTGTATTAGGACCGATTTTATATTTACTATACACGTATGATCTACCTGAATTAGAAAACAACACAGTGGCGACTTTTACTGATGACTCTGCGATCCTAGCTGTTGGAAAAAGCAACGAAGACTCAACAAAAAAATTACAATCAGCTATCTCCGAAGTATATAAATGGACTAAAAGATGGCGATTTAAGCTAAATGAAACTAAATCAGTTCACATAAATTTTACCAACAAACGAGTTGAGCATATACCTGTTTCAATAAATCGAGAAATAATACCGTATAATACCGTAGCGAACACAGCTAAGTATCTAGGCATGACCCTGGGTGCTAAATTTAGATGGAAGGTCCACGTCAAAAAGAAAAATGAAGAAATAAAACTAAAATATAGAAAAATGCGTTGGCTGATAGGCAGACTCTCTTCTCTATCATCATACAATAAGCTGCTACATTATAAGCAAATACTGAAACCAATATGGACTTATGGTATTGAACTTTGGGGTTGTACAAAACCCAGCAACGTCAATATCATTCAAGGGTTTCAGTACTAAGGAACATCGTCGATGCACCTTGGTACGTCAGGAATATTGATCTACATAGAGACCTTAAAGTGGACCCCGTTTCAATTGAAATCAAAAAAAAGGCAAGGAAACACGAAGAAAGACTCCATCAACATGTGAATATAGAGGCAATTCAGCTGTTAACCAACACCAATATTATACGCAGATTAAAAAGAACCAAATCCTTTGAACTGGTTTAATTGTTAATGCAAACAGCGGATTGCTGATTTAGATCCACAATAACGATTTGGTATAAACAATAACTTACCAGAAACTGTGAAACGCCAATAGGTGGAGTCATAGATATAATTATCTTTGTAAATTAAGTCAGAAACAAATTGCTCATTAGTCCAGCAGACTAGATTGTAATAAAATAAAATAAATAAACTCAATTTATTTAAAATAAAAAAAAATTATTGTATTGCAGTAATGCTTGGTGGTTCATATTTCAAGCACAAAATAAGATAAATAAAATAAAAGCTTTATTAAGTTAATATTTTTCGTCAATTCTGCAAAAATTATTACTTTCGATAATAGTTGACTCGTTTACTAGATTACGATGAGTTGTAGTACTTTTGTCTTCTTCTTCATGCTCTATACTAATATTTCAGTACATTTTTGTATGTAATAGTGTATGCAGTATCCGTTAGCAATAATCATTCTTTATTTTTATTTAAAAAAATGTTCATTTGAGAAGGCTAATGGCGGATAGAAAAAAATTGTCTGGGACACAAAATAAAAAAAGTTAGGCAAAAAACCAACAAAAAAAGCAAGCAGGAGCATTTTGAAAGGATCTTTTTAGTAGCAAGCACCTCAAGATGATAATCGAAATAAAGGAATTCGAAAGGGACAGGAATGGAAATCTGACAATACCAAGGTAGGGATTCTAATCGCATTTCATGTCTCGAGACATGAAAAACTGAGGAGAGTTGCGTATACATACACTGTGTATACTATACTTTTTGTAAATGTGTTCTGTTAAAAATTTTGATTGTAAAGGAGACTTCATTCATTTTGAATGGTGTATATCAAAAATACATATTTTGAACGTGTTCCGGATGAAACGGTTCAACTTTTTGGTGCGCACCATCGCTAACGGGACATTATCACATGCTATTTAGATAGAGAGTTGTCAATTGTCATTCAATTTGTTGTGTATTAAAATTAAAATGAAATTGTTTAAAATAGACGCCGTGCCATTTTTATTCTAAAAGTTTTGTTTTGTTCTGTAATTTGTACCCATTATACACAATTTTAATTTAATTTTAATACACAACAAAAAAAATTTAAATACAAGTGGCATGGCATTTATTATGAAAAATTTCAATTTAATTTTAATAAACATCTAAACACAGCAAGATCTTTCGAAACACTTTGAGAATACGAACAAATAGCACAGTGAGTGTCCATTATAAAATAAAATTGAAAAAAACAAATGACACAGCGTCTATCATAAAATATAAAAATACAATCCACCACAGCAAGACAAAATTTACGAATTACATATAAAAATCGAGAATTGTCATAACATTGACATTTCTTTTTTTGTAATGCTGTTGAACATTTATTACTTCTACTAATACTTTCCAGTGACAATTACAAACGAGAAATAATCAGGGATTGTTGTTATTGAATTTTTACAAGCTAGTGCAAAATATTGAGGGAACTTTAAATAAAGTTTACAGTGATAGTTTAGAAAAGTTTAGAGAAGAAAATTTGCCCAGTTCAAGTTTGAATTACAGTGAAACGTGGTAAAATTCACATAGTTTATCGTTTGACCGTCATAGCAAATTTTGGTTGAAACTGGGCCAGAGCAAATTAAACAATTTGATTTTCCTCGAAATAGCAATCAAAGAAAATTTTCAGATTTTTTATGAAAGGAGGCTTGCTAATGGAGAACCAAAGCAAATATAATGGCTGTAGTATTCCAAAACAACAGATTCGGCATTCTGTTTTTGTTGCAAACTTTTTTGAAACAACTAGCGTCCAATAAACCTCACCAATAAGGGATCAAACGATTGGAAAAACATACATATAATTATAGCCGCACTTGAGATAAGTAAGGAACATTTGATGGATTTTAAAACCTGAAAGAAGCTTGAATTGCAGTTGACCAGAAATTAAACTGTAAATTAGGACTTTCTGGGCTCTGGTATGACGGATACGGTCGTAAAATTTACACGGCATGGTTATGATAATGGCGGATAATGGCATTATTTGCCCATTGTAGTGCCTATTCTGTAAACCTCGTTGTTAACGATGCTGCTGGCGCTTGTATTATACCAACTTCATTTTTTATGCTGGTGCAGCGTATATACGTGTATTTTGCAGCTTCAATACGACGCTGGGACGTTTTTAAGCGTTATAGCTTAGTTTTAACAATGAAACCATTAAGCAAATCACGATTGTAAAGTAGAATCAATGCCTTCAAACCTCTGCGGTATCATTAAATCAAATTTATGACGCATTTGTTGATATTTCTGAGGATACTACTCAAACCGGAGTTTCCGGTAATACATCACGGATAGAAGGACAAGGCCTTGCAAAATACAATATTATTAAGTATGATATTATTTTTGGAGTAAATATCATCAGCAAACAGGTGGGATCTAAAAATATTAATATTCAAGATGCCATTCGCTTTATAGAAGAAACTAGGAAAGTCCTAGTTGACTTTCGAACTGATGAAGGGTTTGATAAACAATTAGTAGATTCATGAGATCTACCTTAGAAATTAGAGATTTCCCAAAATCCGGTAAAACAGTTCGAATACTAAGCAGACGATGAACCTATTCTGGGCCAAAAAAGTCGCCTTTTCTTTTACGGTTTTAGATAGAACCATACAATCTGTTGAGGAAAGATTCTCCCAAATGTCGACTATCTACTCAACTTTTGAGCTTCTTTATAACATACATAACATGCAATACGATCCATCGCAGCAAATAATGGGTCATTGTGTTAAATTAGAAAAAATGTTACAACACGATGACTCAAAAGACATCGACGCAATAGAATTATCCAATGAACTACAGTTAATATCTAAACGGGCCCCACAAGATTTATTAAATTATATTTTTAAAAACAAAATAGAAGACAGTGTACTAAATATCTGTATCGCTATACAAATTCTATTGAACCTACCGGTTTTAGTGGCAAGCTGCAAACGAAGTTTTTTAAAGCTTACATTAATTAAGACGACATACGATCTAAAATGTCGCGGGAACGTCTTGTAGGATATGAAAAGCACGTAAAATAAAATGTTCGTAGGATTTCTTTACAAGATTTTGATCTCTAACCTAACTCTAGCCTAAATTATTAAAGCGGTTTGTTAACGAATCTTAAATAATCGTTACAGTGTTAGGAACCGGACTGCGGTTTTAAACACTAAATGGTTATTTAACTTTGGTTGATACATCTGTACCGCATTAAACGAGGTATTAGTGTTAGACATAATATAAAAAACAAACTATTGAAAAGTTTAAGATTACGCGGCATTAAAAGTTTGTTTTCAAATTAATTTTAATGAACTCCTTAAAGCAGATATCGATTTCATTAAAATATTTTTAGTATAGTGCAAGAAAAGTTTTTAATAGTATTACATAACTTTTTTAATTTGAACATTTTACAACTATGTTTTATACTTACTTATTGAATAATTTACGAAACGTAGCACTAACACAATATAATGCAACTGGATTTGCACAGCTATTTACAAACGATAAACAGAATCCAACCATTCGGAGCACATGCCAAAATGTGTTGTAATCATCTGTCGATGTAGGACTGTAAAAAAAAAAAGAAAAAATCGTATAATTATGTTAGTTAAAATAGATAGTTATAAAGGGTTACACAATAAGAAGTTTCATTTTGAATAGCCTGCTATTTGGGCAGCTGTCAATTTTGACGCTTTCATCTTTTGTCATTCTACAAGTAAAAACTTCGCCATTACTAAAAATAGCTATGATTAATGATTTTTTATGGCCGAAATTGGAAGATATTGATGTGGACGACGTTTATATTCAGCGAGACGGCGCTACGTGCCACACAAGCAACGAAACAATCGCAATTTTGTAAGAAAAGTTTCCTGCCCGTGGTATTTCTCGAAGAGGTGATCACAATTGGCCACCGAGGTCTTGTGATTTAACATATTTAGATTTTTTTCTTTGAGGCCACGTGAAAGATAAGGTCGCCAATACTCCACAATCGATTCAAGATCTGAAAGATCGAATTCGTAAAGTTATTGAGGACATACAGTCACAAATGGGCGACTTGGTCATGGAAAATTTCATGGAAAGGATATTGTGCTGCAAGCGTAGCCATGGCGGCCATTTGGCTGATATCGTTTTCAAATTTTAAATGTTTTTTTTTAATATCAAAATGAAACCTCCTTTTGGAAATCCCGGTATTTAGTCAGAGACATTTAAATCGATGAAATAAAGTGATTTTTTTTCATTATGCCCACGAAACTTCTTTAAAAATGTCTCATTCGCAACAACCACATTCATAAATGTTATATTGATTTTCGTAATTACTGCCGGAAGAATTAATATACAGCTTTTCAGATTTGTTAACATCAAACCTATTGGGACTTATAGTTACAAATATTTTCTAAGTAATATTGCCTTAAACAAAATCAAAAAACATTTTCAACATCGAATTTATCTGACAACATAATGATGGTTTTACGTTCATCATGTTTCTTAGAACTATCGAAAACATATTTCTGACAGCCGCAAGTACATCGTATAAATATATTTTTATAAAATGACAACTGATTATGAGTTCTTACCTATAATAAAACCATAACATAAATAAATGTGACGGGAAGAAGCATACCCCAAATATAATTACAAATGATAGAACGGTGATTGCAACTTTTTTTCGTGCCTTCATCTGAAACGAAACCATTATACTTAATCTGTTACAAATGAAATTTAAAAAAAAAATTAACTTTATTACCTGTTTTGCGGTACCCTGTGTTTCACCCGGCACATTTCTCGTACTATAAAATAAATGTCTAGCGATTAGAGCATAAAAAATTCCAATTATCAGTAACGGAATTGCATAATAAATTAAAAATCTGCATAATACTATAATTCGAGGATAATCTTCACCCCATTCATCCGGAAATGGATAACACAAATAAAATGATTTATCTTTATTCACATGGATTGTCTGTAAAAATTTACAAAACACAAAATATTATTATCAAAGTATAAAAAAATCCTCATTTTACCTTACCTTTATGTGGGTCGATAATAGTGCCGGTATACCACATAATATTGCTATGAACCAAATTAAAATCGCAGTCGCAACCGTTAGCCGCGTTGGTCGACGTCCACCACCATGATGAAATTTTCGTAGGGGATCAACAATTGCTGTAAATCGATCAGCCGATAGAGCTGTTAGCGTAAATACTGATACACCGATCGAAACGTCCTTAAAAAATTCTGATACTGTACACAATACGCTACCCCAAGGCCACGAATCAACTGTATACAGAGTTGAAGCAAGTGGTACGGTTGTAATTATAACAAGTAAATCGGCTAAAGCTAAAGATAAAATGTATCTGAAAATAGACAAAAAAAAAGAACTTCATAAAAAACCACCTGATCTAAAAATGTTATATAAATTCTATAAAAAGTTCGACACAAACTCATATTTACATAAATCTCTGTTGATACATAAAAAAAATTTTAAAAGTTTTGTACGAAAATTTTATGATAAAAGTTTTGCGTATGTTGTTTGAATACAAATAAAAAATGTGGCACACAAATGGAAATGAAAAACTCTTTCGTTTACTATAAAGGCTCTAGTTTATATCTACAACAAACAAAATATATGTTGAAACATAAAAGTTTATGTGAATTATGGCATGGGGATTCACATAGAAATCTTTTTTTTTTTTACTTCCGATGTTTTGACAAGTGGTTTATTCATGCAGTTCAGTATTTCTTACCCTTTGGCAAATGTTAGAACATTTATAAAAAAAAACTTTCACTAAAATAATATCCTCTTTAAAGCTCTTAAATTAATAATTATTAAATAAAAGAATGTTTAAAAGTTGCAGGCATTAAAAATTATGTGTTGAGCTTTTCAGTATGAACAACATAATTAAAACAATAAAATATAACCAAAGAAAACTTTTATAAAAACTTAAAGCTTTAATTATTACTTTTCAAATTGGCCACATGTTAATCAAATTTTTTGATAAAAGCTCTTGGGATAATATTTTTTAACTGGAGTGTTTTACAACTGTGAAATTGGAAAACTTCTCACTTGAAATATTAAGTGAGAGGTTGCGACGGTTGTACAAGCTCCTCGCTCTGCATCCTGGGAAACGCCAAAAGTATAACCACTGATCGGCAGGGGAAGCACTGATTGATAAATTGGAAATGATCAGTGCATGACTGAATGCATGGACAAATTTACTTTGGTATCATTATATGGGTGGGAAACCCAGAACAAAATAATCCATCATGAGGGAGTGTGTAAGCGGGCTCTTAGTCGTCGTTATCCAATGACTGCAAAGTTTCAGCAGTGGTGCACTTGGTAGCTGAAACCGATAATACAGCAAGCACTGCTACTGCTGTGGCAAACTTGACTGCAGTAACAGTAAATTTTACAAGGGAAAACGAGAACCCAATTTTGAGGGGAAACAAAATCTTGAGATCTCCAACAATTAAAAAAGCTAATTCAATAGGAGATATTAGAAAGAATAATCCATATCCATCAAGAAAAAAGAATGAGGATAAAACTACCTCAAACATAGAAAGTGAAAACCAGAATCTCTATGCAAATCTGAAGACTCTAGAAGAAATAGTGTCAAAGTTGGATAACAAATTTATTTTGCTAAAGAAAGAAAATGAAGACCTAAAACAAAATCATTCAAGCGGGTCGACATGCAAACAATAAGGATACCACACAGATGAAGAAGAACTCGAGCAAGAAAATTATCCGAATAAGAAATCTGAAAGTGATTCTCAGTGGACACTCGTGACAAAAAAACCTAAAAATAGAGTAACAATAAATATGGAAGTTACTGCGAAGACGAGTCACCAAGAAAAACTGCTTGGGCATTGAAAAAAAGCAAGCCCACAAAGAAACGAAAAGCAGAATTATCGCCAGAATGTATTGGCAGCACCCAACACGAGTAATGATAAAACTCAGCAGAAAGAAAACCAAAAACAACCAGAAAATATTGAGCAAGTAACCCGGACATCTGTATCGGGTAATACAACTACTCAGAGCAATAAAGTTCCTAAACCAGGAAAATAATTCAGCTACCATCTATTAATATAGTTGGTGTCAAAGATTACCATACTATCAATGCCTTGTGAACAATATCACGGATAAAGATTACCAGCTAGTCGCATTAAACAACGATGTCTGGAAGGTAAATGTACCAGACCCAGAAACATATCGTACACTTGCCATGACGCTTAACGCTCACAAGTTTCAGTGGTATACTTATGAAGATTAGCAAGTTAGACCAATTAAGGTTATGGCTAGAGGGCTACTCCATTCCTGTGAAAGCAATAATATAATAACTGAGTTACAGCATAAAGGTTTAGATATTCAGAATGCTGTCAATATGATCAAAACAGTCAGAATTGAAAGGAAGCCGCAAACTGGTAAGAAGAGGACTACTGTTCTTTATGCTTACGTTTGGCAATAACGAAAACATCCAAAAGATATATAATATTTGGACAATTCAAAACATGAGAGTTAGAATAGACCCAATGAGGAAGAATACTTCAAAAATAGTCCAATTCAGAAAATGTCAAAGTTATAATCATACCCAGAAATATTGCGGGCGTGATGTAAGATGTGTCAAATGTGTCGGTAAGCATCTTACGAGCACGTGTACATTAGACAGAAACACTACAGCAACATGCATAAATTGTAAAAGCCAACATCACGCAAATTATCGTGGTTGTGAAGTAGCCAAAAAATTGCAAAAAGTAGAAACCGTGCAAGAAATTCTGAGCAAAATCAAAGAAACCCTGGTACAACAAACCAACCGAATAATATGAGATTATACAATCTACGAGGTAACGCATCATATGCAGAAGTTGCTAAAAATTAAGAATCAACCACAAAAGTAAATAATACTGGCCAAGTTCAAATAGATTTCATCAAAACCATAGAAGCTTTAAGTAAAAAACTTGACGAGCAAGCTTAAATAAATAAACTTATATTTGACCAATTGAAAACTCTGAGAATAATAATATAGAACGCAAAAGGGCTAATTCATGATATTCCTGAGCTAGAAATATTCCTAAACACGCAAAAAAGTAACATATGTTTAATCTCTGAAAGCCATTTTAATAGATCGTCATATGGCAAAATACGCGGGTACACTTTCTACCATGCTATTCATCCAGCAAAAAAGGCAAGAGGGGGATCTGCCATTTTCATTATAAATAATATAAAGCACCATGAAGAAATGAAGGTTGAAACTGAGTCCATACAAGTGACAACTATCACAATTCAAACTAAGAATAAAGATGTAAGTATCTCAGCTATATACTGTCCACCACGCTATAACTTAAAAAAAGAAGAATACGAAGATGTTTTTCACTCTTTGGAACGATGGTTCGTTATTGGCGATGACTTCAACGCAAAAAACACTTTTGGGGCTCCAGAATTACAACACCTAAAGGAAAAGAACTGTTTAAAGCAGCCAAAAAATTAAAATGCGATTTTCAATCTAGTGGCACACCTACTTTCTCGCCAACAGATGTAACCAATACTCCTGATATTATAGATTTCTATGTCACAAAAAAAAACAGATAACTCCATACGAATGGAAAATAATGAAGACCTTACATCAGATCACTCTCCTGTTATCATGAAATTAAGCGAAACTATTATTCAAAAAAAATATCACCAAAATTTTACAACAAGAATACCAATTCGTGAATTGTTAAATGAAAATATCAAACTGCAAGTGCCAATAAGAAGATTTATACACGTTGAAGAAGAAATTGACAGAATACTTTAAAATATACATCAAACAGCGGGGCAGAGCACTCCACTCGAACGTGCAAATAACATTAGAGGTACAAATTATCTATTTGAAGTATAAGAGAACTGGTGGATAAGAAACGTAAAGCACGTAAGCTCTGGCAAATAAACTGAACTGCAGCTAATAAAACCGAGCTTAATAACTTATGTAAAAAACTATGAAATCTATTATTAGGAAAGTTACAAATGAAACAATGGAATCATATTTATTTTCACTTACTGGTCAAAAAGACATTGAATACTCTCTATGGGAAGCAACAAAATCGATGAAGAGACCAAAAAATTCAACCGCACCTATTAGCAATGATAATGGTACGTGGACTCGTAGTAGTAAGCAAAAGGTGGATCTGTTTGCGAGACAATTTGAAGAAACGTTTCAACCACTACCCAGACAATCTGCGAATGCAAATGTTAGTTTTGTTCACAGATCAAATGAGCTTGAAATACAAACTGTAACTCTCCGTGAGTTAAAAGAAGAAATAAAAAGTGTAAACCCGAAAAAAACTCCTGGATATGATTTAATAACTGGGCAAATTATAAAAGAACTACCAGACAAAGCAATTCAAAAACTTTTGAACATAATCAATGCTGTGTTTAGATTAAGATACGTTCCAAGGTAGTGGAAGGTAGCAAAAGTGATCATGATTTTAATGCCAAACAGAAACAGTAACGATAAAAAGATATTTAGACCGATATTTCTACTTCCTACTATATTGAAGATATTTGAAAAACTACTTCTGAAGCGACTAATAAAGGATAATGATCTTATACCTGCTTATCAGTTTGGATTCAGAGAAAACATTGGCAAGTTCACAGAATCACAGATTTTATAGAATGTACTCTAAAAATGAAAAAGATATGTTCAAGCCTCTTTTTCGATGTAGCGCAAGCATTTGATCGTGTATGGCACAAAGAATAAAAGTACAAGTTACATCGAGATCTTTCCATACAGTATCATGAAATCCTAAAATCTTATATAACCGACAGGCATTTCCGTGTAAAATATGAAGATGAATATTCGGATCTAAAGGAAATTTCAGCAGGAGTGCCGCAAGGAAGCGTTTTGGGCACCATCTTATATCTCCTGTACATACAAAACTTACCACTAATGAAAGAAACAACCATAGCTACATTTGCTGATGATACAGCAATTATGGCAGTTGGGAGTAATGTAACGTAAGCTACAGAAAAATTACAAACAACGATTAATTCAGTTAGTAACTGGATGTAGAGATGGAGAATTAAACTAAATGAAACAAAATCGGTTCATGTGAATTTTACTAATAAAACAAACTATGTCTGTATACCAACTATAATCAACTCTAAACAAGCCGCTTATGCAAATAAAGCAAAATATCTAGGGATGACGCTAGATGCCAAACTTTAAAACTACAAATTTTCAAAAATATTTCTGTTATTGTTAAATCAAATTATTTCAAAGCTATCAATACTTAGATATTTAACTCGAATATTTCACTCATGGTGAGCTTTTAGGTTTATAAATATTACATTATCAGCAGTGTAGTAGCATAACATTGAGGAAGTATACTTTAAATTTTAAAGCTTCGTTACAGCTAAATCCTTAGCAGTAGAGCTATTTAATTCAAGTTTTTTAGAACTAAAACTTAATATCTGCTAACTAGAAAATGCTTAATTTAGATAATGATAAACATAAAGTGTAGAAAGCTTAATTTTCTAGAATACTCCAAAAATAACTTAAAATTGTATTTAAAGTTATCAAATATTTTATAGTTACCACCAAATGTTAAAATATGTTTCATAAGATTTCTGCTTTGAACTTTTTTATAATTGCTAAAAAATCTTTCAAATTGGACCAACCAGAATTAAATTCAACTTTCATTTACACGTACTTTTGGTTAAAACCAATTCATATATTGACTTATCTCAAAACTTAATAAAGCTTTAATACTAAATAAAGCTTTCGAGTACTATAAAAATCAAAAATCATTAGCTCGTTCATGGAACAACTTAAGGCTTTAATATATTTTTACATCTTTGGGAATTGGAAAGATTTTATTAGATAGACTACTTACTAGATTTTCTATCTAGTAAGTAGTCTATCTAATAAAACTTTAAACAATTCAACATTTACAAATAAAAATTTTGATCGCAATTCGAAAAGGATTTAAAAAAAGGTTTTTTCCAAAAATTAATTAAAGTACAAAAAAGATTAGCTGTGGACTACACTAAAAGCAATAAAGCTTTCAGGTCGTCCATTAAAAGGGAAATTTCTATTTGAAACAGAGCAAAACTTACACATTGATATTTTTTAATAATTTTTTGTTTCTTATGGGAGTTTATGTTTTTGAATATGAAACAGTGAATTAGTAAGCTTTTTAGTCTAGAACTTTTTAATTTTATCTTCAACAAAAATATTTAAAGCAATTGTATACAAACCAATACAAAACTGGAAATATTCTTGCAAGGCAACAATAATATGTAAGTTTAAAAATAAAAAGTATTTGATGCGCTGTCCTTAAAATAAGGATAATTGCTTTTTCCTTTGAAGTAGAATCTAAAATTTTAGTATCGTAAACTTTTAAGAAAATCAAAGCTTTATAACTAATTAAAATTCTTAGTTTTATACAAAGTCAACTTCAGTTGGTTGCTTGTTTCGTTCGAATGAAGGATTTTGAGCAGCCGATCTAAAATCAGCAGTTTGAGTAAAACAAAGTTTTTGAACAACGGTTATTTTGTTAGCTCTAACGAGATTCGTTTTATTGGAAATTGTTTCGACCGATCATGAACGGTTATGCTATTTATATCATCAATGTCATTGGTTATAACTAGATTTTAACAATTTAAAGTTCGTTAACCGTACCATAACTATATTTAAAGTCTTAGAAGCTTTAAGTAATTTGTTTACTAATGTGGTTTTTGTAAGTTTAAACTTTACATGAATATTCATAGTTACAAATCAATTAGTTTGACATCTATTGGCAATATTCCATCTGATTTTATTTGTAGTCGTCTTTTTCAATAAAAATCATTAATTTGTTTCGTACTGTCAAGATTTAAAATGTTAATTTTAATTTGAAAGCTTTTTTTGAAACTGATAAAAATGAACAAAATAATTTTATAAAGTTATAAAAAAATTCGATGTTGACTTATTACAAATCTTATTAAGCTTTTATGCTTAGTGAAAAACCAATATTGATGGTAATATGAGCTTTGGTTACCATACTTTAACTCTGTAAGATTCACATTTAAGTTGATTGATATATGTTGATAAAAGCTCTAACTTTTTATAAAATTTTATAAAAATTTAATTTTGGTTTAAACTTTATTTATTTATAATCTTATCTCTAAATTTAATAAAGATGTTTTAAGAAAAACTCGCAAATTCTGTGGATATTGTAAAGGCATAGACACATGACATCTGAATATAGAATAAAAATGAGGAACGAATCTCGAAACTTAAACAATTCGTTTACTCCACCCAAATCTCACAGTAATCGCAATTCACAACAGTTTTCCTAGCGCACTCAATACACAAATGAACTTCGATTTAACAGACAAAATTCTCCACCACCTTTCCATAAACATCAATACCACGACAAAATGGATGTTTTAGCAAACAAACCTAACAGGTCGCAATCTATCAAAGGGCAGGACCCAATAAAGAAGCTCAATCCCTACATTTCCCAACCATAATTCGGATGACCACATTACAGTTTGTCTTAGACGACTAGAGGTATCTTATCAGCCCTTTACTCAAGAATAAATTATTACGGTTGGACTAAAACTACTACAACAAAACTGCAAAACTTCCTACTTTTACTTGATTCAGTTGCGGATATATTTGTTAAGCAAGAATACCTTATTAATCCTATCTTGATCAACACAGAAAATCGAATCTACTTGCATGGCATAGATACTAATAAAACCTTAATGTAAGGCTCAATGACATCGATATCAAATTTAAGAATTAATTCAAAACCTCCCAAAAATTGACATTGTCCAAGAAGATATATCATGAGCAAAGACATGATGAACAATCTGAAAGTCGACTTCATGTACTGTAAAACCTATGGTTATCAACTGCAAAGATGTGAATTTGGCAAGTATAAAATTAGAAAGTATCGCAAATAAAATTATCATCCCCCTCGAAATGAGTCTTTAATTCAAACCTTCTCAACCATTAATGATGACGTCCTAAATCATGCTGAAAAGATACTACCAGGCTTTTTAGTGGGAAATAGCACCACAATATTCATAAATAACAAAACACCCATTCCAATAGTAAACTCAAATGACCACGAAGTAAACGTGTATACATCCCATTCTCAAAATGTGTACCAAGTATACTGAAATGCTCCACTTAACAAATGAGCAGTTAACATACCGTTAACGTTACACAATATCGCCTACCACAAATTCTGACATGAGAAATAAATGAGCAGATGGAACAAATGCTTTGAAGAGGAAAAATACGCCACAGCACTAGCCCTTTTAACTCCCCACTATTAGGTGTTCCGAAGAAACGATGAATTTAGGAACACACAATGGGGGATCGTTGTGGATTTCCGTAAACTAAACTACTCCAGAATTGGAGATACTTTTCCACTTCCAAACATAGCCGATATTTTTGACCAACTAGGTCACTTCAGATATTTTTCCCCACTTGATATGGCTAACGGTTACCATCAGATTAGTATGAACCATCGAGACCAATACAAAACCGCTTTTACGGACGTATGAGTTATGAGTTTGCCAGAATATCGTTTGGTATAAAGAACTCATAGAGTAATTCCAACGCATAATGAACAATATCGTAACAGGTTTCTAAGGCCGAGCATAGCCGAGTGAAACTATGCTACTGCGAAACAACATTTAACGAGACCAATACCGAACAGCAAGCCAATACCAAAGTATAGCTATGCATCCTACACTACATCATACATTTTTCAAGGAATCTATATAGTCGATCACAAACCACGGCCAAATACAGGAAATCCTGGAAAAACTTGACAACGCATCTTGCAGTGGTCATTCAGTTATATATAGGACATTTAAGAGAATTCAAATGTTATATTTCTAGCCGAAAATGCAAAGAAACATCTCCCGATTCATTAACAATTGCGCACACTATGCAAGCAGAGTAAAATCCACAGAAACACCCGAGTTCTTTAAAATTAACCACTACGTCTACACAGGTTTTAGAAAGGTTACCTTTTGACATAGAAGGTTTTTTCCCAATGTCCTTATAATGAAATAAATACCTTGTCACGTACCAGGATGATCTCATCACATTCTTAGGTGCAATACCTGTACCCAAACAACACGTACAATCGCAAAAGAAACAGTCGCACAAATTATCAGAAAATCGCACAAAATTTGGATTCCTAAATACTTTACGCACGGACCTAGGAGCGAATTTTATGAGTAACTTATACACAGAAATGTGTAACCATCTTAAAATTAAGAAGCCGAAACAGCTTTTCACTCTATGACCACTGGTGCATTGCAACGTTCGCACAAAATACTTAAGGAATAATTTAAATATTTTATCACACAAGATCACAACGACTACAGGATGAGCCATTTGCTACCATTTGTAGTTTTTGTGTACCACTCCACACTCCACCACTATGTATAACAAAACTAGTCTACCCGTATTAGCTCGATACTTTGCCAGAGAAAGGATCATACAAGAAACCAATACGGAAAGACACTGGCACGGAAGTTAGCGATTACGTATTTCTTGAAAATGATGGAGCCAAGTCCAAGGTAGAACCATCATTCCTATGCCTTTATCGAGTAACATAGATTAACTTGTCGGAGAACACAACAATCAGAGTCAGAAATGCGAATAAAACGATACACAACAACCGACTGAGAAAAAAAATTAAATAAAAGTACTATACTCGACTTAATTAGAGTATTCTTAAGTAATCTAATTAAGTCGATTTTATTCTATGGCCATTGCTGTCGAGTTATCACAACATACTAAAGAAAGCTTTCTAACTTAGCGGAAAACGAAGCGTTGAAAATAAAAGCTTGTTAGTATGAACTGGTTGTAACAGTTTTACACGATTGATAATATGAGTTTAAAAGACGAATCAAATATGATAATTAAAGCTCATTAGGACTATTGTTGAATGTCAGTTACATTTTTAGTTTTGTTAAATCATATTTTTACTGTAGATTTTTATCCAAATTAATATGCTTTGTTTTACAAAACAGCCGATACAATTTTTAAATCTCTCTACTGTACCACCAGTTAACTGAAAAATTCATGGTCAAAATACTGCTAAAATTTTAATATTTCAAATTTTGAAAAACCTAAAGTTTGATGGAAACTCGTGCTTTTACGTTTCAAACTGTAAATCAAGTTAAAAACCAAATTTACTGAGTTTAAAATTTAAGACTAAAATTTTTGAATTATTTTTTTTATAATAAGTACTAGTATTTTATACCAACATCTTAAATCTTGTTTTAATTTAACGCTGCCAATACTTTCCAATAATATCTGTAATCGAAAAATATTTTACAAAAAGCTGTGATTTAAACGAGATTTTTTTGTATTAAGATTTCAATGCAATCACAAAAAAGATTTTAGTTTTGAATTACATAAAAACGAATAAAGCTTTCAAGTCGAAAAGTTAAAAGAATATTTTTCTTTGAAACCAATTCAAAATTAAAATATTGTAATTAAAAAAAATGAAAAAAAAAATGTAATGGAACTTAAAGCTTTTGAGTATCAAAAAGAAATACATTTTTAACTTTTTAAATAAACTTTTCAAAGGCATAATTTGTTCTAACAAAACAATTCAACCAAAATGCACTTTAAAGATAAACCGAGCAAGATATTAAAAGCTGAATATAAATTTGGCATTATAAAATCAAACTACTGAAGATAAAGTTACTAATATTGCTGACTAGTACCGCCAAAGCTATAATGTAGTGATTATATAAGAAAAAAATACTGTTTGTTCAATTGTTTATTTTGAAAGCTCAATACAAACTTAAAATTTCAATCTTAAGAGAAAATCTCAGTTGTACAGATAACTTCTTTTTAATATCAAACTGCGGCAGAGTAAGTTCTGTAGATTACAGTTTTTATATAAAAGCTTTAACAAATTTTACATAATTTAAAAAATGCCAATGCAAGAGTTGAAGGTAAATCACAAGTGATTAAAAAGCTTATTATAACTTATTTTGTGTTACTGACACGTATACAAATTTTTCCAAAATATTTTTTCGAACAAGTTTAGTTACAAATCGAAATGAAGATAATATGTTTGCTTACATTACACAAAATATAAAGCTTTCAAATTGGTAAAGTGAATTACTCAATTAATTTTAATTTTTTTTAATAAAAATTAGCCAAAAAATCAATTTTGATGAATTTTTAATTTAATCTAAATATTTAAAAGGAAAAGCTCGATGTCCTATTATATTTTGGAAGGAATTAGTAGTTGTTACGATAGTTAAGCTTCCACTAGAAAGGAAAGGAAATATTTCTGTAGGACAACAATAAAAATATTAGTATCTAACTTTAAAGATTAGCGAAGCTTTGTGTTTTAGTTAAAAATGGTTTGGTGTTAAAAAACTATGTTTATTTTGTTTTTATTTTTTCAAATTTGTAAAACTCAAAACATTAGAAATTTTAAACAGTTGATAATTAAAGTGTGCTTAAGCTGAAAGGTTTAAAAGGATGCTTTAAAACAAAAGCTAAATTATTTAAAAACGATACTCATTTATTTAACCTTTTTCGGTGTTTAATGTCAAGCTATGGTAAAAATGATCATTAATCACGAACTATTAATCACGAACTATTAATCACGAAAATGCAAAATGCTGATAAAAGCTTTACATACTTTTGATATGTTTGACAGTATCAATTCTAGTCACAGAATATTCAAATGTGTAACATTCACTTCTCAGTTTTAAATATTCTATCTTTAAATCAAGGAAACTTCCTTTAAAGCAATAATAAACTTTTAACTAACGTAAGCTTTTAAAACCTAGAGATTGATGATTTTATAAACCAAGTAGCCAGCTGGGCTTACTACGCCTCGTGAATCTACAGTTAAATTGCTTGCCTTATAATTTTTTTTTTCATGAAATTTTCGGCAATTATTTGCAAATTTGGCTTCCTTTATGTAATTTTACAATGCAATAGGCCATGTAGCGAGAAAAAGGCGATAAACCCATGAAAAAGTTAACTCATTTAAAAGACCTGGCGTACGATGTGACTATATCAGAGTGTTTTGTTAAATTGAACATCTAAAATGTTTCTTCAATCTATTGCCTTTCGTGGCATAATCTAAATAAAGAAAACTTTAATCTCGTTGTTTAAATCGTTAAAGTTTAATTGCATTATTGGCGGTAATTTTAACGCCAAAAATACGTTGTGGGGATCAATACTAACAACAGACAAAGGAAAAGAGCTACTTACCGCAGGTCAAGCAACAAAATGCGTATTTTACTCTGGAGGTAAACCAACATTCTGTCCTATGGATCCCAATAAAATTCCAGATTTCATAGATTTTTATATTATTACAAAAACGAAATCAGAAAACTACTTATTCATAGAAGACAGTGAAAGCTAGTGAGACAGTGCAGACTGGAGAACCAATTAGAACAACTTATAATATTATACAACAAGCAACTTGAGGTAGTTCACCTAATAGTCAAAAAGAAACTCGAACACATATCAATTTTTCTTTGGAAGTTCGAGAATTGGTTAGAGAAAAACGTAAAGCACAAAAAACATGGCAGACAAATCGGGTTTGACAAAGTAAAACACGATACTCAACTATCTTAGATCTTAGTAATAAACCAAATCTTTTAAAAATAATAAACTGAATAAAAATGAAAAGATACAAATTACTTTTTTGGTCTAACTGGTCAAAAAGATACCGACTATTCCCTTTGGAAAGCAACAAAAAGTCTAAAATGACATAAAACGCAAGAATCTGCAATTAAATGTGATGATGGAACATATCCTAGAAAAGCTGATTTGTTTATATCATATCTTGGTGATACATTTCGACCTCTCAAGATAAACTGCAGATGAAAACATAACACTAGTTAACAAACTTGACCGCCATTTCATAAAACCTGTATCTTTACAAGAGTTAAAAGTTAAAATCAGCAATAACTTAAGCTCAAACAAATCTCCTGGCTATGATCAAATTACTGGAAAAATAGTGCAGCATTTAGACCTAACCATGTTCCACACCAATGGAAAGTGGCAGAAGTGATACTGATACCAAAACCAAGCAAGCCACCTAACGACATAAAATCGTATAGGCCGTTTTCTTTGCTTCCAACTATTTCTAGATTATTTGAAAAATTGCTGCTTAAGAAACTCAAATTAATCATAGAACAATGAAATCTTATTCCTTCTCACCAATTCTGTTTCAAAGAATACATTTGACCATAGAACAGGTCTTCAGATTTACATACATAATTTAAGATGTGCTGAAAGCAAAAATATATGTTGAAGTATTTTCTTGGATGTAGCACAAGCCTTCGATAAAGTATTAGAAGTACTACAAGGTAGTGTGTTAGGTCCAATTCTATACATTCTATACACAAAAGATTTGCCAAATACTGCAAATGAGAAAAGTGCAAAGAGCCACTAACACATTGAGTAACTAGACAAAGAAATGCCCTTGATACGTCTGACAACCCCTACAGTGAGTATGATGCTTCCTATGGCACTGTTGACATCTCGATTTGGATCTACACTCGTGTACTCGTGTACTTTAATTTAGGCAATTGAAACATCAGTAATTTTTTTGTATTGCTTCTGATGTATCACTCAATCTCATGACCTTGTATGGATCGCATGCGTATATTCGGTGTCCATCTTGTTTACATATTGGACATGTGATTCTTGACGCTGCTTCAACTGCGTGTGCTCGAGTAACTATTGGTCGACTTGTGGTATTTCTTCGAATAGTTCTTTATAGATTCCATCATGTCCACGCGCTTTCCCAAAAACGTAAGTAGTTCATCCATTGTAGGAAAATCATTTTCTGCTTTTTCCTGTGCCCACAGTGATCTGGATTCGTTGTCCAATTTATTCACTGCTTTATGTATTAGCCAATGATTCCTTTTTTCTGCGTTTGAGCCCAACGCATTAAGTCCTCTAAACGATTCATTCAGGGCATCAGTTTGCTTCCTAATATTAGCGGCATTTGGATGAGTTATATTGGGTTGACCCATATAGTTTTTGATGAAGGCGTTGATTGTAAAGCGTTTCCGGTCGTAACGTTGTATTAATTTTTGGAGTGCTTCGTTATAGCTGACATCGGTGGCAAAAAGGTGTCGAATCAGTGTGGCTGCTTCTCCCTTTAACAAGCCTCTCACATATTGGAATTTTTGAGCTGGCGTTAAATTATCTCTATTGTGAGCTATATATGTCAAAAACGACTGCCTTTCCGTGTAATCTCCGTCGAATATTTGTTGATTTTTGGTAAATGTGTTTAGTAAATGTGTATTTTCGTACTTGGTAGTGAGGCTGCGCCTTCGTATTGCGCAGTTTAGTTCGCCAAGGACTGCGTATTAGTTATCTTTGAATCCAGGCAGGTCTGACTCGACCTGATAGTCTAGATTTAACATTTCCTTTTTAAAGGCTTGAAAGTTTCTTAATAGTTTTTGAGCTCTATCCTGCTTTACACAAATTTCGTCCAAACTAGCAGTCTCCATGTTGCTCTTTGCTTATGTGATCAATTTCGTTATAGACCCCATTACTATAGACCTTTGCATTTTCAAGCTTTCCATTTTAGCACTTAATTTATATTTTAGAGCGGCTTGATTGATCCAAATTAACAAAGATTATTTTTCTTCTATGGTTTTTAGTTTCTTTTTTTTATACAAGCTTTTATTTAATAAGCACTGCTTTATTTGGGACGCCGGATATCGATGGTTCACTTATCGAACTAACTGTACCGTTATAACTGTAGGATGAAGTTGACTAATGCTTGGTGTCGTTCCACGTGGATTTTGTTAAATGCCTTTATTGTAATTTTTATTTTTTCTAATTTTAATGTTATCTTGATGATAGCTCGCTTTCTAGTAAACTCCTCTTGTCAAAAAGAGAAACTGGTCCTAAGCCACCAAGCTTATTTTCGCGGTTTTTCGGTGGAAGACATCTATGTTAATGAATTAGTATTAAATTATGATAGTAAATCTTTTGAAAAACAATTTAGTAGTGACATCTATTGTTGTGTAGTTATATTCAGTCCATAAGGTTTGTGTAAAAATATTGAGCTACTTGTGAATTGGAGTATTCGACAATGCCAATGAACTGTCAAGTATGCAAAATGTAAACAACTTAGATTGTACCGTGACTACAGCTGATCCAAGAGTGAATTCTAGATAATTTTTAATAATATTATTATACATAATTAAAATCAATTAATTTTAATTTCTATGTTTTCATTCAAGGTCATCCGACATATTTGGATTGAATAATAACTCAACAAAGGTTTTTAAACATCACCTAAGTTTGCTCAACGCAATATATTTTGGCAGTTTCAATGGATTATATTTTCATTTCATAAAGTATTTTCATAGATTTTTTAAGCAAGTAGTTGATAATTTTAAAGCTTAGCTCGAACACTGCTTGTTCACTTCGAAATGTTACAAATAATTCATTCTGCTACTTTCTAGACCAAGAAAATAAAATTTTGGTTTTCTTGTTTCATTTTTGTTGTACTAAAAATATTATCTCTTTTTTTAACCGACTACATGGGGATCATATTTTTGGCAATCTTATTATTACGTAGAAAATATTATGTTATATGTTTCAACGTTCAGTAGGTTGATAGACTTTTAAGTAAATCCTATATTATTCTTTAAGCGAGTTGAATGTCCTTTATAGCATACAATCCGAAGAAGACAAGTTATTCTCTACCCCGATGAAACATCATTACCGACACCAACATCATTACCGACACCGACTATGTGTTAGCCAAAGGTTAACTCTCTTCTTAGATATCGCAATAGTTTTTCGTAATCTCTCGAACTCATGAAACCATGATAGTTCAATTTTCACACCCATAAATAACAAGGATCCAGTTTGTCGATATTTGCAAATTATTTATACTTTAGCAGTTGACATATGTCATACAAAGCAGTGTAAAATAATTAAGCAACAAAGCTTTTAAATAAAGGTGGTTAAAACTAATATAATTTAATATTCAAACAACTTTTTGCTTTATTAAAACTCATTGGATTGGAAATTGCTTTGACCGAATATAAAAGCTTAATTTAATTATGTTTGTTATACTTTCCAATGTTTGGGCTTTCAAATTTTTTTTTTGATGTTTTTATATTAATACCAATAGGTTAAACAAATTTTAAAGAGCTGTAAACGTACGTTACCAACATTTTAAGCTCTTTAATTTAATAACATTTTTGTAACTGTTATATTGGATTCTTATTTTAATATGATGGACTTTAAAAATGATCTTATTAGTTTTAAGCACTTAGTTTATTACGAATGATGATAAAAACTTTGAAAAAAGGTTAAAGTTGCTCAAAACAAGAATCCAAAACTGAAGAAATCGTTTACTAAGTGTGTTAAACAAACAAATCTGTTATACCATTGAAGGTTTGTATTTAATTTTAAATATTAGCTAACTGTAAATGGCATTAAAATGAATAATTTAAAAAATAATTACAACATACTTACGTATTTGGAACATTCCGCATCGAACGATGCCTTAAAAATACAATCACTAATGTACCATTTCCTATTACACCGACTAAGAATATCAATGCAAATAGTATCGGTATTATATACGTTTCGGGTCTTAAATTATATGGTGTGTAAGGTACTTCTGTTGTATTATCACTGATTAAATCACTGTAGTTCAACGATAGGTCATCTTTTAAAATAAAACTTTGGTACGGTGATAGTAATTCGTTGCTAAAATATTGATCGATGTTCAGTAGATCGATGTAAAACGTATCTAATACATTGGAATTCATTATTTATTGGTGGTTATTTGGAAAAAGGTTTTAAACGTTTATTGAAATTATGACCCAGCTAAAATTGGTAATGTAGGTGATAAAATACAACATTCACTAGCAGCTATTCATGTTGGTGATGGAAATGGTGATGATATAGTACTGCAGTGCCTGTAAAGAAATAAACAAAAATAAAATTTGTTTAGTTATTGTATCTGTATATTTAAAAATAGACTCTGCAAGAATAACCTCGCAAGAATTTAAAGGAGGAAACAAAAAAGAACTGCTAATCATTTGGAATTAACACTAGAAAAATCATAGATGACCAAAATAATGCTTTTAGACTGGTTCTAATAGGTTGTAAGCAGAAATTCAAGATCGCGTCATGTAATATTTCATATGTGATTATACCTGGTCGAAACTTATATAAATATAATGACTCTATAAGACAGCAGTCTTCTTTGAGTGAGATTGTTGTAACTGCGCCATGCAGTTTCATATAGAAAATATAGAAAATTAATTAACCACAGACAAAATAAAATTCTACAATATAGACACGAGTATATGTATAGGATACATTTACCATGAATTTATAAACCAATTTCCATATCATCATGGAAAACCACTCAATATTTGTTTATACTTTGGAATAGATAGTTTAACAACATCCGTCTTTTTCCAATTTAATAATTTTGTATTATACTTCGCGTTACTAATTCCATTAAACCAAATTTATGGTATCAACAATATTTAATGGTTTTAAATAATATCTTTTATAGTTTTTATTAAAACATTAATTTCTACACAAAACTGCAAGAGATTTAAAACAGACACTGTGGTAAAATTATTTTCCGCAGTATGTTGATTGGCAACAGAATATAATTTTTTTTGTATATTTACATTCACTGTGTACGTTGTGTATGTTCCAGGGAATATAGTAATTTTTACAAAGTTTGAGTGAAATTTGTTAATATCAAAAAAGGTACATATAAATAGTAAACATCCTATGAGAAGTAGTAAACATGAAAATTTAAATTTATTAAAAATAATTAAATCACTCAATGTCAAAAATTACTGAAATTGTTAAAGTTTTATGTATTCAAAATTTTATTTAGCTAGTTTTAATAGGATTTAAATATTTTAAATATACATACAAAGGTTAAAATTAAGTAAATTTTAAAACCACACTAAATTTGAGTGAAATATGTTAAAATTACTGATGTTTATTAATAATAGTGGTAGTGTAACAAATACTTTTTAAATTTAATAATTGAGTTTCACTCAATATTTAAAAAAAATACATAATATTCGGCATCATTTCAAACTATCTAATAATAATATATTAGTTTTTTTTATTTTTAATTTATTATTTTATTAGTATTAGAAGAATTATTACAATATTACTAAGTATTGGTCATAAAACGGTTAATTCAATTGATTGACGAATTTTTTTAAAATCTAACTTGCATTAACTTTAAAGTTTTGTTTCAAATAAAGTGTATATAAATTAGATTTCTGTCGATTACATAACGTATTGGTTATAAAACGGGTAGTTAAATTGATTTGTAATGTTAACTCAATTTTTTTTTAAATCTAATTTATATTATAACTTTTATAATTTTGTATTTTTAATGATGTAAATTAATAAATTGTAAATTTCAGGCATCGTTTCTATCATGCATGGAAATATATTTATAGTGATATAAATATATGAAAATCCCTCCTATCCTACCGTTTGTTAAATGTAAAAAGGCTGTGAGAATAGTACACGCATTAACTGGAACACTTGACAAGCACTTGGTCTCACGGTCTCATCAATCAATAAATCAACTAGAAGAATTATTACAATATTACCAATACATAGTATTTCAATCTAGTCTTATATGAGGACTAATGTTTAATTTTATTCTAGCTTAAATATTATGGTTTACTTAATTAATTTGAAAGGCTTTGTTCATTTAAGCCTTCTGACAATGTTAGAATTGTTTTAAACGATGTAATGCCCTCTACATTATCATGCGTTTGTAGTGTCTCTTGGTATCTTTTTGCCCAATTTTGTATTTTTTCAGCAACTGATTCAGTCATTTTGTAATATACCTTGGTGCGCAAAATTTTATTTTGGAATTTTTCCATTATATCGATGTTGCTCTGTTGGATGTAGCCCCAGCGCTGTATTCGATATAAGTCGACACAGGTTCCAAGATTTGCTTAAAAAACATTAGTTTATTACTAGTAGACATTTGGGAGTGTTTATCTTTAGCCAATCTATTTTATGGAGTAGTTCTTGATTTTTCTTCTTAATATGGGCTTTCCATCGTAATTTAGCATCTAGTGCCATACCTAAGTACTTGGCTTTAGTACTTGGTTGTAAGTAAAGTCTATATAGACAGATTTACTTTCATTTAATTGCATTCGCCATTTTATAGTCCAGCGATAAACTTTGACGATTACTTTTTTCGAGTGCTTTCTCAGTAACATTAGTGATCTTATGCACCTGGTCAATAGCGGTGTGCTTACTTCTGAATCTAAACTGGTAATTCAGAACACAGCCTTTTTATTCAACTATTGGCAGAAGTTTTTTCAAAAGTAATTTTTCAAATACTTTAGAAATGACTGGCAATAGTGCGATATTGGTTTGTATGATGTTGCTTCCTGTGGTGGCTTTCCAGGTTTGATAATCGTTATGACTTCAGCCACTTCCCATAATTTGGGTACGTATTTAAGTTTAAATGCTGCATTTATTAATTTAATGAGCTTAATAATTGCAGTTTTTGAAAGTGCCTTAAGTTTCCTATTATTAAGTCAAAACCAGGCGCTTTTTTTCTTTTTCAGCTTTTTGTTTATTATATCTATAATTTCAAAACACGACGCACTATTGTTATCACCTTGATTAAAACTGCTTAGTGGTTTAAATATGCTTTACAGTTGCTCGGCAAACCTATCGGCTTTCTCTTTGTCTTGTATTGCCCAATTTCCATCTAGATTTTTAATGAATGCTGTTGGGTAATAGGCCTTTTTAGACTTTTGGTTGTCTTCCATAACAAATATTCGAATAAGTGGCTGTTTGACAAATTTTGTTTGACATTCGTCTTTAACAAATTTCTTAACTTCAGCATCTAGTTCATCTATGTTTTCTGTTTGAGTCATAAGTTGTATTTTGTTATCTAAACAAACTCTAAAATAGTCCCAATCAATCTGTGTGCTTACTACAAAGATAGGCTGTTTTTTCTTTTTGTAAGATGTTTCTACTAAATATTAAAGTGATAGGTGAGTGATCTGAGTTAATTTCGTAGCATTCTTCCACTGAAATGTAATGCTTTGAAATATTACTTTGTACGTTGGTTTACCTGTTGATAATGCTTCACAGTTGCTTTCTTTTATTGCCTCCTAAAGTTTATTTTCTTTGGTTATTGTTAGTCGGGACCCCAATAAATATTCTTAGCATTAAAATAACCACCTGCGATAAACCTAGTTCCTATATAGTTAAAAAATTATTTATATTGATTCTTCTCAAGATAATGTCTTGACGGGAAATACAAGATATACTGTAACTGCCACTGTAACTGCCACTGTTTATTTTGTTATTTCAATAGCAATTGTCGTAGCTTGGATTTCATCTGTGGTATATTTTTTTTTCAAAAAACTGTGCAGTGCCGTTCTTTGAAACAGTAGGCTTGGGTATGCCCGTACAGTTAAACTTTTTACATTGAGGAATGAGTTTTAATTCAGTGGCTGTATATAAACTTTGCAGCTTAAAATGTTTTTTATTTGGTATATTTTTTCAATATTTCCTTCCTAACTGAAAGAAACATACACATAGTTAGCGGTTTTTTATTACGTAATTTCATTTTAATTGATACTTCAATTGCTTGAAAGCCGTTTTCTCTTAGGTCATCAATTATTTTGTCTGGTTTACATGTACGATGTAAATTTTTGGCCATTACTCGTATAAGTCTAGTTTATTTATTTTCATAAGTGTGCCAAGCATGTTTGGTTATTTAACATTTTAGTGAGTTCTTTATACATTTCAGGAGCGTCCATTTTAATTTTATCATTATTACCATTCATAAGTGTGGTTTTAATCTTGCTTTTGGAATAATTGTTTTGATTTTCTCATAGAGTGTCATAATCTTTCATTTAATCGATTATTACTGGTGGTGGTGGATACGCTTTTTTAGTTGGTTTTTGTTCGATAACTAATTTTATCTCTTTAGGTTCCTTTAGTTTAGGTGGACTAGGCGTATTGTTTAACTTCCTTTTTTTCTTTGGCTCTTAACTCGAACCCACTCAGTTTCTCTTGCTATTTCATCCTCATCCGTAGTATAGATGATATTTTCCGGAACTTCTGGATCAGTTTGATAGTCTATTTTTGCATTTTTTTTTGGTGTTTTTACTTCTCCCTACTATTCCCTACTATTTCATAGTAGCATTTAGTTCTTTATTTTCTTGTCTTGATTCCGCTAGGGCTATAAGTAATTCGTCAATTTGAGGGCTTTTAATATTTTCTTGAGACGATTTAGTCGTATTTAGCTGTAGTGTACAACTACTTACATTTGTTGGCCGTAAACAATTTCCCTACTCTTTTTAAAAAATGTTAGGCAAACTTTGATTCATTTCGTCATTATCTATTTCTAGCAATAGTTGGTTCGTTTAACGAATTCGAGTGCAATTTTATATAGCTAATTTTGTTTATAGAATCCAATGAAAAAAATTTACATTATTTTGAGTGAATTGATCAATTTTTGAGTGGTTTTACGACTAGCATTAATTAATTTTTATTTATTACTTGTATAAACACTTAACTTACTAATTGTAGTTAAGTTATTTTTACCATTTATACTGGTAAGGATATAGAAAGACTAAGTGGTGTTTTTATATTTTAAGTCAAATTGAGAAGAATGGGATTTGTTTCGTGATCCAGTTAAAAAACAAAACAATTTCTTAAATGATAGGTTCACTCAATAATCTAAAAAACACTCAATACTTAATACCACTCAAATTTTGTAATAACAATCTGTATTGTAATATTTATAATTATTTTAAATTTGAACAAACAAAGCAGTTTTTTCACATTTGATAATAGTATACTATAAAGCAATGTATTTTTCTTTAAAAATATTACACTATTATAATAGTACTTTTATTTAAAATGAAGTTAATTGTAAGTAAATTGTTCATAATTTGAGTGGATTCAGCTTACTTTTTTCAAATATTTGTATATTTGAATAATATAAGCTATAGAAGATCTAGAACTTTTAAGCGAATTTTCAATTAGTTTAAGATTCACTCAAAAAATTAAAAAACACTCAAAAATAAACATTGATTAAATTATTAAATCATAATATGTATTATTCATTTTATCTCTCTGTGATTTGATAAGCCGTCTAACCGTAAATCTTGTAAATCGTTAATCTTGGTTAACCTAATGTCAATTTGAATTAAGTTAATTTCCAATTTTAGTATCTTTAACTATATTTCAATTCTTAATTCGTACTCATGATTATATTTTTTATCATTCCTTAAATATTGCAGTTAGGTTAGGTATAGGTAGTAAAGTCAAGTGAAACCTTTTTAATTTTGATGGCAAAATTTAAATACTTTACTAATTGAACAGAATTTAACTCATTTAAAGCATTGCTTTAGATAAAACCATCGGTATTATAACATGTATTTAAAAAAAAATCTCAAAACTCTATTAAAAATTTAACCAATTTTAGTAAAATTTGGTGCAATATTAGGGAGTTTTTGAGCTTATATTAACAAATACTGTTCTAACAAAAATTTACTCAACATTTGCAAAATCACTTATAGTAAATATCACCTAAATTATTTAATATTAATCAATAATATTATATTTATAATGATTTTAAATTTGACCAATTATTGAGTTTAACAGTAATAAGGTTGACCTCCAAAATTGATAAGGTTTGGATTTGTTTCCTAATTCAAATTAATCAATCACTGTCCAATACTTGTGATTAACTCAATAAGTTAAAAAACACTCAATAATAAATACTGCTCCAAATAATAAATAATGCTCCGTAATATTTTTCTTTTTCAAAAATGTTTAATTTAGTTTTGCTTAAACTTGATGAGCCATGAAAATAATAGTTACAAATTATTAAAAAGTTGAGGGGAATTAAAAGAAAAAATAAGTATTTTATTGAATTAAAACATTTATAACAATGTTAAGAGAAGTTAGTTTTTTTGAGTGAATTTATTACACTAATTTGTTTCTCGAACTTGAACTCAAACTTCAAACTTGTATATGGTTGTGTCCCATAGCTCAGTGATTTTATCACTATGCCAATTCTAAATCACAGTTTTTAGATTAAAGTATACGCTCTTTTAGTTAAATTTACTTAGCCTTGCCTTCAACATTTATAAAAAAAAGAATTACTTTATGATTATTTCAGAATTTGCTTAGCCTAAAAAATTTGAAGCTAATATACTGTGCGGAAAAATGTGTAAAAAAATTTGAGTGAAATTTAAAAATAAATTAAAAGGTAAAGTTTAATGGACTGATAAATAAAATGATTGATTCTATTTGAATTTTATTTTTTTAACTACTTAGTTCTCGTAATTTACTTACTTCGTTGTTCTAAATTCTTTATTTTTTTAAAGTTGACAAGTACCAACAGAAGGTTTAGGTGTGTGTCAAAATTATTTGAGTGAAGATTTATATTTCATGAAAATAATTTTTTTTTTTATGTGTTAATGTATGTAATCTGTTTTGGGGTCGAAGCTTCCAGCCGTCACCAGCCAAATCAAGGAAGTACGAGTACAGGTTCTTTACATATCTATCTGTCCATTTATTTATTTTTTATTTTTTAAATAATTGATCAGCCAGTGGATTTAAAGTCCCTCGAAGGCTGAATTTTAATCAATACTTTACATTCACACAATCCATTCAACATAAGCACACAAGTACAGTATACCACCTACGCCTTGAATAACTCCATCTCACACTGTACAATAACATAAAAGATGAGTCGGCCTATGAGTTTTACACACCAATAGGGGTCAAAGTAATGTTCATTATTATCACTGATCGTAATCATGTGAAAAATTCCCTTTATGCATCCTGCCTCCATTGAAATTCGAACTCGGTACCTTCTGCCTTACTGACAAGGGCGATGGTTTGGCCCATAACAGATAAGCTTCACATGGTGACTGTACAAATTACGAGGTATAAATTAGGGATATATTGCATAAATATTCATTATGTTTAGTTTAATGCATCGCTATAATAGCTCTTGACTAGTTAAACGAGCAAAATGTTCACGACAAGTCGATTGTTTCCAGTTCTGTTTCTGGTATTATGATGTACAGTTGTTCATTATTGTGTGTGGGTATGAGAAAGATGTTAAATAATTGGTACTTCTTTGTTTATGATAATGGTACCACAAGGAATAAAATATGGTAGCCGTAAATCGTGTACGGACCTTTTATTTTTGGTTTTTTCAAGCTGCAGTTCTATATGACTTCTAGAGATATATCTTTGTTTTCCCAATATTCTGCTTTCTTAGTGGCTGTTCTCTATTATTTAATGTAAGAAGGTTAATTTTGCTCATTTTTTCATTCAGTTGTTGTATAAAGTCATACATTTTCAGCAGGTTATCTGCTTGTCACTTCTTTTGACATACTAGATCGATAGGTACTTGAAATAGTTTTTCAATGATTAAGAGTGTTAGTCGAATCCATGTGCTTAGCTCATTCTTGGGTCCTGCGGTTTAACCGCAGGTGATCTTATTTGTGTTACTTCTCAACAAGGTTGAACACGTAATTGAGTTGCAGGTTGTATTTTATTGGATATTACATGTTTTCTCTTTGATTCTATGGGGAATGTTGCTATATAGGTTATAAAATGGCTCTTTTTATAGGACGAAATTAATCTTATCATCTGATATTGCCAGCTTCTTTAATAGTTATTTAGTTTGTTCTTAATTGTCCTGATAATAGCTTATTTTTTTATTTCACTTCGTCTGAATGTAATTTTTAAATTCCTCATCCCATCACACTGTTTAATGTTTTGCTTTGCCCCCAATTTAGAACATTATTTCTATTTTATTTTACAAATGTAACCGGGGTTTTTTGTTGCCTCCACTTACCTCGTAAAGAAAAATAATTTAGGACTAGATAGATTCAATTATTTGGTAAATGTTTGCATTATTTCTAATATAAGTACAAGTAGTTAATTCATACTTATCTTCAAAGAGGGTATGGTTTGCGCCAGTTGTTTTAAATTAGTTGTTAATTTGCTTGAGGTACTTTTATTTAAAAACATTTAACAAACACTGCCTATTCAATATACTGTTGAATGTATATCAAATACGTGCATAAAATTAAAATTAAAATTAAACATGTCTCCCGTCATATTATGTCACGAACGAAGCTTTTATACTTTTATGCCTTTTTTTTGGCGAACGTGATTAGAAACCGAAAATCGAAATTGTCATACCATTTGAATGTCGTTTATTTGCTTTAGTTTTTCCATCCTCATTGTCTACATATATTCATATAGTAAACCTATCGAGTATGAGTCGACCCAAAGTTATGATTTCCCAAATGAAAATTTTCACGAATTTGTTTTGGTTTTTCTAATTAGATTAGATGTTTTCGTTTGTCATAAAAACATTTTTTGTTTCTTTTTAATTTTATTACATTATTTATGCGAGACTTTGGTCATTATTTTTTTGCCAGCCGCCCTACATCCGCCACGGAATGAGTAAACGAATTACATGTTTTGGTTTAAATCACGCCAAATAATTTCAACACGATTACGATATCAAACACAAAGTGTTTAGGTTTTTAACACCCGTTGATGAGTTTGTTCATATAAAGAGTGTTCGTTTTCACGACGGTACATCATAAAAATCAAAAAGATCAATTAATTTGTGTTTGAAGATTTTTTTTTTTTTTTAATAATTTCATGTAAACATTATAGGCTTAGACGAACAATAATATTATCTTTATAAAATTTGATTACCATTTTGTTAAGTACCAACTTTAAGTACACATTTCCGAAAATTAAAAAAAATAATCGAACTGATGTAATTACAAATTTGTTAAAATAAATATTCGAATTTATTAGTAAAATCCAATAAAGTTATTAGGAACACTTAAACTTGACGCGGTCAGTCAATTATGATGATCTTAATGTTTTGAGCAGTGCGAGTGCTTTATAAAAATTTACATAAAGATGTCCGCGGCTGCAGCTTGGTTAGGGAAGGCGAATGCCAACATTTTTTAGTATTTTCCATTGGCTAATGATTATAATTTATTTTTTTTTGTTTTTTTGTTTCTAAACTCTGCAATCTGTTCTGGGGCCGAAGCTCTCCCAACTCTTTCGCGGTTTATTTTTAACGTCCTACCTTACGCTGCCACCAGCCAAATCGAGGACGCACGAATACAGGTTCGATTTTAAATCCATCTGCACATTGCATTGCTCCAGCCAGCCTGCACTGACATGGACGATGGTTCGGCCCATGGATTCTGCACTCCAACAGGGGGTCATAGTTGTGTTCATCGTCATCACCGATCGTAATATGATTATAATTGGAAACACTAAAGACACCGGGAATTGTTTTCTACAGAATCGGATAGGGAGATGGTTTGATTTTGTGATCAAATTGATTTTTGGCAAAATGACAATTTTGGCAAGTCAACACTTCTGCAACTTTCACATTGGTCATAAGTTTTAACAATTAATTTTGTTCCATTAGACAGAATATGTTTTCATATTTCTTAGCCATGTGATATTGCTCCTACTTTTAAATGAAGCTTGTGAGGTGGCGTTTTTGAAAAAATCTGGCTGTGAGAAAACTTAATGGGTTAGTTGCGCTTGCTTTCGTCAGTTTCGTCTTTAATATTATCAACGCTTAGGAAAGACGTAATTTTCCTTCAAGGCTAATCTCGTCAACGTCCAAATTTAACGGTGTTGGGATTGCTTTACTAGCAAATTGAGCGACATTGTCTGGTTTTAATTTGTCCCAAAGATCTTTATAGATATATTATCATTTAACTTGTACAATCATCAGTTAAAAGTCAACCACTTTTTGAAATTAGTCAACGTAACGGGCTTTGTGGACCAATGTAGATTTGTGGACCAACAAATCTACTGATCATACAAATTTACTGATCAGGTTTTGCTTACTGATTACATAATTTTATTGATATTTACACAATAGTTGCTCTTTATTCATGTGTTACTTTCTACTTTTTTCTTATGGTGTTCCATTTCATGAGATGTCGGTTGTATCTTTAAAAATAGGAGTTATAAAAAAGGATGTCTGGGAACGGTAAGTTTCCTTACCTCATAACAGGTTGACAACTATATCTGTTGATTCAGAAGTGAAGCTTCGCCGTTATCTCTAAGAGTACTATAGGAATAGTTTCATAGGTTTTCCCACTATCACCAGGGCCATCAATAAAGAAGCATTTCGCAATTGAGGAACCTAACATTGGTTATTACAGAGGCTTCTTTTTATTCTACATTGGGACATGCTTATAGCGTTGCTCTTTTGGTTTTCGCTTTTCCCATCATACAACCAATGGCACAGAAGATGGCAAATTTGTAGAAAGTCAAATTTGCAGGTAGACTAATTCTTAGTCCAAATTTTGTTAATATAACTGACTAAATTGATCCAGATAGTTTTGCAAATCTTGACGGGCAAATTTTTGCATTGTCTTGATAATTTTCATGTTGATATTTTTATGAAGATTATCATAAAGATGTTCCAAATATTTTTTTAAACGCATATAAGGCTCAGCTGGCAAAGAAGTCACTCATTCATGTAAAAGCTATCTAAGAGCTCCTGGCATTGATACAATATTTGCATCTTGCATTAATGCATACCAGTTTCTATATTTACATCTTGCATTGTTGCTTTAGCAGCTTGGAGTAAAGCATCGTAAAGTACTTGATTATTAGTTTTAAGGTAATCAATACTTATTGCTCCTTTTACATGAAGTAAAAGTAGCCAGAGTAAATGTAGTTCAGTATTAATCATATTTACAGAACACATTCTGCTAATAACTTCATATATTTTCTTGATAATTTCCAATCTTGGCCTACAAGAGCATTTTTAAAGCACAAAATATTCTGGTATCTAATTTATCATTGATAAGCGTCTGATATGCGTTTTGTTCATTGAGGTTAAACCAAGCGGTCAATGTAATTTCATTTAATCTATCAGCATTTATACTGCACGTCTTATTCAATCAGGGTGAAAGTAAAGTCGGCACATGGTATGGGCTTCAATTTTAGTACCTTGAATTGATAAAAGTTGTTATCTTATTGTGCTGAACTTTATTTGTTTCCAGAAGGTCAATGATGATACAATCATGGTCATGGCTTTTCCCTTGTTTACATATTTAAATAAATATTTGACACTTTTAACCGACGCGCAAGCTTCAACATTAATTAAACATTAGAAATAGTAAGGGACTGTAAGGAACAACCCATTTATTGCCATTTTGTTTACCGGCCACTTTATTCCTAGAGTGTATGTAAAGTGGATAGCCATTTTTACTGGCTTGTGTTATTTCCATTATGCGTCTTTTGGAAAACATTTAATACAAATTGGTAAAATGTGGGCATCCTGTATACGTCTAAGTAAGTTTAGTCTCCGTTTTGCTTCTGCTTTGATTTCTAATGTTTGTCCCATCTTAGAAGGCATTTTGAATAAATTTAATTTACTTAAGTACTTCCCTTCAATAGAGAATATTCAATTAACATGATGACACTACATAAAATAATTCAATTGGCACAAATTATTTGATGGGTTGTTATTGTTGTTGTTGAAGTTACAATACTGGCTTGAGAGTAAGAAACATGATAATTGTTTCTAAAAACTGACTAATTATAAACAGAAATATTTCAAATACATAAAAAAAACTCATAAGTAAAAATTTTAATGATGACAAAACTATAACACACCGGAGAATGTTTTGAGTTCTAATTTCAACAACGGCTTACTCTTCTTTAATTTTTAATGTTTCATTTCACACATTTTTTTGTTTAAACGCTTGCCTACTTGATCGAAATAATTTAAAATGTTCTATGCATTATTTGTGGAAACAAAATTCGATTGCTATAAAGCAATCAATGTACCTTGCCGAATCTTTTCAATTATTAATACATATTTGAAAGTGATAGCAATAACTGAGTGCTAAATCTGGGTAGAATTTTTTTTTAAACGGCATATACCACTATTATAGTGTTTATAATAGTTTTTGTATCATGAACTGGTGCATTATTCTCTAATAACTGTATAAGATGTCTGGCAGCTTTACATACCAAATAAGCTGTTGCCTGTTGTATTGTTTTCTGCTTGGGTGAAAGTTGTTCTGGTAAATTTCTCGTATCCAATTTAAACAAGGAGTTCGGCGTAAATACTTTATTTATTATAATTTAGTTTTATATATTGTTTATGTTTATGTGATTATACCTAATCTGCGGCTGCAACTCGAATGAATCTCTTCATCTTTTCGTTTTCGCTTAAAATAATTGAGTCGTTAAAAACCGTTTAATGTAACCAGTTTGCACAGTCACTCATACTAATATAAAAATGTAGTATATACGCTTATACACAGTATATATGCTTAAACATAGTACATAATATTATACAATTGATACTATAGGGTTACAATTTTATTTAACATAATGAATGGCATGTTTTTACTGCACATTCATAACACCTCCACCCTTAGACATAGGATCTTCCATAAAACGTTGTCATACGTAATTTGTTTTATGATGATCTTATGTAAGTATATTTAAACTTATTTTCTAATATGTATAACTATACATATTGTATGTAATTGGAATCTTCTGTAATTTTTTTTTTTATATTTTTTTTTTTATTTATTTTTTTTTTATAATTTTTATTTCAATTAATTATTTATTATTAAGATTATTAAAATTCCATAGATGTTTAAAAATTATATATAATAAACGCTTATAAATTATAATGTTTGAGAATTTTATTTGAGAAAAAATGAAATTAAAATTTAGGTATAACTAATAAATTTTAATTTTTAAATTTTTATTTTTTTATTTTTTTTATAAACTTCAAAACCCATTACCAACAATGCTATGGCTTTAGCTTTAATCTGTTATTATGAACTATTTTCACCCGGTTTCCTATTTGTATTGCTGTATTTTCCGGCGATACTATATAATTTACTTTATAAGGTCCTAGCCATCGACTAGAAAATTTATTCGCAGGCTGTTCGTTTTTTAACCATACAAGATCTCCGGTTGAATACGTTTTATTTTTAGAGTAGGTATCATAATACCTTTTCGAGTTTTCTTTTGATCTAACTATATTGTATCGTGCTATCTTGTAAGAATTCTGTAATTTGTATTTAAAATCACATAATAGGTCGTCATAATTATAATTAACCTCTGGTTCGAGGTTAAAGGAAGAGGGAATGTTGGGTCGATGACCAAACACTAACTCATAGGGCATAAATCCCGTACTAGAATGAGGAGTTGTGTTATAAGTAAACACACAAAAAGGAGACCAAATATCCCAGTCCATTCCATATTTGTCAACGAAATGTCGTAAATATTCAGCAAAAGTACGATGAGACCTTTCCAATGCCCCATTTGTCTGAGGATGAAAAGCAGTGGAGTTCATTTTCTTAATGTTAAGCATTTTGCAGCAATTTTTAAATACTTCACTAAGAAAATTAGTACCTTGATCTGTAAGGATGCTCTTAGGTGCCCCGTATATACAGACAAAGTTTTTTAAGAAAGCATCAGCAATCGTTGTTGCTTCTTGATTGTGAATAGGTATGGCAAAACAATATGTAGTTAAGTCATCTTGTATTGTTAACAGGTATCGATTACTTAGGTAGCTCAAGGGTAATGGTCCAACTATATCCATAAATACCTTTTCAAATGGCAAATTAGAGGTGGTAGTAATTTTCATAGGTATTCTTGGATTTTTCCCACATTTATTTTTTTGACAGTAATCACATTTCTTAATAAACTGATCAACCTTTTTTATCAATTGGGGGAAATAATAATATTTTTTCAATCGTTTCACTGTTCGGTGTAATCCTTGATGGCCACCTAATGTTGACAAATGAATTTCTTTAATTATCTCTTCTTGTTTTACAGGGTCGGCTATTGTTATTATTTCAGATTTATCATTTGAATAAATTTCCTCGGGTTCTGTGTCGGATGTATTGTGGATTTGACTTTGATTTGATAATATTTTGGGAGTAGATGAGTCTAACTGTTTTTGTTGAGATCGTGTTACTACATGAGTATCAACAATGTTAGGTTTTTCTATTTTAGTGCCTGCGTTAGTGGTATTATTTGATTTAAAAAAACTAGTTGAAGGTGTAAACGTATCATTATTAGAATCTTGTGGAAAAATGAGGTTAGGAAAATGTCTGAAATTAATAAGATGGTTATCAGGAATAATTTCGTTAGAAATTTCTGTTTCAAATTTTGCTTTAACTGGATCCTTTATGATTCGACTGAGGGCATCAGCATTGCTATTTAATTTACCAGGTTTGTGTTGGATATCAAAATCATATTCCTCGAGCTTAAGCCTCCATCGGATTTGTAAGGAATTTGGATCTTTCATACTATATAAATATTTTAATGCACGATGGTCAGTAACTACGTGAAACTTACGACCATAAATATAAGGACGAAAATAATTGATTGACCAAACAATTGCAACTAATTCCTTTTAAATGGTAGAGTAGTGCTGTTCACCAATGGTTAAGGTTCTACTAGCAAATGCTACTGGTAAATCTATTGAATTGACATCTTGCGATAAGACAGAGCCGATAGCGTAACTACTTGCATCCGTAGTGATGGTAAACATTTTATCGAAGTTAGGATACTGAAGTATGAGTGGAGAAGTAATGGCTCCTTTCAAAGTTCCAAAAGCTTCGTCACATTTCGCATTCCATATAAACTCAGTATTCTTCTTTAAGAGAGCTACCAAAGGTAGGGCAATAGCAGAGAAATTTTTTATAAATCGTCGATAATAGCCGACTAAACCTAGAAAAGCTTTAATTTCCTTTGGAGTATTTGGTCGTGGGTAGTTTACCACAGAGTTGATTTTCATCGGGTCTGGTTTTATTCCATCGGATCCAATTATGTGACCTAAATATCGGAGTTCATTTCGTAGAAATTGACATTTAATTGGGTTTAATTTTAGATTATTTGATTGTAAACAACGTAGAACGTCAATTAATTTTTTGTTATGGTCTGTTAAGTTGTGTCCGAAAATTACGATATCATCTAGATAGACTAAACATTTTGTTCCTTGAATACCGGTTAGCACCTTGTTCATCATACTTTGAAACGTATAAGGGGCTCCTTTTAACCCAAATGGCATTCTATTGAAGTGGTAATGTCCTGTCTCGGTACTAAATGCTGTTTTCGATTTGTCTGGTTCAGACATTTGAACTTGATGGTAACCATCTGCCATGTCAAGAGTAGTAAAATAAAATGCTTTCCCTAGTTGATCAAAAATATCACTAATATTAGGTAATGGAAATACTCGATCCAGTGTAACATCATTTAATCGGCGAAAGTCCACAACAACTCTCCATTTTTTTTTCATTATTAACTGATTTTTTCGGAACTGCCAGTATTGGAGAATTCCAGGGGCTTTCACTTACTTGAATTATTTTTTGTTTCACCATTTCGTCAACTTGACGATTGATTTCAGTTTTTAGACTATGATGCAATCTGTATGGTTTTTGATAAATAGGCAATGTTCCAGGTTTTAGAGGAATCGAATGTTCACTACTGAATGTAGTAGTTAAAACATCCCCCTCCAAATGAAATACTTCATTGAATTCCTGGCATATACGATGGATCGATTCAGCTTCCTCAGTGTTTAAATGAGATGTGTCAATCATGGATTGCAGTAATGTTAACCGACTTTCGATTTTATTAGTCCAAGGAGTGTTTAATGTAAAAATATCGAAATCAGATAGATTTTTAAAGGTTAATTTACTAGCTTCGATTTCGACCGATTGTTCGGTAGAGTTTATTATATTTACAGTCACGATATTATTTAATGGTTTGACTATTGTATTTCCAACAAAAACTCCCGATATAACTTCCTGAGAGGTGCAAATATAATCACAATTATTGTTTATATTTACAGCAATAGAAGTAATTTTCTCACTTCTGGGTGGAATAATTACTTTTCGTGGAATATTTATTAAGTCTATTTCAATACAAAATTCAGATAGTGGAATTTCTAAACAATTCGATTCAAAATCAATTTTACAACTAAATTTGGAGAAAAAATCTTTACCTAATATACCATCACAAGCAATGGGAAAATCCTGCTTTACAATGTGGAAATCATGTTCTAAAAGAAGTGATTCATTGAAGATTATTTTAGATGGTAATAAAGCAACCGTTTCAATATACTGCTCGGTAATACCCTTTATTTGACATTTTAATTCAGGGTAGCACATATGTCCTTCTTTAATAGAAAATTCTTTTAAGACACTTATGTCAGCACCTGTATCTACAAGAAATAATAAAAGGTCCGATTTGCCAGTATAAAATTTTGACGTAGATTTTTTCAGTGACATCCCAAGAGCTGAAAGTACGTATTCGAATTGGATTAGTTATTGGTTCTTTTGAATTGTCTTTTAGTGAATTTGAGCACAAAATATTTAGTTTTTGTCTTGGATTCGAAAAGGTGTGCCCAAATGTTGTCCCTCGAATCCTGTAAAGTTTTCCGCTCTATTAACATTGGAAGAGGAGGTAGAGGTAGATTTTACAGGTGAATTATGATTAGCAATAATTATTTTATTTCTCCGTGCATCTACATTTCTTTTCGTAATACATGGCCAGGTTTCTTACAATAAGCACAGACTGCTCCGATTAGATTAATTGTGGAACGCTTCGAGGTTGGTTGTTTTTGGTGATGTTCGTAACGATGATAACAGTTAACAGCTTCATGACCAGTTCTCTGACAGATTTGACATTTCCTAACTGTTGAAAATAGAGTTTTATTGAAATGTGGGCTTGATAATGGTTGGTCTCTAGCTTTAGATTTGGTAATAACTTCTTCTGCTAGAGCCCTTGCAATAGCATCAGCCAATTTAGTTGGACTAGCTGCTTTAACAATAGTTTTAATGGGTTCGTTGAGTCCTTCTTTATAAGCTCGAGTTGCCAATTTACCGTTGTATTCGGATAAAATAGTAGCCTTTTCTCTACCTTCTTCTTCTAAACACACGTTATTCAAGTCAGATAAAAGTTTTTCAACGCGATTTAAATAGTCTTTTATGCATTCGCTTTTATTTTGGTGAATGCTGTAGAGTTCCGCTTGAATACTATCAGCTGACCTGTTTGCTTGAAACTGTGTTTTTAATTCTTTTTTAAGTTGCGGGTAAGACATAAAATTATTGAACTCGTAAACTTCGAAAGCTTTCCCACTTAGCTTGCATGGAATAAATTTGATAAATTCTTCTTTACCCACTTGAGTTAAAGATTCATAAATGTAGTCACAGGCAAACAAAAATTTGGAAATAGTCGTACTTCCATCACTGAAATCAGGAATGGTCTTAACAGCACGTCCTAATTCAAAATCCATTTTAAAGGTTATCTCTGGAAAGAGTATTGAATTATCCAGATAGCTAATTTTTTTAAACTCGTCACCACTATTATCTTCGTTGGTTAAAACAGACTTGAATAAATTTTCTTCGACTATTTTATTAGTTCCTTTGGGCATTTCATTCAACTACGGCCACATTGTTATTGGTAATAAATTTTAATATTTAATTTTTAAATTTTAAATTTTTTTTTTTCAAAATGTTAAACTTTAAAATTCTCAAACATATAATTTACTCACGTGTACAACTTTCATATTTTGCATATTATGTTGATATACTGCTTGATTTCGTTACAACCTGCTTTTAATAGTAAGTAGATAGTATTCCAATTTCCCACACGTTGTATGTCCGTTGACTATGATGACTATGTATAAAGTTCCCTTATGATGATTATAATATGTTCCCTTCTGCTTGGTTAATTTTATTTTTATTTTTTTTCGATTTAATCCACTTTTGTTTAAAAATGTTCCGAATTCTTATTGATCACGTTAATTTAATGATCAATGAATTTTGTGATTTGAATAGAGTTTGTCCACCTCACCACGTTTTGAATTTCTCGAACAAATTTTATTACTTTACTGTTGTTCACATTTTATTATTAATTGCGTGTTATTTTATTATGATGTTTTTTTTTTTATTTGATGTCGCAAACGTGGTTTCACAGTTATGATTATATGTATTATATTGATTATTTATATTATTTTACTATTATAATTTATATTATAGTATAGTGTTTTAATTTATTACACTAACACTTCGTAATTTTTACATACGCACTCCAAATTTGCACGTTTGCCAACAACCTCTTCACACAGATCCTACCGGCTGCGCCAAATTTTCGTGTTGTGTTGTTTTCTGCTTGGGTGAAAGTTGTTCTGGTAAATTTCTCGTGTCCAATTTAAACAAGGAGTTCGGCGTAAATACTTTATTTATTATAATTTAGTTTTATATATTGTTTATGTTTATGTGATTATACCTAATCTGCGGCTGCAACTCGAATGAATCTCTTCATCTTTTCGTTTTCGCTTAAAATAATTGAGTCGTTAAAAACCGTTTAATGTAACCAGTTTGCACAGTCACTCATACTAATATAAAAATGTAGTATATACGCTTATACACAGTATATATGCTTAAACATAGTACATAATATTATACAATTGATACTATAGGGTTACAATTTTATTTAACATAATGAATGGCATGTTTTTACTGCACATTCATAACATGCCATTGAGGTTTACTCATTCGACAAGTTAAACTGTCAAACATTTGCCTTCATCCACCTGTGGAAGTACGTAATCGTCTTGAATCGCGGTTTTAAAGGATAAAACGATAGCATTTTTTGGACGAGCTGAGATCTCCCCGAATAAAAGTACTAAAAGTGTCATGCATCGATTTGAAAATTAATCTAATACAACTAAAATAAGTCTAATACAACTTATAGTTGAAAATAGTCTAATACAACTTATTTAAGATAATTATTAAGTAAAGTAAGGGCCCCTTCTATAAGAGAACTGATACTTAGAAACCAAATAAATCATGAATGATTAATGATGTTCAAGAAATAAAACCGACTAAATCGAATTGTTCCTACAGCACGAACCATAGCATTGTATTTTAAATATTATTTGAATCCATTATTGGTACAAACTTAAGTGTATTTCACTCACGAAGATAATAAAACAATTGATAAACTGGTTTTACAATTTTTACAACTACTACAATAATGCGAAATGCGTTTGTCAACCGTATAGATCGTTTCGAGTTTTGGTTTAGGTTAATTGATTTTCGTATAGAGATTTGATTCAATCTAAAAAGTGAACAGTTCGTGATTAAAAACTATTGTCGTTTTTTATATGGGCAACTAGTCGTGTTTCTAATAAATATAATCCTATGAATTCGGTACCCAAATTGGTTTATAAATGTAATACGAGTTTAATTACTAGCGGCAAAACAGTGTGGCTCATGTGATAACATTTTTAAGTGTACATAGATTATCCATCAATCGAATAAGTGTAGTGCAAGACTATCAAGTAAATAACATTAATCGTAATACGGTGTTCTCATATTAATCGGAAGTAAGCAGCAGTGAACAAAACTCTATAAAAAATACAACATACTATATGCAATTAGTTCAATTCGAATAGAAATTGAATTTTCATTTTTGGTAATTCTTCCCTTATATGTTGTGTTGTGGCTGGGTGTATTCGTTGTATTAGTGTTTTTTGTTTCAATTTCTTTGAATCTTTGGAGTATACAAGCGCCTTCATTATTCCTCAGACATAATAATCTAATACCAGATATTTATGGTTCACCATGGAGCAGAAGTTACTAAGCTAATAAAGTCTTCAATGAAAGTGAAGAAACCATTGGCACACTCAAAAAACAAGAAAAGTATTCCTTCTTCGATGTCGTCGATCAGAAGTGCTACCAAAATGCTTAAGGCATAATTTTGGCACTTTTAAACACCTTTTTGATCCAGTCACCTTTAGCAAAATAGCAGACAAATTCCTTTGAGGCCTACTTAATTCAGAAATAGAAAATTTATTCAAAAACATCAGAAATTTAGAAAATCAACTTGCAGTCAACATCAAAAAATTAAAAAAGTTTCTTCCAAAGGACATGAACGAGGATTTTAGTCACCATCTTGATGACTATTTCGAAACTAGTTTTAAATATTATAAAAAAGTTCTTGTTAATAATAGTGAAATAGTACGCGATAGTGCTAAAGAAAAGTGGCTAGTGAATCTAAGTGATAAAGGATCCCTCAAGACGTAGAGAAGACAATACAGTTAGGCCCAAAATTCAATTTACCCACAACTAACAAGCAGAAAATTATTACTTCAACTATTTGTAGCGTTGAGGCATCGATCTACAATCTCAGTGAAAAAGATCAAATTAACGCCAGAAATAGTTTAATTAATATTTTATCTAATTATAAACATAATAGCATGCAATCTTCTAACACAGAAAAACAGTTACTTGATAGTCTTAGAACCACAAAACAATATCTAAAATTAAATCCGTAATATCTGCAGACAAGGGTAACGTTACATTACTACTAACTAAAGAATTATACCATAAAAAAATGACCAAACTATTTGAAGACCATGATACCTACACACTAATTAAAAAAGACAAAACAGCCTCTACACAAACAAATGCAAACTTTTTAATATCATCATGGGAAAAAATTGGATACATCACCAATGCCTTAGGCAATATTTAAGACAATACAATAGTACTTCTGCTAAACTTTACGGACTCTTGAAAGTACACAAACCAAATAATCCTATTAGGCATAGCTGTCTATTTTATAAAATCATCTCAAACGTTGTAGGTAAGAAAAACAGTTTTGTAAAAGTTTCGTTTGGCTTAAAATCAAAATTAAAAAACCTAAAAATCCCGGATGACTTTAGATTATTTTCACTTGACGTTACAAGCCTGTTTACTAACATACCTAACAACCTTATTTCTGATATTATAAATAAAAAATGGGATGACATCGAACAATACCCTAACTTAAGTTCCCAGGTTTTCAAAGGTCTTTGTTTTGTAATCAGTAACTGTTTTTTTTTTCATTAAAAAATACTTATTACTACCAGATCTCTGGTTCTCCCATGGGCTCCTCAGTTTCACCAGTCTTAGCCAATTTGGTTATGGAACACCTGGAAAAAACAGTGCTAGCTAGCCTTCCCCAACAACCCTTGTCATACTTACGCTACTAAGACGACATTTTATGCATTGCTAGACAAATAGATATCCAGACAATTCATAAAAGTTTTAACAAATTTCACAAAAAATTCCAATTTAAAATAGAAAAAAAAACAAACAGTAGTATTCCTTTCCTGGACATTCTTATACATAGAAATAATAATAGACGACTAGCTACAAATTGGTACCACAAAAAGACATGGTCAGGACGCTATTTTTTTTATTACAATTTTTATCTTCCAACAACATAAAAAGATCCCGAATTTCACAAACAAAATTTTAACCTACTCAATAAAATGCTATACAATAATAACTACCTACCACTAATAGTAAATAAAATCATTAAAACTGTAAAACTAAAACATCACACAGCACCCAAACCAACAGTCGGAGCAGGAGAAACACAAACAATTAAACAATACATATATTATGCAAAAGTTATAAAACCTCATAACATACAGATAGTTGCCAAACTTTCAACACTTTCTACAAAATTTTTCTCTCCAAACTTAAAGATAAAACAGAGAAATAAATGATCTTTTTCGTTTAATTAAAATTAAAAATGGGTTCCGCCGAGAAACAATTAATTAAATAATAATCTAATACAGTCAGATCGGAGGATCTTGCCGGTCAATCAGTTGGACCATTTCTTCCAATTTATTTATTTGGATATTTTTCGTTTGCTGATTCTTAATATTAATATCGGAGCTCCTTCATGTTGATATGTATGCCCATACGTTGAAACTAAAGCGGTGCTGAAATAATGTTTGTTTTATCGAATGAGGATTTTCAGAGCCAACATGTGTATAGTTTGCAACAGCTTGTTATTTCTTCTCTTTTAAATTGAAGTTCTTTTATTATATCTTCCTCGACATCGAAATGATTTAAAGAGATTGGATGGGGCTCCGCCCGAGTATTTGATGTTGTTACGTTATCTCAGTCTTCTATGCATATTTGTAAATACTCAGGAATGCTGCAACCCGTAGGGAATCTGCTTTGGTATTCATTCCATCGCAAAATTTCTAAATAAAATAGATTAAGCATGTACGTACTCCTTACCTAAGAAGTAAGAACTGCAATCGTTATATTATTTTTCTTAAATTATTTAGAGTTTTGGGTTCTCAACACTGACACAACACTAGACAATTACTCGAGTCAAAACTAATGAATATATTTAATTTTTGTTTTTTTAAACATTTAAACAAAGGAATTGATAATCTCGCCTACTGTTTTATTGAATAAACCAAATTGTTTTAATATTAACACTTTACAACAGTGATTTTTTCTGAATTTTCTAAAAAAACTAATTGATAGTAATTTCGGCAACCATTTTGTGTAAAAAAAATTTTTATATTTAAAAAACATATCATTAAATTAATATTATTGCTAGGTACATGTTTTTAGAACTACGTTCAATAAATCTTCCAGTTGTAAGAACCCTTTTATAAAATTCGTTTTGACATTTGTAGAACTTTTATTGGGAGACCTACTATTTTTATTTCCTTGCAAACTTTTAATTTCAAGATTTGGAAACGTAATGTTGTAATAGGTTTGTTGGAAGCTATATGTACAGAATTATAGTTGCTAGTTAATTAAAGGCCGCAAAACCTTTTCATTTGGTATAGAATTAATTGAATAAATGAAGCCATTGTTTTTATTTTTGTAACGTTGGCTTAGCAAAAAAGTGTTGTCTTCATCGGGAGTATAAAAATTTATAAAAATGGATTTAGTTTTGACACTAAACACGCAGTGTGTGCCAATTCTGCTTCGCTTTAAGCTCTTAACATCTTTCTAAGTATTAAAAGTTGGTATCAAAAATAAGCCGCACGTGGATCCAATCAACACAAACTTTTACATCTTTGTAAAACTAACTTTGTTGTGTCTAGACATAGACAATTTTTTTTAAGCTGATTATGCTAAAAAATTTGTTGAGTATTCAAAATCTTTTCCACATTTTATGTGGGCACCAACAATTTTTTTTTTAAATCTTGAAAAGTCGATGTTTTATATTTGTGAAATTTTAAACTTTTTTTTCTATGTATAAATCCATCATCTTTTTACCGTGGTGGTTAGTTATCAAAAATATAAATCTTTACAGGAAAATAATCAATAGTCTTACCATAATTTGCTACCATACTCCCCGAGATCATGGGTATATTGTGTATAGTGTTTGCGGTACCAAAACAATTCCACGAAGATTTTCAAAGATATACACCAACGTTAAAAATGAACGAGTATGAATAATGTACGAGTATGTTAACATCATACACATATAAGATGATAATGCTACAGAAGTAAACATCGTTATGTACGTCATAGTTTTATTTGGTTGTGGTTATTTGTAAATTTATTTGGATGATGATGCGGGTTATAACTAAAACCCATAAATTTGTCAACACAATTTTACCACAATCACCATATACACGGCATGTTTATCGTTCATATACTTCTTATTAGTTTATGAGCTTATCGGTTTCATCACGACATAAAATATTTTCATCCGGAAAATAAACAAAGATATTGTTTTGTCTAATATGGTAATGAATTCTTTATGCTTAAAGGCATTGTATACAAGGCTCTTTAGTACATATTGTTTCAAAATGCTTTTACGTTTTTACATATATGTATTAAGACGTTGAATTGGTTTTGTCTATTGTTGTAAATTTTATACGTATTCTAATCATGCAAGATGATGGTAGTTATAAATTGATGGATGATTACAGTAGATGAGCATTCATACAATTCATGTAATTTAGCATAATGAATATGATAGTTTTGATACCTTAATCAAAACCTTAAATCAAAAGCTCTGGTCATCATTATAAATACTGCTTTAAAATATAAATACTTTTCAATAAACAATTCGCATGCAAAAAAATTAACAAAGTAGTTTTAAAATTAATTTCGATAAAACATAAAAAAAAGTTCAAAGAATATATAAAGATATTTGGAAATATACATCTATATAAAGTATTAAGGTGTTGGTCTTAAAACACCTTTCAATCAAAAGCTCGTTTAACAATTTTTTAGCTTATGAAAATACATCTAAAAATGTTAATTTAAAAAAAAATGTTAAAATTAAATTTTGGTAAGGAGGCTCAACTTTATAATTTCATAATATATGCTCGTATGACGATCATCAACATTTTTACAAATTCATAACAACTCAATTATGCAAATCCCGTTCAATTTTCTTAATCTTCTACTTTATTTTGCGTTTGTTTTTTTCCACCCCCAAAGCATAACGTTGAATTATAAAAAAAAACATAAGCAAGTATATTGCAAACGAGAAATATGCGGTACTTAGAAAGCGAATCAAAAATTCAATAACTTTTTTACCATGTACTGCTTATAATATCATGATAAGGAGATAATCGTTTCGATATACTAATTTAATATTATCAGATTAGATTGTCTTCGTTACTATTTACCTGGCATTCAAGATGTTTTCATAAAGTGTTCAAATTTTAATTCTTTTTGGGTGTAGTGTGAAATTTATGTTATCGGTAGATTGTGTTCGTACGATTTAAATAATTGTCGTGTGGATTAAAATTGCGTGACAAAATTGCGTGCTATGTGCGTGCGAAACAAAGCTTAAAGCAATTTGTGTTATCAAATTAACGGTTGACGTTGTAAAAAATGTTTAGGTAGTAAGCTGTTAGCATAAAATTTGAGAATTTTTTTTAGTATTACTTTATTCAATTTTAGTCAACTAACTTAATTTGTACTCTTTTTAAAGGTTTCCGGTTAACGCAGGTCCTATTCTTATAGCCTTTTTAAATTTAACAAACAGTAGGATAGGACGAATTTTTATATATTTATATTTCTATAAATATAAATTTCCATGCATGCTAAAAACGACCCGGTCTCAGACTCCTCCTGATCATTATGGCACAATTATATTCTATTTGTGTGATGTAGGGAAAGGGAAGGTATGTCAGTAATGTCAAAATTGGTCCGATTTCCCGGTAGCCAATATTCAAACTACTGTTAGTATAAGCCCATCACAATTCTATTGAACTGCTCTGCATTCTGTTTTTTGTATTCTGTCATATTTTATCAGCAACTCCAATGTGCAACGGGATTCAACTGTAATTTGCAAAAAAAAAACTTCTTAAAAACAAAATCTATTAATGGGCTAATTTCTTTAAGCCGTAGACTGTAATAAATTAAATTAATTTTTACCTGAAAATTAAAAATAATTAATCCATAATATAATAACATAATAATAAAATAATATAATTTCTACAAGGCGTATGCTGAAATAAATTAGAGTAATTTTTGTCTGAAATTTACAATTAATTTATTTATTATATCATTAAAAATATAAAATTATAAAAATTTGAATAAATCAATTGAATTAATCGTTTTATGACAAATACGTCATATAATCGCCGAAAATCTAATTTATATACACTTTATTTAACTCAAAACTTTAAAATTAATACAATTTAGATTTAAAAAAAAAATTGATTAAACATTACAAATCAATAAAAGTAACCGTTTTATGACTAATCAGGAGCTTTAATAACATCTAATGAGTTAAAATTTTATTTTTGTTGTCAAACTGCGCTCATATTGCCCAGTCCAACGCTGGATAAAGTTCCCAAACATATCTTCTAAAACTATACATATTGTGTCCCCTTAGTCCATTTTTACTCGTCTTCGTTCTTTGCTGCTCGTTAACAGAAGATTTTCGTCTCCAATTAAGTTGTAAAATTAACACTGAAGTTGTTGTAGTATTAGGTTGCGGTTTACATCAGACAAATCTTTACAAGCTGATTCAAGTGTAATTTAGGCTTTCCTAAATGTATTTATCTCCTCCCAATAGCTAGTCGTGTTGTTACCAATCCCCAAAATCTTCCTAATTGCTACAAACTCAAGTTAGTCCAGATTCGAAAAATATTTCTTTAGAATGATTAAATGCCGTAACCTGGATCTGTGCTTGTACAGATCATAGCATGCAAAAAAGGAGTAGTATCGCTAATGATAAATGATTTTGTAATGATGATAGGTTATATGGGTTGTATTTCCATCGTTATTAATATTTACTGTCCAACTCATGATGGATCCGAGCATAGAATCGGCTTTAGCAACACAATTATAAGCCTGGGGGATGTAGAATTCACTAAGCATCCATCATTTCCTGTTTTACTTTTAATAATAGTTTCTTTTTGCCTAGCGTGCCATTATAGTTTTTTCTCATCTTTTTGTGCCACAATATATGTGGCATCTGTTGACAAGTCACTTAAAGTATTTGTTGACAAGTCACTTATCTGTTTGAGGTGAATTGCTTTTGTTGCCAGGCATATGAATATGGTAATGTAGCCCTTTGAAATTTTACTACAGAGGCCTTTCCAAAATTTAAATCTAATTGTGCTCGCATAATCTACACCACAGCTATTAGTGATTGGTGGTAGTGGTATTACTCGATTTTTGACCACATATCTATTAGCTGGTTTAATGTTCTAAGTTGTGACAATGTTGCTTATTTCCAAGCAGTGTTGTTGAATGAGCTTTTTTAATAAGTAAACTTGATAGCTTGGGACCTCTGGGTATTTTTATTGGATGTTTTTTTATCAATTGTAAGGTTTTCTTTATTCTTCCTCTAACTTTTCTTTTTACTTGTTCTCCAAAATATATATAACAGATACCTCCAGTTTTAACTATTTAAATTTTATCTTCGTTTAACTCTCGCCATTTACAGTTTTACCAAATTTTTTCCACAAAGGAGTTAGATGGAAAAATCTATAATTTTTTGTTACAGCGTATAACAGATCAAGATTTAAACTTTAAGGAGGTCCTCAATAATTGCAACTTTGACTGTCGACTGAAGTGTCAATACTCATTCTAATTTCTGGAAAAAATTCCTGTAAAGTGCCCAGCAACAGAGAGATACATTTGTACATTATAAACGTAAAAAATTTCATAGTTTTATAATCGAGATCCCTCATGCCCTTACAAATTTATACATGCTCATAATGTCATGAAAAAATAAATCATAAAACATCCAGACTAAACCCATGATTTCAATGGAAGATCCTAATGAGATACCATCATTGGAAGTCTTTTTCAGTTTAAAGAAATCAAACCAAAACCTATGAGGCGGGGTCCCGAGGCACCTACGCCACAAATTACATATTTCAGGTCAACACAATCATGTCGTACACTAACCTCAAAGACCTGTGTGTTGTGTAAATATAGGCACAAACTAAAGGATTAGAATGTTTAAAAAACAGCTTTACAAAATGTGTTTCAAGGAGAACCACCTTGTCCAGAACCTACACTTTATTTAGCATGCATGGGACAGCGCAAGACATTACTGATGCACTCTTATAATCAACAACAAAGCACAAATCACATAGTAAACCAAGACGACCAGTTAACACGCACTTTAGTGAAAACGACACAAGTTAATAGATGCCCGAATTTCTTGTGTCACCAAGGAAACGTCCAAGTAAATGAAAGCGAACTCACAACTGATTAAAACCAGTCGTCCTCCGTGTCCAAACACAATTTTTAACCAATTTCTCAATGAAACTGGGAGGCTGGTGTTGCCATACGTAGAAGTCGATGGTTTAATATTTATCAAAGATGACAACATTCCATCACTGATAATGGTTAGACTACTACTATGACTAGTAGTAGAAGTACACCGAGAGATCAAGGAAACTGTGCAATTCTTCTCACTACGCGGCATTGAGGATACAGTTGGTTATACACTTGGAGATGCTTGTGCTATTCTGACCCAAAAAGATGCCTCCTTGCTTCATTAATTACGGTTTATTTGATTGTATTTGTTGTACATATTTGGAACTAGTAAACAAAAGATCGCGTCAGCATTTGCATTTTGATTTTGATTTTTTATGTTATACCACGAAGTCAAATGCACTTAAAAATAAAGTGTAATGTTGCATTCTTGTATATAGCAGATATAGCAAAGGTAAACTTGCTTTTTGGTGAAATGATTTAAGCAATCGGTTTGTTGTCACTAAAAATGATGAAAAAAAAAAAAACGTCATGACACCAAAAATGATTTCATAAGATAATTTGACTGTATCGGTTTTTGAACATCGGATAACATTTGTGATGCATATTAATTGGTCTCTGTGATGTCAGCTTAAAATCTTTGACTTAATACAGCACAAAACCGTTCCGTCTTGCATCAAACTACATGACATTTTTTGCATCGATGGACGCTTTTTCGTAATTTGTATCCCACATGAAATCAACATCCTCTTTAATTAAATTGTACAATGGATGTAGCATTTTACTTAAATTCTGCACAAATCGCTCACAGTAACTTATTAGTCTTTGACGTAGGAAGTTTCATCTATTGTATGGTGTCCATTTTATATTCCTTTCATGTATCTTTTGAAAACCTCTTGTAAACGTAGCAAGTGTGTATATTATCATAAGGAGCAGTACGCCTTTAATGTCTTTTTGCAATTTTGCTGGAGCACATGCCACACCAAACATTAAACTCTTAGGGCGATACAATCCTTTGTGTGTATTTAACCTAATCAAATTGTGGTCGTCTAGATGTATTTCCAACTGTAAATATGCCTTTGACAAATTGATTTTTGTAAACTTATTGCCGGCCATATATAGACGCAAACAATTCAACTATAGTCTTCAATCGGTATAATCATTGAATTCTAACCATGGATTGATTTTCTTTTTGTAATTGCCGCAAATACGTACTCCATTATTCACTTTGTGCACAACCATAACCGGTGTAGCCCAAACGCTTGTGTCCACCTATTCCATAATATCGTCCTCAACTAATTGATCCAATTCATTTTGAACTGATTGCATTAATGGAGTTGGAACAAGATGTGCCTTAATGAACACTGAAATGCCATCATTTTTCATGTGTAAACTTGCTTGAAAACCAGTGGGGCAACCCATTATTGTATTTGAAAATAATTGTTCGTATTTTTGTACGAATGATCATTGTACTTCGCCCTTTTATTAAAGCTGCTTAAAAATGTTGGTCCAATTTAATTTAATTTGTCGTAGCCATTCACGAACCAACAATGGATTCCATCGTGATCGAGCAATGTACAATTTCAAATCTGTGCACACGGAAAAAAAACTCATTGAAAATCACAATAAATTTCACTATCATCACAAAATTGTGCTCCACTCTGAGTAATTGTCACCATCACAAAAGATCTGTGTTTAATTCTAATATTCAGAATATCACAAATTTTTTAGTTTTAATCACAAATTTTGAGAAAGAAAATGTTATGATGTCATCAACATTTTTTACTAAAATTAGTAAAATTTTTGTGATATTCATCATGAAATTACTGTTAATTAAAAACAAATCGCTGTTAAATTCAAAATTAATTTGAGTGAATTTCACTGAATAAATAGTATTTAAAATTAACAAAATTGTGATGATTAATAAATGTATAATGATAATTATTGAATATTTTAGTATAACTTATAGAACATTTTGATGATATTTATTTTTTTTATGAATAACAATGAGTAAATATTATGATTAGCACACATGAGTATTGCAATAAAGACCACCAAATTGAGTAGAAATCACGGACAATTTTCAGTGATATAAATATATATATATATATATATATATATATATATATATATATATATATATATATATAAATAATAAAATGCACATATATATTTAGGTTGGATACTGGTCTATTTATTATTAAAATTAAAACTTTTACAAAAAATAAAAAATAAAAAAAACAAATTAAAAAAATTAATTACATATATTACATTCACAGAATAAAATAAATTGTAATTCAATTTCAATCTTCTAATTAATTTAACCAATTTTTAATTAACGGATGAATTATTTATATTTTTACTTTCTTATATAAAAGTTGTCTTGGATGAATCCTCACTTAATGTTTCCAGGCTGACATATTTAAAATTCAAAATCCGAAACCTTTTAGAGCAAGCAACTATAAAAAATAAACAATTATTAGCTTCAGATAAGTACAGCTTTTTCCCGAACAACGTGATGAATGACTGTTTCAACTTTTCACGCGATAACTTTTCGAAATATGTTTCAAATATATTCAACCACGGGGTTGGTTTTTAAAATGGTATGAATAAGTGTTAAAATAGTTGCTAATCACAGGCATCTAAGAAAATACAGAAACATTTCTTTAAATACATTTAAGTTTTAAGATAGTAAATCACATTCATAAAGTGATAGGTTATTCTGATAGTACAATTTCTAACAAGTGCTTTGACCCTGCATCCTTACATCCAGGATTCTTAAATAGTGTACAATAGTCTATTGAAATATATAAAAATAGAATATAAAGTAATTAAAATAGATGTACTAGCAAAAATAAAATACGTAATAACCCTAACAATATATATCCAGTCGGTTCCTTATATTGTGGCTAGCGCTCAAAATTATCGTTGTGTGTAATATCTTTTCCAATGGAACGTAAATTCCTTCAAACTTAATTTGTCTTCCCGTAGCGATTGACAGTATTCTCAATTTATTTTCTAAGTTGTCTTGCGTCATTTATTTGATTACTTTTGAACTTTTTTTTATTACAATTTTCAAATATCTAACATTTTATTCCACACACTTTGGTACTTATTATCCAACCAGTTTGAATAAAGTAAATCTCTGAACGATATCGTTTAATTATATTTTTCGTGTAGGAGTGACTTCCTATCACAACTGTCGTTTAATATATTCAAAATATTTAAATTGTCTGGCCATTCAGAAGTTGCTGACATTGTTCAGCTTTATATATTAATTCATCAGAAACAGTAGACGATGTGGATAAAGTGATGCAGGAAACATTCTCCCACTGACGTTATGTATCCCCAAATACAATTATTAAATATATTTTAATAAATTTGTTATATTATTCTGGATGTAATTAGGCTAATTTTTTCAAATCACCTAATTAGATTCTTTAACCTAGAAAATATCATAAAGTAAGTGTCATAATTTTTAATTACATACATTAAATACTTACTGTCCAAATCATGTTCACTTAAATTACAGGAGTTTAATAAGTTCAATAATTTTAGTTGATCCTTACATACATTTAGAATATCGATGATAATTGTGTTACATATTTGCAATTCCTTTATTGGTGGTTAAAACGGACGTGATTGAGCTCCTCACACAGTTATTTGTATCTTGTTCGATTTCATTTTTACTCATATTAATAACAAAATTAACGGATTTTTTAAGTGAATATTACAATGACTTTAGTGAATTTAAAAGAAAAATGTGTTTATCATTAATGCTGCACTTGTTATTCATAAACAATTTTGTGATTAACATTAAACGTTTTGTGATTTCTACAACAGAATATAAAATGATTTTGTGTGTCTGTGATTATCACAAAATCTTTATTGATAATAACAAATCAAGTCCTTTTAATTTTTTTTCTTCTGTAAAGTGATTTTGATTAGCAAATAATCATCTTCAGTTATATAACGAAGTTTGATGGTGCATACATTTTACCAATATCACGAACATGTTCTTTAAATTTTTAACCGAAGGACCTCCCTGTTTGTCCTAAGTAGGATGCAGTACAGTCAGAATAAATCAATTTAAATACTCCAGTATCTAAAATTTGCACTTTCTTGGCTTTCCGTTTCTAGGTTTCGTTGAGTTTTAAAGGCAATTGAATAGCTAGCTATAATTCCAAAATATTTTTTGTACTTTAGAACTTTTGATGCTGTGTTATTTCATTGAAATATATTTTTTAGATGTATCCTCTTCCAAACTTAATCTGGTATAATTTCGATACATTATTTTTTTTATATGATAAACTCATTAGATAAATTATTATAGGTCTAAATCCATTTTGACTTGCGATATATGATTATGCTTAACTTTTCTATTATATCTAATATATCTAATATATATTTTTCTATTTTATTTTTAATATAAATAACTGTGGAAAAAGTCACACAAATGATACATTAAAAAATGAATCTGACTTGTGTGATTTAAGTGTTTTGATTATGGTACGGTAGGTTTTATTTCCATATTTTTAACCTAAGTATACGAGCAATATAATTAATTTTTGATAATGACCTAGTCAAATAAATCGCAACTATCCCGCTCTACCCTATATTGGTGATAACTTAAATTCGTTTATGATCACATTGTTGGAATATATACATATAATGCCCATACCGTTTTATTAACATCAGACTTTGTTAAATTCACGAAAATTTGAATGTTTATCATAAAATTTAATTAAAACCTATTATTTCTCTACTGAAGTTAATTCATTAAAAAATGTATTGTTAAATTTACAAAGCCAATTTTGTTGATTTACATTAAACTCTGTAAAATTGCAATATTGAATTTCATTGTAAGTGGTTTACTGATACATAATAACAATCACAGAAAAATCAGTAAAATGAGTTTTGTCATTATAATGAAAAAAATTGTTACTTTTACAAAAAAAATATTGTTTAACATAAAAATCGATTAACAAAAGTTCATCTGTGATTTTCAATTGATAATTGTTTCCCGTGTATAACTTGTTTATCGGTTTTGACGTTGACGTAAGTGATTCTCGATATGTTCAATCTGCCTTCGGTGTAACTTTCCAATTCTGTATCGTTGCGTCATTTTTGACCATCGTCATTTGTGCCGCCGCCTCTACCACCGAATGACTTCTTCTTTTTAGTATGTATTTTGAAAAGTGGAATGACTAAAACCAAGTATCTGCGTTAACTTGTAGTTTTTCAACTATGTGCTTTAAAGCAGTCGCGGCTGGCCCAATTTTCGTATTTAAACCTGCTTAAATTATTGTAACGTCGTTTCTGTGTGTTCATGCTTACTGTAGTAGCTCTAAGAACACGTATTTTGCTGTTTCAGCTGTATCTTTGGTTTTCATCATTATATTCTTCCATCTGACGTCACTAGGACCTTACATTTCTGCGTGATTACGTTTTATTTCTTTCTCTACCTATGCTATAGCCTTGATGTTTTTGATAGAGCACTGATGATTTAAATTCGTGTTGGACACTGGATAAGATATGCCTAGCATACCAGGAGAGATCTTTGCTTCAAATTTTTTTTTATTGATATTCCCAAGATGCCAAATTAAGTCAATTTAATTGACGTCAGGCTAGGGTACTGACATGGAAATAGTTTATGTTTGGTTCTGCCATTTTTTCTACAAACCACAGAGACATAAACGTGTGTTGTTAAACTTTGCTAATTATGAAATTTTAAGTAATTTGAACTTGTCAATCAATTTCTTTAATTAGGGTGCAACGTCTATTTACAAGCACTGCAATAACAGTAAAACATAAACGAGTGATTTTGCAGTATACAAAAGAAAATCGAATAATAGTTTTTCTCCTTTAGTAACTCCATCGACTATACAATATATATTTCACTGCACAAATTAAAGAGAAAAGTCATCTTTAACAAGAATGCAAAACATTACAGCGCCAGCCTTCAACATTTTTAATTAATATTCATTTTTTTCGATTGATATTTTCCATTCCACACCCTTTCACCGAGTGGAAAATTTTATAGTATGATTTTAAATCAATTCTCTGGGTGTTGTGCATTGCTGTTGTTTTATTATGACGACAAAACCTTTAAGTGTTTTGTTGTTGTCAAGCTTATTTAGTATTTATTCTGTATATCATCGTATTTCTATGTCATAACATAATTGATATTGAAAGACAATAGAGTTCGGTGCCTTTTTCATAAACAAAAAAAAAGTTTTGTCTTTGTTTGTGAAAAGGATATTTCAGGATATATGATAAAATTGAATTTGACCTTTCCCCTGAGGGTAACTCGTACAAACAAAAAAGTAATTGTTTTATTTCGAATAACATGATACAAAAGCTTTGATAGTATTTTGTCTAAAGTTTAAATTTTACTTGTTTTTTAACCACCATCCTTTGTTTCACCTTACTACTGTGCTAAATAAAGTTGTTTGTTTGGATGCTATGATCCTTTTTGTTTTTTGCCGGAAGCTTTTTTATTATGACTGTGCCTCATAATTTTAAAAGGATCCAGTTATTAATAAAATTGGCGCAACTGTTTGTGTATTTGTGAAATTCTTTTTCAGAAACTTACTTTCTAAATAATATCTTTTCTAAATTCATTATTTTGGAGTTGCTGTTAGTTGTTTTAAGATTTTAAATACCGACTGGGAGGTTTAACCACCTTTCGTTGCAATTTCCATTAATGGTAGAATAGAAATAATTTTGTTTTGAAACAATTTTCCTAATTTAAATAAGGCCCTCAAGAAGAAAACAATTCTTGCCATTGTGGGAATATTCTTATATGGCTTTTAAAATTTTACCAACAGGATGCCGTTGACCTAAGTTCAACATTTCTGTATCGAGTTCCGCTTAATTTTGTTTAGCAAGCACTTCCGTGTTTTCAAAATATGATGAAATTTGAGATACTCCTTCTGCTTGTAACATTCCGTTTTCCAAGTTCATATTTTATGCTTAGAGAAGCACGTATATTTCTAAAAGCGCCTAAAATAATCCTGTATCTCATGTATCTCAATCCTAAACTTCACTTACCTATACAAGTGATTCTCATCAGTAATTTGTAAGACCACAATTGTAATGAGGAACGATTTGATCGATCACTTTTTTTAATGATAGGGTAAAAAACAGTCACTTTTCATTCATCAGACATAATTATGATTTGCCTCCACTATTTCACTATTGTGGACTATACTGTTCCATGGCTCATACAGTGCAATCATTGTTGATACACGCCTGGATTTCTTATAGTGGCTGATCGTTATCCGTGCCAACCTTACACTGCGTGTCCGTTTACGTGACATGAAACCACAATTGTAACACATTGGCATGTTTCAACTTGATTAACTCACCCTGTATTTACGATATAATTGTATATGTATATTTACCAAAATTTCTTTTCGCTATCAGTTACTTAAACATGATAACATGTTACTGTTATATTTGATTAGGTTATATTGATAAATTTGTTTGACCTGAACTTATTTTAGTATGGCTTTAAGTCGTCTACATATCAAGTGTAAATATATCGTGCGCTCGATTAATAATATCGATCGAAATGAGTGACTCAAGCTCTGATGAATTTGATTTTGAGAATCCTAATTCAGAAGACGAAAACACATATGATGATCTGTGCAGTAATATAGTGAAAAAACGTGTGGTCAAATTAACTAAGATTGGGTCAGAGACCTCTGGTACGAGTGCAATATTCATCCCCTTTTCTATATATGAGCAATTTAAAAAGGTGCGTATATTTAGTGTATTCTAGGCCTATTATAAATTTGATTGGTTTTTTATAAATTATTATACAGAAGCTGCTAAGTTTAGGCCAATTGGAACCAATTTTTGACGAAAACATATGGCCATATAACTTTTATATCGATGGTCGAGACGAACTAATGCTATTATATTGGACACCAGATAACATGCCAAAAATTCCATTTTATCGTAAAGTATATCGAGCGTTTTCCTTTTTGATGCCAACATTTTTGGCATACATGAATAAACCATTCCATAACCCCAACGTTTTAATCCAAGTGAATTTATTATTGGACTATCACCGGGCGCAAAAACGTCACCGGGATATCGAACTTTTTAACATATGCGATCTAGTGGCATTTAAAATGGCGGTCGACGATAATCGTTTTGTATATAGAAATTGTCAATTTCATAAGATCATTTCACGGACACTTAGCGAGTATATCGAACGTGGAATGTACATGAATAACGGTAAATTCGATTTAAAAAAATATGTGGGCTACATACAAGATTATCGCCCGCTCTTAGAAATCTTCGAGTATTTGTGTTATAATTTTCAGAAAACGCTTAAATCGATACGTTGGCAAAACATCGGTGCATACCCTATAAAATTATCGACAGTCAACAATATACCAAAACTCATGAATTTGTGGAACAATAATGGAATTGTTCCTACTTTACGTGTAACCGAAACTGATGAAAGTGGAAAATGTGCCACGGTCTTGCACGATATATTGGTGAAAGCTTACCGTTTGATTCGAATTAAATTTGAATTGGATGGTGAATGGCCTTATGATGGAAATCGTTTGTATAATGGCACGAAATTGTTGAATGAAAGTTTGCTACCTAAATGTGAGATTACAATTGCTACACCAAACACATTGAATTTCATTGAAAATTTTATAAATTGGCTTAAAACGACATTTGCACCATCTTTACTCAATTTGTTTATCTTGCGACTACAGCTGTTTGAATCAACGCAGCCATACATATTTTACGGTTTCCGTATAAGACGTTTAGAATTTCGCCAGGCCAAACTCGATTATAAACTGATTCGGATGCTAAAAACGTGTAAATACCACAAAATTATAATAGACGATTGCCGAATTGAAAATGATGACAGTGAGACGTGCGGATTATTGAGATGCCGGTTGAGCAACGATCGAAATATATTTAAATACTTTGACGAACTGAATGATGTGGCGGTATAGGATTGTGTCACAATCGTTCAGTTTTATAGATGAAAATTTAAAAGGTTTTTTTTGTTTTAGGGATTGATCACATTGAAGTTAGAGCCTCACACGGCCGGAATACTTTTTGCATATATTGCATCGGTTATGCAAGAAAATAATTTAATGGACTATCAACTAAAAAATATGGTAGGAATTGCGAATCCAAGGAATAACCTGTGTTCATTTCCAATAAAAGGATTTCGGCGATCTGGTTTAGATGCCAACGTTGAACAAATAGATGCGTACTCGTCAAAGGACAAGACAATCAGTATTGAAATGTTTAACGAATTTGAGTTAAATGAACGCGAGGATTTTGATTTTTATAGTTAATATTTGCATATTTGTAGCCATTGCATAGCTCCATGGCACAGTATAGTGTGACATTGGGCTATGCAATGACATGAAAGATGAGTCGTGAAGTGTCGAAAGTTATGTCCATCCGATCGTAATCGTGTGAAAAATTCACTTTTTGCATCTTGCCACCATTGAGATTTGAACCTGGTACCTCCCGCTTTAAGGACCGCAGCTGTAACCACTGTGCCACACACTTGGTAAAGTTTCGCTTCGATAAACGATCGTAATTCAAATGCATGTTAAAGAACACTAAAAATGGCATGTTCACTACCCCTAATCTACGAGCCTCTTCGTCGTAAAAAAAACGGCAAATCATTAATCGCAATAAATTAACATTTTCTGATGTATCTTGTAGTTATTTTGGGATTTAAGAAAGCATATCGTCTGCCATTGCAATGACAATATAAAATTTCGGTTGAACGCGTTTCCTATACGACGTTTATGTCAAATATATTAGGCATGAATGAATTCTGTTAGTTGTTCAATGCACATAGCCAGAAGCCATGGGCGGTGACAGTTACCTATATGCGTTTGCTAAATGGTAGCTATCTGTGTAGAATTTCTTCCGTTTATTCCCACAAGTTGTCTAGTTAACGAGCAGCGTTCCCAAGATGATTAAAATTTAACCAGTAGTGAAGTTATAGAAGGTTATAATCCTTCATTCTCCGTTGGTTACACTTCCTTGCTAAATTTTATCAAAGTACCTCACAGAATGTGAAGTGAATCTTGATGTATTGCTTCTTGTTAGTGGCCCTGCTGCATAAGTCTATACATCGTGCTAAATATTTGTGGTTTTGATAAACAAGGTTCGATTCTAGTTGAAGTGATTCGCCAAACAGGAAATGTCCCAGTGCTAATGTTGTAAAGTTATTGGAGCCTGATGATAGAGGAAAAGTGGTCTTAGTTTAGACATGCTTCTTTTTGATAAACTATTATTACCTTCACATTGAAACATTGGCACAATGGGTAAAGTTGCGGTGTTTGGGTTGTGAAGTACTGGGTTCGAATCCCAACGGGAGAGTGTTGAAAAAGGGATTTTGCTTCACTTGATTGCGATCGGTGATGACGATAAATATTACTTGCAAATATTTGGGTACAAAATCAACTTGTTTAGTTAAAATAAAATATAAAATTGTAAAAACATAGTAAACTTTAAAATTCTTCTGTTTTTTTTTTTTTTTTTTTTTTGAATAAAAAGAAAACACAAAAAAAACAATCTTCTTGTTTTCGTTTTTAAAGACTCAGTTTTCATCATGTTCTAAATGCAAATAAAATGAACATTAAAAAAAAACTTTTACTACTTTTAAAATGTATATATTGGTTTCTCATTTAAATGGTTTAATGCCATCAGTGATTTACAATGCAGCTAAAGTATACCTTATTGTCAGCTATAATGTGTTTTGTAGCTGAATGGTTTGCAGTTATCGTTTTCAATAATATTTGGATCAATTATTTTTAATCGATATTTATAACCAACTGGAAACACTACAACCAAAAATCCATTCCACAAGAGAGAGTGGACATTGAAGCTGTTAGGGCTCAAACATCTTGATGTATAATTGGATTTTACGGAACTTCTTTGTAGTCAAGGTAATATAAATTAAATCTTGAGTTGTGAATTCTATTGAATCTGTTCATGCAAAATTGTGAATAATCGGTTTTTGTAACGCTTGTCTGGGTTTTAATTTTGATAGTAATTACACCCGCACATAATCTAGGGATGGTTAATTTGGATTTTAACGGTGTTATATTTGTTTCAGCCGTGACTAAAACTTTTTTAATTTGGTTGGCTTAAGTATTAGATTTGTAGTAAATTACTGTTGCAGATGAGTTTTGTGATGCATAGCAAAACAGGTGTAATTCGTCTGTAAGGCCTTCGATGTGGCTTTATCATCTTTGTAAGTTTTATTTTTTCTAATGTATTCGAATTGAAATGGAATTTCTAATGTATTGGGTCTACAACATACTCCATCTCTGGGATTTTTTCTGCCATATCTGCCTTAATTCATTTTGTCCACTTTCCGAAGTTCCAAAAATAAAAGTTACAATTTACTTATGACTGTGAAATATCTTTTTGAAACTGCATTGATTGACCGGCCAGTTCACACGTAGAAGATACGGTATACAGACATCGAATTTAAAATTTTAAAAGTAAAACTAGGAATTTAAATTTACATGCATTAGAAAAACCATTACAAAAATTATTCAGATTCTGAAATTATCATGAATATCAAATTTTAAACATAAATGCTTCTTTTGGCGCTTGTTGACAATAACTTAAGCATCATTTTAGTATTTTTGGCCTGAAACTGTTTTAGAAACCATGAACCAAACCTATTTGATTTATTTGAGTTTTAGAAGAAGTACAAAATTAGCCAAATACTTTGCACCTCACAGTATGTTAAACTTCTGGAGAAACAGGATATAGTTCAATTGAAAAGACATTAAGACTGTGATAGGTCTGTAATTATATAAGACAACTTAAAACAGCAAATAAGAATACACCTGCGCTAGTGATAACAAAATGTATAACATAAACACATGTATAACAAAATGATCCAAGTCGTTAAAGTCTTCAGTAGCATAAAATCTTTGATTAGGTTTATTTTTGTATGATTATGCTACAGCTCAATGTATTCATTTTTAAAATTACGAATTCTTTTTGTTTTTTGCAAACGATTTGGCATGAGGAACAGTTAAATGTTCCCTAAATATGACTTGCATGATCACCTTTACAACACATTGAAGTTGACATTTCAATTGGAACTTTAACCTATGTTTTTTCTACTTTTATTATCACTATTTCCCACTTTTATGACTCATTTCATTAAATGAGCGGTCTTCTTCAGTGGAAGATTTGATAGAAGTAATCCATAAGTACATTTAAACTCTACACACGTATAATAAAATGCACGTAAACCTGAAATAAATACATGGCACGCAGACCACAACTTATTTTTTTTACAACATTAGACAATAAATTTTCCAATTTAATTTAGTATGGTTAAAACCCAATTACTTCAAATGTATATAAATGCTCAATCTTCAAACATCAGCAGCTGCAAATTAAAGATATACAATGTTGTCTGTGATATAGAAAATTAGGAACATAACTGGAACAAGGATACTTGATAGTCTGAAACTCATAATTTTTGTTTTTTTAGTTAAGGTCCCAAACTGATTATTGAAATAATAGCGTATAGTAAGATGGAATCGGTATTTATCATGTTGGCTAACTCAGAAGAACTGGAGACGCAATATTTGAAGGCTATATCGTCTCCAAAAACAATTTTTGTACCTTTCAAATTTAGCTAGAATATTGAGGTAATATAAATTAAAAAGAGGATTGGACCTGCGACTGTATCCTGAAAATACCCAATTCAATCTTAAAAGGCAAACTTTAAGTGTTGCTCAATTTTACGTTATACAAAACAAACCACATATACGGCACTCCCCTTAGACCCAGTACAAAAGTTTATGCAACAGTAACTCACCAAATCAAAAACATTTTAATTTCGATAAAAATAGTACCAACGAATTTCTTCACATTAAGATTGGAATTAACTCCTTTTGAGAATTGAATTGCGACTGGTTCTGCATTTTACCGGGCTGGAATCCATATTGACTGTTTGAACACAAAAATTAATACAGCGGGTTGAGGGAATCAGCGGATTGATTGATAAAATAGGAACAAAAGTTTGATTATTACTTTTTAACATATTTCAGCTTATCCCAAGGGTTTCAAAGCTATATTTGAAATCCTTGGGATAAGACTTTATTTCGTCAATTATTCCACCAACTTTAGTATAGCATCCACAGGATTTATTTTCGAAATGTTAATAGCAATCCTGGTTTTTATAAAAAACACTCGATGGTATATATTCGTTCTTCTTAAATCAGCAAAAATTGCATAGAAATATGTACCAAAATCATTAGCTATATAGATACAAAATCAGTAAGAACTACTGAGTTATTTTCCTTAATCTTGACGGCAGGCTTACTGGAGTTTTCACCTACAATCTGATTGGCAACGGACCACATCATCTTACTATAGTTACCACAATGTGAAAATTTGTTTCCATAAAACTCAAACTTAACAAAAGTTACCTTAGCATCAACTTTTTTGCAGATTTTTAAGTAATATTTTTGTAGTTTGATACTATCAGGATGCTTCCTTCGTTTTTTTACAAATTTTTTTTAAGGCCAATACATTTATCAAGCTATTTAAAAATTTACGGTTCTTAGTTTCATGCAGGTCATGTAGTGAAGTACTAATTTTACAGGAATTATTAACTTAGGAAAAGTAATGATCTATACATGTTAATGATAATTAGCACCTCTAGTGGGATCATTTATTAAAAACTGGAATCCATAATCATGACAAGATAAAGAAAAGTGAAGGATATTAATATTATCATAACGCTCCTAATATTAATTTTTTCAATAAAATCCGAAGATTCAGATACAAATTATCTAAGCAGCTTTTAAACATTTAGGTAACAACTTGTACCAAATCAACATCATTATTAACAGGAAGACTAACAATATCAAAACTGTTGTTAAACAATAATTATTCAGTGTTTGTTAATTTTCAATTTTTCTCATAAAGTACAGTATTTTCAGAAGATAAAAATTCAATTGTTTTGCGAACATTATCTTTAAAGCTTTTTTTTAGCTTTAATCGGAGTAATTTAATTCATAATAATTGTAGGATTTAGTAGATTATTACTAGCTGTTATTTTGCTTCAAGTGAGCACAGGATACTCCCGATTACTTTGTTTTCAAGCTGGAGAAGAGAACTAATCACTAACAATTATTTTTTTAATCAATCAACAGCATAAAGTGCAATAGATAGAGCTTTAATGCTAGTGTCTTTTCGTCTCTAAATTATTCATAATCAAGAAGTTATTATAATAGGAACAGCCAATAGTTCTCAGTCATAGTTTTTTGATTTTCAGGTGAGCAGTCTAAAGAATCCATCGACATGAAAATCCATACTCAGGACTCATACTTCATTCAGTATTTTCCGTGAATTCTCATATGTTCTTTTACGTTATCAACCACTTTCAAATCAGTAAAAGAGACCTCCTTTTCTCTAAAATGTTAAAATATCTTACAAAATACTTGCATGATATGTCTTTACATGGGATTGTTACTATAAATGGGACTGTTTAACAGATAAGTTGCCTCTGAGTAACTAACACAATTTGATATCCTTTTTATAAGAATTTTCTGCTTATTAAACTACCCAGCCTTTATCGAATATTTTGTATAGTTCAGAATATCATCTCTTAAAATTGAAATAACTACCATCATTAAATCTGGTTTCTGGCTCAAACTAATACTAATTTGTTGGTATATTGGCCTTACACGTCCAACACCGTGTTTTTAAAGAGACCATTTAAAATCGGGCTTAAACTATAGATTCGTAAATTCCTTGAATTATCCCCATCAATTTACAGGGTGATCTTCACAGTGACCATAATTACAACGAAGATGTGAATGTATATAAATTCCTTTTTTTTAGGGTTTTTAAAATGTTCGCTTGGTGCATACATTTTACAGTATCAATTGGCCTTCATATTTTCTTTGATTTTGAAAATTTTCAATTTTTGATTTTACAGTTTACAGAATGCAGAATTTCTATTTTTCTTGGATTCAGGTTGATTACGTTAGATAAACGGATAAACATTTAGCAAGCTTATTTATAAAGGTGTTATAAGCTCTTGCACTAATTCCTTCGTATTGCCTTCGAACATCTGAGTTTGCATTTTGTTTCAGCAGCCGCATCAACGTCAACAATGTGTAGGTGAGCATAGTTTTGTAGCTTTGGTTACCTTTGAAGAACGAACTTGCAATTATTATTTTGATTTTGGTGCATTTTTGGATTGCATAAATAATAAAGGATCAAAACCTATTTGACAAAAATGTCAATGTACCAAATAACTAATTTTAAATCCTATTAAAAGCTTCACAACATTATATTTTGCAAAGCAACTCTTCTTAAAACTACTAACACAGCTGGTGTTTTTTTGAAAAATAATTTTTTTCAATAACAGCGACAAACTATTAGTAAAGTTATTTTTAAATATTTAATGCAACTTTATTAAATGAAAATGTAACGCTTGCATATTTAAGTAATCTTCAAGATTTAATTCAATCGAAAATCTTCAAACAAACTTTTATAAAAGCACATTCACTTATGCTTTTCAATAAATTGTGTGCACAAGTTTTTCCCCATTTTTTAACATTTTTTTTTGTTTTTCGTTTTAATGTAAGCAGATTTTTTTTATGATACAAAAAAAAACTACTTAACGAAACTACTGTATATATAAAATGAAGTTAATCTTATTTTTAGTAAAAAAAAACAAACTTTACGAGATTAGAAGCTTTACCGTTTACATTATTGTGAAATTGTTAAGTGTTAAAGGTAGATGTAAAAAAAAAAAATAATGAACACGTCCATGTAATTGAATAACCTTCATCAAAAAATATTTTACCATAAATGGACATTTTACATGTTTTGTCTTTCGCATTCAATAGTGAAACGGAAACGTAATCACTAATCTCGTATGTCATTATTTTTTATTTTACATTTGGGAAAATTTGAAATTTTAATTAAATATTAATTTTATTTTAAACTCGGAAAACGATCCCATAAAATTATATGAACATATTAAATTTACTAAGGAAACCATGACACAAATATAGTAGAAAATTTTGTTTTGGAAAATTGTTGACAAATTCGACAGATAGTTACTGCTGTTACTGTATACACACATCACAACATAAATTTTAATAATTATTGTTAAATAGTTTTAAAGTTCTGCCCTATTGTTTTTATTATTATTCTATAATAATTAATAATAATTTCCGTGCCGTGTTTTCATGAAAATTATAGTGGAAAAGTTTTAACATTTTTAGTTGGTTGGCAGATATGTTTGTTTTATGACAATCCACTCTTGTAAACAAATTAGTAAAATATGAACAAATCAAACAATAGATACATACGAACAAAACACAAACAGATCCTTAAAGCCTTGGATCTTTAAAGCCTTGGAGTAACAAGAGCCAGAACCAGAAACAGATTCCAGTACATTTGCAACAGAAACAAAATCAACAGCATAATTTAACATTCTGTTGCAACAGAATCTACCGACAGAAAATGGCCGTTTGACGACAGAACACGGACTCGAGACGAATATTTCTGCTGCTCTAAGCAACAGATATATGAAAATATTAATTTTCAATTGATGTTTTTAGTGCGCGCATGTCTTTTGTCTCCGATCAGTTAAAAAAATGAGCAAAAAATCAAAATTTTCATTTGAAGAGGAGGAGAAAATAATAGATTTCGGGAAAAACTTGCTTTACTGTGTTTTATTATACGCCACGATTGCACAATTTGCTTCATTCAATTTTCCTTCACTATACATTTCTATTGTTTTGTTCCTAATAAACAAAACAAACCTAATAAACGGTACACGTACTATACAATTATCTTTTTTAGATGTCTAGAACAATACGAGGAGCAAGCTCGGGATCGATACTGATGTAGTCAGATTGCACTATACTTTCTCCTGCACTATAATTTTAGCCCTATAGATATTTTGAGTTTCGAGAACATACTTTGATGATAAAATTTCTTTTCAGTCCAACCGAGTTCTAGCATAAGAATTTGATGTTTGTGTAACCAGACTAAAATATCTTTGCAAAATCTTTAAAACTTAATAATCTGATAATATTAATTGCATTAATATAATAATATTAATTGAATAATATTAATTGCAGTAAAGTGTTGTCAAAGAAAAACAAATTTTGGACTGCTACATCAAGCTTTAGTTCGTTGATAGGATTATAGAACAACAGAAAGTAGAGGCGGTTTTTTTCAACATAATATTTTTAGCTAAGTAGATCATTTTTATTTAAATGGTTTCGTTAATCTCCAAAATGGTCTCAAGTAGGGCTTAAAAACTCTACGAGTGATTTACTATTTAGTTCAGATTTTTAGCTGGAAGCACCATGGGACCGTTCTTCTTTGAAAATAAACTAGCTTTTTGTGTCTAAATTACAAGATATGAATGTGAACGACATGTGCTATATCGCTATATGCTACACAGCTCAAGAAACATAACTACTGCATGAGTCATTTCCTGGTTGTGTGATTTCCCGATTTCTGTACGCTTAATTTTTTATATAAAGAGAACTTGTTAAAATTAATTCGGTCCCTTTATTACCGTAAGCTTAATGGTAAGTCCGGAAAGGGTTTTCAGTATTCCATAGTGACGGCATAGTTCTTAAAGGAGAGTAGGTCCATGCCATAAGTTAGATAAAATCTCTGGGAGTTATCCCACTTGAGGTTGCGTCCACTAGATTTTCGAAAATCTTATCGAACTGTCGAAATCCTATTTGCCACAAATAAAGCGACTTGGGTCTCCTTTAATCCAACACAGTATTATGGTTAAGTCTGACCAATCGTACGTATTAACGTTTCCAGGTCTCATGATATCATCTACGTCTTTCATTATCGTTACCAACAACATATCCAAAACAGAACAACAGGAGGATTTCCAACCTACATCAAAATACTAAACATCAGCAAGCTACAGATAAACTCTCCTTTCGAAGCACTAGTACTACCCTTTTTAGACAAAAGTTTAGACCAATGATCCACTAGGCTATAAGAAACAACATTAGAAAGTCCGAAAAAATTAAACAAACAAATTAATTATTCAAATTTCTAGAAAGACAATTTCAATCACTATAAGAGGCTATAAGGACCAACAAGGTAGTAAACTCACCACCACAACTAATTGAACGGGATGCCAATGAAGGCATCAATTACAAGACTGTAATCAATTTAAGCCAATACCATTACTAGACAGAAAAATACTAAACATACTAAACACTGTCACCAAACAAATCAAAGCAGTGATTCTCAGCTACCAACTCCACTAAACAACGACGCCTCGGAAACAACAGCATTAACACTAGGGCACTTTTTGAATGACGATTCTTTTAAAGCGATACTCCAGGTGACTACTAGCAACATAAAATTACTAACAAGATGACACATGATCGAAAAAAAGCTCAAAACTTTTGGAAACGCTGGTCTTTAGAATACCATAACTAACATCAACAATAAGGAAACGGGGTTTTGGAATTTCAACAGATATCACACTGGGGAGCCATGTTCGGAATTCTTACTCAACGTGAAACCAGTGAATACGAAGCTCGATTTGAGAGTCTCAACAATAAAGAGCACGAGCTACTGTCGCTGATAAAAAATCAAACAACCTTTACTGACAATGCGCTCAAGATGGTGAAATACAATACAAACCTCACTTCCACACCAATAAGCAACTTAATAAAGAGACAAAACCAACTATGACAGTAAAATGAGCAGTTCTAGGAATATCGAATATATGAGGATACGGGCCACTTGGCATTTTAATTACCATTATCGATTTAGGCCCATCGCTAAGTACCCTACAGGATACAAATAACAGGACCTATTTGACTTAGTCAATGATGCGCATTATGAAATATTACACTCCTCAATACTCGCGTCAGGTAAGTTAGAGGAGCAGTTGTAATTAATTTGTCAACACGTGTCAGTCTCTATCAGCATTACGTGATACAATATTCATGATCTCGGTCACATATATCAGATCATCAAAATTCACAGTAGGGTAACGCAACAAAGTATATTTATTGAAATCTCTTAGCTACTTGCATTTACATGGAATTACACGTTGTCAGTAGTTCCCGTACCAAACATTCTTCTCGATACTACACAATCACACATTGTCATTGACCAAGGGTTCTGCACGTTGATCAAATTACAAAAGAACAAGAATTTTAACACCGTATGCCATAGCGAGACGATGAATGCAACCAACCATTGAATTAAGTTTCACGAGCACAATTCATGGATATATGTAGTACCACACGAAAGTTCATTCAAATTTATCTGCAATCATGTGATCTATGAAATCCAAAACAATTGATTTACGATGATATCACAAATTCATGCTCTAAAATCAAAATTAGTGTGGAAAATAAAGCATTCAGCGTGGTAATTGGTAAAATAGTTGGAGTGGACTTAATATTTGCAGAAGCATAAAATAGTCTGGAATTTTGCTAAAAGGATTCTAGTAACTCTTAAAAAAATATATCTTTCAAATGTAATGTTTGCAAACTGCTACGCATACCAACCATTGGCCACCTTCATTCACCTATGGTTTTAAGAGGAAAAGCATAAATGAAAGCAGTTGAATAAAAAAAAAACAAAAAAAATTGCTAATCCATCACTCGTAGAAAATATCATGGAATTTTAATGTATTAAATTCTTAAAGTTTGATTCCTGTTTGACACTTATTAATCATCTTTTTAAACTTATTATGGTAATTTGGAAAAAAATTGATGGAACTGCAAAACAATTATTTTAAAATAAAGTCATTAAAAAGTGCAGTGACAAAAACCAACAATTTTAAAACGCCCAGAGACGACAAACCTTGTAATTAATCATAATTCATAACAAAACCCCCTTTGTGGTATACATATATAGAACACCATAACAAATTGTTAACCAAGCAAAATTCATTTCCTTTCAAACAAAAAATTCGTTTTCCTAATAATTTTCTTATATCCGCCAAGAATTGGAAAAAACTATATAATTACACTTTATCGATCGATTGATTTCCCAAGATACGAATATGTTTTGCTCAAAATTTATGCTAACATATACAAAAAAAAAATTACCACACCAGGTGATGATGATGCGAATGATGATAGAAGATGAATTTTTCTTCCATCGATTTTTTTTTTGTATTTATTAACTGAGATGATAACTCCCTTTACTCCCACTTTAAATTGTGGTTAATGCGAAAACTATAATTTGCCGCAGACTATGTTTCCTGTTTTAGTTAATTGATAATAATTTTTAATATCTGAACTTAAGCATATTCTGGCTCATACCGTGTAACGATACCATATTAATGACACCTGAAACTATAAAGGGTGTACCGAAATTCACGCAACAAGCAATTTTGATAGGAAATACAGGGTATAAGTAATTTTTTTTTGTTTTTTGAACAAAATTGGTGGAAATTATTTACAATCCAATGATACGGGGACGGAATAGGCAAAAACGTAACAATTGGTGACAGCGGTGGGATTTTCCATCATAAAAATAAGATGATTCTCTGCGAGTTGATTATAGCGACATTGGTGGTATGATTTTGTGAGGCTATGAACCGAAAAACCGAAGGTGAAACAAGTTGATTAAAAAAAAAAAACCGAAAATTATCAAGAAAGAGTTAATCATTGATAAATGTGAGCAGAAATGTCAGACAAACAGCGTCGATACGCAAGGACAGAAAAAATGGTTTATGCAGTAATGGACTAAGAGTAAACTACAGTACAGAAAAATTCAGGAAAAATCAAGTTACAAATAAATCATTGCAGATATTTTCCAAATATTATCTTGCTGTATCGAAATTCATCATAGTTATCGATTAATTATTCATATATATTTTCAACTAAATTTCTCAAAATTTAATTCTTTATTTACTGTAAAAATTGCTAGACAGCACAGTATTATTAAATATTGAAAATGTTTCATGTAACCTTACAAATACAAATAATATACGTTTCACCAAAAAATACTCCCACACACACACACTCTCTTTGAAATTCAGTAAAAAATATTTTCCAATTTTGTATATTTTATTTCTATGTAAGCCGCAAGCATATTTTATAACAAATTTTTTTATTTATTTTTTGTTGCAGATATAAAAGTTTGATGATGGAATCATTGTTTGTGTACATTTTTGAGGAATTATTGGTCAGCCGATAAGAGCATGCGAGATAGATCTCGAGGTAAGTGATCTAAATTTTTATGAATAATAATTATTATATTGCTGTCAAAGTTTTGTAGGTCAGTGCTTGAACTTTTATATGTCATTCATTAGGTATCAATGCTAAAAGTGAACCAAAATTTCACTTTTAAAATTAAAATAGGTGCATTTATAGTAGTGTGGGAAAAATTCCATAAACTAAATTTAAGTTCGGTACAGTTTTAATATTCGAAGTTCGATCGACTATAAATATATATATATATATATATATATATATATATATATATATATATATATATATATATATATATATATATATATATATATTTATATATAATCATTATATATATATATATATATATATATATATATATATATATATATATATATAATCATTTCGTATAGTAAACCTTTTTTGTAGAGTGATTATTCCTTTTTTATGGTTTTAATCTTTGCAACCTTTTTTGGGGCCGAAGCTCTTCCAACTCTTTCGCGGTTAATTTAACGTCCTACTTTACGCCATCATCAGCTAAATAGAGGACGTACCTATACAGGTTCGTTTTTAATATCCATCAGCACATTGCTTTTGCTCCAGCCAGCCTGTATAGTGGCATGGATGAAGGTTTGGTCTATAGATTCTATATTTGCTTTCAAATTAAAAAAAATTAATTAATTAATAATTAATTTTTTTTTTTGATGGACTCTGCACTCCAACAGGAGGTCATAGTTGTGTTCATCGTTATCACCGATCGCAATAATTTGATGAAAAATCACTTTTTCACGCTCCTCCGTTAAAATTCGAGCCCGGTTTTAACCACGGCATCAATCGCTCGGTTTCCTCCTAATAAGCCAATACATCTTTATTATATTATATCTTTAAATTTTATTCCAATTTGATTACACTTTGCTTTTATAGGGCTTTTTAATGGTTCACCTTCTATTCAGATGTAAGCTTAAGTATTGACAATGGATTGCTGCGAAATAAAAACACCATTCAGATCCACTGGTAGACAGATGGATTTGTTAAAACGTAACATATGTTGATTTATAGTCGTCATCTCCTTCGTTAGTTCTCAATTTTATTTAGATGATTTTGAAATTGCTTTGAGGCAGTAAAATAATTTTTGAATAACACTTAAATGGCTGTGTTTTCGGTAGTAAGATGCTTCGTTTTAAACGCCTGTGCTAATTTTATTTAAACCAGTAGTAGCTGCATTTGGTACGACCATATAAGTTTTTAAATTTAATTATAAATTCTTCTCGCCAACCTTTTTCAAAGGGTTTTGCAATATCCAAGAAGCCAATAAAACAATTTCCTCTATCCTCCAAGGTGGCGCTGACTTCATCTATAATTCTATAAAATTACTCTATAAATTCATGTTGTTTTCCGAATCCAAATGAAGGATCTATGTAACGTTTTTTCTAGATTTGATTTCAATTTACTTAATAATATTTTTGTAAACGAGACTATGGGGAGCATGCTTATAACAGTTTATGATTGTATGTATAATATTGTACAACTAAGTAAAATACATTATTTTTAAGTGCCGACAGTTTCCTAACTTGTATTCTAAGTTTAAGATAAAAATTGTATTTAAAAACGAGCTTTGAAAAAATAATTTAGCTATGAATATCTAAACATAAAATATTTATGATGTGGTTGATATACGTTTTTCTACTATAAAAATACTCCCCATATAAAAAAGCTCTCCAGAAAAATTTAAAAAAAGCTTTGCAAATTAACACCGGTTTTATAAAAATGATTTTAAAATGGGCAGTTTATTAAACTTTTTTAACATTTAAAATTATTTTAAATACTCCAAAAATTTGACCGTATTGTAATTGACTTCATAGTTTTTTCAAAAATAATTTAAACGTCTAAATCGATAAAAATCCAAAATACATTAGGCTAACTGAAAGCTTTTTTCATATTGATGGAGATAAAAAAGATTTTAGCTTTTCGCTACAAATACAAATTACAAGTACATTTTTGAAAAGCTTAAAAAACACGCTTTATATTTTTACTTTAAAGATATACCATATACGTTTAAAAATACGTAGGAGCTTAATAGTTCGTGAGCTTAATAGTAAGCAAACTGTGTAGAAATTTATTTAGTCAATTTTGGAAAATTTAAATGAATTTTAACACTTTGAGAAATGAAACAGTGTGTATGTTCTAAAACCGTAGCTACCATTAATACCATTTAAATATTACAAAGCATTTAATATATTTTGTTTTACAAATTAGTTGCTTGAAAACTAGTCAACTTTGCACATAAACAAAAATATGTCCCCTTTTGAAGCTTTTTATCGGTTTATCAAGCTATCCATTCGTAAAAAGTGTTTAAAGTAATTATTTTGTTAGTAATCTCTACTATTTCTCAATAAAGCTTGTTATCTTAAACATAGAAAGTTTTAAATTAGATTTTTTAATGAAACATTTCTAAGCCTTTTAAATGCGCAGTTTTTGTTTGTTTTTCCTGTTTTTGTCTGCAGTACCTTTGACTCTGAAAATTCATAGTTTCTAAAACAAAAGCTATTTTAATTAATATTTTAAATTTAATCTATTTAAAATTTGTTTGTTAAAAATTTGGTGGTGCTATCTTTTCTAATTTGTTTAACACAAGGTTAGACCAGGCTGATTTTCCATTAGTTTGGAAATCATCTTTATTGTTATCATTTTTAAATCAAGCACAAGAAATGAGGTTTCAAATTAAAGGAATATTTTTTTACTGTCTATAATCCTTGAATTATTTGAGAAACTTGTATCTCAGGAGATAAGATTCAAACAAATTAAAAAATTTGACTATTCCGAAACATGGTTTTTCTTTTCGAACTATTTACTAAATCCAATTTCTGAAATTTTGTACCTTTCAAAATAACTAAAAAAAGCTTATATAATAAAGCTTTCTGATTAAATTAACCATATTTTACATCTACAATTTCCTAAATTATATTTTCCACTGCTTACTATTTCCTAACTAACATATAAACTTACATTGTAAATTAGTTTTTGACATTTAAAATAATAAAGTCAAACAAATAAATAGTACTTTAGAGCTTTTGAAAAAATAAAATAAACGTGACAATCTAAAAATAAATTATCTAAAATGTGATATACGTTTCTAATATGCAACGTACTCGCCAAAGTGAAAAATTCCACAAAAACACTATTAACGAGCTTTTCAGTAACGTTTTTTTTTAAAAGAATTTTTTTTAATTTGACTTAATATTTTTAAATCAGACATATATGTAAATCTACCTTCTAGAATTCTCACAAATTCTGGTTTAGATTGTAGGGCTAAATCTTTGTCTGGAATTAGAGGTGGATTTATAGACTCAAGCAAACTTACCGCTGAGGGGGATGCTTGTAGTGTAGTGATAATTAGAACTATCAGTTTGAGTGGTAAAAAGTATTCTTCTTTATTACTTAGATTTACACCGTTTATTTGCCATTTTTGGAACCCGTACGAACACTAACAACAATATTTTAAGCGAATTCATCAAATTAATAAAATTTGCAATGGGAAGTGATTAGAGGAACTAGACTACACTGATGTTGTTCTTGTTGCAAATAAAAATTTGTAGAGAAATATGAATTTATTTCGGATGTTACGGTAACAACTTGATGAAATAATTCTGCCCGCTGTTGTCTTCACGACGCATTTAAAGACATTGATATCTCGCATTGTATATAGCCACTCTGTTGGGTGTTCTTTTCATCCGAGAAAATGGCGGCAAAATGTTCACAAAATTGGTCAACAAAGACTGGAACTGCTACCACTTTATATAGCTGAAAATTCCATGAATGCACCAACGGTTATTTCTAAAGTGATGATTGCGTCAAATTTGATCACTCTTGCCCTCACCAGCAATAATTGGGATATATATTTATATATATATATATATATATATATATATATATATATATATATATATATATATATATATATATATTTATATATACATATATATATATATATATATATATATATATATATATATATATATATATATATATATATATAAATATATTATACATATATACATATATATATATATATATATATATATATATATATATATATATATATATATATATATATATATATATATATATATATATATATATATATATATATATATATAATATATATATATATATATAATATATATATATATATATATATATATATATATATATATATATATATATATATATATATATATATATATATATATATATATATATATATATTTATATATATTTATATATATATATATATATTTATATATATTTATATATATATATATATATATATATATATATATATATATATATATATATATATATATATATATATATATATATATATATATATATATATATATATATATATATTGGGAAGTTCCAAATGTCCTATGATTGCTCTTGACACATGTTTTAATATGATGGGTATTTCTTGTTTTAGCTGTTTAGGAGGCAATAATGCTAGGAATAATGCTGTAGTTTTTAGCTCCGGTTAATACCTGGATTAGACCCATCTGAGTATCTTCCAAATGCTTGATGACTATAATCCTTACTGGAAGGACAGGAGCAGTAGTGTTACATATTTGTCTTGCCGTGTACGATATTCGTTCATTTTGGTTAATTCCAGTTCTACTTGTTGATGTACCGCCATAAGTTGTCTCAAGTGTTCAATGGTTATGACATCTATAGACGGATTTGCTCGAACAGATTGATGCAGGCATTTTTCTTTAATGTTAATCCAGTCTTTACACTTTCAATCTCTTTCATTTCATTGCTAATAATCAGCTTTCATTTCGTTGCTAATAATCCTACCTTGGCAACTTTGTGAAAGTAAATTTTTCCATTATCTGATAGTCGCGGACCCAGTATTTTGGATATAACTCGTTTTCACTATGGCTTTGGTATGTGTCCGGATGAACAAGCATAGCAACATACATGTTTATCGCACTGCTCGATTGTAAATTGTGGCGTGGCTCCATACTAGCTTCACTCTCCGGCTTGGTTGTTGTCTTTGCAGTGGTAGTGCATGGACCTTTGTTTCGTCTTCACTGGTGTCCTTTAGGCCTTTTGGATTGGTAAGAGTGCCAGTTTGTGGATTGATCTCTTGATTTTAGGATTGTGGGCGGTCTTTAATGTTACGACACGGATGAGCCCGTCCTTTCCTGGATGTAACTCTATAACCTATCCTTCATCTTGTTGGTGGTTGTAGTTTATCTTGGAGTAAGACAATACCTTCCTTTTTTAGGTTTGTGGTTTCCTTTTTCCATTTGGGACATTGTTGCAGTCAAATACTCTGTCATCTATTGTTCCCAAATTTGTGACCGCATACTCTGCACCATTTTCCATCGTGACAACGGGTTTGCCGAGCCTCTCATGTGTTCTTCTTCCGGAGGGGCTGACAGAGCATTACTAGTCAAGAAATAAGCTGGTGTTAAACTTCTATTGATGGATCTGGTTTTCTGGTTAATGGACAAATTGGTCTGGAGTTTAAGCACGCTTATATCTAGGTTAATAACGTCGTCATTTCCTCATAAGTTAGCTTCGTGTCGCCTATACATTTTTTCAGGTGGATTTTGGTGCATTTTATGCCTGCTTCCCAAAGTTCACCGAAATATGGTGACGAAAACAAAATTTGTCCCGTTGTTGCTGTTCTTATGGGCAACATTTCTCCTCTGAGCAATAAATCTACGGAAGGTGCTTATGAAACTTTCAGTTGACAGATCGAATGCTGCCTCTTTGTGAATAGCCTTAGTTGCCAAACAGATGAAGATGTAGAAGTAGCCTTTGTATGTTTTATTTCTCCGACCTTTACTTATCCGAATGTTTATGGGTCCTAAATAGTCGACTCTCATGTGAGTAAACGGTCGTATACGTTGACTCGCGAATTAGGTAGGTTCCCCATCAGTTGTTCTTCTTGTTTGATTTTGACGCGATGACAGCGTAAGCATTGATGGTTATGATGTTTCACCGCTTGCATCCTTTCACTTTGTTTTAAAACTTGTATGGCAATTTAACACTTGTTTTGATTTCTTTTGAGTATAGCTTTTGGGTAGTAAAAATAAAGCTAACTTTATTTTCAAATATTTCAAATATTTCCGTTTAAAAGGTTTTTTTTATCAACACAAAAACTTCTATATACGCATGCTTTTATTTCGAAACAAGAAGTTTTTTAGAACAAAAAAATCATTTTAGTTCTACGCCATAATTTAAAGTATATCTTTGAACAGCTTAGTAAGTAACACGTACAACAATTTAAAACTGAATTTTTAATATACAATTAAAGTTTAAAAATTTGTGTATTCTCACTCGTTTTAAACAAAGTGTAGTCATTCACTTTGAAGATAAGTAAAGTATTTATGATGTATAATTGTTGTTTTCACTAATTTTATTTAAACATTGCAAAGCTTTTCAAACATTTCTGCATACAAAATTAATTAGAAGAAAACTAGTCTCCTCACTACCAAAACAAAACTATTTTTCATTTGGAAGCTTAATTAAGGTTTTTTTGTGAAAAAAGTTTTCAAAGTAATTGTTTTGTAAGTAAACAAAACTTTCCCAAATAAAACTTTTTACTAAATCATTGAAAGTTGTAAATTCAGTTCTAAATTTTACTTGTTGATTAGGTTCATTTTGTTTATTCAATTAAAGCTGAGTAAAAATCATTAAAGCTTTAAACAAATTACCGATCCGAAAAGTTAATCAATTTTTTTAAAAGCTTTTGTATTTGTTTTTTTGAAATTAGTTTCTTAATGAAACGTTTTTAAGTTTATTATAAGCTTTGCAGTAAACATTCATGTGTGCTTTATCTGTTTCAGTACTTCCAACTCTAGAAATTCACTGTTTCTAAAATGAAGATATTTAAAGTTCCCATCAAAAAATTAAAAATAGAAAAACTTATTGAAATTTCTTTTGGGTGAGTAATATTAGATCTTTCGGTCGACCTTACTTACCAAAAAAGGTGGTTAGATTAATTTTTTTTTTTGGTTCCCACTTTTGTTTATGTTATGGCTACTCTGTGACCAATTTTCTTCATTTTTTATATTTTTTTAAGTCATATTGGGTTTTGAAACAATACCAAAATTTTATAAAAAAATTTCTACAAGAAAAAAGTAAAATTCTACTTTTCTGGAAATTACTTGGTGATTAAAAAAAGTGTATTTTGTTTATATTGTGTGGGTGGAAAATTGAAAGAACATGCACTAGATGTTTAAAAATTATTGAGTCATAGCTTTATGTTCAAATTAATAAAAATGTTCATTTTAAATGTTTTCGAAATTCTTTGTACATGTTTTATATTTTAGGAACGTGTCTTCTTTCAACCTTAAAAATCGTTACAACATCTTTTTGGTTTTTGTGTTTTAATTAAACGAAACCCCTCAAGCAATATTTATTTTCAAGAAATAAATATATATATATATATATATATATATATATATATATATATACATATATATATATATATATATATATATATATATATATATATATATATATATATATATAAATATATATATATATATATATATATATATATATATAAATATATATATATATATATATATATATATATATATATATATATATATATATATATATATATATTTATACGCTAGCTTTGCTATTAGTTTTACGAGACATTGAAATTTTTGTCATTTTCTTTATCTTTGAAAACTACGACAAGGTGACATATCAAAAGCAAAATCTGCAAATACTTACATATAACTAGAACTAGGTCATTGTATTTTGAAAGTACTATTTTGAATGAGTCCCTAGTGTGCTTCGGATATTGTTTTAAAAATGATTTCCTATAATATAATAATTGGTTTGATATAAAGTGAGTACCATTGCATACTTTAGTACTTTACATACTTTAGTCTTGTGTCCTCGAGTTTGCTGGCGATGGCATAAGGTAGGACGGTATATTAACTAACAAGGGTTAGAGAGCGTTTTTTTATAAAATTCAGTTTCTCTAAAAAAAACACTAGCATTTGTTTTTTTTTTTTTTTTTGAGTTAGTTTTAATTTGCCTTTAGAATTCCCTAATACATAATTAGTACCGACGAGCTATATTTTTGTACGTAAACAGTTTATTCTCAATCTAGTTAAGAGATGTTGTAGTGTTAATATTGTAGCAATTTTTTTATCATTAAAACAGTAGGCGATGTTTATCAACTCTTTTGTTTAAATGTTCAATATACAAAAATTAAATATTTTCATTAGACTTGTGAAATTGTCTCGTGTTGTGAATCAATAATTCTAAATAATTTAAATAAATTAAAATTACGGTGGCATAGTACATTGATATTCATTTTGTTTGCGGATTTTAAAGTGCCCATACACTACGAGCTCGCAATGAATATCAACGCAGACTCCCAACGCGTCGCTTTTCTAATGCAAGAATTATTACTCACCAAATCATTAAGTTGTGGATTTATCGGTACCGAATTCGTCAAGTATTGCGCAAGGAGCATACCTCTATCTATACCACACAACACCCGTTTAATAACTATTACCGATAGATCGTCATAAAAGATTGGAGTTTTGTTATTGGTTATTGAAAGACATTTTGAATATGATAGTCTTGTGAATTGTTTTCCATGGACGGATGTATCTCAATTCATAAGAGATCCTTTTACATTCTATATATAGTGCGTGGGCTACTAAAAAAACCATCATTCGATAAAACAAACATCATTTCAGCACTGCTTTATGTTTGGGTGTTGACGTATGGGCTGGTGTAATTGGCAATAACATAATTGGACCATTCAAATTACAATCGTCATTAAATTAGTTAATGTTAAGAATTGGTAAACAAAAATTATCCAAATAATTTAATTAGAAGAAATGGCCTGCAATATCCCCGGTCTTAGTGTCTTAGATTTTTCTGCCTTGGGAACGATAAATCCTCTTGTTTACTCCAAAAACATAATTTTCTTAGCGCTTAACGAATTGCTGATGAGTTTGTCCTTTGCAATTAAAACAAATTAGAAAATACGAAATAAGCTTGATGAACACATTTTAATACACTTAGCCAGAATTGTTTCAATCAAAAAGTTTAAAGATGTTATACATGTACTCAATTCTCCTTTAAAGATGTTCATACAAATAACTTTTAAAACTTAACCCTACATCCCTCTTTGTGAAAAATTAAAAATTGAAAATGTTCTCTTCCGTTACAAAGAACCTGTACACGTTTGTAAATATTTAACTTACATTTTACGAAAAGAATTTTCTTTAATGTTACATTAAGTGAAATGTTTCGTAAATTTTTGCGTTTTATTTCCGACACACTGAGGAAATGTTCACACATTTTTGATGAACGAAACACTCTATATTCAACCCCTACCCCAACTAAATATAAACCACGCGATATTTGTTTTATGTTTTCAAATAAAATTTTGTATTTTATATTGGGGCTGGGGTGTATATTTCTATCATGTTGAGATTTGTTTTATTTGCCAATATTTACTTATATTACTTCTTAAAGTTTCGAAATTTTGTTTTCGGGAGAAGGGCCTTTAACAAACATACATACATACACCAAGTATGTAATAATATAATAGACATTTTTATTTTTGTGTATTTTAAAAACTAAATGATGTTTTGTGAAAAATATGATGAAAATGGAACAAATGTTTTTATTTTTGTTTTGGTTCCGACTTTAGGGATTGCATAAAAAAGTTGTAAAAACAAAATGAAAATAATTGTATGAAAAAAATGTAGCGGTTGGGGAATTGTCAACGAGAAACCAATATAAACCATAACCTATCCTTTATCATTCATGCAAATCATGATGTACCGTGTAAAAATATATGTTTATGGGTTTCTTTTATTTTGGTTAAATTTATGCGGTCACATTATATTCGTCATCGATTTAATTTGACGCATGTAATTTATTTTTTATCAGCTGCTATCAAATCATGCGGAACTTTTCGAAACAGGGGCGCAACAATTTTTAAAGCTTACAGGTTTTATTTTTTTGATCATATTAACAAAATTTTGATTTTAAAAGTCAAATATTCGTTAAAAAAACTTAAACGAGCATGATATCCTTAGATTGCGACCACAGTGTCCTTTGTCTATTGAAAGAAGGTAACTTACTGATGGTTGGATTTCTAAAATACCCTCATCCTTAAAACAACATTGTTAAAAAATCAACAAAGAGAAACTGGATACCGTCAAAATTGAACTGGACCCCCGCTAACGGTTAATAATAAAGATTGAAACGACACAAGAGACGTGTAGTCGCTTTCAAGAAAAACATATACCGGCCCATCAAGCACTGGAAAAATACTACCTCCCACAAATAATAGTAATATAAAATAATAATGATGATTAACAAGCAAATCGAATCTGTTTAATGTTAATATTTCAGACAACATCACAAGCACTGGGTGTACAAATTAACGCTGGTTAGGTAAGTAAACAAAATGTTCAATTTTTTGTCAACTTCGTTTGGATACACGATTTTAAAAAGTAGTTAAACTGAAAAAACTAACTTTAATGCTACCTAACATAACTGCAGCACAACAACAAATTTAGATAGACAATTTGCATTTTTATATGATGAAATGTCAACCAATGCAATAAATCACTCTAAAATATTGCAACTTATTGGTTAAATATTGTTTTTCTCTAAAATCTGCCCAAACAAATTGGCTGCTGCAGACTGTCCTAGATACGTTTAAAATAATCCAATTAATAACCAATATAGTCGATGTTGTACCCTAAAGTATTATTTTTTCACAACTAGATGTTACAGTAACAAAATTGCAAAAATTTTTTTCCGATCAGAAAAACAGTAGGCGATGAAAAAACAAAAATTAAATATTTTCATTAGTTTTGTCAAAATTGTGAAACAAAAACTCAAAATAGTTTTAAATAGTTCAAAATTAATTTTACGGTAACACAGTCATCAGGTAAGGACTAAATAAGAAAAGCAAAGTTAATATCGATTTGTTTATGTATTTTGCAATAATAGTGCATCAGGTGCGGTGATAAACTACCAGGTTTTAAATACGTCAGTTTTTAATGGAAGAGTTTTAACCAATATTCATATATGACTGCGAGATATCGTAAACATATTAAATATGTAGGCGGAGTTTCATTTAGTCTCACTAAATAATTGATAGATCCTCACCTAGATTTTACGTTGTGGCTAAATAATGCTGAGCTAGCGAGATAGATGCTGTCAGCATCACAATAGGATATAAAATTCTTGAGATTGAAAAAGAAAAGCACGACTTTAAAAACAATCGTCATCTGTGAGCCGAGAAATGAACCAAAAAAATGGAGATGTCGATATCAAATTGTATAGTTCAGGTTGTGAATCAAAATAAACATCTTTTATTATAAACAGAAGTTGACACACTGTTAAATTGGCATAACATAAATATTATTCCACAACTGCGACATAAAACGATATGCTTCCGTATATGCTTGTAAACAATATAACAGACTTACATTCTACGGTTTGTCAAAAAAAGCATGGTGTTGGGTTGCTACAGCAGCGTTAAGTTAGTAGCACTTCCATGCATACCCCTATATATATATATATATATATATATATATATATATATATATATATATATATATATATATATATATATATATATATATATATATATATATATATAATATTACAGTATAAAAACCTCCCAAGATATAGTTCATTTTCCTTGCACGTCTTAAGATTTAATGATCCATGGAATACTACGAGAACAAAGTAACATATACCAGATACCATCGAAATTTAGGTCATCAAAATAAATAAAAGTCATCCGCAAATCAAAAAGCAAAATATTTTCCATTTTTTTTTTGTTATTGTTATTAAAATGTTTTTAAGGCAAAAATAATTTAAATAAAATTAAAATATTGGAAAGCCAACAATTTGTGTTTGCCTTTTTATGTTGATGTTCTCAAATTTTATGTTGACATTATACATTTTTCTAAAGTCATAATAATATGAGAACCTCATTGAAAATTTCCTGTGTCTGTTTTTTTTTTTATAAATCTATATACATATAGCTATTTAAAGTATTTTTTTGTGAGTCCCCCATATATTTAATAACAATGTGGATGATGGTTTTTTGACGATGATTAATTATGTTAATGATCAATTACAATAATTAATTGAGTATATCAAAAATATAATGGTTCTTAAATTACGAAATAATGCGTGAAGCAATGACCTATGAAAAATCGCTGTGAATAAAGTTGATACTGTTTAATTTATAGGTTGACACAATTTAATGCAAAATTGACCTAAATTGAAAAACTTAAGCTGATCAATTTCCAATATATTATGATACCATCTCTATAGCACACAGACCCTCGAACATATTGGCTTCCCTTATAAAGAAATCCCTAATCGAAATCATCACTGATCAATTTAAACAGTTTAATTCGATCCTATAAACCCGATAAAAAATCAAAAACTAACACATTTCCATCCACACAGAAACACACACACAGACATAAATGCCAATCATAAAATATGTTCACATAAAATAAAACTTTACCCTAACAAAAAAACAAACATTTTCCGGCAAACTAAATAAAAATTTCATTTCCGTCGTGTAACTCAGTTTAGATCCCCGGAAGAAAAAAAATCAACAAAGCGTAAAATAAATTCCGTATATACTAAAAGGGAAAATATAAACTTTAAACGAAATTTCATCTTTAGTTGACATATTGCCGCCATACATATACACATTACTATAAGTATCTAGGATCGTTCTATCATCAATAAATCATAAGTGTTGTTTACTTTTGGTATTTAAGTTTATCAAAAGGATTCATCTCACTCACACTGTCACAGACTATAGAAAGTAATTATACAACTTTACTAATTTAAAAACAGCAAAATCCTATATTGATCTACCGAGATACGAGAAGCATCTCTACATATATATTTAATATTTAGAAAGCCACCTACCTTTTTTAACATTTTTTCCAAGAAAAAGTTTTTAGTGGTATTAATGGTTGTTGCTGTTATTTGAACTGAAAATACAAAAAAAAAAATATAAAAATAAAAATAAAAAAAAACATTTTAGTAAACTTTAATATTTGTATTTAGGTTTTTGAAATTTTTTATACTAAAACTAACTTTTGTGGCTTTAATAATTTAAATGGTATTAAGACTGGAAAACATCATTTTAGATGATATGTGTTGGGAAACTTGGTGGTAATTAAGTTTTTGGAATTATAAAAAATCGTTAAAATAAAATAATTTGAAATGAGTTGAATTCAAAAGAAATTATTTATTAAATCAAATGTAGAGTTAAATAATAATTTAGGTTAATTGCAAAATAGTTTCAATTTCTTACTTAAGTTATCAAATATGATAGCCGTTAAAAAGTTTAAAAAAATAATTTAAATAATTTTAAAAATTTTAAAAATTGTTGACGTTCTTAATTTAAATTGAAGTTTTCGAAACATTTGTTAAAATGTTACTATTATTTTAAATCAACATTTGGTGTTATAGTTTGAATGTACCTAAAAACTAATTTTAATTGTATTTGTAATTTTTTTCAAATTACCATATATTTAAAAAAAATTTTTCAACATCGTAATTCCGAGTGACTTCAAACAAGTCTTTAAAACGCAAATGCAATCCAACTTGTAGTGGTAAAGATGGTGAAGTTTACTAACCACTTTCCTATTTATCGAATTAAAAACTATAACCTACTATACTTCCATCGACTAATTTCCATTTCAGAAAAAAATTAGTGAAAAAGATATTACTGTTTTGTATAATTTTGAGCCCAAAATTTGATCGGTCGAGCATAATATGTCAAAACCTGTCTAAAGAAATGTGATTCTTGTACTTGAGCAATATAATAAAGTGTACGCGACACTATTTGGTTACTCTGTATTGACCTTTAAATGGAGGAGTCAAACCAGTACCAACTTTATCTATCCTCAAGAAAATTAAATCACAGTTATTCATTGTTTAAGGGATATATATTCCATTTTGTATAGATTACCATGTAGATGTAGGTAAATGATTTTGCATAGCTTTGATGGTGGTGAAAGAGTATTTTTGATAAAAAAAACTCACAAGGTAGCTAAGTTATCTGACAATGGCTGAGCTCAGCTGATGAGAATTTTGAGATATTCTTTTTCGGTTAAAACGATCGTCAATGCCATATGATTGGGGATGGTAGGAAGATGTGCGAAATCGATGTCCCCCCAAAATTTTCCTTGGTCGGTATAACCTGGAACATCAAATCAAGATCTGCAATTGTGAATAAATGTTTTGGCAATGGGTGATGCAGATGTACCTTTTATGCAGTGCGCTTGAGTTAAGAGTCTCAACTAAGAGATTGACACAAGTGAGAAAATAGTTGTATCTATTAGATGGAGGTAGCGGTCGTATGATACTTAAATGGGTTCAATACGACCTCGTGGAATATCAAATTTTCCATGTAGTGATTATGTATGTCTGCACATTGCATTTATGGTAGGACAAACAAGATTTTGCCCACCGGGGTAAGTCTTGATTTATATTAGGTCAAAAAAATCAATATCAATCAATTTACGGGTGGCACGGATACCCGAATGTGAAAAATTATGCAGGGAATCAAAAATAGTCCGACTTATTGATTTTTCAATGTAAGGGTACCGATATTTCCCAGTAATCTCTAGTTTCTCAGAATAATCTTAACTATTAGAATGTAAATTCTGAAGTTCTGGGTCTGATTTTTGTGACTTACCGATTGTATAGTAGTCGATGTGAGTCTAAACTGAGGCAGTTTTGTGGTCGGTTGTACGTGTTAATGTTTCAGCAACCCCATTGTCGTTGCTGTGAATGTGTTGGGTGTGGTTGGAACAAATTGTGAAGAGCAAGCCTTCAATAAAAAATCGAAATTTGTTAACAGCACGGTAGATTGCCAATAATCCCCTATCGAATTCCGGGTATTTGTTTTTAGCGTCCGATAATTTCTTTGACGAAAATCCTAGAGACTCCTAATATATTTCACTAAACTACTGGAGAACAGCGCTTACAGCCGTGTTTGATCCGTCAATTAAGATACTGAATTTTGTGTCATTCAGAGGATAAGCCAGAAGTGTTATATGTTCACCATTCCCAAAAATTACTGAATTCGTTTGATTGAATTAGAAGCAGGAAATTCTTTAATAGCATTAATTCGTTCTTAGGACGGCAGAATACTATTTGGAGAAATTTTTTGACTTAGAAAATCAAGAGTGCTTACACCGAAAAACCTTTTCGAGCTCTTGACCCTAACATCAAACTGGATTAATTTTTGAAAGAGTTGTTTTAGGTATAGTTTGAGTTGCTCCTCAGTTTACGATCCCACAAGTATTTCGTCAATATAGGCAACACGAAATCAGCGGGATATGGACGATTTCATTAATGAATCTTTGAAATGGCCAAGTTAAGAGAAGATTGCCGTCTTGTAAATGTCTTCGGGTGCAACTGGAACCATATGTATGATAAGAGATTGGGAATTGTGACCATGTCTAATCTACGATAATCTTCACATGGTCTCCAATCCAGGTATTTAATTTTTTACTGCCGATGTGCAATGGACACAATACTGAAGATGCCCATGTTTGGAAAAAACCTAATTCCACCATATGTTGTGATTCTGTAAAGGCAGCTTGTGTCGTACGGGATCTGGTATTCGGGATCTAGTAATCTACGATAATCTTCACATGGTCTCCAATCCAGGTATTTATTTTTTTACTGCCCATGTGCAATGGACACAATACTGAAGATGCCCATGTTTGGAAAAAACCTAATTCCACCATATGTTGTGATTCTGTAAAGGCAGCTTTGTGTCGTACGGGATCTAGTATTCATGGCATTGACACTAATATATAACATAGAGTGACAATATGATGAACCACGTTATGTTTTATTGGTCGGTTATAGTCAGTGAAGAACATTTTTTAATGATCGTACCGTATCCATTTTCAAATGTAATATTCTAATACAGTAAGATCTATTCTCTATTCTAATCAGATTTAGGATATACAAGTATGTCATTAGCGCAGATATTTGTAAAATGAATCGCCAAATACTTGTAACCGATGATGATGCACAACTTCAACACATATTCTGGCGCACTGAAAACATTAAAAATTTACAGACTGCTCACATTAAAATTTGGGACGACAAACACTTGCTATCTTCAAGAACACAATGTGTTCAGAAACTAGGCAATATCCATCAAAAATCACCAATTAGCATCGAAAGTCATTAAGCATGATGTATACGTCCACAACTTGCTGATCGGCAGCAATACTATACTATAGGATAATATTCTAAACATGCCTAGCATGGATTTGCAAAAGTTAATTTCCAACTCAGAAGATATTTTAGTGAACACACATCTAGACCATCGCGAAAAACTATTGCAGCTTGATCGGATATAGCTTGCATTTTTGATCCACTTGGACTTAAATGTCCTGCACTTACACGAGCAAAACATACTTACAACAAACTTGGATACTAAAAGCAGAATTGGATTTTTTCAAATATATGCACAATCTGGCTAGATTTTAGAAATCAACTTCATCTTTTTAATGATTTACAAGTATGCCGGCAAATTACATTAATGTCCAGTGGGGTTGTGTACAACATACATACACTACACAGTAAAAACAATTAAAGATAACATTTGTAAGAAATTGAGTCGCAAAAATCCAAAGATTGACTCAACTCTGCAGATATATTATTCAGAGGATATTCTTCATTGAAATTGTTACACCACAAGAAGTTTTTGATTAAGCTGCAGGTAGAAAAACAAACCTTAAGGCATGGTGTAACGAAATCAAGAAGATGCGACAGCTTATCTTTATCTATATACAGCAATTCCGTATTATTGTGATGAGACGGCAGAGTAGTAGAAAATAAAATTGTAGCTCGCATTTCAATTGAATTTAGCCCAAATATTTTAAATTGCTTACTATTTACATGCTAAAATATCATTGATACTTTTGTATAATATTATAATTTAATAACATGTTTCAGTTATTATGTCTTTCGGTCAATACCCAAACATCCTAATATTTTACCTTAACAGACATTTTTACCAAAAACTATCATCAATATTACAATAAAGTTTATTTTATCGATCTTAGACTGATATCATTATTATACGTGTACGTTTTAAAATAAAACCAAATTTTCATCGATTTTATCATCATCATGAATATTTTATGCCAACAAATATTCTATTTCCACCTTTAGTAAATGTAGCCTATATTTTATGGATATATAAACCACATCCTATTAATCGATCATTTTCAATGTGACAATATGGGCTTAACAAGAAATATTAATCACATACCTTCGGTTTGACAGATTTATCCAAAGAAAAAAGTTTTATCTTTTCCAAACTGTATCCGTTCGTATATTAATATTCATGGAACGATTTGTCGGCAACACTTTTTCGTTTATGAATATTTAATTAAAAACAAAAAATTTCGTGACTAAAACTTTTTTGCGAGGTAAGATAAACAAAACGAAATCTTTTGTTTTTTGGTGGACATTTTCACCTTTAAATATTACTCTTTAATAAAATTTGAGGATTGAAACACAAAGAACCAACCTTAAAGAATGATCCGTTTATAGACGGGTTATATTTCAATTAAATTAATATAATAATTTAATAATTTAATTATTTTACGTAGACCTGTTTCACATCTATATAGGTACATCTTTACGATGGAAAATATGACATTTATCTAAATTTAATTTTGATAAATTTACAATTTAAACAAAATCAAGACGATGGTAATCTTCTTAGTTTAATTTATTCTCCTTCGTAAATTTTTTTATTGTTATAAAATCGTGAAAATTTCGTTTTGTGTTTTGTGATAAGAAGAATTTTTCTATTTATACATTTTCATTTGAAATATTACCATAATTAAAAGATTAAAGATGTTTTGTGTTTAGGGTATGGTAATTTTTGTATAAGTGAATTATCAATTACAACACAGTAAATTAATTTTAACACAACATTCTATGGGATCATATAGTTGGTTTATACTTATTATTGATTTTAAGATAAATGGATGAAGGGAGTAAAAGATACAACCGGATTCAGTAAATTTGCATCTTTACAGTTCAACCACACAGATGATTAATGATGCATATTGCTTCATTTTATATGGCTTCTTTTTGTAGAAGCATTCGCATTATACCTCTAAGCAGGTTTTGGAGACGGCATTACGAAATCATCTCGTGTTTAGATTACGATACCAACCAAGCCAGGATCGATTACTGAAGTTAAATGTATACTTGGACGTTATAGAAAGAAGTAGAAGAGACAGCGCCATTGTAAACAACATTACATTGTGCAACAGAGTATTAAATTGGTTAAGAAGTACACAATTACACATAGTAATCCTGAGTATTTTTCAAAATTTAGAAACCATTTTGGATTCCAGAGCAATACAAAAGAACAAACATTGTAAATTTCCAAAACCTCTTCGAAAGATTTATCATTTTGCAGTAAACAGGATTGCAACTGTTTTCAAAATCGATACAGCACGCCCAGTGTCTATTTGTAGTGCAAGCATAAAAACAAATTTTTCAATAAAAGTTAAATTATCAAGACGAGCATAAAATTAATAACACAAATTTGGAAATTCTTAAGTTCATTAAAGCATAGATTAAGTTATAATAAAGATAGCCCATACACAAACAACAATAATTTATATCTAGATATAATAAAAGAGAAAGTAAAAATAAAAAGAAGAAATCATTTTTCTTGGTTACTGTATAATGACGTTTTTTAAAATTTGTATTCGGCAATGAAAGAATAAAAAATAAAACCAAGTAGCCTTTTAGGCAATGAAATCTTTCTTTGTAGCTGAAAAATATATTTTTGTACTTTGTACAGTAAACCAAAAAATGCATTTACATTTTTGTTCAAACTCGTCATCATATTAGAGATACACGTTACTTGCTTTTATTTTTTGTTCTAATTGGATCATCTTTTTATATCTTAATCTATGATTAAAGTTACAGCCTTATATAGGGGTAACAAATGAATACTTACATTATAAATCGTAAACACAAATAGACATGAAAGCTAAGGTAGAGGAGAAGTTGGATAATATAGCGCAAAAAACGGTATTCGTAAAAGTGGATCGAAGGGAATGCGTTACTCTATTGGTGCTGAAATCGGATATTAATTGATTAGTTGGATGATGGCCGATATGGGAAAAATAAGATTTTAGTGGTTTTTGATAACGGTTTGGTAAAGAAATTCAAATATACCAGCTCATTATTACCCATAATAACTCAAAGTAGGGTTTCTTGAGTTCAGGGATTTAGGAATCCTTCGTATAGGGTGTAGGAAAACATTCAACAGAGCAAAAGGCTCTAGGGAAGCTGAGGATTAAACTCCTATAAGGAGCACCTTAAAAAATATAAAAAGGAATTAAGGAAGGCGCAGAGGAGGTTTTGGAGACTATTCTGTGATAAAATGGAAGGTGCTTCGGAGACCACGCGCCTCAAGAAAATCTTATCTAAGAGGCCAATGAGCCCTAGTTACTTAATTAAACCAGATGGGCTGTGGACAACTTCTAGTGGGGAATCATTGGCGCTCTTGTTGGAAACCCATTTCCCAGGTAGTGTGGATGTGTCGACGGAGCTTGGTAGGAGAGGGAGGGAATAGGGGTGGTAGCGTAAACAGATGACGTAGCAATCGTGATCTCGGGTAGGTGCCTAAGCACGATTAGGGAAGTCATGCAACACGCGCTCTTAATCATTACAAAGTGGGCTAGCAAATGTGAGCTGGGTTTAAATCCATCCAAAACAGAGCTTGTACTTTTCACCAAGAAATATAAAATTCCGGTAGTCGCCCTTCCTACCTTAAAAGGCACGGCACTGGTTTTTACCAATAAGGCAAGATTTCTGGGCATAATTTTGGACAGTCAGCTAAATTGGAAGCCCAATATTTTAGAGAGAGTAAAGAAGTCTACCAGGGCTCCGTACTCATGTAGGAACGCCGTCGGTAGGAGATGGGGTTTAAAACCAGAGCTGATACACTGGCTCTTTACCACTATAGTCGGACCAATTCTGATGTATGGGGTAAGTGTGTGGTGGCCAGCACAAGACAAGAAAACTTACAAAATATGATAGGGAAGGTACAAAGAACGGCCTGTTTGCTTATAAGCGGGACACTGAGGACAACCCCTACACGTGCTCTGGAAGCTATGCTCTACTTTCTTCCTGTCAACATCTTTGGTAAACAGAGAGCAGCAATTACGGCTGCACGACTCTCTGCCGTGTTTGAGTGGAAATGTCTACAGACGGGCCACTCGACGATTGGCCGTTCGCTAAAGGAGGACTTGGTGAATAGTGACTACACAATACCGATTGTATGCTTTGAAGAAGGCTTCCGGACCTTTTTCTTCTCAAGGGCATCCTCGAAACAGGTCAACGGTAGTAACAATTCTACACTGGAAACTGGAAGTATACAATTCTACACTGATGGCTCCAAACTAGACGGCAAAGTCGGATCTGCAGTCTATTGTGACAAATTAAATGTGAATATCTCCGTTCGTTTTCCTGATCACTGCATTGTGTACCAGGCAGAGGTGGTAGTGATTGGGGAAGCACTGACTTGGTTGATGCATAATGTCATATCCACAAGGGATATAACAATATATGTGGACAGTCAGGCGGCAATCAAGTTGCTGGAATCAGTTTTTCTGACGTCCGCGGTGGCATTGAAATTCCGCTCATCTCTTAACGAGATGTCTGGGTCCCCAGTCACTCGTATGTTCTGGAGAACTGTAGGGCTGATGAACTAGCAAGAAAAGGTACAACTCTCTAATTGAAACTGGAAAGGGCAAATCTGGGGAGGCCGTAAGCAGTGCTTTTTATGGCGCTTAAAATGGAGGCAAAAGCCTCGGCACAGAAGAGGTGGAATTACACCATAACATGCAATGATGCGCGTCAAGTATGGCCGAAACTGGACTTGAAGCGCTCCAAAACACTATAATTATCCCTACGTATCCCTGACTTAAGTATAGTCGTGGGGGTGCCCACAGGACACTGCCTCATTGGAGAGCATGCGAGGAGGCTTGTGTCTATGTCAAATGACTTCTGTAAAAACTGTATGGATGAGAAGGAGGAAGAGACGGTAAGCCACTTCCTCTGCTCATGCCCGGCGCTAGCTTACAGGAGGTACAAACATTTGGGCAAGTGGTGTTTCGACGGCCTTATGGATCTCGAGAACTGCAATGTGCGAGATATCTTACGCTTCATAAGTAGCTCTGAATGATTCCAATGAAGGTGAAAGGGGAGTAGGATCCTTTGGTATCACAATGGACCGTCACCGGTCTAAGTGTGCGTTAACAGCCACTCTAACCTAACCTAACCTAACCTTACCTAACCTAAGGTTTCTTGAGAACACTCATCAAAAAATGAAAACCTCATCTAGCACGTCCATTTGCTGGATCTCACAACAATGATATTCATAATAACTCTTAATTTTATCAACAAATATCTGAAGGATGATGTACAAAGGGAATTGACATTTGAAACTGTGACCATAGTATTTGATGGCGGAGGCGTTCATTTGAAGGAGAAGAAATTCCGTTTTGTGTGAATATTACCGATTATTTGCCGATATTTACTGATATTAGTAAATATACTAATTTGTAGGCCAAGCAATAAATTATAGCAAATTTCAAGGAGACTTAAATAAAGCATTTTACTTAAGGAGACTTAAGTAACCTTAAGTAAAGCAAACTTTGAGTTATATATTTTGGATTTGATGCAAATATCCCGTTTAAAGGGCGTATCAATATAAAGCAGATATTTTACAAGCAAATAAAAACACATTTGGATTTAGCCCAAAGTGTATCTGCATATGTGTTATGCAAAGTGGTAAGACAATAAGCCAATTTATTTATCATTAAACTGCATGGGAGTTCAGAAATTCATAAGAATTCCTAAAAAAATTAAAAATGAACTCAGAAAATAGGGTTTCAATTCCTGAGCAGTTCAGTTGCCTCATAGTGGATCGATTTTTTTCCATTAAATTTCAAAAATGGAAAACAGGCTGCAATCCAATCCAATATTTCCGATGTTCAGCACATCAAATAACGTTAAATATAAGATCACCCAATCCTTTTGGGTTTGAAGACATTTGACCAAGTTTAATAAGGATTTAATTTACAAGCTGATTCAGATGCAGTTCCTGTTCTATCTAATAAAACTTATTTGCCATTTTATCTAATAAAAAGAATTTTGTTTTAACCGAAAATCTATTGTGTATAAATATATTTTTTGTCGGAAGTTCTACAAGCTGCCTTGCTCTTTCTAACACTATTTAATCTTTTTATATCTAGCCTTTAATCAACCCTTACTAATTTTGAACTTGCTCATTATGCTGATGACACCGACTTGTATACATCGTACATTGAAACGACTACTATTGTTAATAGCAATCTAATGCGCTTTCTAGATATTGCAATAAATAGAACATCAAACAGAATTCTTCAAAAACTTAATCAACCTATTTTAGTGGCCATCAAACGACTAGATTTCTACCAGTTAATCTTAATTTACTAGCGAGTAATATTCTAGTTGTATGATGTGGCAAAGTTATCTTGGTATAATATTTGATAAAAAACATTATTTCGGGATCATTTAGATTAAGTAGTTTAGCGCTCTCAAAAATTACCTAGTTTGCAATTTAAGTGATATAAAGAAATTGGACGTTACCAAATGTTCAACTTAAACTAAAACTATCATTGCAACTTTGTAGTGATTGACTGATGATTACAGCTTCCTGACTTGATATTGGAGTAAAAAGATCTCACTGCCTATATAGGCGACCAAAAACTTTTCCGTACAAAATTATTTTAAAAGGTTTGAAGTCGATAATTTTTTAGCTTTGTTTACCAGAGTAGGATCTAAAATACAATCTTTTCGCAATCACCGGTTATTAGTTAAATTTAAAAAAAATAATATTTTTCTATGACTATAGAGACATAATGCCCTTATATCCCACAACCTACCCTAATTCATTTCAGTATCATTATCTACTATCAAACCATTATATGGCTCGCACATAACAGATTTCGAAATATAAACGACCATATATCGACGTCTATTATATGGTTTTAGCATAGAGAAATATCATCATCTTTGGTTTTAGTCAAAATCTCTTTTAAATGGCAGTAAAATTATTTTTGGGTACAAAACAAGAGATATCTTATATATTCCCCATACACATTAAATAGAAACGCGTTAGAAATCGATACAAACATAAAAAACAATCGTTTCATCTTAAAAGCTCTTTAATAAAATAATGTTACGTCAGGAGTATCATATGGCACCAAAACCATTAACTAAAGTTTAAGAATAACTTTTTTTTATTTTATTTAAAGATATCTTTAAATTTTACAGTAGAGTGACGCATTGAAATTGGTGTTTCGTATATATGGTAAACTTTTATGTTGTACAGTAAAAAAAAAAACCTCGTCTAATTTTCCACACTAAAGAAAATGAAAATATTTTAAGTGCTACATAATTATTTTAATTTGTATGGTGAAAAGGATGTTTGCTCCTTAGGTATGAGGGTATAATTCGATTGTAAGAAGGAAAATTAGGTTTATGTTGTGTATATATTGTTGCAATGTTGGTTAAATAAACATTTTGACCGCAGGTTAAGTATTTAAACCAATAGTGCAGTACAAGATTTTTGAATAGACTCTTAAAAAAAATTTAAAATGTTCAGTACTTAATTTTCTAAATTAAAAGCTCAGAAGTATGTTGAGGAATCAGAAGATGGATCAAATAAAATAGGATCGTGTTGAATGGAAATCCCAATTAAAGCAACAAAGACTATTCTAAGTTTTATTATTATATGGGTATACCATTAAAATTTAACTGAATTTCCGCTCACGTTTACTGTTACGTAGGTTAGAATTGACACGTGGAACGTACTGCTGCTAAGAAAACCAGGCACATTTGATGGCACTATATCTGCCATGAAAAAGTATTGTTTAGAACTCGTTGTCAAAATACGCGCAGGTCATGTGACTAATGCTAGACGTTGCTTTACAGATGAAAACGGCAAAGAATCACGTAAGATTTCTTCTTGGGCTATAAAGGCAAGAAATTCAATTTTGGATTTCAAATTAGTTAATGATAATTATAATACTCGCTCGTCCTCGGTAACATCCAATCCAAATATAAAGACTAATGTTAGAACAATTTGGGTAATCTACTCCCGACATGCCGTGATTTAATATAGATTCCTCGTACGGGAACATACACCAATAATGAGTGGTGACCTTAATCTATAGTGCTGGTAAAAATCAAAATATAGTGATAGTGGAGAAAGCATGAGGAATTATTATGCAATCGCATTAAACGATCTCAACGTGGCTAGCACAAGCATATACCTCTTAAAAATATTCACTTGAAAATATGAACACATCCGTGTAAGACGGTAATTTCTAAAAAACGGCCGGGTCATATAAGACGTGAGATAATATCGGTCGGCTAACAAATTCGTATAATCATTAGTTAGTCACAAATCAAAAATCTCAGGAAAACTAAATTTAGATTTAACTGTAAAGGTTTAATAAAGATGAGAAAAATCAATAGCATCATAGGTCAAAGTTGCGCTGTGCTAAAACTGTGCTAAAACTAAGTATTGGCAATTTCTTTACCTTTGTATATAATTTCAAATCCATAATTCTTTAATATACACAAACAACTTTCTAATGTCCAAATATTATAACACTTAAACACAATTTATGCGATAAGACACGATAGATTTATTCAAAAGTCATAAAGTTAATAAAAAATTGAATCAACCCGCCCGTAAACGTTATCAAACTGAAATTTATTTACTAAATAATCATTAAAATGTAATTTAATTATCAGTGAAGTCCATCGTATCATTTCGACAATCTTTATGATTTTTTTAAGGTGGTGTGTCAAATTCACTTGATTATACGATATATCTGAGTTTTAGTAAAAATTCGGTTGATTAGCATACAGCCTTCAAATAAATCGAATCAAAATGTGGAAAAAGATAATTAAATTTTGGACTCACGTCCGTAATTTATTTGTTATATTGTTTCTATAAAAGGTGCTAGAATATTGTTTGTGTTCAGTACATTTATTGTATATATGAAGTCAAATCAAACGTAGCAATAATAAATGGTTCATTCGCCCACTGCTGCAATAACTTGTTGTGTCAAGCCAATAGAATATATCGGAAAGTATCATTCAGTTTTTCTAAGTAAAGGTAAAACCTTAGTTGTTTCAATTTATCTCTAGCCAATTCTTAGGAATATATCTGTATTTTTGAGCAATATTTTGAATTGTACTGATAGTATCTTAAATGCTTTTTTGTACCAATGCCTTTATATATATGTACCATAAAACATTTGTAATATGCTTTAAAGTATTTTGGCATGATTGTGTCCCTAACTAAATACAATTGGCCAATTTGCAATGGTATTAGCTTTGTAACATAAAGCACTTTATTTTGCATGGTAGCCTTTGGTCCAGCTGAAATGTTTTCTTTTACTAACCCGTTTGCGTGAATGTCATAAAGATTTACGTGACTAATTAATGCATTTATCAAGTAATTTCCCGGTAGTCATATTTAATTGCAACTTTTACTGATACAAAATTGGAGGCAAACAAATGTTTTTAGGCTGGCCACCTATAACTCGGTAAGGGCAGTTTACGGCCTTTTTATTATGCCATTTTGGACTTTGATAAAAAACTTAATTGGCTAAATTGTTGGCTAAATGGCAATTTATACAATAAATGAATATCAATTTGGAATTCAACTCACTGCCGAGTGTTAGTTATAGTTTTCAAAATATCGGTCCAAGATGAGAGTCTTAAGATGCTCCGGAATGAACACCAATTATTACTTTCACCGGTTTCTCTAGCAAATTTATGTACTCTGTGCTTTTTATTCCTGAAATTGATAAAATTCTTATCAAACCAAGGAGGACGGTTCAATTCATCAAATAAAACAAATTATATTGAATCTGTACTTGGTACCTTGGTAAAGGTATAATTTAACATGGGTTTTGTGTGGTTATCATATTTACAAAACAGTTCACCAGTGGTCGAAGTTTATCAATTATCAATCAACAATTCACAAGTTAGTAGTTTATCAAGGACACACGGTTCCAATTAATTTATATCCGATGGACAATTGAGATCATTCAGAAATACAAGTTCAAAAAATTTCCCGTTTTGATCGGCGATATTACAAATTTGTCATGCTTTATAGATTTCATTGAGGTTAAGTTTTGTTTAAATAACGTGAGCTGGTAAGTTGAGCCACAAGTAATTGGACCAATATGTCGCATATACTAGCAACTCGATCGATCTCAATCCAGCGTTATCAAATGACTAAAATATTAGCCAGGACACACCGAACTCTGCAGACAAGTTAGAGATGCGTATTCAGAACGAAGTAAGGCGAGCATTAGCGGGATCAGTTCCAGAGCAATCATCGTTACAGCCTAGTGATGTACCTCGGCAATATGTTAGATCCATTGCATCTGTAGCAGTCAAATTGGTACCAGTCATGTCTTAGGACCCACGAATATGATTCCATATCATTGAGTCACTGTTCGCACTTGGAATTTACATCCAAAGTAACCAAATATCACCATCTTCTTGGTACACTTAACGACCGAATCGTTAATGACGTCAGCAACATTATCGTCGGTCTCCGTTCCTGCACATTATTTTCTGATATTAAAAAGGATATTTTGAATAGATCATGTGAGTCAAAACAGATTCAAATTCATCAGCTACTACAACGAATTGAGTTAGGTGACATGAAACCATCGAAGTTGCTGAGAAAATTACAAGCTAGCGGTGATTCGGAGGTCATTGACGAAGTCATTAAGATAATCTGGATGAAACGTTTACCGGTTTGAGCACAAAAAACTTTAGCATCAACGGCCGATTCGTTATCGGTGACAAAACTGGCTGAGTTAGCAGACAGAATTCTTGAAACAATGGCTCAAAACCAGATGAAGTCGATTAAACCATCACCGGTTATGAACAATGATTCTTCACTTACTAATCAAATTAGTGAAATCAATCGACGATTGGATAACATGGATTACACTTTACAGTTGGGCGTGTAAATTACACAATGTAATTTACTGGGTTTTTTACATGTAAAATGTATGTAAAATGTAAACGATTATTTTATACATACTGTAAAATATAAATCAACTTTTTCATTACAATTATCGCCATCTGTTACCAAATCTCTTAATTAAAGAAAAATTGACTATATATTACAGTGTAGTGTATTTGTGTTTATTTATTGTGATATTTGTACATATGTATAAATGTAAAATAAAGTGCAACTTTCCTATGATAAGAAATATTTTGACAATGAAATCTTGACACCTGCTATCAATAAATGTAATTTGATGAACGCTTCGTTTTTCGTGAGAGGAGTTAGCATATGGAATTCCTTGAATGGTAACTGCTGGGTTTCAAAAAGAATATTTTTCCCAAATTTAATTATTAATGTATTAATCAATTTATCTAGTATTAATTCTATGGTAAGGTTAGTATAATAGTATTGCTGCAAACTTAGGTTATGAAAAATTATTAATTGTAATTAGAGTAAGAAAAATTAAATTGAATTAATAAAATTCACTACAGTTCCACGCTTAAATTCGATAATCATATTCGCTACCTCTTTTCTACACTGGACATCAAAGGCATAATGCATAGGCATTTTATCGAATGGATAGAATAGGGCTAGTAATTTCAGGCATACATTTATTTGATGAGGGTGAGAAGGGTAGTGATAATTTGGTTGATTTTGTCCTGTTTGAAATTAATAAAGATTTAAATTTAAAAGCCAGTTAAACGAGTATAGATTCACTTCATTCATTTCACTGCAGAGAATTATTTTATTCATGATTAAACGTCAAATTGCAATTAGATTTCCGCTACATATCGAAAAAAATATGCACTCTTAAAAATATTTTATTTTAGTTTATTCAAATGTAGCTAGATGGCACTATGTAACTAGTTGTTTATTTTATCAAATATAAGAACTAGTTTAAGACGTAAACAGATGGCATTGTAGAAGGATAGGTGATTTTTATAGTCTCAATGTAGATAACTAAAAGTTGAAAATAATTATGATTAACCATTTAAATAAAATGTTTAATTGGATTTTCTAATGCAAGTTATTCTTATAAACAAATGTTTGTATCATTTATTCAATATTTTAAATTATTTCTGGACGGATTCTCGTTTTTTAAATATAATTTACATATTTTTGTAAAATACACATTTTTTTTTGTAATTTACGTTATTTACATGTAAAATGGAGAAAACGTTTTTTACATGTAAAACGCCCAACCCTGTTACACTTACCAGAGGAGTCATTATCGAGATATAAGCAGAGCGCGGAGCTATTCAACAAACGGGTTTTTTTGGGCAATCAGCAGTCCTCATCAGAGGATAAGGATACAGCACGATTATGTTTTCTTTCATTTCCGATTTAAAGAAGCAGGTCGAAATTGCAAAACAAATTGTCCCAAGTGGGCAGAATTTAAGTTAAAAAACTAAATTCTCCGCCGCAAACGGTGACTTGTCCCGGTAACTCTCATAAACATCGCCTTAAAATCAATGACAAGTTTTCAAACAAAACATACTTAATTGACGAGTGGAAATATATCCGTCATACCAGTAGCTAAGAGCGATTAGAGAAAACACAATCCTGTTTTTTATTTATATGCAGCAAATGGGTCGTAACTAAAAACCTTTGGAAATTAACGAATCAGCTTAGATTTAGTTCTCAAGCGACACTTCACCTTGTCATTTGTGGTGGTAGAAGTAACTGTGCTGATCATTGGGGTAGATTTCTTGGACCAGCCGGGATTGTTAGTTGATATTCAGCATGGCAGGTTACTTGACCCTCTAACATAGTTGTTTTCACTAACCGTTAAGGTTCATGACAATGCACCCATTGTCCGTGTAATCAACTCTAGCGTAATCGATACCCGTATTCTTCCACTATTAATCAAATTCAAGGAAATTACTCACGAGATTCAGGCACAAAAACTGATAAAGCATCAAGTCATAATGACTCGTGGTCCTCCAGTTTTATCAAACCGATTGTGCACAGAAAAGCTGGAGATAGCTAAAACAGAGTTCGACTACATGAACAAGGTAGTTGTAGACGTTTCGATAGTCCTTGGACAAGCCCGCTTCACCTCGTTCTGAACAAAAATCGTGAATGGTATCCCTGCGGAGATTATAGAGCTCTAAACAACGTGACAGTACCATATCGTTACCCAACACCATACATACAAGGTTTTACGCATCAATTAAAAGGATCCACGGTATTTTCAACAATCTACTTAATCAAAGCGCGCCATCAAATTCCGATCGAGGAATCGCACATCGCCAAAACTGTAATTTCCACAACTTTTGGATTATACGAATTTACTCGCATAACGTTTGGTCTGAATTCTTTCCAGCGATTTATGCATTTCATTCTTCAAAATTAGAATTTTTGCTTTTTTTATTTGTATGATCTTCTGGTAGCATCAAAAACCATCGCCGAGCACTGAGAACACTTGGAGATTATTTTTATGAAATTGAACGAAGTAGGTCTTGTGATTAACACAGAGAAATGCCAATTCTTGAAAACAAGAATCAATTTATTGGATCATACGAAGTAACAGCAGAGAGAACTAAACCAATTCCGGAACGCGTTGCAGGAATAACCAAAATGTGTCAACAAAAAACAATTAAAGAATTACGACGCTTTTTGGGTGTGCTGAACTTCTATAGGTCGTTTAGGAATCAAACAGTGCTTAATGATTATTTAAAGGGTGACAAAAACGATTCCAGAATCATCGAATGGTCTAAGGAAGCTGAAGAAGCATTTGTCCAATCGAAAACTCAACTAAGCAAAGCTACATTTTTAGACCACCCTTGTTCAAAAGCTTAATTAGCACTAATGGTTGATGCATCCGACACATCAATTGGAGCTGTAATTCAAGAAATGAGTAAAGGCAACAACGGCGGATGGCAACCGATACAATTTTTTTTGTCAAAGTTATCAACCAGACAGCAACGATACAGCGCATACAACAGGGAGCTCTTAGTTGCGTATTCAGCTGTCAAGAACTTTCGACATATGATTGAAGGTCGTTCATTCAAGCTATTCACAAACCAAAGACCACTGATTTATGCATTCAATCAAAATCCAGCAAACGCGTCACACAATTCCGCTACCTAGATTCTATAGGTCAATTTACGACCGACATGCAGCATATATTTGGTTGTGATAACATGGTCGCTGATACTCTAAGCAAATAATCAACTTAAAAAATTACTGGAATCATCAACCGAACTACAATTTGAGAAAAATCCAATAACATTTAATTCCGCAAAATTTTTGCTATGTGATGTTTCCTCAGGCAAAATGCGTCCATATATTCGTATATTCGAAAAGATTTTCGTAAAGCAGCTTTTGGGGCTACCCACAACTTATCACTTCCAGGGATACAAGCATCAGTGAACGCCATGACGGACCATAGTTCGTGTGGGTTAATATTTAAAAAAAAACATAAAACGAATGGCTAAGTATTATTTGGCGTACCAAAAGTGACTAAATACACAGAGTCCCTTTGGAAACTATTCATCGGTAGTAAAATGATTTTCGGAAATCCATCTAGATATAGTTGGTCCATTATCAATGTCGGAAGGGCAGCGATATTGTATTACACTTATTGATCGCTTTACCAGGTGGACTGAAGCAATTCTAATTCCGGATATCAGAGCCGAAACGGTAGCAATCGCTGTATTTAATAATTGAATTTCTCGGTTTGGAGTACCTTCTTCGGCAGTAACGGACCAAGGATCCCAATTCGAATCAGAACTTTTTGCTGAATTTTCCAGATGATTAGGATTCGAACACAAAAGGACTTCATCGTATAATCCAAAATGCAACGAATTCATTTAAAATAGCACAGGACACTGAAAGCAGCTATCATTTGTCACGGTAGAAGAGATTGGACACGAGTTTTGCCTACCGTGTTGTAGGGACTTCGAATAACGTACCGCGAGGATTTGAAAACTAGCTCTGCCGAATTGGTTTTTGGCGAACAGAATCGCATTCCTAGCCAATTGTTAAGTAAATCCAAAAATCCCTCAAACCAATCAGATTTTGTGAAAGAACTACGAGAGCATTTCAACCAACTTCCCTCGAATCCACCATTACGTCCTTGCAACCAATCAAATGATATGTCACTGCAGACGCCTTTCGAAGATCCTTTCCTTGTTGTTAGCCGTAACGAAAAAGCATTTATTCTGGAAATGAGAGGCAGAACCAGTAATATTTCAATCGACAGATTAAAGCGATGTTTCACTGAAGATGACCACCTTGATACTTCACAAGGTGTCGATAAACCAAATCCCGATGACATAATACCGATTGTACAACCAGCTAGCACACCAAAGACCTCAAAAATTCAACTTAACCAAAATATTCAGCCAACAATCAACAAGCCAACAATTTCACTCAAAAGCATTTTAAAATCAACAGTGACAAGAACAGGGAGATCTATTAAAACACCACCACGGTACACGGTCTTTCTCGTTTATCAATAACTCACTGGAAAAATTGTGATGTTGTGTTGACGTACCAATTGTTCCGAATTCGAGCAGATAGTACAGTTTCGTCGCTTGGAAATTTTATACGTTTTTTTCGACCATTCTATCAACGTTAAATAAATAGAAAAATATAAAATAGGAAATTTTTAGGCAAAAATAGAAAAATCGTTTTCAGACTAAAAGACACAAGTCGATATTTAAAAACCAATTATTAAATCATTTTAAACATAGAATAATTATTTAATAAAGGTATATCCAACACTTCTTTAATACATGGTTGATGAAAATACTGCAGGACGATTTTGGTTTCTTCCTTCGTTATATACTTGTAATCGTAAGTGTTTTTTATATCTACTTCATACGTACCATTACGTCTCTGTCTCTCGATGTTCGTTCAATAGACAAGTTGGATATATAAAAAATCTTTATGAAAAAACTGCAGATGAAAAAACAGCATTTTAAACGAATATTATTGGTTAAACAACTACTGAACGAACGAATGAACGAAGACAATACTGAATTTTCCTTTATATCCAACTTTTTTACTAAACAAACATGGCGAGACAGAGACGTAATGACATATGTATACAAAACCCTCTTTACTAAAAGCCGAATTCTTTGCATACTAATGCTATTTTCTTATATACACATTAGAATGTATTGTAAGTAAAAAACGTGTCGAGATATGGTTTCGAAAAGAGTATAGAAAAATATCATTCGCACAATATAAAACAAAAGAATAACTGAAAATAGAAAAAAAATTCACAATACAAACAAATAATTTCACAATAAAAATAAATACAGTAAAAACACATTAAATAGTGTGCATAATTTTGAGATTAAAATGTTAAATAGCGGTAGTAAGAATAAGAAAATTAAACATTGTTTTTATATGGATTTTGATAGCACCAATACATTTAATTGTGTAGAGAGGTTTTGTTTATCTTTGCCAACGAAAATTAGAAGACGGCTTGCAATAGAAAAGGGTTTGTATGTGAAAAAAATAAAAATAAAAAATACTTTCGATTACAAATATAAACAAAAAAAAAAAAAGAAGGAAAATAGTTCTTCAGTTTTTTTCAAACAATGAACCATTAAAAAAACGTCTGTAAAAATGAATGAACAAACACAACACTGATCTCGCCTTAAGTAATATAATTTATATAATAAGTTGGTAAGCTTCTCAAATAACCAAAATGGAGTTGGCAGTAAGGAAATCGATCTATATGATTATTAATTTTCCTGCAACTGCATATTTCATTGAAAAATATGTCAACCGGAATAAAGCATATTAATAGCCCTACTACTCTCTTAAATAAGCAGATGTTTACCTAACAGATCTCTTTTCTTATAACTTAGGTCAAGATTTTATTAGTTTCCTGATAAAAGATAATTTTGTTTAAGGTCAAAGATCTTTCGTTGCATTTCATACTGCTACAATTTTTGAGTTCATTATTTTGCCTGATTTTGCAAATTTGCATGCCTTACTTTCCTCCAACTGCATTGGTAAATGTAATGAAATATTTTATTATTTGGAATGATCGCTACTTTAAGATGGAATTGCCAGCTGATTTTTTATTTAATCAAATAACCCCAGTTGCCCTTTCAGTTTTTAGAGATTTAACTTTGATTTTTTTTATTGATTTACTAATTACTAGGCGTTATTTCCTGGTTATTTCTGTGTTTATGGCTTAGTATATTATAAAATTACCTAAAAAGAAATGGCATTTTATAAACTTTCCTTAGGAAACCGCTCGATTTCTTCGGGTTGGTTTCCTGGACTCCCAACCAATTTGTTGTAAAGGGACATAAAGGGACATATAATGTTAATGATCTAACCATCGCTAGGTAAACCAATTTGGGAAGTTTCTATTCCTTTATCTACTTATATATAAGGTTTGTTCTACATATATATAAAACTAAGTGGTTTTTGGTTATCTCAAAGTCAGTTCCAGTGTACAAATCAGTTTCAGTTTCTAAATAATAAATGTTATTTTGCTTCCACACATCATCGGTAGGTAGCAGGCTGCTCTTCGTTATAGCTTATACATAACAGCTTTAATAGTTTTGTTTATTGTACAAGGTGCTGGCATGACCTTTCTACTCCTGTTCTTTTAACCTTAATTTTTTAACTGTAGTAATTTTCTATTATTGTTCCTTATTGGTTCAAGCTTTGCTCTTAAATATAAATTTAATAACTTCTTTTTGGTAAACAGAAGAAATTCTTTTTTTTATTTTGGTTTTCAATATGTGAAAAAAAAACATTGAGAATTGTATTTTGAGCAATTTCCTTTAAATATACTCGCTTTTACCAAATCTCTCTCGTTTCTCCATAGTTTCTTTTATTCATTTATTTTTGTTATGGTATGTTTTTTTTAGATTGATGTGGTCTACATTTTTGATTTTTTCCACACGATGTTTGGCTACAATAAGTTTGTTTGCTAATTTTTTTATAAGCTTTTACAACCCAGTATGGCGTTTTCTCACAACAAAATTTAGGCGACGGTGCCACGCTTCAACATTATTCTTTAAATCATCGTCCTCAAACTGTCTATTTAAGCAGGAGTAGTAATCGGCACCTTTTCATTGAAAAAATACTTGGTCGTAGCATTTCATTGATTTATTGTTCATTAAGCAAAAAACTATTGGCAATATTACCCCTTCTATGTTACCATATATAGAAAACAGTTGTCGCATTATGGAAGGAACTACATCGAAAGTTCCATCCATAATCCAGCATTTTGAAAGAAGGGTCAAAGAATATTTCGTACCTAGCAAAATAATTTTGTCTCTCTCGCAAATATCTTCACTTAGCCCAAATAACACCTCTTCGAGATATCGAAGTTGCTGAGGAATATGAATATCGTCCAAATTGGTGGGCTCTTTCGTGATACCAGCACGAGCATGATCAAATTTATTTTGACTATTTGCCAGGCAGTTAAACACGTGAATCGCTAGAAGGAGCAACAATTGCCTCTGTAATTATACTCGAAGGTCGCTATTTTTAGCTCTAGATTTTACATTTTTGATTAACTTCTGCAATGATTTTTTCATTGATGATAAGAGAACGAGAATGGCAGGATGGTGGTTTAATCACTTCATGTTTATTATCTACTAAACAGGTTGCTACGCGTACATTACAAAAACAATTCATTTGCTGGTTTTTGCTCCCTAAGTGATAATCAAACCCGTCGATAAATAATTTATCTTTGCCTTTATTGGATACTTCTTGAGAAATATTCATTTCTAGAAAGTAACACATTTTAGTTTTAATACAAAATTCTATAAAAAAAATCATTAATCGTACTTGTGTATTATGATAAGTAGAAATTTTCAAAACAAACGAAACTATAATTATATTACGACATATGTATGTATAAGGAAAACAGGGAACTGGGGACAGGGAATGTTTTGTAATGCAAGATTTCATACCGAACCGTATTTTTTATGGACCCCAAGTAAAACGGGTCAATGACCTAAACACTATTTTCTCATTAATTAGTTTCAATAACCATTTCTCGACATATAATTCTCTTGCTTTTATTATTTCCGTAACAATTAAATCTACAATTGAATCATCCGTCCCAGCATCCGTTTTAATGCTAGACATATTATGTGACTACATCATCTTAATTGCGTTCACAATAATCTCATTCTGTATATTCTTTCATACAATTCTGTAAATTGGAAAACTTTTTTCCGTTTATTTTCCACTGTCATAACACTTTTCTATGTCGTATGTATATCCATTTATTTGTACTCGTACGAGTAGAAATTTGGTATAGTACGTACGGTTAAATGTATTTTTTATGACATGGAACATTTGTTCAAATTAAATTTCGAAAGCTTCGAGCATAATAAAAAAAGTTCTTCATCGTCTTACAAATTTTAGTTGCATGTGGATGGGGGTGTGGACTTTATGTTTTAAATCATAAAATATAAAAGAATTTTGTGAGGCTTCTGAAAAATAGGAACACATTACGTAAAAAAAGTTTATTAGGCCAATGTTAAAAGCTTTGTTTGTTCTTCATAATATATTATGTAATGGTTTGTTAAAATTATTTTATCGAATTTGTATGTAAACAAGATTATGTGGCCTTAGTCATATTTTGCTAAATTTAAGATCTTTACTGATAAATACATATTATGGTAACGGATATATTACGTACTTGTTATATATGGTTTGTCTTATATGTTGCACCATTTGTTTTTGAAAAATGTTATAAAATTTTTTCATTTGCATATGGTAAATAAACACATGTAATAGTCGAATATATAGAATTTATCTGTTTTATATATAAGTGGATATTTTTAATCCATAATCACATTTGGTTTATGTACATATATTAAAATGATACTCAGTAGTATCTACTTAACAACATCATGCTCTTGCCGAAAATTGCCAGCCGATAAAAGTCGATAAAAAGAGATTAATTTTTTTTTTGCATATAAAGTTGAATTGGATTTTTAAGATATGTGTTATAGATAGCACTGAATATACATCGTCAAATACTGATAAAAAATATATAATACAAAAGGCAAAAATTCTTGACCACCGACAACGTGAATTCACTTTTTCCAGAAAGTAGATGGCTTAATGATGTTTTGTTATTGCTTTCTGAATTTCAAATATGATTTCGAAAATTGATCTTAAAGCTATTTGATTTACAAAAAACATATACAAATTACTAATATCTTCAATTACTTTGGCTTCGTGGGCCTTTTTTAACACATTTTGTGGGACACAAGCAAGGTTGCCCAGATAATTACGAACACTAAAGTGTAAGTTGAACAAATTTTAAAAATAAATTAACCGAAAACATTTGTTTCAACATTTTGTTTATCCAAACCATCGCCAAATCCTGAAGCAATTTTTAAGCGAGTGTATCATATTGTTTTTCTTTTTTAATAATTTCATAGAAAGGCTGTAACTAATTCTTGGATTTAGGTAAGCTTTGCAAAATTTGAACATATATCCTTTACTAGGAAAATTTTAATAGCATCAAATTCCAAAAAAACATTTGAATTGCGTCAAACCTAGGTAGTTTGCAAAAGAAAAGTGTGTTCAAACTTGAAAGGATTATATTTCGGTTATTTTAACCTAAGCAAAGAGTAAGTCTATATTCCATTATGAAATATTGATGTACAACAAATTTTTGTTGAAGAAGTAGAACGAGACAAACAAATCAAAATTGCGCGACAGTAACAACCAAATTTTTTTATAGGTACATTTTATATGTAAATTTAGACAGCTTAAGATCAGACGCCTACCCTGTTGATGCTTAAAATACTAATGCTCCTGAAAATAGTAGTTCCAATCATTTAACGTTAGAACAAGGTTCAACAAATTTATTTGAAACAAAGGTGTTGTAACCATGGCAACTGGATCTCCTTTTTTTACAGTACATGAAACCGTCGGAAAACCGATTTTCAGCAGATTTTTGTAATTCAATTAGTTTGTTGTAGTCGGATGTTTTTTTGTTTATTCAAATGAATGTACATATGCTTAATCTGTTCTCTTTATTATAGATCCTATTTTAGCAAACAGTACGTTTTTAAGTGTTAAGTTCCCTAAGTGGACAGCTTTTTTACATTTGTTATTTCGCTGACTGAATTAAGTGCTTTCCACGCTTTTATCCAACTTTTGACTTCCTTCATTATACAAAATTATTTGAGTTTATTATATCTGATTATTTATATTTGAATGTCAAATTTTTATTAGATCTTCAGCGCCCGCACTACAAATCTCCTAAGTTTAACATCTAAAGTATAATTTAACGCCTTTGATTCCAAAAGTTAACTTGGTGAGGTTTCCACTGATTTTGTGAAAGCGTTAGACTCACTTGTACCTGCTTGACTAGAAGCAGAGGTAGTTTTTGCTGCCAAACTGCAAATTAAAATTAAAAAATCCAGTTGATTCGTTGATTTCGTGAAAAAATTATTAATTTTATCATTTAACAAGCCATCTGCATCCAGTAAACAGTCAGCCTTGTCAGGTAATACGCTTAACTTTACGTTGTCAAAAGCTCACACAGGCATTGGAAATGCGAAATAAATTGCCTTCCAATAAGCATTGTTCTTTGTGAATTCTCCATGAAATCGACCGCATTTTCAGAAACCACAATCTTTCCAATACTAACTTACTGGATTATTTGTGAAATAGAAGATGATATTTCTTCAAGATAGTCACTAGATTAATGAATGAATAATGCATCCACCAGCCTTAGAATTAAGGCTAGAGCAGAGGTGAATGTTACTTTACAATCGAGTCGACATTGACTTCAAACAGAGGGTGGAAATAATTATAACAATTATGGTTGTTATGTGTTGAATCAGAAACTTTGCCAAGGATTTTAGAGTACCAAAGAATTATAGCTAAATTCCTTCTCAAATGAAGACAGACGAAATGATTCGTATGGTTTACGGCCAAAACTGGCACCAAATGGCAAGCTTCCGTACAGGGAGATTTTTGCACCAATCAATAAAGAGGCCGATATGTACTGCAAAAACACCCAAAAAGTACCTGGAAATCTTCCAATTTGGTATATTTAAGATTCGATCATTTTGGAGAATATTGCTGCGTCCTGACAATCAAACACTTCAGGAAGGTCACCACACATCTTGGCACTTAAGCGTCGCATAATCGTCATGTTACTCGGTAATCTTATCTTTATAAAAAATGGACCATGCAACGGGAAACGCATTTGATTACCAAATCGTTGCAAAACAAGTAGAAATTTTAACAAAATGCAATCATGGCAAGAATCGACTAGGCCCCAAACGACGTTAGTCTGCCTTTTGAGTTGAAGCGCCGATAATTTTCAATTATTCCAGCGCATTCCATGACGAACAACAAATCCTAAAACCTTTTCACTGTGATTGTATTTACCTAAATGAGCCAAGTTTTCTTCAGCGGTACGTTTTCTGATCGAGCTCTAAAAGTTTTCGACAGTCCAAAAAGTGCAACAAGAGTAATCAGCTCGGATGAAAAATTCTATTGGATAATTACGTTTCATCTGTTTCTACAACTGTGTCGACGGACTTGTATGTGACTACTTCACTGTGAATATTAGACTAAATAATATTGTAAAGTTCGTAGACGTCTTTGTTGTTGGCGGCAAGAATAGCTCGTTCACTTAGCTAATCGTGATTTTTTATTGGTTTGAATATTGGGAAATATTTTTTCAAGCAATTGTTTTTTTGACGTCACTAAATTGAAGAAGTTGATGAAATTCATCCTGAGATCAAATCAACCGGCACCTTTCTGTTCTCATTTTTCGGTAATCGATGTGAGAATATCTCAGCTGATTGATCATTTTGCAGCTGAACACGCATATTTGTAGTTAATTTCAACGCCTTTACATGTCGCCACACAGTAGAGTATTTTCGACAAGCATTTATTTCGTCCGCTGGTGCTGATCGAGGAATTACAGGTAATGTTTGACTGAAATCTCCTGCAAGCATTATAAATGCAATGATCGATCAAGAGCCTCGAGCAATTTTTGTATGCCATTGTGCATTTATTCCAAACAATAAGTTTGCATTTCTGTAATAATTTTCCTATGCCGGATGCTTTGGAAATGTTGCACGTGAATGTTCCAATGAATTGCATTTTAAATGACAATTTTATAGCGAAATGAGCAGTTCTTTTACCTGGTAGCAATGATGCAGCTATTTCGGACGACGCAACAGCTAAGGCTATGTGATTTTTGGGATCAAATTGCTGCCAGAATAATGTAATTAGGATCGTTTTATCAGTTCTTTGAGGGCATCTTAGAAAAAAAATTGCTCCAACCCTATTATTGTATTATTTAATCGTAAATGCCTTTTTGCTCATGCGTTAGCATAGGAATATTTGATTGCACATACGACAAAAGATCACCCGTGGTGTAATTTTGTTCACGGCGAAATTCTACATCGAACAAAGTAGCAGCAGATCGATTCGATGAAGGTATTCCCAATTGATTGAGAACTTTGTTCGCAATTTCTAAGCTCGCAAATCTTTAATCTTTATCAACGCTTTATTGTTGAGTTCTTCGTGAATTCCACGTTAATACTTGAATTTTTCTCGTGTAATCGACGGATTACCTTCAGCCATGTGCAATTTATATTTCTCTTATAACTCTGTTGGAGATGACGGAGAGCAGGCGGTCCATATGATTGCAAATAATGCGTGACTTTGATTTGAATGTAACGTGTTGCACGCGTCATTAATGCATACATCTCAGTGTCGGTCGTCTCTAATAAATTCACAGATTGACTAGCATATTGCAAATAGAATTTACAAAACGCCGATGATAATTCTTAATTTGATTTTCTTGTTTGGGATTCACGGTATACCGTCTCCCTATAGTAGTTTTTTAGCATATGCCAGGCGTCGACTCGTTCTCCTCGTTTGTGTCGTCCAAATGATTTTCTACTTGCATTCCATATGTAATACAATATATAGGCACTTCCGATTAAAGCAGTGTTCTCGCAAACGCGTCATTTTGACATAACGTAAAGAAAGCAGTTATAAAACGTATAAAGCACATCTATCCGGTCGCCCCGAATTTAGTTTTACTAAAACCACTATGTACTTTGCAATCGGAATATGAAACATAATACTGTAACCACGGTGCCGTTTCGACAATGATTTATTACGTACCCTCAAAGTGCCTATAATTGATATTCATTGGTCATTGATGTTCATCAATCACTCGATGTTAACGAAAATAAAATTAAACGGCGACTAAAATTTAATTTTAATCACGTTTTCTATATAGAAATGAAGTTGTATCCACGCATAAATCGTCGTTTAATACATCAATCCCAAACTCCCGATATATTTTTTTGTTCAGCTACGAGTATATAGTCTCGACATATATAGTATTCCACTTCAACATAATTTATGTTTTATATATGTTTTTGACCATAATTAAATTTAATAACTTGTGAAGGCAAAAAATAGATAGTAAAGAGTTTTTTAATAGGGATGCGAGTTTCAAATGCAAGTTTAGTAAACGGAAAATTAGTAAAAGTCACGTTCAACAATCCAAGACCTCTTTTTGTAAAATCCTTTAAATAAAACAATATAAAGAATATGTTTTTCTATACCACCATCCCACCCTGTTCATCCTATATACGATAAATGCTTATAAAAAATTTTCATATTTGGACATAAAATTTAATTTTCCAGTTGATGTACGAAATTTTAAATTTTCATAACTCAGTTTTATGAGCTATAGACACATTTTAACGAGCCACAATATTAAATTATTATTAAGTAAATAAAAGTATTCTGCCAGCTGACTTGCATTCATAATGTTAAGTGGTATTCATTTTGTGGTAAGTTGTTTTTAAGAGATGACGCATCTTCTTACAGATTAGTGAAACATAATTCAGACTTAAAATTAATTTTACTTTTAATCTCAAAAACCTTGAACTTTACACATATGTCAAGTTTTAAATCAAGAGTATTTTGCAGCGACCTATGTAGTGCCAATTAGACTATGTCAAACCGAAAAGCGTTTCGATACAGTTTTGTGAAATATTAAATATAAAATGCATAAAAGATGATAAAATCTTTAGACTTGATTTCTAGTCCTGATGAACTACCGTTCATTGATTCCTTTATTTAATTTACCAGAACTACTGCGAAACTGTATTTCCTGTTGAATTAAAAAGGGCTTTTGAATCATTTAGTAGACAGAGCAGGAGTTGGAACTTTCGGAAGTGGAAATGATCTTTCCAAGTCCATGGAATACAATGCTACTATTTTCCAAGCAGAAATTTACACCATAGAAAGGAGCTTAAATGGCACTAAGGTCTTTATTGTTATTTTGGTCTTTATCGGACAGTCAAGCGGCTTTAAATGCTTTTAGATCCCACACCATTGAATCAAAACTAGTGTGAGATTGTCTTGACCCAGTTAAAAAATTGGCGACGACATATAAAGTAGCACTTGAATGGGTGCCAGGACATACTGGAATTGAGCAAAACGAGGCTGCAGCAAGCCTTGCCCAGGCAAGTTCGGGTTCACCATTTATTCGGCCAGAATCCTTTTGCTTATTGGTGTCACTAAGGCGTACCTGTGACGAAACGCTGAGAAAATATTGTAAGTTCCTTTTTTGGCGCAGAATGAATACGACAGGCGAAGAGGTTTATTTCATCTTCACCAAATCGAGTAAAAGAACTCCTCGTACTTGGCAAACCTAAGTTACGGCTCCTAACTGGCTTCCTCACAGGCCATTGTCCTATAAGATATCATCATCTTAGAATATTCTGTTTCTTGAAATTTTTGGTCCATGTCTCTTTATCGGTTTTATTAGGCAGCACTTCCATTTTAATTCTTTTCAATCCTTTTGTTGCTTTTCAAAGAGAATATTCAATATCCTTATGTTCAGTGAGATTCCTTAAACAGATAGTGATAGTTGCGTTATCTATTTCTCTTATGGGTGGTTTAAATTTATTGCATAAAAAATTGAGGATTTTTGTTGTTGTCCGAGGCGCATATTTTTACCAGTATTGTTATTTTAACATACAAATCAATGAGATCTGGATTTTTATTTATATCTCTAAGCCAATATGTTGGTTTATTTCCTGAATAGAGTTTGCAGTTATTTCCCTGGTTTCGATCCCAGTAGGTGTTTCTACATTAAAGTCACCATCAATAATAAAATTTAATCCTAGTGAACTAAAGAGTAGACTATAATCTTCTTTGTTTAGATTAAATTGTGGATACCAGTATATATATATATATATATATATATACCAGTATATATGTATATATATATATATATATATATATATATATATATATATATATATAAATATATATATATATATATATATATATATATATATATATATATATATATATATATATATATATAAATATATATATATATATATATATATATATATATATATATATATATATATATATATTTATATATATATATATATATATATATATATATATATATATATATATATATATATATATATATATATATATATATATCAGAGTGTCAATTGGGACGAGTCCAAACGAATAGGGCGTGTAGCTGGATCAATATCATGAAAAAAATTTTACTACGCATATGCCCGGAAATGAACCGTTACCTACTTGAATTGCATTTCAAAATATTTAGCACGGCACAAAACCTTGAATCATCTAAATGCCAATAAATCTACTACAAATTAAAATAACTCAATTATTTTTTCTGTAATTTTAAAGGCACAGAGTGCTTCTTGCTTTTCTGGAAGTAAGAATATCATGCATTGCGTTTTCCTTAAAGAAAACCTTGCTGAAATCAACAAAATTGTGCGATAAATAACAAAAAATAGTATATTGTATAATTAGGAGGAAAAGTACTGCATTCCCGGATGATAGTGGAAATTGGCAACCACGGGAGTCTGGGAATGCACGTTACCTCCGAATTGTACACACTATTTTTTCTCCGATCGGACTTTAAAACGATTATTAACCCAAAATAATTTTTAGTATTATTCATTAATTATCATATTAAGAAATCAAAACAAAGTAAAAAATCGAAAATAACATAAAATTATTACTTAGTTAGCCACGACATCATAAGACATAAATACATTTTTTTTTTTTTTTTTTTCAAAAGTTGTCAAGTTTGTGTACCTATTTGATTTATAAAAAACGTGTGAACGAAATTTAAGGGTTATGGACAGTGAAAGCGAATTATCCTTATCTTGTACCCCGCCGGATATAGTGGAAGCAGCTTATTCAGCTACATGTGATTTAAACCAGGAAAAAATCGAAGGAAAAATACGAAAATGCTTATAAACGCTTTATGGATTATCGTCAATCTAAACACAACAAATCATTTTCGGAAAACGTCATTCTGGCGTATTTCGCTGATTTATCTACAAAATTGAAATCATCCACATTATGGTCAAACTACTCAATGATCAGGTCGATGCTAGTGGTTAAATATAATGTGGATATTGCAAAATACCAAAAATTACGTGTCTTCTTGAAACGCAAATCCGACGTATATAAAGCGAAGAAATCTAAAATATTAACTATGGAATATGTTCAACAATTCATTTTGGAAGCTTCAGATGATTCGTTCCTAGTTACTAAAGTAAGCATGTAGGTATTTAAAACGATTATTATTTGTATTTACACATTAAATTCAAATATGTTTTTGGATAAAATTCAATTCACACTGCAATATTTTTTTGTATGTAATATGATGATTGTTTTTTTGTTATGACCTTGTAGGTTTCGTTAATTTTTGGAATAGCTGGTGCTTGTCGACGGGATGAACTAGCCCGCATGGAAATTACTGACATTAGTGATTTGGGATCTAAACTTTTAGTTAAAATCCTGAATAACAAGACAAATAAACCATGATCATTTATCCAATAGTCCAAAAGATTTCAATTCTTTGCGTTTTTTTTAGATACATAAATGGTAAGGGTTTCAAACAAGCAGTTGGCATACATCAGTTTGGTAAAATGCCACAAATTGTTGCTACTTTTTACAATTGCCAGACGCAAAACAAAACACAGATTTAACATGCTTAAAAAGATTCTTGAGGATAGAAGTCATCGACTGTTGCTGAAAGGTACATCAATGAATCCATTAGCAATAAAATTGAAGTTGCTCATAAGATTTTCGATACAACGGATAATGAAACTGCCGATGCAAATAATGTTAATGATTTTAATAGCAATATATCAACAACAATGCTGGAATGCGATACTACTAATCCACCAATGTTAAATAATTGTACTAATTGTACGATAACCGTTAATATTACAAATAAGTAAAATTAAACTCCTATACCTAACACATAATTAGTTTGGCATAGATTTATTAAATTAAAATAAATAAATGCGTTTGACCCTATAAGTGTACTTTTATTTCTTCTAAACAATTAAAAATCCATACGGGAATATATTCCCGGCCTACGCCAGAAAAAATATTCTCGTACTATTATTACTTGTTGCTTAGCAACAAATACAACATACTCGAATCATGAGCTTTTCGTTTCGAAAAAACAACGGAAAGATGTATTTTTTCCTACGATCGGAGAAAAATTCATTTAACTCATTTTTTTTCGAAAAAATCACTTAATATTTTTTTCTTCCAGAAAAGTAAGAAACACTCTGTGCCTTTAAAATTATAGAAAAAATAATTGAGTTATTTTAATTTTTAGTAGAGTTATTGGCATTTAGATGATTCAAGGTTTTGTGCCGTGCTAAATATTTTGAAATGCAATTCAAGTAGGTAACGGTTCATTTCCGGGCATATGCTTAGTGGAATTTGTTTCATGATATTGATCCAGCTACACGCCCTATTCGTTTGGACTCGCACCAATGGGACATCCTTTATATATATATATATATATATATATATATATATATATATATATATATATATATAAATCTTATGTCCTGCTTATATATTTAGAACGAGAGTGATGAAGCATCTTTCTTGGTTTTTTGGCTTTTTAATTATTTAAATAGAACTTCATGATATTTTTTTCTCTCAGTACCTTTAACTAATGGTTTTGACTCTGTTTGGGTTTTCTTTGGTTTTTCCCTAGTAACCTTAGTGTTTTAGGCAAATTTGTACATTTTATTTCTTCTTTGAAGTCCATTTAATTTTCAGGATGGTGTCTTTTTCAGTTTGTACATTTTACAGGGTTATTTTTACATTCTGTACACTCTCGTGTATTGGGTTTATAATAACATTTTACGGTCTAAGGCTCCCTTCCGCAATATTTCTGCGTTTTGTTAAATTCTTGGACTTTCATGCATTGAATTATTAGTCTCATGTTCTTTTTGACTGTTTTTTTAAGGGCGAAATACAAGAAATGACGTCAGAAATGATTTCAATCCAAGACACATATTTTTATATAATTATCTAACGATAGATGGAGTTGTAATTTTGTAAACTTATTGATGAATAGGATAAAAATAATATAATGCACTACAATTTTGTTTTATTTACTAGCACATATACACATATTAACGTATACTTTGGCGTTCAGTTTTTTTGTTTTGCTTGTCGATATAATGAAGAGAAAAAGTAAAACGTTCTCAAAAATGTTCATTATCATTTTCATTACAATTATTAATATAGTACCTATATACCATATAAGTATATTAACATTTTTCAGATGTTGTATAATAATAAAAATTTATTAAAATTGTTAGACCATTTTTAAATATTTTACATATTCTATTAACATCAACTTTATAATCAAATGTTCTATATGTTCTATATTTTGAAGACAAATTTTGATAACCATAACTTTTGTAAGCCAATTACAAATTATCTGCTGCTTTGAATTTCGTGGCACTTCCCCAGAAAACGTTTTTCAAAATAAAATTTAAACATTATAGATAAATTCATTTGTTTATTTATTTATATTATGTGACAATTCAAATTATTAACTCTACTAAACTAAAAATCTGTTTCAGGATTTTCTGGAAAGTCTCTGATTGGCATACTTCTTTGATGATGACCATCTAATATTTCTTTTAGTAAATTTTAAAGTAAAAATTTAAAAGTTTCTGGAGCATATTATGATTGAAGAATTCTTCATTCCGGGATATTCGTATATTTAAAAGTCCTTTTGGCGTCCAAACGATAAAGAAGCAGTAATTTCGATCCGTTATTTCTAATTGCCTTTGTATCTGGTAGTAATATGGGTGACTTTGTTTAACTGCCACATTGCCGGTGCATTCGTCATACACAAGAAATTTAATTAGTTTTAATTTCACTGCATCTAGTTGATGTAAATCTTTTGAATTGCACGGACATTTTACTTCGATTATTCCATCGTTTCCAATTAATCCATCTGGAGTCGCTGCAAAACATGGATATTTTTGATACATTAAAACATCACATCTCGCTACTTATATATTATTTTCTTTGGAAAACTGTTCTATTGCAGTTTTTTCATGTTCCATCCCGTATATTGTCGGCTTTGAATAAATAGCGGTTTTATATAAAATTATTTGAAACTTTGTTTTTAAAAATTTCCTATTTTTATTGCGACATATTTCCCCAAATTTTGAAGAAGTTAAACGATTCATACGTATTTCATGCCACTTCGTTTCGTTAGACTGATTTAAAGTTAACCTTTCAATATTATGAAAGTTTGCAGCTTCATTTTTCAATTTTTTCAAAAAATCGTTTCTTGATTCTGTATACTCTTCGGGTGATTTGTCCAAACTTTGACAAGTTTGGTTTCCGTAATCACAATCTTCTCCAGAAAATAATAGTTTACGTTTCCGTCGTTTTGGATGATTTGTGATGGCTCTTTCATTTAGCAATAATCGTCGAATTTCAGTTTTTGTTATCCTTGATTTAGGACTATAATTTGTTAAATATTTTGATAGATGGTAGTGTCCCCTTTGACTGTTGTGTTGCAATACTGCAAACTTAGCTCTTGATGTGTATGATTGTCCACGTGAAAAATTAATTCTCTTTCCACCAACTGTTTTTGCAACAATTGCTTTATATCCTTCTACAGCATTTGAGTCGACATCGTATACTTGACTTCTAGTATGAACTTTCCATATATTTACGATGCATTTCAGGAATTTCTAAAGATTGCCGTTCACAAAAATATGAAGCACATTTCCTGTGATCTTGAAAAACATGGAAAGGGATATTTCCAATATCAAACGCAAGCTTCTCTAATTTTGCGGAATGCGAAATTTTTAAAAGTTTCCTTTTTTTAATTCACTGGCATCTCCCTCTGCAATAATTTTATGATATCGAATGCCGTATAATTCCTCGCTTTTTCTAAAATCTTCTACTAAAGCATTCCGTTCCATACCAGTTGATGAGCCAGTATAGTTTGAATTGCACTCATGATCTTCAGGTATAGTTTTTTTTTTTGTTCTGCTCTTCGACAAACAATGCAATATTTATTGCGAACAGCACTCCATATGACTTTTTTCGTAGATTGTGCAATAATTGTTCCTACACCAGAAAGTGAGGAATAATTACTATTATGCCCGTATGTTCGATTAGAATAACACCCGTCAAAATAAATACTGTTTTCTTCAATTGCAATGTTTTTTGCTTCCATGACAGCATTATACATTTCTTCATTGCACCCTCTTTTAGTGTCACGTTGAGCTTCTTTTTGTAGTTTATTAAAAGTATTTTGTGCCAAATATGGTATATCAATGACGCCAAAAAACTCCTCTATTTGTCGGTATCCGATTCCTGTTGAAATACCTGCTAAAACACTTTGGTAGTTTATGGAATTTGGGCCTGCTTTCTATTCAGTTGGAACTTGAGATATAATTTTTTGGATTAAATTGCACATGTTGCATTTAAAAAAAAAGTGGAATTTAGTCCAATTCTGTGTTCATTTATTAATTGCAAATTTTTGAAATAGCAACCGAATGCCATATTGTGGCCACTAATTTCTACTAGTTGGTTTAAAAAGTGATTCATGTTTAAAATGCGGTTGTCATTTAATGATTTAAAGTTATCATCTTGAAATTCATTTTCTTCCAATTTGAGATTTAATTAAAAATTGGCTGTTTTGAAGAAATGATGATGATGAATATACATTTGATAAATCATCAGAACTATTGTTGTTTTGATGATCAATTGTAATAAGTTCATTATTGTTTTCGTCTTTAGTGTTTCCAAATCAACCGTTTTCTTTGCAAAATATTTGTATTTATTTTATAGTTACGCAAAACAAATTATATATATCCCAAAAATAATTTCCATTAAAAAATCAAACAATACCAAGATCGTATTGCTTGCCGATTTTTTTACTTTATTTTTTGTAGAGCACAATTTTGATTTCTTCGTCCCATATTACCATTTTAATTGATTATTAAAAATATATTAATATAATAAAAAGTTAAAATGCAATAAATCACTGAACCAAACACAATTTTCAATATTTCTTTAGACGCTTTCTTTTATAATCCTTTCTTTTCGTTGTAGTCTTTCAAAACAAATTATTTTTCAGTCCTAAAATTTCGAAAAATATTACGAAAATCCACATATCTATCTACCACAATACTATTATAAACAGTGTGAGTTAGAAAAATACGAACTATGTACTTACATACTTATTTAAAAGCAAATCGTTTAAATGCAATTTAAAAAAAGTAAACCAATAAGAGTCAGGAAAAACAAAAAAAGAATTAGCGGTGAATAAATTCGAATTATGTACATATTGGGATGATTATTGGTTATAATTTAAACTGACATCTATTAATAGTTTAAAGAACTAAATATAAGATTTATGGAAATATTGGCTAAAAATTAGCATAGACACAATTGTCAAATTAATTATTTTATTGATTCAATTACTTTTTTGCAATTATTTCGATTAATACTTAAAAATTTCAAAAAAGCCACCGTGATTAAATTCAGATTTTTATCCTACGCATTGTGATGTATTATAGTCACAGTTTCGTCGGCTAACAATTAAGAAAAGCTTCATTTTCATTTCATAATGTAGTGAAAATGTGTCATAATTAAAATCAAATAGCATGAATTCTAAGCGGAAAATTTGGAAAACCAACCATGATTAATTAAGTTAAATCCTAAAGAATATATTGAAATTAAGTTGGGGCTGAAACATTCTCTAATTTGTCCAAAAAGCTACACTAACTTCGAGCATTTTTTTCATTTTTCGTGTATTTGGCTCTTAACTCTCATGTTAAGAATAGTTTGTTTTGTTTGTTTGTTTGTCGGCTAATAATTAAGGAAATAATTATAGTTTGTTGTTGAACAAATTTTTAATTTTTTTTACTTTTTATTAAATGTGAAAAGTGGAAAAGTGGAAGCTTTCTATTATTTACTTGATTGTTTTCAGTTCTATAACGTTTTAGGATATATATTTATAGAATATACTATTTGCAGATCTTTTGTTTTTAAATCTTCTATAATGTCCTCCTTATTTACATATTGGGTGAAGAGCTCTGGCTACAAATTAAACTGTGCGGAGAAGCAAAATTAAGGTAGTGGTCTCTTTGCGGAGGAAACATGTAGGAAATAGGTTGTTACCTATTGTTACATAACATCTATCAGCATCTATTGTTACATAACATCTATTATTCTGCTTTTCGCTTTTTTATGGGTCTTCATTTACATCCAATCGTTGTTACAACCGGTGCAAGTGTTTGTTACGTTATAACTGATCAGAGAGGTAAAAAAGGTTCCTATTTGGTTGACTTCTCTAAACGATCAACTCTATAAACGGTTGATTTGAAAAACAGCGTCGTTTTACTGTCATAAACAGATTATAACCAATATGCGAAAAATCGTCAATAAGTTTAAAACTGTTTTTAACAAAGATCCAAAGGATTGTCGAAAAATTAGGTTCAGAAAAAATTGTATACTGCAGTACAATGCCATTGAACTATTTAAGTGAACTATTAAGGTACTCTTACTATCTAACCCACATTTTTGCTGACAACAATGAAATACATAATTTAAAATTGAACGAATTTTTTTTGTTATAATCAATTTATCCAAATCCATTAATCAATTTCAGATTTAATTTAATTTAATACCAATTTCTTGTATTCCTCTTCCGAAAATATTTACTTTTGGGACATTTTCCCATTTTCATCTATAATGAGATAACAAAAAATAAAAAAATAAATTGATACCCGAATGTCTCTTTTGATGGCGTTTAATTTAATTTTTTGGTTTATTTATTTCGATTCTTGCTGAATTAAAAATTAAAATAAAAATTATCGACTATCAAGAGTACTATGACTTTAATACGAACTAATTAACAAATATTTAATTTAATTTAACTTCCTATCGATTAGGCAAAATTTAAGCTGATTTTATTTTTACGACTTAGAACTTGTCACTATCAATCAATGTCTTCGATTTTGTTATTATAATACGAAATGATTCATCCGAACGTAATACATCAAAATCGGATATATATATCGAAATCTAATAATAAACCAGCAGTAAGATGGAACCGGCTTATTAATCATACTGATATCCTTTTTTCGATATCAAAGCATTGTTGTATACAAAGCATTATAACTGTGGTCGGGGAGTATTTTCATTATACGTAAAATATTTTGAGAACTCCCTTTATACTGAAATTGAGTAACGCATCGTTGGTCACTAAACTTAGGGATACTTTTAAAACAAGCTGCCCAAAAGTAAGTGTAGTTTCAGATTACATAAATGTCACAAGCTGTCACACTAAAATCAACATTTCAAATAAAATGTCACAATACTTTTCGATGTGAGTGGAGTCAATTTTAGACAGCCAACCAATATATTTGTAGGTGAACAGAACCTGTTGAGTTTGATTCAGCATATTCCCGGTCTCCCACAAAAATCGTGATGAGTTGGTAAATAAAAACTTATTATGCTTGATGATATCGAATGTCCTTCCGCAAACAATCGCTGATCGTTGATCAGGTTGATTATCGACATAAGGGTGATGTTAATAAGTTTTATCAACTATATGGTGCTGTCTACTATAGTCGTTTGATCGTAATTTGGGATCATTTTTATCATTTTCGCATTTGGTAAAGACTCCTTAAACATATCTCCCAAACAAAAAGTCAACTGGGCTTACAAATCCCCTTTTCTCCTTATTACTTTCAAACAGTATTCAATTACTGCTATACAATTATTATTTTGCCATAGAAGTTGTTAATTGAGGGAATCACCGATTGAAAATATATCCCAAAAATCAGTAAAACTTACTAATTAGTAATTGGGTGATCTCATATGAGAACTTGAGATGGAAGGTTAGATATTTCGGAGCCCTTGTTATTTAAAACAATATCTGACTGGGCTCGGTAACAAAACCTATATCAATTGTTGATATAACACGGGCCACCTACGGCCTGTAAAACCTGATTATTACATATACAAATCGCTGTGATTTGCAAATTTGAATTTTAATCGAATAAGTTTATATCAATAATGATTTTGTCGATTCATTTATCCTTTTTTAACCATACTCGTGACGCCAAAACGCCAAAATATCCCTCAATTATAAAAAATGATGAACTCATACAGATCATTAAATTATTAATAGTTGACCATACCAACAAAAAATGTTTAGTGTCAACCAAAATTTATTTAATCGCTGTATGGTGTTATTTATGGCTTGGCACCACCTCTTTACTGTACCACATATATTCATGTCTCGCCCACTGCCACCCAATATTATTTCGAATTAAATATAAAAACGATTTGAGATAGGTTCAAAACGATTGAATGGCATAAATTATCGATTATATTTTCGATATGGCTAAATCTAAAATTGAATTTTTGGATAACCTTTCGACACTCTATTTGGATCTTTATTACGTTTTGAGATGTGATGTTTGTCTAACACATGGTTCTTGAGGAAAATATCAGGAAAATAATAAAGCACCTTAAATGGACATTATCATGTTTATGTATATTGAAATGATATAGGTGTCATTTAGGATTTATGTGCTTTTATTCAATACTGTTGACAGTTTGTGTAGCTCAATATCGGAAAAAGTTCTTTCAAAATATGGAATGAACTTTACTTTTATCTGATTTGAAAGAAATTGCTGTTATGCATATTTATGGTGGGAATATATGAAGGGAAATTATTCGGATACGTGGTGATTGTAATGTTACGAAGTTCCCTTCACAAGCTATAATAGCCCGCCGTTCTTGTCTAATTGAGAAAATTCACTTATTATTTTTAACTTGATCCATGTATCAATGTAAGAATGGATGTTAAATGCGTATAGTAGCCAAATAGTTCATTGATGATTGACTAAAGATGCCTTTGGTTGTAGGAAGCGGTAAAGGTTTTAAAACTTGGTAGTTCTGTTGTTGATCATTGAAAGTTGTAATTCAAATGTTTTCCATAATCTTAACAGTTCTTTATTTGCATTAATGAAAATTTTAATTTTCCTGGGTTGATAAATATCGTGATACATTCTGTGATCTTTGAACGTATGTTACGTAATTCTATCGTTTATAATCCAATATTTGTTTCTAAGATGTGACAGAGTTAATTGAATTTCTCCGTGCAAGGTTTCCATATATGCAAATCCAACTTTTTAATTCACTTGAAGCAGCAGTTAATTGTGGCCAATGTTTTGACAAATTGTTGTACTGTAATTCCTTTGGAATGATACTCCTATATAAATAATCTGCCGGGTATTGATCCCACGTGTTGTTATTTTCCTGGGCATGAATATGTTTAATACATTTGGCCACAAAAGTTTAATATTTATGAGAACGCCCTCAAATCCTATATTCATAATGTGATCATTAAATCGGTTCAAAAGAAGTTATTTCTGGGATTTACATTACTCCTATTACTTGGTGCATTAGTTTAGTGAACAGAAGTTCTCTACAAAGCTCTAAGCAAAGAAATAAAATTAGGTTTTTAATCGGAGCAACTTCCGTTTTTGACGCTTCTTCGAGAGACCTGCTGGCCAAAGTTCTTTCATCATAAGCTTGACTACAATTATTATTTGTGCCAACAAGCCTAATAGATCAAAAAGTTTTGCGCTATCCGAAAATAAGCTTCGTTTAAAAGACTAGCCGGTATCAGATATTGATTTGAAGACATTGAAGCGTAAGTCGCAGTTGCAGCGTCGTCCAAGAGTCTGATTGAAAAGTTCAAGACAGCTTTCATAAAAGCATGGAAATTTGTTCTTTCACGTTGGTTGTCTTTTCACGGCTGGGTAATTGCATAGACAAACTATTCAAGTAACATTTGGACAAGTCACTTATCCAGCATGAATAGCGTCAGCCATGTTGATTCGGTTAAGAATTTATAAAGAAAGTTGGCAACCGTAACGATGTCAGTTTGCTACCTTTAGGTATTTTATATGGGTTTCTTACTCTAAAAAATACAGGTTGTATAGTATTTGGCCAGCCTTTTACTCGATGTCCATGCACCAGTTAAGGAAGAGAATATAGCGCGGGATCGTTGGCATATATTTGGATGTTGGTTTCTTTGTAGACGGGTTTCGGGATACAATGATAGTAGAATGAAAAAAGGCTTAGCTGAACGGCATATTTGAATGTTCTTAATTCAGAGTCTGCACCCGTCACTGATGTTTATCTTAGATTCCACCTTAAAAATGAACAAAGAAGCATGAAATGTTCCTGCTGCACCAGCACTGACATTATTTTATGCGCAGAAGTACCAAATAATTAAAGGGGGAATTGCCACATTGGTAAAATTCTAACGATGTAAACAAGTCACGCGAGTTGAAGTCCAACAAAATCGGTATTTTTCTAATGCATTCGTCTTATTTGCAAAGTACATTCAAGTAATGTTGATTGCTAATATCTGGGAATTCTGCTGAATAATGTCAAAATTCAACTGGCGTAGAATGTCAGACATTCAGAGAGGCTTGCCAAAAGCATCATTTACTAGAAAATGATCAACATTGAGAAATTACATTGATCGACGCTTCTAAGTAAGCAGTCATTTGCGACATAAACGATTATTATTCGGTATAATATTGACCATAATACGTTAGCCATTCAACTCGAATGAGAAAATGAAAAAGATTCATAAGAAAATTTCAGAGATGACTTAAGCGAAGACATATTTTGATGCCGACCCATAATGCATTTCATTGAACTTTTGTATCATTATATGTTTCGTCAATCAAAGATTTAATCGAAAAAGTTTTCCCAGAAGTTGTCACCAATTACAAAAATCACCAACGGCTCTGCGAACGTGCTATTTTGGCGGACGAGATTGTGAATTATCCAATTAATTTTTTAAATTCGTTGGATTTTTAGGGTTGTGCCACCTCATAAATTGTCACTCTTAAGCGGCGCTTCAATAATGATCTTTCGCAAAATTTATCCACCAATTGTACAATGCAACCAGACTTGCTGTCAAAAAACTGATGCTAAACGTCATCGAAGCGACAGTTTTGAATGGCATTTCAAAAGTAGAAGATTCGATGATTCCATGTTTAGTTCGATGTACACACAGCTTGAGTAGTTTCAATAGACAACTCACTCGCCCAAATCATCACCAAATCACCTACTTTTCCCATCTGAAAAGTAAAAATGTTTTTGGTAGGATATAAAGAGGAATTAAGATGTTTAAATAGAGGTATGCTGTCCTCATTTTTGACGAAAAAGTTACATTTACTACTCGTATAGTGGTGGATTAGTATACAAATTAGAACAAATAGTTTCTGCCATTCTCGAAATTGTAACCAATATATTTTCCGATTACGATACCCAGAAAACACATTTGTATACAAAAAATGCTATCACATTTTTCATCGATATACCGAAGATGGAAAAATAAAATTACAAATGACATTTTCCTGATTTTAGATTATGTCACTTTATTATCTCAATATAATAATTTATGGCACAAATTTCTCAAGATTATATTGTGGAATGCAAAATTACATATCGATTGTTCTATCTGCCATAAAAATCTTATTTCCTAACCAATGTCGGTGTCATACCCATGTTAGTAAACAGAACGTGAACAATTCTTTTGTTTTTTTTTTTATTTTCCTTTAATTTGGATTAATTTTCTTGTTACATATCGCTTTAAGGTAGATTTGTACTGTCATAATACGATTCATATCCATTACGATGGAATTATATTTCTTTTACTGTTACATAAACCGAAGATCCGAATAAGGATTAAATAACTGCTAATAGAATATATTTCTAGATTTTCTACCTTTAATTTGCCTCAGCTCGTATATTATACAGTTATATACTTAACTTAAGACTGTTTATTATGTAAGAGATTTTGCTTTCGATTCAGTTAATTAATTTCAAATTTCCTGATTGCTTTACACACACACACCTGGATTATACCACCTTAAACACACATATTATACCTTTAGTTGGTGTACTTAACACAACATATTGGATCAATAACAACAACAGCAATACAAATCGAAAGAATAAAAATCACATAATACGCGTGTAAACTTTGAACCTATTTGTTTATCGAACTGTTAGCAAATTCGATAATTCAACTTCATGATTTTAAATCAACTGAAATGTAATTTTCATGAAAATCGTCGAGATTTTTTTTTTTTTTGTGTTTGTAAACGAAACGAGATAAAATAATGGGGAAGACAAAGTAAAGAAAAACATTTTCCTTTTTTTTCAATTTATTCCATTTCGAATCGAGCATCGCGCATTTCATAGTCATCAAATATTAAAATTCATTCATCTGCGTTCGATATTATTATAAGGAAATAACAAAAACTTTAGATCGTTAGTTGGTTTTTGCTTTAATCGGATTGACATTCGAAATTAACTTTCCAAACTATTTGCCATGACATCGTTGATTAGATATGGTGGTGAGTTGGAATTTTTTTAAACTTATCTCGTTTAAAATATAGGTCGATTATAAATCTGGTTGGATAACTGTTTTAAAGTGTGGTTCATTGGTTGCCTATTGAATTCTAAATAATTTATTGAAGACATACGATTAAAGGGACCCGTTAATTAATAAAAACAATTAATTAAGTTACAATTAATTTCCTACTTCTAGTATTTTCTAGTACTGAGTACTCTCCAAGTCTATAGGATCTTGTACTGTAGGTGAAACTTTTACCTTTGAATTCGATAACATTTCGCTAGTTTCATGGCGAATTTTCTAGGACGAATTTGATTCTGGTGGCATCGAACATTCCCATTACCTGTTCGAACTTCGTACATCATTCGGCCAATATTTGCTATTATCTTTCCAGACCACCACCTACCTCATTTGCTAAAATTCCTTACAAAAACATAATTATAAAAACATATAATTAAGTAGGGTGTTGAAAACCTATTCAACGCTAGCTTTTTTATCGATGCCTTAAAAGGGCGAACACATCTTTCTGCTTCTCCATTTTTTCGAATTTTTTTCGAAATGACAATCCGAGTGACTCATTCTGTAATAAAATAACATCGCGATGAGTGTTTAAACAATATTTTCCAATCTGATGAGTTCCAAGCATTTCCCACGCCTTGGGAAGAACCTCGGGCCAACCGTGTTGTATGAGTTGAACGACTATTCTCTACTCTGGATCTGTTTTCGTCTCTCGTCGAACAGTTTTGAAGCCAATCGGAAAATCATCAATCTTTTTCTCATACATTTCTTCGATTTGTAGGCACGTCTCGATCTTGTAGAAATCTGGATCTGGTCCAATTGGTAAGCGAGTCAATAAGCTTCTCCTCAACATTGGGGAATCGATGCGAGATTACTGCGCCTATCCCGTAGTTTGAAGCGTTGGTAGCTGCACAATAGGTAAATCGTTACGAAAATGAACCAACTTTATTGCTTCTACAATTCCTTGCTTTATAGCGTGAAGGGAACCTTCTCTTAACTCATTCTAAGTGAAGTCAATATTTTTACGGTGTAATTCGTTTAACGGAGTGGACATACTAGAAAAGTTTCTAAGAAATTTATTGTAATATTTCGCTTTCCCAAGAAACGATTCAACTTCCTTTAGATTCTTAGGACGGGACAATTTCTCAATGGCAGCTACTCCTTCATGTAACTGCTGTATCCCGTCTTTCGATATGAGATGTCCAAAGTATCTGATTTCAGTCAATAAAAACTGACATTTCTTGAGGTTACATTTCAACCCAGATTCGTCTGACCATTGGAATAGGAGCTCCAAAGTTTTCAAGTGTTCTTTTTTAACGCACCTGAAACTACAATATCGTCTAGATAGCTTGCCGTATTTGGTAATTCTACCAACAATTGATCGCTGAATTTTTGAAAAACAGCGGGAGTACTAGCTATTCCGAAAGGCATTCGTTGAAATTGGTAAAGACCATTTGGCGGGTTTATTACCACAAACTCCTTTGATTCGTTATCCATTGGGATCTCAAGATACGCCTCAGCCAGATCAATTTTGGAAATAATGGGCCGCTTTGGAGCCGATGAAATAACTCCTCCGCTCGTGGGATTGGATATTGTTCAATCTTCAATTGAGGTTTTACCGTAACTTTGCAATCACCGAAAAGTCGAACAGACGAATCCAGTTTTCTTACGGCTACAATTGGGGTAGTCCATTGGCTGTATTGGGTTGACTTCAGGACCCCTATCTTCACAAGTCGCTGAAATTCCTTTTTAACTACACCTATTTGTGAAATTGGAACCGAACGACATTAAATGAGCTCTAAAATTGGTACAATACCAAAGTTTATTTTCGAATATGTTACTATAGGAACGACACATAACTGATACATAACTGACACGATCTGCTAAATGATTTTGGTTGGTTTTGCTGAAATGCCTTTAGTTACCACCGAGTGAATACGGAAGGACTTATACTCTACCTGTTTTAAGTTGTAGTTATTCTGCTTGATTGTACATATAATCCATTAAACCTATATAGGTACATCTTCACTCTGAAGCTTGCCATTTAAAGTTTTCATTCGGAAATAGTTTTGGATAAACCATCGGATCAAGATCCGAATGCAACCACCATTCTCAAATAGAAGTTGTCCATCTTCTGAAGGGATTAGAGCTGCAACTTCAGTCTCTTTTGGAAGGCAATACTCGCACTAGTCCTTAACGATCCAAATTTGAATTTCACTAGACTGTGTATAGTTTGAATCATACCCATCATCTTGAATGCTTGTGCATAAGGATTGAAGTGTCTCAAATGTGTTTCAATTTGCACCATAAACCTAAGTTTGCATTCCTTGTTGTGAGGGTTGCATAACATTTATTTAGTAGCAAATTTGAGATCCATAAAATAATGCTTCAAATATTTCGGAAGATGGGATTATGTCCATGGATTGCGAATATTTGAGTTGAAAATCCAAAAGAACCATTGTGTTTCCGTAAGTTCAGTCAAAAATATGTTAAGTCTCCATCAGTATTTGTTAACCATTATCTACCCGGTAGAGGCTGAACTTTTCCACTGTTGCAGCAAGATCCAAATATATTTCGGTAGTTTCTTTCCCCTAAAAAATCTAGTCATCTATGAAAAATTTTCATTATACTAATTGTTGTCTCCCACTTTTTTTGGCTTCTGCTTTAATGTTTTTAGTTTTAACGCTTGTCGATGTTCTAGAGTCATACATGTGTATATTTCACGTTCGCGCTGATGTTTCCGTTCCAGCTACTCCGATGTCATTAAGACATGCATAAACTGCACTAATTACTTTAAGTTAAGAACACTACAGTAACTTGAAGATACCAGAATAAATATTGAATTGAAATGAGTTGTAATAATTAAATAAATAAAATAAAGAACTAATTTACATATTTTTCAGGTACACAATTCTAAACCACGTCATATTGCCAATGACAATTTATGTTCAATTGTTTCAATTTATATAATTGGTTGCAAGCAGCAATTCATTTAAAAAATATTTGAATTGTGAAGTTCAAGCAAATGTTTCTACAAAATGTAAACCACGATTGGTTACGTAGCATGTGAAAGTGAGATGGAGAGAAAATCTAGAAAATAAATGATGATTTCATTTAACCATGAAAACTGTAAATTATATGCCTCTAATTCTTGATGGACCATGAAAATTACGAAATGGATGCCACAAATCAAAAATCTTTCAAATCCGGAAACAATAATAAAATTAGGTCCTTTCATATCCCGTTAAAGGTAGTTAAAATCATTTTTTGGCTTTATTGACTCGTATAATGATTTATTATCTAATGTCATATTGATTTTTAACCGTTTCACCTCAACGGCTCTACATTTCAATTTATCGTTTATTCCTAATTTAATAACCAGAAGTAAAATATCATGGTCCACATCCTTAAAATACATTGGGTGTTAATCAAATTCATTCACAATAATCCGTTTGAATTATTCATATACGTTGTCTGATTATATCCGATATTATCATACGCCCAAAGGCGATTTAACATTTTTTTCTAATTTTAACCATTTCATTCATGACAGGACGATAAAAAGTCCTTAAAACTGTTTTACATAAAAATCGCATAATACGTTAGTATATATCCAACGTTCATCAGCATGATTTGATTGAAATGAAAAAATGTGGGCGACCGGATAATTTATCTATATAGCAAATTCTTTCACGAGATTATCATTTATAAATTGTTGTGTGAAAATTAATGCGGGATTTCATATAATATGTCGAAAAAGAAAATTTATTTGAAAAGCAAAACTCGATTTTGGTGTGGCCACCAAACTAAATAAACTCAAAACTACATACAGCTCCTCAACGTGGCTTAAAAATTGTATTAGCAATTTCTTTTTTGTCAGTGTGTGGGTATTTGTGGCTTATTGTATATTTTTACATTCGGTTTGACACCATACAACCCCTCTACCGCTTGACAACAATACGTTTTTATCCGAAATGAAAGCTTTCCATGTTTGTTGCGGTTTGTTATTTCGCTTTTTTGTGATTTTTAATTAAAGAATTCTGAACTCGTTACTAACGCATATAATGTAATTTTAGGATGTTGAATCAAATATTGTGTACCTGATTATTTATATAACAAAAAAGGCCATTGTTGGCCTATAGTGATTTTTTTTTGTGCTATCGCTACAGATTTTGGATCAACTTTTTAGAGTAAAAAGCTTCAAAATTGGTAACCATATGCGAATACTTAAAACGTTTGCTACAATTTAAGCCTTATATTACATTTAAGGTTCTAACCCTCAAACGTTGTGTAAATAGCTTTAAATCCAAAAATCATAAAAAATTTATTTTTTTTTTGTGTTTGGAACCTGCAATTTTTTCTGGGGCCGAAGCTCTCCCAACTCTTTCGCGGTTAATTTTTAACGTCCTACCTTACGCCGTCATCAGTCAAATCGAGGACGCACGAATACAGGTTCGATTTTAAATCCATCTGCACATTGCATTGCTCCAGTCAGCCTGTACTGACATGGACGATGGTTCGGCCCATGGATTCTGCACTCCAACAGGGGATCATAGTTGTGTTCTTCGTCATCATTGATCGTAATCAGATGTTGAAAAATCCCTTTTGTAACCCTGCCCTGTTGGGATTCGAACCCGGTACCTCCCGTCCCAAACACCGCACCTTTAACCACTGCGCCAATTGCTCGGTCATACAAATTATAACCATACAAATTATAATGGTTATTATGGTACAAAACAAAAATGTGTGCATTACTTAATGTTCAACTTAAGTCTAGATCTTAGAAAATAAATTTACAATTATTATTGTGAAAATCTCTACAATAAGTTGCCAGTTTTCGCAACAGTATGTAAAATATCTAATTAGGATCCGTTTCCTTAAATTAACGATACAAAAATGGAGCTTTCGAAATTTCAAAGATATGCGTTTTGATGGTAATTTTTCTCCCTACACTATTATTATGGCAAAGCAAAATACAACCTGATTAAAGGACAGGAATCATACTATTTTATGTTCAGTCTGAATTTTGTTTTCCACATAAACATAAAACAGCTCTAAGCCGCAAACCAATATTTACCCTCTACTAACGGGAGCCTTCGGTATGTTTAACCTTATGTTTGATAATTCATAAGCGAAACTTAAAGCGGGATAATTTACATGTTTGCATAGAAAATTAATTTTATGGAGGTCGGGATTTGAATTAAATTTCGTATTCTGCTTGTGTTGTTTAGAACGGACGAACATTTATATTTTAAGGTAATGTGTTATGATAATACAAAAAGGTGATAATGGTAACCTCAAAACAGTTTTTTTAAGCAAAGGTGACGCTAAATTTTAGCTAGTACTACCTATAACATCATTCTTTATATATTACAAGGACCAGCGGAAATAATTTTTTGTCGATATAGATCCTCGATCAATTTTGTAAAAATAGAAGTACTCCTTTCGGGGAGGTCAAGTTTATCTTAATAGTTTTGTAAATTGGTTTTGTTATTAAAGAGGATAAGCATTATAAGAATGCAGCAGGGTTTAAAAGTTTTGGAATGACTATCTTTAATTTTTTTTATCGATGAATATAGCAATTATAATTTTTTCGGTCGGGTTGAAGGATATTTACAACGTTTAATTTTAGTGGTGGAAGAGTTCATTTGTTCAAGGTGAACATGATGTGAATCGATTTTTTTTCGTTTCTTTTTTTTCGCCACTTTTTTAGCCATCGCTCAATTTTCTACAGATGATTTTGCAATTCTTTTGAGGCAGTGTAAGGTTTTTGTGTGACATTAAGATGGCCATATCATCTGCAAATGTTGATTTTATTGCTTTTTTAGTAACGGGTAGAAAGGACTGCGTATAATAAGTGCAACGTTGTTCCAAGGACGCTGCTCTGTGGAACACCTAATATCATTTAGGCTATTGATTATTGATTCATTTTGTTTTACGATATATTGTCTTTGAAGCACAGAGTTTCTCAGAACTATGTGAAACTTGTTTGGCAATCGCTTTTTAATTTTATAAATAAATCCCTTATGCCACACTTTTTCAAATGCTTGTACAATAGAAAAACAGCAGAACAGTACTTATTTTCCTCAAAGGGTGATATTTACAAATTTGTGCTCTATATGGGTCCATGTTGACTTCGGAATCCAAATTGATAGTCTGGTAGAATCGAATCATTTTTCGAATCATTTTTTCGAAAAGCTTCTATATTGTTGGAAGTATTGGTCGATATGACGATATTTGTGTTTCATTTTTTCCGGACTTTTGAATCATGGTGAAAGGGAAATTTTCAAGTTTTAAACATTTATCAGTTAATTCTCTTATTATTTGTTATATGATAAGATCATATTCCGGTGCCTTTTTCGGGCTTGTTTGATATTTGATTGTATTCTTTCCATTTTTAACTTAATCTTAATTGACTTAAAGGACGAATCATTATCCGTTTGCTCAGGTAGAACAAATTTATTAGCATCTTGATGAGGTGTAAACACTTATTTTAGATGAAAAGCGAAAACTATTGCTTATTCTTCATAGCTTCTTGCCCATTCAGTCTAATCGGTGAATTGGAATTAGCTGGTCTTTTTAAAATTTTTGTTACCTTCACTTAAATACTGTAACTTCAATGTAACTCCTAGAGTGTTAATAGCGATGTTATAAAGGAGATTTGGATTATTTCCACTTCCTTATTCTTCGCTTTTCTTGAACAAGGTTCTTGGTGTTTCGGGGCAGTTTATTAACTTCTCTGTTATATTGACGACGGGTGTAGTATTTTCTGCTGCTCTCTCTCTCTCTTAAACTTCTTTTAACATTTCTGCAGCCTCATCAATACAATTGGTGTTCTAAGTGGAATATCTAGCGAACTTCCTTGTTTAACTAGCCTTATATATTGGTTCCATTTAGTTCGCTTGTTTGTGAAACATTTTGACTTTTCTGCTTTTAGAACATACTCAACATTACTCTTAAAGGTTACTATTAAAGGTGAATGGTCAGAGGACAGATCGTAGTAGGTGGCTTTAGCATTTGTGCCAGTAGTTGGGTTGAGCAGCTGATAAGTAATCCAAACTCTGTTCTTCTATCGCTTCAAAAAGTTGTCTGCCTTTTAACGATGTTAGTCTTGATCCCCAGTGGATACTTTTATCATTGTAATCTCCCCCTGCCATGAATTTATTACCCAACTGGTTAAAATAATCCATGAACTGTGGTTTTTTATAGCGTGTATTGGAGAGCAGCACTACTTACATAGTTCCTAGATCCTTCCTGCAGGCAGATGCTCGTTGATAGAATATGTTCTTTCTCAAATTTATTAAGTTTGTAATGTTTTAACCTTCTTCTAATCAAAAGAGTTCTACTACCATGTGGTTTGCCATCTGGATGTTTAGTCTCATAAGATATTAACATTATGTCTGATTATGTTTGATACGCAGCTTTGTGTTGTGCTAGGCCATTTGCATTTCAAATTGCTACTTTAAAGATATTTATTTTTGATTTTTAACGACCACCTGCATCACCATATTCATATTTTGCATCAATAAATCCATATTTCTCTCAATCATTACCATGAAAGTTTGTATCAAATCGGTGAGCTTGTTTAACGCTAAAGAGATGTTTCCTTCGCCATTATCTTTAAAGCCAAGTGTCCACTATAGAGTTTTTTCGGTAGAGCGTAGAGTGTAGAGTGTAGAATCTCTACAAGCAATGTGTACACTATAGAGCGTTTCTACGACTCTACCGCTTTTCCGTAGAGTAGCCGTAGATAAATTTTAAGTAGAGCTCTACCATGCGCTCTACAGACTGTATACACTGTAGAGCTATTTTTCTCTACGGTAGAGCGCTCGGCTACTACTATATTTTATTATCGATTAATAATATTTTATTTTCAGCCATTTTATTTTTATTTTTTCGTTCGTCAAAATCAAAATAAAATGAGTTTTCACCAAAAACAAGCTACTAGTGCCGTTATTTTTTTAAATTGAAGAAGAAAGCAAGAAAAAAAGAAAGTGTAGGAAGCGCGAGTAGATCGCAAAAAAAAAAGCAAAATGCCGGATTTCATCGTGGACCAATGAATGAAATTAAGGAAAACGCCTATAATAGTTTTCTATGTATGTCATATAGTAATTTCCATATGTTACTGCAACTGATTATTCCGATCATTCAAAAGAAAGAACATAGTTACGAAAATCTTCAGACAACATATTGCTTTACCAAACTAATCGAATGAGGTTGAAAAGAAAATTGTACAAAGTATCCCCTTCGAATGTCAAGTGCTCAAGTGAAATTATTGATGCAAGAATATTCAGGATTTTTGAATTGAATTACTAACAGTACCTTGACCTGCAAGTATACAAGATCCATCTGCAAAAAAGAAATTTCAATTCGTAGGCGATTTCTTACCTCAATTAGAGATGACCAGCTAAAACCTAATTTAAGAGAACTGCTAAAAACCATTGTTTGACAACATATAAAAACAAAGGCCTGTGCCTTTTATCAGTAGTTGTAAGGAGCCCTAAGACAGAAATTCGCTCTTGAAACTAATATTTTTGAGCAGAACCTAGCTTTTAAAGCCTGAAATCCAACTAGGATATGGTGAATCCTAATCAGACTAGGATTTCGTGATCGAAGTCTTGTTTGATAAAAAAAAATTATAGCCTAAATTTCACCCGTGATTTACCATAATTTCAAGATTAAAACTTTTAGTAAATCCATTTTTAAAAACTTCCACCTTTAAAATATGTTCCAGTCGGAGAATAATAGGTATATAGATATAAGGTATAGGTGTGTTTTGGAAAAATTCAATTGGTACCCAATCACAATATTTTAAACATTTTAACAGTATTGAAAGCGAATGACCATCGAAATGCAAATAGAAATGTCATTAAATATTTAATTATCAATGCACACATGCGTTCGAAAAAAATGACCGATTCAATTTTAAATTACGTGGCCTAAATATTTACTTACTCTACTGTAGAGCAAAAAACTTTATCAAACATGCTAGATAGAGTGTAGAGCTAATGTAGAGCTCTACAAAACCTAAAACAATAGCGTGTACACTGTAGAGTTTTTTATGCAATAGAACTCTCACGTAGAGTGCGTGTAGAGCTCTACTGTAGAGCTCTACAGGGTGTACACACTACTCTACGCGAGAGTTTTCTCTACCTCTACGTAAAAAACTCTATAGTGGATTCGCGGCTTAAGGATACTAGCATATGATACTCCATGATGTTCGTTATTGTTTATGGCTACGTTCTGATTTTCACCTTGAATGTTGTTGGGCGAAATTGCTGTATACTTTTCTGTTCTCTCGTATGAATATTGGTTAAGCATACGCTGCTCTTATCCCTGCCGAGGATAAATTCTTCGTTTTAGGTCTAAATATTTTGGGCACCCTCTATAATTGTCCGTATGATTTTCTCCGCAGTTTCTACATTTTTTCACAGAAGTATCGACTTTGTTTTTGCTGCATTCCTTTCAATTGTTTAGTTCACCGGCGATAGCACAGACATCGCTCAACGTACAAAAAGCTTTACTATATCCATGTTCTTAGCACTTAATACAGTGTATTGACCCAGTTGTTTTCTCGGTTCCTCTACAGTGATTATTCTATGCAGAAAGTATTTGTAGCTATAGATGCCCAGCTTTTCTTTTGTTTTTACTTACTACTTTCAACTCTAAGCTGAACTATTCGTTATTTTCCATCCATTATTTTCAAGTTACAAAGATTTTTTGAGGATTCTTCTCTGAAATTGACAACGATGCACTTTTATTGATTATAATGTTTGTGTTTGTTGCACTTTGTTCATTTAGCAATTTTTTGACGTTCCTATTTTTTACATTGGATTATATTGCACGGGTTTTTTTTATTTTTGATGAAAATCGTGGTATTTAATACCAAATCACTCGTTTACATTGGTCTCTGTGGATTTGCCCATGTCTTTTTAGTAGCAGGTGGAGATTTAAACATTATCATAAACCACATTTCCTTGGCATATTATTTTTATTATCTTTATTTTTTAATTTAAATTTATTTGTATAATATATTTATGTTTATTCAACGTTAGCAAACTTGCAACTCAACAATAATCTGGTCTTCTGAGTTTAATACATGGATCAAGCTCGTATACAGATTAAAGAGAGTAGGTAAAATTTTTTAAAATAACATGCATATTCCACTGTGATTTGTTGCCAGATTTATATCCCAAACTCTTTTGGCTATTGGTAAAGCTTGGCCTTCTAACGACTTTTCCGGTATCTGAACACTCATCCTCACCTTATTGAGAATTTAAAGCAAAGTTACTATTGCATCAATATCCAAATTTGCAAACATTATTTAACTCACTCGATTATTTCCTAAGGTCGAGTCTTTGAATTGCCAAAACCCACAGGAATTCACCCCATTAAAATTCAAAACACTGGTCATTCGAGTTTTTTCTAACAATATAAGATATTATACATTAATTAAAGTCATTTCTATCTTGAGTTCTATGACTTCTCTCTCTGTTAAATTGGTCGTGGTTCTATGTGTCAATTTTGATACGTAGTTCTTGTCTCTACGGAAAGTCTTTTTTAACCTTCCATTATCTCATTCATAAAAATATTTAATACAATTTCTGCAAAATCAGTTATTGAACTGACGCAAGGCTATCCGTTTCTTTTCATACGAATACTGCATCTCTCTGTTCCACCAGCCATGCACCTTTCTTTCCATTATATTTACCAGCCGCTCAGTCTTTCATTTTTTTTACTCCATAGCTTGATCCAATCCGACCGCAGTTTACAGCTAGATTTACGCAGTATTATTTTATCGGAAGTATACCTCAGTAGCTCTAAAATAAGTTAGGCATTCTATGGTTTTTCTTGTTATTATTTCCTTTTTCATCTGGAATGTAAGGCAATTTACAATTGGCATATCTAATTAGATAACATTCCGTGCCCTCATGTTCGTTTGGTATTGTTTTCGCACAGTTTGGATATTTAGACGTTCTTTCAAATTTGGATTTCGTATTCCCATACCGCTGACAAATGTGATAACGCATTGGATTTGGGAAATATGTTCGTACTAGTAAAGTGGCGGTGTACCTATGAGAAGGCTAGAAAGTTATATACGTGTACACAAAAAATTAAAAACTCATATTGGATCACTTCCAGCGGAGTATGGCCAATATGGTAGTGAAAATTCAAACCAAAATTTCAAAAATATTGTATTAATTATTTATTCAATTTAAGTCAGATAGTATGTTTCAAAGAATTTCTTTGTCCACAACATTTTGACTGAAAACTCTGTCGCTTCTTTTTATAAGGTTTCCCTGTTGTGTTGTATTAAGTATTTTTACTTTTATATTTGATTTGAATGTCCATAAGAGAAAACTGGTTGTGAAAACTACCGCCCAACCTTGTCAAGGGTTTACGCTTGAAATAACAAAAACGATTCGTATTGGAAACAGTCATCTTCGCAATGAAAAGTAAAAATTTTTGCTAGAAGGAGCTAATTTAATTCTTGAAATTGCAATATCAACTTCTTTTGATCTTCCTGTTAATACTTTAACAAATAAAAAACGTTTGCTTTTATTTGAGTTATAATAAATCATGTTCCATTACACTAAGCTCGGTTTCCAACAGGCATGTCTGTTAGAGTTATTGTATTTCAAAATTCCGTTGAAATACGGAATTTGGTTATTTTCTCTTTATCATCACTTTCTCTTTTAATCGACTTCATGCGTCGTCATTAATTTTAATTGTGCCCTCATTTAAGACACAATATTGTTCTATTGGGAAAATATTTAGATACCACAGTAAACGTTTTTGAAATCAATTTATTTCTCAATAATTCTTTGCAAATGAAGTCTTCGGACAATTTAAAAATATCTTCTCCAATGTTATAAAATTCCATTTTATGAAAAACACGTGGTTTCTTCAATTGTGGTAACTCGGTTACAATGAGAAACAACTGGAGGTCTTTGCCTAAAATCTCCTCCAAAGAGGATTATCATATTCTCAAACATTTTTTCTTTACTGAAAATTTCCTTGAGAATACCTAATTCAATTGGGATTCCGGGTATCATTCCAGCCTCATCCTAAATAATTAGTATGGCAGCTCTTATCATATTTGCCTCTGCAAATTTCATTCGAACTTTTAATGTACTTGTGTCTGTTGGGGGCACTGTTAATTTAAATTGACAGTGTTATGTTGTTCCACGCTGCAAAAGAGTTCTAGCAATTCTAGTGGAAGCTACCAGTAATACAATTTGTGCCTTTATTCTTAAAACACTTTATAAAGTGTTATATAAAAACATTTTCCCACTTCTTGTGGGCCCATCAAAAAAGAATTACCGAACCTGTCTTATCATTGATGATTTTCATCATCATGTCGTAGATATTTTTTGTCCAAAATTGGGCTGAGATACAAATAGTTCACATTTTTCTCGCTCAAAGTCCAAATCATGTTCAGACAGGATATCATTAATCGGTGTTTTTTGTGGCAATCCCAATTTATTATAGTCTACAGAGTTCTATAGAACAATATTTTCAATGTCAACCAATGCTAGGTTTTCAGAATCACGTTTCCTGTGATGTTCATAATCCTCAGTCATAGCTGGTTTGTGTTTATTCCAAGGAATCAAAGGGTCTCCTAGAAATACATATGCGCAAATAAGAGCAAAGGTAAGTGTGATTTATTTTAGCAACTGCAAATGTGCAGCTTCTGTGAGGTAAATATTTCACTCAGTATCATCAGCAAGAAATATTCTTTTAAAATATTTTGCTCCACTCATATGTAGCAAAAGTAGTCTCAATTAAAATCGTTCGAGGTCATTCATTCCCACTGTTAATAACACTTTCAACTCGCTGCTGTCTAGGGATCCAACTCCTTTTTAAACACATAGTGTTTAGGGATTTCTATGTACAATATGTTTTAACCTTTAATACTGCAATTACATCACTTTCCTCTACATCACTATTAACAACTACTTCGTTGCCGTTTTCATCTTTGGTAGGATTTCCTTTACTTGTCGGCATGTGCAATTTTTGCGATATTATCAAAATAATCGCCATTTTTAACACTTTTCTGATGATTGTCTTGGCATTCCATCATCACTGCAAGTTTTTGGCGCTTTTGATTTAACCTAAACCAAGCTAAACGAGTAGTATCTTTAACTTTCTCGGTCGCTTGCTGTTCTTAACCATCCAAAAACCCAACAGATTGTTCTTTTGGTAAATGTACTACTAAACATGTAACAACATGCGATGCCCAGTGAATCAAATAACCGTTTGTATGCCACATAGCTTCAGGAGAGCTTATGTAACGTGAATCATACACCATTGCACGTACTTTTTCATAAACTTGATTGACATTTGCTAAAAATGCTTCCAATTTAAAATTTAAAATTTTAGCATTAAGATCTGGTCTTTTTGAGTTTACAACCATCCAAGTTTATAGCAATTTCTAAACTCTAAGTTTTCGTTGATTGTTCCGAATGAATTGCAATCTAATTGCCTCCGGTTTTACGTAAGCGTCAAGAACAAATTGTAGTGTTAATTTTCCAGCTCTTAGAAATGAATTAAATTCCTTTCTAATTGCCATAGAATGAGTGCGTAATAATCCTTTTGGGACATCATATCCTTTACTTTAATGTGCCATCCATCATCTTCATAAGGATAGAGAAGTGGATAGAGATAGTATCGGATCACATTTTCAAACCAAGATATTGCTTGTGTAGTAGTGCCGTTTTCTTCTTCTCTTAGATGTACGCTTTTTGGGCATATGCGAGGTTGCATGACATATTTGACCAAAAACTTTAAAGAAGTAGATCCATGGGCCTCCCATGGAAACGAATTTTGCCATTCCAATCCAATTGCTGCTTTTTTACGTTTGTTTTTGCTGTTTCGATTGAGTGACACTTTACAACAACATTAAATTTCTTCAAAATATTGACAGTTATAATAGATGGAAATTGAAAAACTGACACAATGAATGACAAATCTCTTAATGAGCGATTAAATGAACGTGAGCCGCAATGTGCGGACTAACTGACACACACTCGACTTTAGTATATGATATCCAGTCTATTTGCCTAAATGTCATTAAATCCTTTGAATGTTTCTATGAATTTGTGCTCTTCCACTTTTACCGCGGAAATCAGCCAATTTATTTGCTTTCGACATCTTAGTGAGGTCATCCTCTTTGCAAGCACTTATAAATATCCGTTTCTTGATCGATATCTTTAATCTTAACCGTTTCTTTAATATTGTATGCTTGTAATGATCGTTAATGGAAGTATTCCATACAAAATAAAAATATTTTGTTCAGAATAAAAAAGAGACAACAATAAAAAATCTCTATTTGTGAGAATGGAACTTTCGATTTTTTTGTTTTCTCTACTCCCAATTAAGAAAATTTTCCGCCATTTGAATCGATTTTCGTCGAATTTTAGTCTCCTGTGTCTGTCGGCCAACAGATTATAATTGGCAATTTGTTAAGGTTTTTCGTTTATGTGTAAACTAGTTAGGTTATGATTAAACCGATCATCTTAAGTAAAGTTGATCAAAGTAAAGTTGACAACGTATTTAATAGATCTAAGTAAATATTAAGGCAACGAATGAAAAGTGATGGCATAATCACTTTTCAATTTTACGCTAAAAATTTTGAAATTTTTAAGTTTCTTCCAACTTTGGCCTGTAGTGCTGTTGATTTTTTTAAAATGTACTTTAAGTATTCTTGGTTAATGCACTACTGCAGCATCATGGTATCTTGCTTTTTAATAAAATTCAAATAAAATTTTAACCTTTAGATGACTCTTATCATAAAACTTGTTAATCCAACAAGATTATGTAATTAGAAATAATCCAAATTAACTCATCTTTTTATAATTTTTTTTTTAATTTACTGACTATATTATATTCACTATGCCTCGAGCAATTCAATCTCTTATGCAAAATACAACTTTTCTTATATTACTCCTCACTAGATTTCATCTTGAAACATCACGTTGATTTTATTCATTGTGACATAGTTTGCTAATAGGAGTGTTCACATTTAGTAATTCTTTTATATGAACGTCGTACATAGATTATGTCATATTTAGACTCGTCTATCATTTTTCTCTGACCTATATAAAATCCATACATTAAAAATAGAAACCTCTTCAGTACGAGTTACATCAAAACTTAATTTTATTGCTAAAAACTATATAAACTTTAAATGTAAACTTTTCAATACGTTTCGACTGACAAGATAAAATGGAAGATAAATTGTATTTTTGCAAATAATTTATATCAGATGTTGACCATATCAAGATTTTGTTGAACACACAAATGTCATTTTGTCAATCCCACGTGATATGATTTGTAGATTAACGACTATTTCGCCATATGATTCCGTCATTATATCTGCAATACAAATAAATTTTTATAATATGGAACTCGTGTACCGCAAACTATCATACTTTTTGTTTTTGTTCCATCAATCAAAATTTTAGGATCTCGTAATTCTGGATTTTTATCAGTTATCCAACTAACCAACGACGACCAAATATTTGAACATTTTGGTGTTATGATGGGAATTCGTTTTTCTGTCATTTCACCGCACATTGGAATATATGCTCGACCATATCCTTGACATATTTCGGTACCCCAAAAATTTTTACCATATATACTGAACACGATTTGTGGCCCTTAAGTGAAAAACAAAAAAAAATTAAGATTCAAATCGAATCCAATATAATAATTTACTCACATCCAAATGGATTGGTCGATTTTACTGTAAACTCGATAGGCATATTATAAACAATTTTGTTACAACAATTTCCCGATGCGAAACCATTTTGTGTTACACCGATTTTTAGTCCCGATACAATTTCCCAATCGGGACCACAAACAATATCGTAACGACAATACAATGATCGATTGTGCATTAAAATTGGAAAATTTAAACAAACAATTTCACCGGTAACAGATAAATGAAAATAATTTTCCGTTTCCATTTTTCAATACTTTTGGTCTGTGTTCGACGACTCTATTTATTACGGTTTGGACTGTCAACTATATTTTGGTGAAAAACGAAAACAATAGATTTGTTTGTTATTTTTCGTAGTCAAGGGAATGAGGGTGCGTTCGATAATATATAAAATAAAAACAATAAATTTTTTGTTGTGTGTGTGTACAAAGTAAAATTTATTGTGAATGACTAAATTTTATAGGGTTGATTTATAAGTTGTGAAAAAATTTTTGATTGCAGGTTAAGTCGTTATTTATGTTTTCTATGTTAAACAGTGTGCGCTCAACGACCCTACTCCATACTCCATGATTTAGATTGACATATTTATAATATTAGTCCTTTGCGGTTCACCAGTAAAATTTCTTGCTCAACAAAGTAGCTGATACATCGCCAGAACAAGAATACTATTAACTTAGACAATGTTAAGGCCAATCATAAAAAAATCTTTAAAAAAAAAATTATTTATAGAATTAAAATGTCTGTACCTGAGTTAATAATGGGTTTACGGTAGATTTTATATTAGCGTGTCCTGTAGACATGGGTGGACTCTCACACAGTTCCATAAAAAATATATCAAGGGAAAAAGAGAAAGAGAGTCATGAAAAAAGGAACCAGCACCACAAAAAAAACTTTCAAAAGAGAACCATACATGTTGCAATGACTACATCCTTTATCTGCGCTAATTGTAGTAGTGTTTACGAAATTACCAGCTGCCACCAATTTCAAGCACTAGCAATCGTATAGATGAAACGCTTTTTTGAAAGCAAAAGCCTTACACAGAAAATAATTTTTTACGAAACCGTAATATTTTTGTCGCAAACAATGCCGAAAATATTATGGAGCTCATAACAGTTTGCCCCATTACACTAAAAAATAATTAACTAAGAAACAGGATTTGCCAACTATGACTAGCTTGCAGATAAATTCGAAGCCAAAAAAAGATTAAGTCTTACTGGCAACTGCCATGATTAAGGATCAACTTTGAAGAAGATTTAGTTCATAATTTTGCAAGCCACTTTTATTACCAAAGAGTTAGTAAATAACAAAAATTTCTACCTTTATCAGTGCAATGGGAAGACTTTAAAATGTTGCTTTACTCGTTAAAATTGATAACCATATCCAGATGGGTCCAGTATAAAACAACAACCTCAATTAGTGCTCATGGGATTTGTAATACATCTGGAAACGCATCTTTAATATGAGCATTAGCTAAGATGACAAGCTCCACCCACAGTAGTCAGTCCTTTTTAAACAGCTAAAATAATATGCAAAGTGAACAAATTATTTCACATCATTTGCTATTGAAATATGCAGGATAATTCAACGTCAAGATTTTCAAGAAGATTCCACGTCTGAAAGAAATGCTAGCTGAAGGCGAAACAACATGTCAATACATATCGCAGTCAGCACCATATTTTGGAGGAATTTGGGAAGCACCAGTTAAAAACCACCATCTCAAACGAATAGTTGGGGGCAGTAAATTAATATAAATGGAGTTTGCCACAGTGTCATCGCAATGCATGCTTCAATTCAAGACCTCTAACATCACAGGGAATAATATTAATACCAGGTCACTTTTTAGTTGGAGTCAAGCATAATGAAAGAAAAATAAAATAACCTTTAAAGACGAAAAAAAAATGGAACTTCCAACAACCAGATTTGAACATAGAGTCCTGATCAAAGATGATAATATTCCACCTACAAAGTGCTCTCTTTGATGAATAGAGCTCCATCCTGGTAACGATAACTTATTAAGAGAATTAACAATTTAGAACAGCAGTGGTGGCCAATTTAAGCGTCCTTCTACCAAAGTATTCCCTTTTTCTATTAACGACACAGTAACTAAAGAAGATAAGCCACAAAAGATAACTCCAAGAATTATACCTTCATAATCTCAGCAGCAAAATTTACCGTTGTTCCTGCTATGCCTTGTAACAATGGAAAATCTCGCTTAAGGGGCAGAAACAAATGACGTACCGTCCAATTTAACTACCTTTACTCATGAACCCGGGATTAGGAACGCCAGGTTCACTAACAATCAATGGGAAGTTACCGCATATTTTAATCATACAATGTATTATAAAAAACTAAATTCTTATTGAATCTGGGTGAGAAAACTGGACCATCTCTTTATAAATAGCACTATTTAAAATCTATGCCCATCAGATATCGAGATGAAAAATGTGATAATTCATCATGACGGGAAAAGCATCGACAGACAAAGATGTGATGCCACAAACATAATATAAAACATAGCAGGTGTTCTGTATGGAGTACTCGACAGCCGTGAAGCAGAACATTACAACCAGGAGATTTTAAAACACCTAAATGGAACTTTGAAAAGTTATAGTTCAAACATTATTTGAAACGTTGTTACAAGTTTTAATTTTTTCCCCCCAAACAGCATGCAACTATAGTGTACTATGTTAATCGGTTTTTAAAGTATTGTCTTTTCAAACTTCTAGAGACTCACTGCACTTTGGGTGGATTTTACTTTGTGGGCTTCTTTTTAACCTAACATTAAATTATTTATTTATTTTTACAAAAAACGGCTTTCTTTGAGGAAAATATTAAGGAATTTATATCCTCGCATGATGCTTGAAAAGTAACGTTGGCTTATATTCTTGAGTTGAGAAAAGAATTAGTATATTTTTCACTCTAGAATATGGGAGCTTAAAACTTCGGCATATAGTCTAACCAATCACCAGTTCAAGCTACCATTTCTAAAACTATACAAGTAGAGATATCTTATATTACAAATGGAATCATTAAAAACATTAGATAATTTTTGCTGTTCGCAGCAGGACGCATAAACAAATGTGAATTCTATTTGGAAAGCAAACCAACATATAAGCCTGCTAATATACATTAAATAACAGATCTATTGATTTCATTGTAACAAAAGGGATTTTTGAGGACTATCTGAGCCTCAAAAACAGTGTAGGGATATATTTTGACTCTCAGCACAATGGTAATCATTAAGAGGAGCTAGTCTAAGCTACAGAATAAATTAAAACTAAATAAATAAATTATACGGGATATTATTCCAGTAAATCTGCAAGTACCAATTAAAACCAATTGATACAATACTTTCGACCTAATTTGATTATTATGACAAAGCAAAGTAATTAAAAGTTTGCAAAGAATTGTCCTTAAAGCTAATCTATATTCAAGTCTCACTATAAACTTCTTAAATCTACTCTTCCCCTAAAATAAAATAAGTTAAACATGATAGCAAGCATTTCACTTCATTTGAATGAAACAAAAATTGTTTTACTGCATGTGGCTTTATGATGCTCAAACACAGATGTCTCTTCAAAAATACTTCATTTTATTTTAAGACATTCTTCTGCACGTTTGAAACATTTAAATTTAAAACAAAATTTTGACAGTTTATATCTTTATTTCGTTTTTGTTTCATTTTGTGACCTACATTTTATGTAAAAATAGATAAAAATTGCAAACTCATAGCTTCTTCAAAACTGTTTAAGGATTTAAGCAAAACGACTATTAATTTATAAATATTTAAGCTTTAACTGGATATAAGCGTTTATATACAGAACAAAAATTAAATTAAATATTTTGGACATAAAAAGATATACTGTCTTAACAATTTATCCATTTTTGTACCTTTTTTAAATCTGTTTATTAATAAATGTTTTTATATATGTTTTTATTTAAGATAAATTTGGCGGAGCTCTCAATAGCAACAACTTCGTATCTAGGACAAAAAGATTTTTACAAAAAAATAAAATGGAACTTAAGACTGTTATAATATGCAAGTAAGTCCGTTTATTTTGTTTATTTTAATTAGTCAAGTTCTAAAATTTTTATGACGCCTTTGTAGTTCAGAGCCAAGATTATATTTAAATTAACTCTTAGCTAACTCAAAACGCTTTACTCTTCTAAGAAATGATAAGAATTATCACAAGAAATGATAAGAATAAATCAACGTTATAGTTGATATTTTTTAGGATGGAACTGTTCATCTTTGATTCGTATTAACTGTTCAATCTTGTAGCTTGCACTATCACTGTCCACTTGCAACTTTATTGTAGACCAGTTAAATATTCCTTATATAGTATATTCAAAAATCCTTAAGTCATTGTTAAAAGTAAAAAGTAGGCACCACCTTTGACTTACACTTTTATGGTTTTCGTCTGACTCAGAAAATGATATTAGTGGTTGTCCAAAATTGCTTGACAGTACAAAAATCGGTCTAAGATTTTAACGTTCGTCAGTTTGTGTTAGCACCATGCAGAATTCTTCATAAGTACGTGTTGTCTGACTGATGATCTTTTTTAAATGGATTTAACACCAGCTTCTTAAATCCATTTGATGTGAGGGCTACCACGCGAGAAGAAATGCAAATTGTTAACATAGTTAGACAGCTGGGACATTTTTTACTTCGTTTGGATTCGATTTTCCACAAAGGTAGCATGCAGCAAAACCGTGGCATTTGGGACCGTTCTAAGTAATTTTTCTAATTATATGTCACCACGTAGTTCTAACCTTATTAGTGATGTTCGGTTTTTATATAAGCGACTTTAGTTTTTGCTGATATTAGATAATCAACTGTTTAAATATACGACTGCAGAAAGTGATTTTTTTCAGTAATCCCTATGGGGCTTTTTTGGGATATTTGTGTTTTGTCCTTCTAGTTATGGTATTGTTTCGATCTTCTTTAAACCTGTTATTAATTGAATCCATTGCTGTTGTAGTACAATAATATTATTTTTTTTTCCAATCTACACTATAGGTAACTATAGATTTTGCATCAAAAGTTCTGCTTGAAATTGCAAAACACTGCATTAAGTAGGTTCTTGCCTTGTTTTAAATGATAACAAAATAATAATAATTTTTATTAGTTTTATCAGGCCATCGAATGCGATCCCGAGCTGGTTCTATTGTTCTAGACAATCCGAAAAAGTCAAGTCGTTCTCTACCCCTGTCATATGGCGGCTCTCCTCTCAGAGATCACTAAACCATTCGTTAAGGATTCGCTCGCAGAACGTGAACATGTACTCGCTGGAATTTGCATTAAATCCCTGATCTCTTGTTTGAATAAAACTGATCACCTGTTGATCAACTGATCAACACCTTGTACAACTTCAGCTTGTCGGAATTTGCAAGGTATTTTGACTTTAGCAGTGGACGTAAGGCATACAAAGCACGGCAGTCAGAGACAAGCCGCGCTTAAATTTACTCTCTGGTCAAAGAGATCGACTGATCGCTTCGAACGAAATCTAGTCACCTATAATTTCCTTCGCCAATGATTCTCTTTAATACTTTGTAAGACAGTAATTTGTATGCTTTCCAAAGGAGACCTATGCCGCGCATTTGCTTTCGCATTTTGAGCTAACCTTCCTTTTTAAAGGAGAGGACACGACACAGCCACTTTTTATTCATCAGGCATAACTTCGTTTTGCCTTATTAATCAACTAAGGTCGAAAAGTTAAAGTATCTCCTCTGAATATCAAGATCCCGGAATTAATGCTATCAACCCCACAGGAATGATTTATTTTTAGTCTTTTCATGGCCAGTATGAATTCCTCGTAGGATTCTACGGGTCTTCCGCAAACACGTCTCCGCAGTCTGTATTTGACAACTTTCAAACACAGCATTTGTAACTCGTTGGACATTGAGAAAATCAGAGAAATTCTCCTTCTAAGTATCAAGCACTACATCAATGTCAACACGGGGGTTTCCAGCCCGATTCCGAATGGCGATAGGCCTAGGTCTAAAGGTATGGTAAAGTCCGGTGACTCTTAAAGAAGCCACGTGAATTGCGCTCATTGCTGAGCTTCTGTATTCTTAGGACTTCAGCCTTCCGCCATTAATGCTGTTTCCATCTAAAAAAGTTCTCCTAGCAAGGACCGCTTTGTTCTTTCGTTCGATTATAAAACGCGTTCATGCCGTTTTTAATTTTTTTATTTTTTTATTTTTACCATACCTAGAGTCGCCTGGGCAGCACTGATTACCGAAATTTTCAATACCTCCCATAGAACGTTCACATCATCAGAACGGGGGTTGCTTTCCATAATGCTACTGCTAACAAGAATCTGATATTCTGCTTTCTCATCTTCGTTTATCAAACATTAGCAGTGCAAACGTAAGTTACGTTTACCTGCGATCACTGACATATACGAAAACTGCCAGTTTAGCTTTGCAGTGACCAATTGATGATCACTGCCTACAAATTTGGTAGCCGGCCGATAAGATCTCACATCTTGGATCGCCCGAGACCTTCCCTTAGAAATTAACACAAGCAGTCAGTTTCGAGTCGTCTTACGAGGATGTGTCCCTGTTTTCAAGTGGGAATTTTTATGAGAAAATAATATGCTAGCCACAAGGAGATTATGCCCTACCGCAAAGTACATCATTCTTTTCCCATTATCGATCGCTTATCGTGCCTGAAGTACGGACCTCTTTTTTCACATAAGTCAGTTTGATTTTTGCCAGCTCATGATTCTAATCATGATTCTAACGACGTGCTACGGTATAAATCCCATCAGCTCATTCCAATTGTTGAAAAGTGAGTCTTTATCTTTGGTTTGGCTTATATTAGTGGGTGCATGAACATAAATGATTGTCAGGTTGGTTAGTCGTATATGCGTAAACGTATCTTACATATACGATTATCAACTGTTTTGAAATCTAAAACAGCTTTTTTCACCTTGTGCCCAAGAATAAAACCAACACCAAGATTGCCGAGGGCATCTTCACCATAAAGCAATGTATAGCCGTGCAATACATATTCTCCACTTTTTGGCCATCTTAGAAAACAACGAGTTTCAAGCAAAACTCGTTCAGGGCTGATACAGTGCCATCAAACGCGCTTGTTTTTCTTAGCAACTGCACGTTTCACGGACCGATCCCAAACTGCGCGTCCTGAACTGCGTGTACCGGTTAAAATTTTGGCGGTTTCCTATTTTCTTTTTGTTGATATATTTAACATTGAGGCTTTTACAGATGCAGGTAGTCAGTCCAGCGAACCAACCTTTGTTTCATTGCCTTCTACGGCAAGCCAAGGATAGTGCGTTTGATTTTAAAGATAGCATGCTCATTTAGAAGTCTTTTACGAAACATGGGAGTGTCGTGCAACCACAGGGACCAAACTTGAACATAAAAGTATCAAGAATGTCAAGAAATGTCAAGAAATGTTAAATTGTCAAGAAATGCCTTGTAGATGGAAACTTGAACATAAAAATATCCAAATTTGTACTCCAAGTCATTCCAAGAGTTTAAATCGTATCCACTTTTGTAGGCATTTTTAAGTAGTTGTATTATCAGTTTTTACTGTCATGTACCCCTATTTTATTAGAAAATCTTCCTGCCTTTAGTAGTTCAATCAGTAGCGATTGTGCTTCTAACGCTTTTTCACTATTTGCTTCGGTTAGTAACTCATTTACATAGAAATATCCTAAGTTAAAGATACTGGGTAGATAGTTTTTCATCATTATATAAGTGACATAAAGCTTTGAAAGCTAATTGTGTTTCTGACGTTGTTTCGTTTGCATAAATAAAGATAATGTCACAGTTTTCAGTTTAAACCTGCTGATTTTTTCATTCATTGATTCGCATTTTATGTGTGTCATACATTTGTCCGTGTATCTTCAATTTACCTTAAAACTGGCTAAATTTTGAAAAACAAGAAAAACCGAACCAATTAAAATCCCAATACTTTGCTATGTGTGTCGGTAAAAACATTTGTGTTATAGCACTTAAAATGTTTCCTACTGCCTTCTTAAAAAATTATTTCGTTCATAAACTAGATACATAGGTTAAACATTTTGTCAAATTTTCCAAACAAATTAAATAAAACTTTTTCCATTTCAACAAAATTAAATTAACAAAATTATAAATTACATTTAAATCCCAGATTTATATAAAAGATTTTATACCTTGCTGTCCTTAAACTGAAAAGCGAAATAAAAACAAACGTAAATTTACAATTTTTTATGGTTATTACATTTAAGTGTAAAGTTTAAGGACATGAAATTTAAAACTTTTTTAACATAACTTTTATCTACTACACGAAACATTATATACATTTTCCTATTATATTGGTTCCATAAGATATTAAAAATAAATTAAATTTAGTTCACCGAATTTTAAGACACCCAATTAATGTTATACCACACACAGACACCTTAAAAACAAATAAAACGTCTTATTGTGGCACCAAGGTCGTAAAATCAAATTTCCATAAAGGTTAAAAAAGTTTCTACCACGACAACATAATAAAAGAAATTAAATTTATTTATAGACATAAAAGACTGTTGTCGTTATTCTCATCTGGCATAAATTTTAATTTAATTTTGATTAAATATTCGATCGTGCTATGTATTGTAAATTTTATTATTTTTTGGGCTGCCGTGCGGTATTAAAAAATAATTTTGCACTATAATCAGGTCTAGTATTGACCAACAAGTGGAAATATTTTGCAATTTAATTTTGTTAAAGCCATGATTAAAATATTACCTTTTACAGTTTGTTGCAGGAAAATCCTTTTCCATATAGGTATATCGAAACCAAACAGTTTAGCTACTGTACGATAGGGCCTTGTAAATTTATAAAGGTCATATAATAAATTTAATAACTATATATCACAAACGATATGACTCATATCATAAATAGTGGTAAGTCACGTAAACTGTTTTTTTAATTAATGCTGAATCGGAATATACAATCAAACAATTAATAGAGCAATAAGCTTAATAATAGTATGCGTGTTAACTTTATTAGATTCGTGCTTTGTTCCTATTTCAGATGGTATCGACTAAGTCTTATTGTTGCTATAAATTAGCAGAAAAAAAAGCTTTGTTAAGTTGTATTTGATATAATTTAAATTTTGATTGTAATCGCGGCACAAATTAATTTATATAGAAAGAATTTGTTTGTTAACAAAACGTTATAAATGTAATTGTTTTACAAGGCGCTACATGCTCTTTTTACACGAAAACCATACAATGTATCATTAACGACTTTGAATAAGCGGAATTTAGATGGTAATTATTTTTAAAAGGTTTTGCGGTTCCGTAGCTGTGTTGTATAATTTAATTTGTATGTGGTTTAAATTAATCAGACCATTAAAATGTGGCAATAACTCGACATCGAAGAACTCAACGAGCTCAACGCGTCGCGATCAGATGCATATGTAAGCTTTGAAGAAAAGAGTTTTGGAAGTTGAATTTAATAAATTAGTCATCTTGATATTACAATTTTTTTATATGATCCGCTGCATCCTTGACTTTATACATAAAATTATATGAATGACAAAAATTCATATAATTTTATGAATAAACATTTTTTTTCTACAATTATTGTAATTAAACTACGCTCATCTTTCGTCGGTGCATACGAGCAAGTACAGTTGCTATACATAAGGCATGTGTATGACCTATGTTGATATTTGAAACGTTGCGCGCATAGTAACAATACATAATTGGACCGGATTTAACATTTTGCTAACGCTACGAAAATTAAATTAGTTGATTGAGAGAATTTCAATTCTTGTTCTAAAATGTGATTTCCCAAATGTGAAAAATATAGTGCCAATTCATTTAGGGAGATCAGTCAGTTTAAGTTTTAAAGTTAGGTCAGATCAGTTCAGATCAGTTCAGATCAGTTCAAATCAGTTCAGGTCAGTTCAGACCAGTTCAGATCAGTTCCGATCAGTTCAGATCAGTTCAGATCAGTTCAGATCAGTTCAGATCAGTTCAGATCAGTTCAGATCAGTTCAGATCAGTTCAGATCAGTTCAGATCAGTTCAGATCAGTTCAGATCAGTTCAGATCAGTTCAGATCAGTTCAGATCAGTTCAGATCAGTTCAGATCAGTTCAGATCAGTTCAGATCAGTTCAGATCAGTTCAGATCAGTTCAGATCAGTTCAGATCAGTTCAGATCAGTTCAGATCAGTTCAGATCAGTTCAGATCAGTTCAGATCAGTTCAGATCAGTTCAGATCAGTTCAGATCAGTTCAGATCAGTTCAGATCAGTTCAGATCAGTTCAGATCAGTTCAGATCAGTTCAGATCAGTTCAGATCAGTTCAGATCAGTTCAGATCAGTTCAGATCAGTTCAGATCAGTTCAGATCAGTTCAGATCAGTTCAGATCAGTTCAGATCAGTTCAGATCAGTTCAGATCAGTTCAGATCAGTTCAGATCAGTTCAGATCAGTTCAGATCAGTTCAGATCAGTTCAGATCAGTTCAGATCAGTTCAGATCAGTTCAGATCAGTTCAGATCAGTTCAGATCAGTTCCGATCAGTTCAGTTCAGTTTTTAGTTTTTTGAGTTTTGTAAAAAATGTATCGTATAGTTTTTTTATAAATACAGTTTGAGTCTTAACAATTTTTTTGTATTTGATTGAAATAAAAAAAACAACAGTCACCACAGCAACCACAGCTTTTATTTCATTAAGCGAATATTGTTTGAGCGAGGTCGGGTGCCTCAATTAGAGGCAAAGGTCATAATTGGATTCTGCTCTGGGCTTTCCTTCTGCCGACTCACTCTTACAATAAACATCGTCCTATACTAACTGTAGGACATAATTTTAAAAAAAATCTAAATGGGGCTTAGATTAAAAATGATACTATAAATCGCCCCATTCAAAGCAACTATGGGTGATTCCACCGAAGAATAAAAAAATAAATCACCATTTTTGGAGTCCGGTATCCCCATTATTTTCCTGAATTTTTTTGTTCAGCAAATATTGATGAGTTATGTCATCACCTCCCCCATTCCATTTTGAGTGCGGTAAACTAGGTTTATACTCACGTACCAATGTCCATACGACCAACTTCTCTACCGACTCGAGCTGAGGGAATTGAGGCCGAACCATGGTACACCTGTGAGTATGGCCAATTCTATGAAACCAGGTTTGCTTTTGATGTTTAAAGGTAAACGGTTTCAAACTTCATAAATACAAATCTGTAAAATTTTATTCCTGTTGATATGTACGTATACAAAAATTGACAACTAAAATGAAAAGCAACCTACCGAGCAAGCTAAATGAAGAAACCTGGTGGTTAATAGAATATATAATGAACAATTTAGAAAAGCCGGCGAACTAGATGAAACTTTCGGGACGAAGCACACAGCCTAAGTAGCATAAGATATCAATAAAACTAAAATTATGTGGTAAAAATAATAATACAATAATAATAATTAGTAGTGTTTATTAATCAAAACTACTCTAAATCCCAAGCTAAGAGAAAGCAAACCAATCCCAATTACAAGAACAAATTCAGGATAAATTTATTTAGTTGTTTCGTCTCACGCCACTTTTGTCCTTATATTCAGAATTATTGGTTGCGTCTGTTTGCGGTACTTCGATGTTTTTCATGCCAATTGATGATCGTTGATTGATGCCAAATTTTTGCGATCTATGTATGGCAATGTATAGATGGTTGGCATTTTTATTAAAATGTGTGTACAGTCAATAGCCCGCTTTGTGCTCGGAAATGTAAACTTTCTCTGGCAAACTTTATTGTCATATTCCATTTCCCCAGGATTGTCTTTGAAATTTAATTTACTCCTTCGCCTTTTCCACTATTTTCTGACACACACACAAACACACCAATTATTTTTTGTCTTTGTTTAAATGAATCTTTTTTAAAAGATCAAAGAATCTTTTTTAAAAGATCATCCGAGAATGAAATATTTACAAAAAAAATTTAATTAACATTTCAAGGTAAATTAATGTGATTTTGACATTTGTGATTACAATAATTTAAATTTCATATTTCAAAGAACTCATTATATATATATTGAGGTTTTGACATTATATATGTTTTTAATTCTAATTTAGAAAAATAAAATTAATTTAATTTTGAAAACTAAAAGTAAAGTGTTGAAAATTTTATATTGAACAATATTTATATGGGTTTTATATAATGACATTGAAGCGGTTTGGTATGGTTTATTCAATATTGTTTTCAGGATCCTGTTTTACCAAATCAGGATTGGATATTTGAAATCGTACACTTGTTTAATTTGACTTAATTAAGATATTATTGGAATTTCTAGTAAGGAAAGCCATACAGATAGTTTTTTTATTATTCATTTTAAACAAATTTTTTTCAAGCCATAATTGCAGCAAGGTAATGTATAATTGGATATTCCCTTCCAGAAGTTTGGGATCTGTGTTAGTATATAGTATACAGATATCATCTGCATACATATGAATTTTACCGCATAGTTTAATGTTAAATATATCGTTCATAAAAATTTTAAATAGCGTTGGTCCAAGTATTGTACCTTGCGGAACACCTGATTTGATTACAAGATATTCACTTAGAGTATGTTCAACTGTGACGCATTGTTTCCTGTTTTTAAGATAAGTTACGAAAAATTTTAAATCGTTGCCTATGATGCCCAGAAGCTTTATTTTATGAATGAGCAAGTCATGGTTAACACTATCGAATGTGAGATCTACAAACAACGCTGCAACATATTTTCCAGAATCAAGATTTTCTATAATAAAACTTAGTAAATGGAGCGTAGCTATTGTTGTGCTTGATTCTGAGACGAAACCAAATTGGTTACTATTAATGATGTGATTGTTTTCCAAAAATGAACATAAATTTCCTATTGCCTTTTCAAATATTTTGGACACATTTGATAATAAATATATATATTGAAAATTTTCCGGGTAGAGACGGCCACGAGCCACACACCACATCATGTCGCCTATTTTTACACGACACCAATAATTGCATAACCTTTTTAGTTGACACGAAGGCCGACTTTTCAGTGGTACCAGTTAACACATTCACTAATTAAACTATTTTAATTCGAAATCAACCGATCTAGTCTTAGCGGCTGCCAATGACACAATAATAAACACCTTTAAAACGAAAATGCTCCAGGTGAATATCGGACTCAAACGTACGTTCACACACGCTTTTGTATTAGCATCAGTGAACCGTCCAATTATTGGCGCTGATTTAATTAGTAAATGTGGTCTCCTTGTCGACCTAAAACGTAAAAGGGTGGTGGATACAGCTACAATGCTGCCAACCAATGCCGTTATGGTGAACGTCAATACACCGACGCCCAAACTTTTCTCGTTCGATAATGGTTATGGCTCTCTGCTTAAGAAATGTTCATCCTTATCAGCAGAACCTAATTATAAAATACCAGTTCAACATAACGTGGTCCATCATATTGTCACTACAGGCCATTTGTCAGTGTCAAGACCCCGTAGATTAGATCCAAAGCTACATAAAGCTGCATTCATGGAATTCCTTTATATGGTAGAATTGGGAATTTGCCGACCATCGGCATCTCCAGTATCGTGCCCATTACACATTGTAAAAAAAAGACCACGATTAGAGACCATGTGGAGACTATCGTTGACTCAATACAGTTACGACACCGGATCGTTATCCGATTTTGGTGGCATCTAAAAATGAGGAACAACACAAACTACACTTAGAACAACTATTCAAAAAGCTAGTGGAGTTTGATGTACACATTAAAGTAGCAAAATGTGTGTTTGGGGCATCGACCTTGGATTTCCTTAGCCACACTATTACATCAAATGGTGTTCGTCCCTCAGAAGAACGAGTGAATGCCATTAAAAATTTTACCAACATAGGTAAAAAAACATACAACGCTTTGTCGGCAAGGTGAACTATTACCACCAGTTCATACCAAACCTCGCTGAAACACTAGCACCAATACATATGCAATTGGCCGCTTTATTGAAAAAGTCGAAGACAACCAAGAATTTTTCTTGGCCCGAGGAATGCCAAACCGTATTTTTGTCGGTAAAAACAAAATTAGCCGCAGCCACAATTTTAGTCCATCCTAATGATCGATGCGAAGCTCAGCATCACTACTGATGCATCAAATACAGCTGACGGCGCAGTACTACAACAGTACAGAAATAAATGTTGGGACCCTCTAGGTTTCTTCTCGAAAAAACTATCGGATGCTGAAATAATATGTTCTGCATTCGATCGAGAATTACTCGCAATATATCAGGCAATTAAGCATTTCCGATATTTTGTTGCGGGTTGGGACTTCACAATTTACACCGACCATAAACCACTTATAAGAGCAATTCAGTCTAAAACTGAAAAAATCCAAGACAATCGAGACACTTGGACTTTATTAGTCAATTTACCATGGATATTCAGCATATGACCGGCTCAGACAATGTATAGTCGCAGATACTCTTTCCCGATCAACGGAAAAAATAAACTATACAAACATACCGGCACAAGCCGACGAAATCAGAAGTACCCGAACAACGGATGATAGTTTCAGTAAAACAATCCCAGCACCCGCCGACGAATCCAAAACAGAAGTGGCCCAACTTAATACTTACTATAAGACCTTACTAATAAGATTGCACTGGCGCAAAAAGTGGACTTAGAACTTCAGAATGTACATTCTGGCTCTGGACGTCCTCGTGATCAAAACATGACTCTACAACTTTTTGCAATTCCTGGCCTAGAGCTTACCTACAAAACAAGCACCGGCAAAAACAAACCATACATACCAGATGAGCTACTTCGAAACGTATTCGATGCACTACACAGTATCTCACATCCGGGAATCCGTGCAACTCGTAAATTGATTATTGCTCGCTATTTTTGGCCAAGTATAAACAAAAATGTGACCCCTTGAGCACGAAATTGTTTATCTTACCAACGTGCTAAGTTTCAAAGGCACACAAAATCACCTCTGGGACAATTTCCAATTCCAACTGGTCATTTCGTAACATATCCACATAGATATAGTGGGACCATTACCACCCTCTAATGGATGTTCTTATGTATTAACATGTTTCGATCGTTTCACTCGATGGCCCGAAGCATATTGTATGACAAATATGTCAGCAGCCACCATATTCACAATATTTGTTACAAATTATTTATCACGATTTAGCGTCCCGAACACGATCACAACGGATCATGGATTGCAATTTGAGTCTAAATTTCACAGAGTTTACAAAACTTCTCGACTCACATCTTATACGCACTACGGCGTATAACCCAAAACCAAATGGCACGGTCGAACGCTTCCACCGACAACTTAAAGCTGCACTCATGGCCCAAGGCAATTCACTTAACTGGAGTACCGAAATTCCCATAATATTATTGGGTATAAGAACGACCATGAAAGAAGATTTGAAGTGCTCACCAGAGGAAATTTTCTACGGACAAATAATTAAACTTCGTGGTGAGTAGAAAATGCTAAGGTTTACGTATTTTTATACATACCAATTTAAGCAAAATCTGCTTTCGAACTTAGCTATTTTTTCACAAACGAAGTAAATTAAATGCTAAAAATTGAATTGCTTCAAAATTTAGCAAAATTGGTTTTTATTAATACGACCCATTGTCCATTGATTCATTCAATATCACATTTTTTGCAGAGTGCTACAAATTGTAAAAAGGGCCATGTTTGTCATTCAAAATGTGCCTTTTTCTTAGCTTGTATTTAACAACTCTTTGTTCACAGATGACAAGCAAAATTTTGTCAAATGTACTAGTGAGTAAATAGATGTCAAATTTGAGAGTATTAGTAATCGAGGCCTAGACTATAGCACAAACTGAGTACCGTTTTAATAAATTAGCAGCTTGTCACATTTTAAAAAGAGAAACATAATTCAAAATCGAGATCAAAATTAATGGACGCAACCCCCGTCAATGCCAGCACAGAATGCATTGTCTAGATGGATATTTTAAGCAAACCTGTTGGCAACATTATAAAAGGTTGCATAAAATAAAACATTAAAAAATAAAAATATTCAGCATGAAAAATAAGATTGGCTAACGTTTTTTTTATATAAACGACGATGATGTATGGGTAGAATGGAAATATTTTATCATCGAACAATACAATCGTAATACGCAATACAACACCTATTGAACTCAACGATTGGAGGGGAGATTTTCTTTCCATGAATTAATGACCCCTTTGGTTTAGGCAGACGACGACCTAGATTAAATGGCATTAATAACAAAAAACGACTTATACCTATTCCTTTGAATAAATACCTTTGGGTGTTAATTAGAAATCGTTCTTAGAGTATATGAATCTCATCATATAAATAAATTGATGAAAGAGAATTAAAGTTCTACCACACTTTTAAACTAAGGTGAACTATCTTCATAAGAATTACCGACTTATTTGAAGAACTTACTAGTCATAAAAATTAGCGCACTTGAAAAACATGCAATAGGTGAGTTTTTGGACTATCATCGTTCCATCGACCATTGAAACGTGTACTTAACAATCGAGATATATTAATCAAAACTAATGTCACGCTCTATAAAACTTAAGAATTTGAGGTGGATAGGAATATCGTCAAAAAATTGCATATTTAATATCATAATATTAGATGATCGTTGATACAATTTTAAGGAGTTCAGATGGTCTTTCAGTTGGTTGAACAGTAAAATATCAAACGACAGATAACGCGCAAAGCACATCCAATGTATGAACAAGTCTTTGGATAAAGTGAACACCCGTTTCTACTAGGTCAGCTTACAAAGTCATCTATAATAGAGTGGTATAAGAAATAAAATTACTATGCTGCAGTAAAGTACATCAAACGAGGAAAATAAAATAAGGATAAACCATTTCCTTTTTCGTGACAATTTTATTTAATTGAAAAACAAAAGATGTCCTATATTTCTATGACAGCAAAAAACACCAATAAAATCAGCAATGTTTGTGGTCGTTAATATACAATAAAATAAATAAACAAACAAAAGGACATACAAAACTTAAGGAATAAAACAGAAACACCAAATGGCAAGATTTGTTATTGCTGAAGTAGCCAAGAGTTGCCAGATAGCAGTGGTAGTCGTGGATGTGTTTAGCTCAATATTACTTTGCTGTTGCCTCAAAACTTTCTTTTGTCTTTGTCTAGCAAAAGATTTGTCAAGTGATTCTTCTTGTTATTCACAAAAATCCATGCTTTGATTTTGTGGCTGAATTTTAGACAATCGACTCCACCACTGCTAATATTGGATTTGTATCCATATAATGGCTAAAATACACAAGTATTTTCGATTTAAATTTGTACAGGCATTGATATCATTTATGGTGTACGGTTTCTTTATATTTAAATATGTTACCGTGACAATCTTGTTCAACGTTTTTACTTCATTATGGTATGTATTGATCTGGTTTAAAAATTTTAGCTATTTGTACCTGTGTTTGTAGTTTGAGAGGTGACATAATATGAGGGTCCAATTTTTTGGTTGTATATCTGAGATAGTATTATTTATGGCTCTTGGAACTAGGGAAGATTCATTAATTCTTTCATTATATGTAATGCAAGATCGATGAGTTGTTTATTGAGAAGAGGTTCTGTAACAATCGTAAACATAAGATGTTTTATCCGGTTATAAGATACTTTGGTCTACATTATTAGTCCAGTAAAAATACTGCGTATTTAGAATACAGTCACGTTGTCGTATTTGAAAGTGTTTACATCGACTCGATCTTTATCCTATTTTGGCATTATTTGTCTTACACCAGGTGCCTGTTAGACCAAATATGTTGTGAGTACGTAAGTGATAATCTTTTTTAACTTTATTAGTTTAAATGTGTTATGCAGAATTATTAAGTGTTTCCCAATTTTACTCTTAATTGTCAAAGTATTAAAGTAGAAACAACATTAGATTTAGTTGGGTACTTGTCCTGTATGTAACGTATGTAACGATCTTTTTAATGGTATATGTTGCAGTTTTGGTTGCAACTATCTGATTCTTTGGACTCCTTTATCTCTTCTTTCACTGTACATTTTTTCTTAAGAACGGTGTTTGGGTTTGTGAATGGTTTTAAGTTGGTTTAGAATGTGGATTAAGTGTGTACCTGTGGCAGACAAGAAAGACAAAAAAAACTTTTACCTGCCTTTTGGTAATGACTAAAAAAAATAGTAAAAACCATTTTTATACACATAAACAAAAACGTTTCTAGCATACTTATGAGTTATATTTACAAACAAAGTTGTATAAAGTATTCAAAAACCCAAACCCTGTCTCGTTGGTTTGAATATATTGCAAATCAAGAATACTCTTATTATAAATCTCGTTTTCTGACTTTCATTGATTTTTGTACAACTTTCATCGTCCGTTGAGCTCCAAAGGAGTATAACTCTTTTAACTTTATAGCATATCCATCTTCTTCAACAATTGCATTGTATGTTTTCGTTCGCCTTTTCTATCTATTTCGATGCCATGACAAGTTAATTTTTTCTTTGTTCACTATTTCGAAATATTCTCGCAAATGTTGTTTTATTCGATTCATAATTCATAACGAGCACATGCAATTATTAAATCGTCTACGTAAACTGCAATAATAGAAATTTCGCTCGAATTATTTTTGTGTACATTAGCTTATCACCATTGAATTGTATAAATGCACATGATTTCAAAACATAATTTAATTTATTATTCCACTCACGACCAGATTGTTTGAAACAAAACAGTTATTTTTTCCATTTACAAACTTTGCCACATTGCTTGCGGTCGACGGATAATTCGAGTTGTGACATAATATGAAGATCTCTTCTGGTAATTTGTTTTTCAAATATGCTGATGTCATATTCATTTGATGCACAATCAGCTTATATTCAACTGCCAGCGCCAAAACCATTCATATTGTAGCGTATCGATCTGTACTGGTGAAAAAGTTTCAGTATAGTTAGTTACCATACATACCTTTTTGAGCATCCTTTTGCTACTACACAAAATTTATACCGTTCAATAGATCCAGTCTGCTTATGTTTTATGTGGAACACCCATTTTCAGCCGATTGCTTTTCGATTCTCTGGTAAGTCCAATAATCCCCACGTACCAATACGGATTATTGCATCATACTCATACTGCATTGACTCTCTACATTTGTCAGCATCCGGCCGGGACAAAACATCTCTTACCATTATTGGATGGACTTAATGATGTATTACAATTCGTGGGGTATTTTTTACTGCTTAAGAAGCTGTTTTTGTAGTTACTACTGTTTTGTTGTTTAAAGTGGCACACGTTTTATTTGTGCTTTCATGTTTTTGTTCCTTCTCTACTGGTTTCGTTGGAACTTGTACAGGTTCACCCTCTGACTCTGTTTCCTGAAATTAATATGATCAGTATAGAAACAAAATCTGATTCATTTTAATATAACGTCCCGACTTTTGATTACTGCCTACACTTGTTCTGGCTTGTACAACCAGTAGGCCTTTGACACTTCTGAGTATCTAACCATAACACACTCTTTCCTCATCGGCAGAAACGTTGAGCGACCGGATTAACCATAGTTCATATGGCGTTATATTATTTAATACTTTAGCGGGTGAGTGATACAGTGCTGTTGAATGCCGCTGAATTCCGTTTTCCTTTAAAAATTGGGTAAACTCATTGCTAAAATATTCTTTCTCGTTGTCACTTCTAAGCATTTACAATTTATATCCCGTTTGTATGCCACACGATTATTGAGTTCACGAAACACCGAAAAAATTTCATCTCTAAATTCAAGCCAATAACAGTTTCAAAACAGTGACTGACCGATTCGATCGAAATCATTCTTGGTAGCCACTAATAATTTCCTTCTCCAGGGGAGTGATTCGCTCCAATATTATGTTATACAGTAATTTGTATGCTGTGCAAATGAGACCTATGCCACAATAGTTTTCGCATTTGAAGCGATATGCTTTTTTAAGGATAGGGCATAACGTGGCCACATTCCATTCATCAGGCATAACTTTGCTTAATGTCATACTAATCGAATAATGTCAAAAAGAAAGTTCCACAAAGTAACATCAAGAGCTCGGAATTAGTGCAATCAACCCCAATGGAACGGTTTCTTTTTAGTCGCTGCATGGGCAGTGTGAATCCCTCGTAGAATGGTTCCATTATACTCATCTCTGCAGTTTGTATCTGACAACATTCAAACACAGCATTTGACACTTGTTGAACTTTGATTAAATCAGAGAAATGCTCCTTCTAAGTGTAGAGCGCTACATCGATGTTAACACAGAAGTTTCCATCCTGGTCCTGAATGGCGTTAGACCTAGGTCTAAAGGTATGATGTCTGAAGGTATGAAGTGCTGAAACTCCTTTAAAGCAGCCACGAAAACGGCGCTCATTTCTGAGTTGTTGTACTCTTAAGACTTCAGCCTTCCACCATTCACGCTTTTTTCGTCTACAAATTCACTTTGTGGTTCTCCTAGCAAGCACTGCTTTGTTCTTCCATGTGATTGTAAAACGCAATCACGCTTATTTGTGGCTATATTCTGTTGCTTGACAGCAAGACGACACTTCTTATCAAACCAATCATTTTTGGGTTTAATTTTTACCATACCTAAAGTAGTCGCCTGGGCAGCACTGACAACCAAAGATTTCAATACCTCCCATAGAGCGTTTACATCATCAGAACAAAGATTGGTTTCCATAATGCTACTGCTAACAAAATTCTCATATTGTGCTTTCTCATCGTCGTTTATCAGATCTTCACAGTTGAGACGTATGTTACGTTTACTTGCGATTTCTAGCTCGTACGAAAACTGCCATCTTAGCTTTGCAGTGACCAATTGATGATCACTGCCAAATTTGGTAGCCAACCGATAAGATCTCACATGTTGGATGGCCCGAAACCTTCCCTTAGTAATTAACAATTTGACTACGAGACGTCTTACGAGGATGTGTCCCTGTTTCTAAGTGCGGATATTTGTATGAGGAAAGAATGTGCTAACACAATGAGGTCATGCTTGACCGCAATATAGCTATATCGTGTCAGGACTACAGACCTATGTCAGTTGACATAAGTCAATCTGATTTTTCGCCAGCTCTAACAGTAAAGGTACCAATCACTATTCTGACGTCGTGCTTCGGTATAGATCCCTTTAGACAATCTTGATTCTTCATTTTTCTGATCATGATCATTGTTGTAAAATTAGCCTTTATCTTTCAGTTGGCTTACACAGTAGGCGCATGAACACAAATAATTGTCAGGTTGGTTAGTCGCATGCAAAAACGTAGCTTATACTTAATATTATCAACTGCTGGAAAATCAAAAACAGGCTTTTTCACCTTGTTGTCAAGAATAAAACCATCAACAAGATTACCGAGGTCATCTGTAAAGCACCATTGTAAAGCAATGAATAGCGATTTATACTTATTTGATCACCACTTTTTGGCCTTTGAGTTGCTTGAAAAAAACGCACCTGGTTTTTTCAGCGACTACACGTTCTACGTACATCAACCCCAAACTGCGTGTCCGTTAACATAAGTGGGGTCGGTTACAATTTTGGCGGTATCCATTTTTATTTTTGTTGATATATTTAACAATTAGGTTTTTACGGATGCTCAACGATCCAACCTTTGTTTAGTCGCCTCATATACTACAAGCGAAGGATGTTGTGGTAGAATTCTAAGGATAAAATGCTTGCTCGTTTAGAAGTCTTTTACGAAAAATGAGGGTTTTCCAACCACATGGTTGATATGATTACCAAACTGAATAGTAGTTTTGGATTTTAATTGATTAGTTTCGATCTGTCAATTATTATGCAATTTTTTTGAATTAATTTCCTCAGCATTAATCATAATACCATTAAAATATATCAAAACTCGCGAATATTTACCATTGTAATTCATTGTAATATGTAAATTATATCGTTATAATAAATCCAGGCGCAACAAGTGATGATGATAAATTATCAGCTCTGATTTTTTTACGATTATTCGAAGGCAACATATTTTTTTGTTTGGTTGACTGATAACAAATTTTTTTTTATTATGATTTGATTTCCCAAATTATGATTATTATTTACAAATTTATTTATGTATACACAACATACGGTGTAATGTATAGTGTACGAGTATAAACAAATCGAAAGCGCGTATATATGTAACCAGTCACTCATCACTGTCACTCGCATATTATAAGGGAAATAATTAAATTAGAGACAGTTCGATTTATTCTACGAAATAGTTTGTTATGTTTGTCATTATTATCAGACACAATGTAGATGCAAAAAATCCACTTACCTTAATATAAACATTTAAAAATCACAGCAGGAGTTTTTGGTGTTTTTATCTGAAAAAATAAACAAACAGAACACATTTTAATTAATTTACCGATTAGCGAACCAATATGGAGCGATAAATGAAATTTTATCGTGTGGAAAAAAAATCAAAATTCGATTAAAAATAATTTGTGTGTCCTAACACTCGCATTGGCTTCCGGGCTGCACATGGATTTATTTTTGAACTATTGATATATAAAATAAAGAGGCCAATATTTTCGGTCCAATACAAATTAGGGTTAACCAATCTAAACTCATTTTTTTCATATTTCCACGATCGATGTGTAAAATGTCATATAATTTATGCACCCTTTCTATATTTTGTAAGTTGCTATTCCACGCAACAATAAATTGTAAATAACAATGATCCAATTATCGCGTACATGTCATGTTTTATTATTTTTAGATTATTTTATCTAAAAATATATTGTGGGTATGTATGATTATGGTTTTGTCACAATCACACATATCTGGATATATTATAGGCGATTTTTGAATGTGGGTGCAACCAAAGCTAATCGCGTGGGCAGAAGTTTTAATTGATGGTATACTATATTTGATTTCTTGGCAGTGAATGTATGTAATACAAAACAGGGTTACCAGTGGCAAAAATGACTTTAATACATCTTTCTTTTAAACAGTTATAAGTATACAAATAAGAGTCGAAGGTATTAAAGTATTAATCTCGTCACACATTCAAACATGAAATCATAACAATTCTATATTGTGTCTAAGTTTACAAAATGGTGCCTTTTTATTTGGTTTTGAGACCAATGGAAGCTATTAGTCGTACAAGTCGGATTCATATTGTGTCATAAACTGATGCTTAAAGAGTTCATAATTTGAGTGTGCTACTTCTCTTTTGAAAGGTTTCCGATTTCCAAAATGAGAGTTTTGTTAATTTTAACACAAATGTAGTTTTTAACACATATGCTTTAGGAGCTTTTCAACAAGTTTTAATATATTCTTCATTCATTGCTGGTTGTAAATCATGCTCGGAAATTTATGCCGCGGCTGGCATTGGCGTACTCTATTCGGTCGGTCTGATTTCTGAGCACATTTAGGATTGAGCGCCACAAGCTGCACCAAACAGAAACACGCAATGGGTGCATTTGCTTCACCACATATCCTTGTGAATTTTCCGATCCCCAAATGCGACAATTTTGGTTGTTTACAAACCCACCGAGATGAAGATGTGCCTTATCCGAAAAGATGATTTTTTGAGCAAAATCCTCATCAATTTCGAGTTTTTTGCAGGCCCACACAGCGAATCGGATGGTCGAGGTGCACCAATTGAATTTTATTGGGCCACAAACTAAGATCTTTACTTTAAGCGTTAAGCGACTCATTTCGTCATCTAGAAATAATATGAGGAATTTCTGTCAAAGAAAGAATGACATTAGTGTTGCCAGAGCCAAAATAACGGGTATGTCAAAACTGAAGCGGTGATTGAGATATTAACAAAACAAAACCAAATATTTAGCAAGAACTGCAAAAAGAGACTCGAAATAGTCAAGACATCGCCAGTCTTTGTTTTATTTAAAAGCATTATACTGTTATTATCTTTATTTTTTGGGGAAGTTGAATAAAAATCACTAGTGCAATTAAAACAAATTAAATTTTCTTACATTTTCCTTTTTACGGACCTGCAAATAGTGATTCCCTAAATAGTAATTCCATATTGAAGTTTAGCATGAAGAAGACCAAAGTATACTTTCAGTAGGACTGATTTTAGTCAAACCCCTTGCCGTAACAAATATAACTTGATATTGCAACAGTAAATATATTACTTTAGGGTATCTAAAACTATCCCTAAACATATAAAACTATCAGTGTATCCATTGCCAGCGCCCATGCAGGAAACAAGGCTGACATATTACATTTAACGAAATTATTACGATGAACTGCATGACAAACAACGTCAGCAGTTGACTCTGCTAGGCTTGAATACCATTGTTCTGAATTTTGCGTTTAGCAGCTCTCACCTACTTATATAGCTGGTAGTTTAAATGTTCAAAGCCTATTCCCAAATATTGGCGAAATACGTCACATTTTCAATGGTGCATCAGTGGATATACTTTGTTTCACTGAAACTTTTCTTAATCCTAATATTCCTAGTTTGGCTTTGGCTATTGAGGGTTTTAATATTTTTAGAAAGGATAGGACGGTATCTCTCCTTAATTACGGTGGCGTTTGTATGTATGTAGGTGAGCATATTAAGGCTAGATTAGTGAGTGTACCTTCTAATATTTTAGATTCGTTGGTTTCCGATTTAGAGTTTATTTTTGTTAATGTTTTCGTAAACGGTCGTAAAATCTTATTTGGTACGGTCTACAATCCTCCAAAAACTAGTAAGAGGTCGTATGCTCAATTTAAAAAATCCCTTGTAGATATAGAAAGTTTGTTTAGTTATTTATCTTGTAGGTTCGATGAAATATATATAGCGGGTGATTTTAATTTCGATATCCTCGAAAATTCCACATTTTGTAGAGATTATTTGAATCTTTTAAATAAACTTAATTTATCCGTTTTTAACACTGTTGCACCAACTCTTTGTTGCCCAACCGCTAGGGATATTTCTTATTCTCTTATAGACCATATTGTTTCCTTTAGTAATAGCCCTATTTGTTTTTTCATTCAGTTGTCCTTCGGTATAGGCTCCCATCATGATCTTTTAGTTTTTTCTGTTAATTGTTTTTCTCCGCCAAAGCCTAGAAGCTTTAGCTTTAGGGATTATTTTAGGTTAGATGCTTCCTGTCTTCATTTAGCTTGTACCTCGGTTCCTTGGGAGGATGTCTTTTCTGTTTGTTCTTCTACTAGACAAATCGAAATTTTCAACGCTTATCTTGGTTTCGTTTTTGAGTCTTGTATTCCGTTGAGAACCATTACTCTAAAACCAAAATCTGCACCTTGGTGGTGTCAGGCAATTTCTAATGCTATTTGTGTTAGGATTAACAAATATCGTTTATGGAAAAAGTACCCTAATTTCCAGTCCCACTTTGATTATAAGCAGACGCGTAATAGGGTTGTAGAGTTAATTAGGTTATCTAAATATACGTTTTTTAAAGATAAAATAGATCCCTCTCTCCTTGCCAAGGTCTTTTGGCGTAATGTTCGTAATTTGGAACTTGGTAGATGCAGGAGTATCATTCATGAGGAGTATCATTTCAAGCCAAATGAATTAAATAGTTTTTTTAACCTCCAATCTGAGCTCTGGTAGTAATACAATCGAATTACTTTCTGACGAGTCCTTTAATTCATTTTCGTTCTCAAATATTTCGCTCGATGAGTTACATTTCGCTATTTGGAAGGTTAAGTCGGAATCCTCTGGTTTGGATAATATCAGTTTAAAATTCGTAACACGAGTTTTCCCTTTCGTCTCAAAGTACTTGTTGCATATTTTTAATTTTATCCTTACGTCCTCTTTCTTTCCTGACCAGTGGAAGGTTAGTAAAATTATTCTTAACTATCTCATTTTCGACCAATAAGTATGTTAAGTTCTCTTTCTAGAGCCTTTGAGATAGTTGTTAAGAATTAAATTCAGGTACACCTTAATAGCAATAGTTTAGTTAGCTGTGTTCAATCTGGGTTTAGAAAATTTCATAGTACAACCACTGCGTTATTAAACGTATGTGACGATATTAGGTGTAATATGAGTAAAATGAAGTTGACCTCTTTAACTTTGTTAGATTTTTCCAAGGCCTTCGATTCTATCAATCACGGTATTTTATTCAATAAGCTTATATCTCAATTTAGATTTTCGTTTTCTGCTGCCAAATTAGTTCTCAATTACCTTTCTAATCGTTCTCAGGCAGTTTATTTCGGTGATAGTTTATCTGATTTCCTTCCAGTTACTTCCGGTGTATCTCAGGGTTCAGTGCTGGGTCCCTTGATGTCCAAATATATAGAAACAGTCGTTTAGATCAAGACTCTTTAGTTAGGAATATTTCTCTGATAAATGAAGGTTTATGTAGTATAGTTAATTGGTCGGTTTTGAATGGGCTTAGATTAAATGCGAGTAAATCTCAGTCAATTATAATTTATAAGAAACCTCTTGATACTTCGTCCTTTCCTGGAATTTATGTAAGCGATTCTCTTATTCCGTTTTCAAATGCTGTTAAAGATTTAGGGTTAGTTTTCAATAAATCTCTTACTTGGGATGTAAGTGGTTAATATTAGTAGAAGGGTGTTTGGCATGCTTAGTTGTTTGTACAAAGTGGTAGGGTTTACGGATAGTCATTTTAAGAAAAGAATGTTTATGTCTTATATTCTCCTTCAGTTCATTGATGGTGATGTAGTTTTGTTTGGATTACTTCAGGAGAATATGTGTATTCTCCAAAGATGTTTCAATGCTTGTACTAGGTTTATTTTTGGTATTAGGAAATTCGATCATATTTCTCCTTATTTTAATGATGTTTTAGGATGATGTTTTAGGATGTTATCTACCTTTTTTGAACTTCGCGTTTGTATTTTTTTTTTCAAACTTCTTAAAACTAAGCAGCCAATTTATTTGTATAGGAAGTTGTTGTTTAGTAGGTTTCATTCGGCTAACTTACGGTTACTTCCACCAAAACATTTGTGTAGATCGTTAAACAAATCCTTTTTCGTTAGGGGAATTTCGCTCTGGAATTCAATTCCACTTGTAATTAAAAGACCAGGTTCGTCCAAATTATTTAAGTCAAAATTTTTAGAGTGGCGTGGCTGATTGGCAATACGTACTTTTTTTAAAATTTTTTATGTTACTTGTTATTTTATTATTATTATTATTATTATTATTAATAATAATAATAATTCATTTTCGTGTAGCAAGATGAAGTAATAATAATAATAATAATAATAATAGGCTATTATTAATTAAGGCTATTTTGTCGAATGTTGTTTCACCATTGACTTACTTGATTGATAATTGCATCATGCGGTCAATATTTCCCGATATATGGAACATTAACATTGTAATTCCCATAGTGAAGAAAAAGAATATTGATTCCTTGGATAATCTTAGACCAATTAGTCTGGTATCGATTTTATCTAAAGTTTACGAAATTATACTTCGTGATCAGATTACTCAGCATTTAATAAAACATAATTATTTAAACCAGTTTCAATCTGGTTTCCGAAGTAACCACAGTACAAACACTACGCTGATTCATGTTGTTGATGATCTAGCACATCACCTTGATAAAGTAAATTCATTTGTTGTACTAGTACTGTTGGATTTCTCTAAAGCTTTTGACTCTTTACATCATACGCTTTTGTTGCAAAAGTTGTTACTTTACTTCAATTTTGATATTATAGCACTCAAACTTATATATAGCTATTTATCAAATAAAGTTCAAAAAGTCATCATAAATGGTATGGAATCGAGTCCTGAATGAATACCAGCAGGTGTTTTTCAAGGGACCATTCTTGGCCCAACATTATTTTGACTGTTCATAAACTATTTACCACTTGTAGTCAAATATTCTAAATACCACATGTATGCTGATGATTGTCAAATATACCTGGATGGAAATAATGAAAATATTTTGAATGTCTTTAAAAGTAGTAACTCATATATAGGTAATATACTTGCATGGTCAAAATCAAATGGAATATCATTAGACATCGCAAAAACACTGGCAATTTTCATTTCGAGGAGTAATGTCCCTATTATAAATATTTACATTAATAATGTTAAAATTTCATTCTCAAACCATGTAAATAACCTTGAAATCTGTATTAACAGTAAATTCACCTGGGATTCTCAAGTTATTAATATTTGTAATAAAATTAACTCTATTTTGTATGGTCTAAAGCTTCACAGGAAAATATGTCTTAAAAATTTTCGTATTTTGCTATCAAAATCTTTAGTAACACCCCACATTTTATATTGTGAATTTTCTGCAATGTTTAATGAATTTGTCAACTGCACTATGATTCAGTTTTTCTACTAAAGAGCGTTGCTTCTTCTATAAAAAATTATTAATAATCGGGTTCCTTTATACTTACTTATACGATAAATTAAAGTCTGGTTCTAATCGTAATAGCAACATAATCCTGCCCGTATATCGATCTAGTGTCTACAACAACTCACCATTATTTACCGCTTTCACAATATGGAATAGGAGTCCGATTAACATCAGAAACGTAAAATCTTTTTTTAAATTTAAGCCACTGGTTTTTCATTTTATTAAACATAATTTACCTGTTTTATGTAATGTTATATATGTTCATGGGATAGAAAAGCTATATTGCTTTGTCCCAAAGATTGGAAAATAAATAAATAAATGAACATCAGTAAACAATAATATTTCCATCGTAAAAAACACTTAATAAATAGCCAATATAAAATTAATGACACGCTGTTGTAACGGGTCTCAGAAGGTAAAGATTTGTGTGTATAGATGTGGCAAACATATACCTTTCATGAAGCATATTAAAGGCCGATATAGCATATTAAAGCTGCGAGAGCTAATTATACTTTGGCCTTTATTAAGCGGTTTTAGCGAACAGTTTGACTCGATATATTGGGTTTCCAGCACTTTGCAGTTTTAAGTTTTAAATGATTGGCTTCAACTCAAAATTTTAGACTAAAAAGTAATTAATATTAATATTTTGTTAAAAAAAAATCGAAACATTGTTGATCGAATCTACATTACAATGTATACAAACACCGATAAGGAAATTTGTATTGAGACTTTGTTGATATAAATTTATAAATTCATATTCCATACATATATTATTACGTGACACATAAAATAATATGCGGCGCATCTATAATCTAAAATGTGCTTAGCATAATTCCACATTTCACATATTTGATTGCCAAATATTTTATCAAAACGACATTTCATTTCGATTTTTCACCTCACCGACGATTCGTAAGACGACAATCGGAATTTTTGACTTTTAATTGAAATTATTTATAATATTATATAAAATATATTTTCGTTCCGGATATATTCTAAAACATAAATATTATGCTGTGAATATAAATATGAAAATTTCGTATATCAGACTAACAAAAATTCTTAACCACAAAATGCTATAATATGTAAATTTTTTATCTATCATAGAATATATATATGTACGTATGTTTGCTTTAAATACAGAAACTTTTCTTTCGACTAGATTTGTGTACACATATGAAATTTTTCAAGCCACAATATTTTGAAAAATAATATTTTTACAACAATTTTGCAGATCCCATCAGATTGTTTTAAATGTTTAAATTGTTGGTGCTTTAATATAAAGTAAAGTATTTATGAAAAAAATTAAATATAAACACACCTCTGTGGCCGAGTAGCACTTTAAAAGTAAACGGCGTCTAGAATAGTTTAATGCGCAAAATAAAATGGAATACATAAAAAAGTAGTCGGAAACGAAAAAAAAGATCAGATGCCATTAGGTTTTGGAAGGTTTATGGCACATCGAGTTGTTTGAATTCAGTAACATGATCATACATTCATACGTAATGTGTACATACCTTCTTACACAATTATTAAACGTAATTTGTAGCAACCGTTTTGACAAACTATCACAGTTTGCAAATATAATATCACAATTTGTAAAATGTCATAATTAAACTTTGACAAGAACGATCCGCAAATCAACCGGGTAAACTTCTTTTTATTTGTGCGTAGTTTGGTACTTGACATGTTTTGCTGAACCTGATTTATTTGCCGATCGTTTAAAATAACAGTTTTTTTTTTGTTTTTGAACCCTGCAATCTTTTCCGGTGCCGAAGCTCTCCCAACTCTTTCACGGTTAATTTTTAACGTCCTAACTTACGCCGTCACCAGTCAAATCGAGGACGCATGAATACAGGTTCAATTTTAAATCCATCTGCACCATGCATTGCTCCAGTCAGCCTGTACTGACATGGCCGATTTTCGGCCCATGGATTCTGTACTCCAACAGGGGGTCATAGTTGTGTTCTTCGTCATCACCGATCTTAATCAGGTGATGAAAAATCCTTTTTGCAACCCTCCCGCGTTGGGAACCAGGTACCTCCCGTCCCAAACACCGCAGCTTTAACCACTGCGCCAATTGCTCGGTAACACTGTTATTATTGATATATTTCTTACGACATTAAGCTATTAAAGCTTTTCTATTAACAAAAATAACATATGATATTTTTCTAGGTAATTTCAGTGGCTCAACACTTTACTTATATAAAAACATACTTTGCTGAATTGCAATAATAAAAACTGGGTAAAGAAGGAATATGTTTATTAGAATCCATAGGTTTAATAAAAGGGGTAATCAAATATGATTGCAACCCTGAAAAAAAATCCTACGTTTGAAACCTTATTAAAGTATTCAAACATTTTGGAAAATAAACCTACAATAGAAACAGATAAAATTGAGAAAGAATATTAGGGCAACTTTAAATATGCTCCAAGATCATATGTTTAGTGAAAAGCTAAACCAGTTCTTTGTAGATAATTTAGAGACAATTATTATCATTTTCTGTAATCTAAACTATTCTTAGGCAATAATTCAGTTATTTTGTGAATCGCCATAAAACTAGATATTTTTCGATTTTAACTAATTTTTAAATAATAAAAAAACAACCATGTTGAAAATATTGAAAATTACCAGTTATATTTTCTGACCAAACACAACCACACTTGCCCTTATCATTGTCACAAATTTGATAACGTATAATTTGAATGTTAAGGTTAGTACTCAGGTCGATTTCGCCCGAAGTTTTCATATGTTTTTACCAAAACAATATTAGAAATTAATTTTTTCGTTTACATTTTCGCTAGGTGGTGCTCAGTTCAGTGGTGAAAAAGTATATTATTATCTTTATATCAGAGATAAAGTCTAATAATTACACATTTTTTGCAGTTGTATATTATTTTTTTAGACAAAGTAGGTAAAACACTGATTGACCGCATGTCACAGATTTTGGTAGTTACATTAGTTGACAGAGGCATGGCCGAATTCGATTTCCTCAAATTATAAACTGTATAGATTAATTAGAGGTTAATGATAAAATCTTATGAAACAAAAACAAATCAATATATATATATATATATATATATATATATATATATATATATATATATATATATATATATATATATATATATATATATATATATAAATATATATATATATATATATATATATATATATATATATATATGTGTATATATATATATATATATATATATATATATATATATATAAACTGGGTGTCCCAGAAAAAATGGATAAGCCGAGACACTTCAAAGTAGAACTATTGGGTGCACCAAAAAAATACAAAAACACATATTTTCAGGTAGTACCTAAGATAATTCAGTTTTTTTTTTAAATTTTATTTTTTTCAAACTACTTTGCGTTGCTGTAACCATGGCTACAAATAAATGAAGTCCATCCGTTTTCAGCCCTATAATATTTTTCATGGTTCATACCAACAGATATGCAGTAAATCATATGAGTGGCTTCTGTACTTTTTTGGAAACAAAAATTCTGAAAAAAAGTATCATATTGATAATATTTGTTTTTTCATTGCTTGTTTATACGAGGCAAAGAGAGTTAGAATTAGTTAAGTATATGAGCGAGTAAGAAAAGTCAGTATTTAGTGCTCCAATCGCGTTTTTCGATATCGCCTGTGTTTCATTTCGTAATTTGATTGGTTTATTCTTTTAGCATACTGATTTGGAGTTTTTTGTCAAAATGTCACAAATACTGTACACAACACAAGAATATGAAAATATGCATTTTATTTAGGATGAGTGGAGATGAAATGCAAATACATTTGCAGGCCTTTATAGGGAAAGTTACCTTTGTGTGTCATCCGGATCACTGTGTATTCATCATAGTCCACGGATGTTACTCGGGAGGACGAATACCTGAGAGTGATGTGAGTGGTGTCAGCACTGTAAAACCCGCTAATACTGACCCTGAAAACACGATGCTTGAAGAAATGGTGCGAGATCCGTCTACCTCTGCAAGAGCAATAAGCTCGATCAGTTGGGCTCGTTAAATCGAGCATACAATGTGTAGTGACAAAAAATAAGTTCCACCACTAAAATATAACTCATTTTTCAGCAAACAGATGCTTGTGAAAAAAGAAGTAAATCCACAATTCTTTAAAAATATTATGTGGAGTGATGACTCAACGCTGAATGTACAGCTGATATGTTTTAAATCCACATTCAATGTAAGAAAGCCTATCCCAGTACCAGTTCAAAATAAGTTATTGAACTTGCATATTAAACAGAATGACAACTGGCCCATTTGGACTGCCTGGGAACTTATCTGGTCATCTACCAAATTTAGTGGAAGAGATACTAGAGGTAGTAATCTTTTTAATCATATATTGGTTCCAGAATGATGGATATCCTGCGCAAAGTAAACGTCCGTGTCTACTTGAATAATATTATACCCAAATAAATAGTTTGGCAGTCTAGGGTCCATTTTGTGACATCCATGTCCTTCATCATCAGGTACAGTTTAAGATAAGAAATGGTAAAATTGTTTTATTTAGTCAAATTTATTTCATCTTCATATTAAAAGTAATAACCTCGTGATTACGTTAGATAAAAGTTTGTCTTATACCACTTTGAAATTTGCATTAAATATAGTTATTTCTAAAAAAAGTTGGCCGCTTAGGTTTTCATACATTTTTTATTCACCCCGTTCGCTTAAACTTTCACAAAAAAAAACTATTTCCAACATTACGATTAAAATTAAAGTTAACATTTTTGTTTTCAAAAAAGTACAGGAGCCACGTACTCATATGATTTACTTCATATCTGTCGGTATGGTCCATGAAAAATATTATAGTGCCAAAAAACCGATGGGTTTCATTTATTTGTAGCCATGGTACTGGTTATTTTCAGGTACTACCAGGGAAATATTTGTTTTTGTATTTTTCAGTTCTACTTTGAAGTGTTTCAGGCTTATCCATATTTTCTAGGACATCCTGTATATATAAATGCATTTGGCAATCAACCTTAAAAACTGAATCAAAACAGACATTCTATAAAATTAAAGAAAACAACTGCCTTTTGGAGTTCTGAGAGTTTTAGAAAGAATTTTCAACTAAGTGTAACCAACGGAAAGAGAGACAAAGAAAGACTTTAGTTACATAAAAGACTGTGACAAACCAATTATTAAACACCACAACTAAAGCACCTAACCTTTTTGTCTAAACAAATAAATCTGTTTTATCACGGCAATTTTCAAAAAACGACAATATTGAAAATACATCATACATCGTTAGTTTGGTTTAACATGAATTGGGAGTAGCCGTATACCAGGAAGTGTTAGTTTACAATTTATTAGTTTTAATATACATACAATAATTAATACTGTAAAATATGTATGGAATAATGAGTTTAATAAGCCATTGCTGGTCCATACGTTATCCACAATTCAAAATATCACTTCGAATCACTAAAGGCATTCAATAATAATTGTACCCTCCTTTGTTTTTTATATTTGCCGAAAGCTATACCTCTGCAAATCATAGTAGCATTTTATAATTTGCTGAACAATCCATGTCAAATCGCATTTTAAGGTATTCTCCGATATTTTAAAGCAAACCTGAAATTCAAATGATTTCTAGAGTAATATGCTTACTTAAAATTCAGGAAGACTTAACATATGTCACTATACATTTTAAAAATTTGAAATAAGAATTTCTAATATCCTGGATCTAGTCAAAAACTAATACTTTCGGGAGAGCAGTGATTATCTCGAATATACTTTGGTTTTTCTAACCTGAACAAAAAAAGCTCTATCGTAGCATAGTTTTTACATTTATTTTGCATCCATGCTTTTAGACGACTCCATTTCATAAAGCATCCACATCATTCGAACTTCGGTTAAACCTAGAATTTGTTTTAAACAAAATGTTTAACAGAATTGACTGATATCAATTGACTTTTTTTTTTGAAGTCTGATTTTTAAAACAGCTAGGGCCAGTAATGGCCTTTATTGTAGTTTATTATTTTAATTATACTAAAAACTATTACAGTCTACAGTGTTTATTGTCGGTATGTTACCATTTAAATACTAAATAGAACAAAAACTTTTTTCGTTTTTCAAAAACAGATGGAAATTTAGGATAAACTGGATTAAAATAAATAAAAATAAAGTTTAGGGATAACAGGAATAAATGTAAACTAAATTATAATAGAAAATTTTTGGTCTATTTTTTTGTGTTTGTAATTTTTTGATCTGGCAACCGACCAGATTACCATTTTAACATATTATTCGGTTTATCGTATGGGCGAAATGGTATCATTAAATTCTCAACTTTATATCTAAAATCATAAATTATATTACAAATGCAATAAATTCTAAAGTAATTGGATATTTTTCTACTATAAACATATAGCCAAATTTAATAATGACAGATTTTTTTTTTTACCACTTTATGAACATTTTATATGGCCTTGATTGGATAATTTTTATGCAATTAACTTTATGGGTTTTATTTTATGGCAAGTTTTTGTGTTATATACTTTTTGTAATAAAATGTGTGACTGCTTAAACTTGAAAATTTATTTAACGCCCAATATCGGTCGGACAGTTATATTACACGAATGAACATAATTTGAAACATTGATAATGAAAATTATATTAAGTCTTGTACAATATAATCAATGTAACGGTGCGGTTTATCAACTATTCGGGGTTGACTGTATACATAATGTAGAATGGCGTCATTACTATTGTGCTCCTCATGTGATGAAACATCACGAGAAGAATGAGGATAAACTCGCTCGAAACGGTAAATGTTATCTGGGTTGATTGGTTCTTTAAATCGTTCCTGGTTTACTCTTTTGACTGTTTTTTAGTTTATGGATACATAGGCTGTTAATTGCCTACTCTCGTTGTCTCATTTGGCACTAGATGTCTTAGGTAAAAATTGGCAAAAGCGGCTTCTGGTCGGTCACCATCTCGTAAATTAACGACCATAACCAAAATCATGTTATTTATTAAGGCCGTAGATGATTGACAAAGCCTCTTCATAATTCTGTGCATATTGACGTTCGGTGGCTGTAAGTGTCATAGAGAAAGCAGCAAACGGATGTTCATTATAACCCACCCTATGTGATAAGAGTACTTCGATCCCTTATATAGAGACATCACATACCAACACCAATGGCAGCTTCTCATCGTATGGCAAAGCTCGTATAAACTTTTTTTTTCAAACCAATATTCTGTTGCAAGAGTTAAAAAACAAATAGAAATAATCGAAACGAAAAATGTCCACGTTAAAGAAATTGATAAATCTCATTATCGAGAAGCTAAATCCGTTTTTATTGAAATAATCTGGAATTCTGAAGAAATTATTAACAGTAAATAATTAATGTAACCAAAATTATTTATAAAAATGTGCAAAAATTCACCAGTATTTGCATCAGTATTTATGCTGATGTCATGCGCTTTTTATTATTTCTAAACCAAGTTCATCATTCCCAGTTCATTTAACTGAGCATGTTGAAGTGGTAGCACAAAATAAAAGAGGAGTGTTGAAAGGTTGTCGAGATTTTAATTATAGTAAATAACAAAATATTATTGCATTATAATCAAAAGAAAACATTTGTTCTAGATGGCCAACAAACTAACTATACAAAGAGAAGTTTAGTATTTGAAAGGTGAACAGTTCCTCTAAATTACCTAATGAGTATCCTTCTCTGATATCAACACTAGGAAAAGAAGTTAGAATACGCCATTCATCAAATTGTAGATTTGCAGTAGAAAAAACATTCCTCTAGTGCCAATCTAAAGTTCAAAAAAATTACTGAATATCTTTTGTAAAATGAAAGAAGTAAAAGTATTAAAAAAACAGAGCACGTGTTTGTGTTCCTTGAATTTTACCTTTCATGAAAACTTCTGACAATTGACATCTAGTTATGACTGTCTTATCAAAATCATTTTCAGACAGTATATAACTTTTTTTTGAAACTAACTGTAGCTAGACTGCATAATATTTTTTTTTAGGATAGGCACTAGGCACCATAGTTAATTTTCAATATTGTTCTATTAAGAATTGTAAAACTTTGTACAATTCTCGTTTTAAAAAAAATTACTTACCACCACTGCATGTAGAGCTTGGAAAATCTTTTAACAAATATATGTTCTGGTCGATTAAATCGTTGCTAATATTTTCATAGTGAACAGTTAGTAATTTTTATAAAAAAGACAGATTGTTCATTAACATTTGTAAAAATTGGCAAAAACACATTAAAATTATCACTTTACTGTCAAATGGAACATAACTCAAATCTTGCGTTAGTTTTGGGATACTCTTTAAATTAAGTAAAATGCGCTTTAAAAAGAAAAAAGACCAGAAATAAATTTGAATTCAGAAAACCATCAGAATTAAATTCTGTGTTTATGTACTGAGCAAAGCCCTCTTTCTTACAAGCCGTATTCATTGCATACTAATGTTATCTCATCATATGAACATAAGAATGTATTGTAAGTAAAAACGTGTCGAATATAGTGTAAAATAAAATAAACATTCGCATACTATAGAAACAGAAAATATGAAAAAAAAAACATTCTTTTTATATGAATTTCAAACGCACTACTACACGCATTTTTTCATATTAGTTTTGTTCCTCTCTGGTTCTCTCTGTCAACGAAAGATAGAATACGGCTTGTAATAGAGAGGTTTTTGTCCACATCTTTTGTATTAGTTAATATATGAATACATTTTATTTTGAAATATTATAGCTATTTCAATATTACAGATATTTGAAACTGGTTTTACTATGATATTTTTTGGTATTGCGCATGTGTGCTATATTTTTTTAGATTTTTGCATTTTCTTTTATTTGTTGTACATGAAATTCGTACAATACTAAATTGTATTTTTAACATATACATTTAGTATATGAATTAGTACAAAACCCTCTTTACTACAAGCCATATTGAAATTTTCGTAGACACATATTCTCATATATTTTTTAAATGTATTAGTGGAAATTTTCAAGTTAAATTTATTAATTATTTTTATATAATATATAATATATTTTTATATTAATATATATTGTAATTATTTATTTTTATTAAAATCTACCGTGCGGTGTAATTATTAATATATACAGTGTATATATAATAAATAACATAAAAGTTGAGGTTAAGTAATTTAATTTTGTTTTTTGTTTTTTGATAATTTTTACTCTCTTTTCTTAATCTCTTTTGTATTGGTATGTGAATGTTTCTTTTTTTTTAAAAAAAAATCGCTACCATATCCCAACACGATTTTTACTTACAATACAATCAAAGTATATATTTTTGTATAGCATGAGTATGCAATGAATACGGCTTGTAGTAAATAAGGTTTTGATTAGTAGCAAAACCAACAAGAATGTTACATTCAAAACCCTCTTTATTACAAGCCGTCTTGTAACTTTCGTTGACACAGTAAACAAAACCTATATACACGATTGAATGTATTAGTGCTATAAAAATCCATAAAAAAATATCTTTAATTTTCTCATTCCTACTACCACTATTTAACATTTTTATCTCTAAGTTACGCACACTATTTAATGTGTATGGCGATAAATGAGAAATTGTTCGTCTCTTTTTTTGTTATTTGTGTTTTGTATAGAAAAGAGATAACATCAATTTTGCCTTTTAAATTGTTTTTAACAATTTTTACTCTCTTTTGTTTTATAGTACGGAAATGTTTATTTTATTTTACACTATATTCTAAATCAAAACCCTCTTTACTACAAGCTATTAAAATTTTCGTTAACACATATCATCATGGATTTGTATTAGTGAAAATATATAAATTAGATGCAATACCACTATAGTACAGGCCGTATAAAATTGAAAAAAAATGGCGGATCCTATGTATTAGTAAATGTATAGTAAACAAAAACGTTCATAGTAGTATTTTGGTTGTATATGAATTTTTAGGATGGATCCGATTAAACTTCAACATAACTTTAAAAAAAGGAACGTAACAGCCCTATGACCTTCTATGAAAATCACATGCCAAAATTGTTTTTAAATATTGATAAATTTGTTTGTACATGTTTCATATTAAATCAATTAGTATTTGGCATTTCAAAAATAAAATCGAGGAATATATCTCATTTTGATTTTTCATTCAAATTTGTTAAAAACTAAAACAAATGGACATTGAACTCTTCTTGCACATTGAAATTTCCATAAAGATAATTTTTAACTTTTGGTTTTACATATACAATTATACAATGCTGTAAGGTGTTTGATTCGTCCGTTTTTTTGATTTAATAATACATTATTGGTACATTTACGTTCAGTACGGTTTTTACGTGTAATTCGAATGTTTTGTTGAAACAGCACATATTATAAAAATTTAGGCGGATAAATACATGTGGTTAGTTGCATGAATTTAAATTAATTAAATTAAAATATAGTTGGGTAAATATAAGTATTAATACATAAATATATATTAATTAAAATAAAATTACTTGATTATAAATTCACAGTTTTAGTAAAATCACCGCGGTTATTAAATTCTTAAGGAATTATATTTGCTCAAATATATTTTAAATAATTTGTGTAAATTATTATTGTGTGTTAGTGTTTAGATTTTAAGATGCCCAAAACTTGTTGTGTGCCGGGATGCATGTCCCATTCTTCTAAAAGCGAACAAGGGCACGTGTCTTTTTTTAGTTTTTCGCAATGTAAACTCAAACGATAGGAAACCCGTTAAACGCAATTCCACGTAAAGATTTTGTACCGAAAAAATTCTCATTTGTATGTATGAAACATTTTAACGTAAATGAAATTAAAATTGAAAATAAGCACGGGAGCTTAATAATTCCTTTGAAATGTCTGCAGTTAATACCTAATGTAGTTCCTAACATATTCCCAGATTTACCGATATATTATTCAAATTCCAAGCCGAATACCAGTCCGTCAGATAGGGAACGTGAGGTTTTGGCTAGATCTCATGAAACTGATGATCATTTTAAAATGAAAGCTGATTTAATTGGGTCATTCGATAACTTTAAATCTCTTTTGACTAGCCACGTAAGCGATTTGGATGTTGAAATCTAACTCAATATTTGAAGAAGCTTTTATTTACAAAATTAACTTAAAAAACTTTACCATTTCACAATATATACGAGTAAATAAAGATTTAATTTGTCATTTTTATCGTGAGTCAGTATTTATACAAAAATCTGATAAACAATATCAGTGTTGGTTTCAATTTAAACGTTTCAATTTTCAATTCTTTTTTAATAAAACTTCCGAAAAGTCCCCCGCTGTTAGAAAAGAGGAACTTTTAAATAAAATATGTTTGAAAATTGCTGAATTGTTAATTGTTGCAAGTGAAATTGAATTTAAATATATAGGGGCACTTAAAATGATCAGCTAAACCTTATGATTGGTAAAAAACGGTATTCAGAATATACCCTAGTCAAGTCGTTTTTAATATACCTTTAATCACTTATAACTTACCATCTAATTAGAGATCAAAATTTTTTAATTCTACCAGGTAAAAGTACTCTACAGCGACTGTCAGGCCATCAAAACATAAGCCCTACAAATTTTGAAGGTAATAAAAGTTATCTCTTTAAGCAAGCCGAACATTTAAAGCATATGCAACGCAGTCATAATTCAAATAGATGAAATTTATTTAAAGGCGCAAATAACCTATACATCTTAAAAAATTACTGGCTTTGCCCAGAATAATTCAAACGTCACAAAAACAGTAATTGCATTTTTAGTTAGTTCCGCGTTTGGTAATTTCAAAGAAATAGTTGCCTTCCATCCAGTAAGTAACCCTTCAGGTGATGATCTTTATAAGTTAACTTTAAATATTTTAAAATTAGTACAATCATTAGATTTAGAAGTAATTTCAATCGTAACAGATAACCATAGGATTAGTCAAAATATGTTTTCAATTTTTGCGCCGAACTCATTCAAATTTATTTACCCTGATTTTCCTAGTAGTTTTATATTTCTTATGTATGATTAAGTTCATATTTTTAAAAACATTCGGAACAACTGGATCAATAAAAAAGTCGGTGAAAAGTCGTTTTACTATCCGGATTTTGAAGATAAATCTATTAAAATTGCATGTTTTAAAGATATTCGCGATCTATATAAAAATGAAGAACAGCAACTAGTAAAAAAAGCGAATAAATTAAATAAGAAATCGGTATTTCCCAGTATAATTGAACGGCAGAATGTGCAGTTTATTGCAAATGTTTTTCATGATTCTACAATTGTCGCACTTGAAACAACTAGCGATCTTAAAGAAGCCGTAGGCACTGTAGAGTTTCTTAAAATTATAATACGTTGGTGGAATATCGTTAATTGCAATTCGGTGGTTAAAGGTATAAAGGAACGCGAGCCGTACCGATTGCCTATATCTATACGTTAGACGATGCAGGCATTTTGTTCCTTAAAATATTTTTATCCTGGATAGAAAAGTGGATGACTACCGACTTCTTTCAAAGTGGTTTAACCATGACTACTTTTAAAGCAATCCATCAAAGTGTAAGTGTTCTGCTGGAAATTGCCAACATTTATGCCAACACGGGCCAGCAATGGCCTTTTAAACCCGTCTTATTATAATTATTTAGAAGCCAGAATATTTATTCGGGCCAGCAGTGGCTTGTAAAAATCGTTTTGTATTGTCAAAACGTGATATTTAATAAGTTAACACACATTTTACGTAACAAAATTCATATAAATTCATATAAGATCCATTCTCTGAAGCGGCCATTCTAATAAAGTTTGGTCTAAATATTTAAAAAATTCTCCAATTTATTTACATCCCGCCACTAACGCCACGTCATTAAGAAGCTCCAAATAGCGACTTTCAACAATTTTCCCTCTTAATAAAGTAATCGAACCAACACTGTTATACGATATGCATCCACAATTCATTAAGTGGCCTTCAACAAAATGGCGCGTTGGTGCAACGACTGCACGTTTGAACTTCTCTGAAGGCTTCAAATAAAAGAATTGTCTTCCCCAGGTCCCATCAAGAGAGAAAATAGATACGTCGTCCATTAAATATTCTTCCAAAACTCTAATGGTTTGTTAATATAATCGTAAATTTTAATCTTTTTAATTTATTCTGTATTTTTAAACATTTACCTCCCTTAACCTTATGTGTATTGTTGGCTGGCTAATGGGTCTATTTCTCGAATAGTTTATAAACGTTTTTATACTATTTTGCGTCGTTGCTGGATTAATTTTCACATGTCTTTAAATTTTACGGTCTTCACTAGCAGATGTTGCTGCATGTCAGCCTCATCCAGCCTCATATTTAATATTTTTTATGATTCATGGATCTATTTCTTTTTTATTTGGTACAAAATGAGATTTCTATTTGAGATTGATAGATTATGAGATTTTTTGCTAAAGAATTAACCAGAATTTTTTTGATAAACTGATTTGAAAATTATGATAAACCAGGTTTTTTAATATGCACAAATAATTATGAATACAAGTTTGTATGCACAAATAATTTTGTATAAAATTAAATCAAGTGTATTTGGTCCTAAAATTAAAATTTTAAATTTTTTTTTTGAATTATAAAGCAAAATAAGTAAACTAATTAAATAAAAATTATTAGTTTCAAAAACTTTTTTATTTGTATCTATTTTAAAATAGTTTGTACGACGTTACCTTGAAAATTTAGCTTGCACAAATAATTTTGAATAGGATAGTACATCTAAAGCTTCAATCAATGCCTCTCAATTTTATCAAGAACGGTCTCAAAGCAACAAATCATTTTGCACCTTCGTTAAAATTATTGTTTTTAGCTATCGGTAACTAAATTTATTGTTTATCAGTTAAATCAGAATCTCTAATTGTTTTAGATACAAAGTTGGTACTATAGATTTTTTAAGGCCTGGTTGATTGTGTGGTAATGTTTGGTTCTAAAAAGAGTCAAGCATTTAATTTGTTTTAGTATTGATCGAATTTATTAAAGGTTATCAATTGTTGATTATTTATAAATTGGTTAAAAATTATAAATTAGATTTTGTAGATGATTTTAGGAGCTGACGCATCAGGGGGGTTATGGAGAACTTTTTCGTCCATATTCTACCCTAACTCAAGAACCAAGATATGATTTACCGGCCAAGCACAAAGTTGTCTATAAAATTATCACTCAAGGCCATTTTCATTATTCTACTCTTAGAAGGCTGTACTCTGAGTGGCATAAAAAAGCACGTTCTGAATTTCAACATAGGTCTACGTTAGGCTTATGTTATGCTTACATTTGGTTAGTAGTAATGATTGGTGACCCTGCGAAGATTAATGAAGCCTCAATTTCGTAACTCTACCTAATCGTTTTATACATTTCTCTCAATTTTTGCGACTCTGTTGTACACTGTTGTACTCTCTAAAATAGATTTGGAGCCTACCACCAAATTTTGGTTGCCACCGTAAAATATTTATACAACCATTATTACTGTACCATTTGGACCCTTTCAATTAAATGATGTATGCGTCGCAAAATTCAGCACAAACATTTCAAATTTTTCTTAATGTAATTTTGTAGTTATTCATAAATGATATTTTAGTGGCAAGTGATACACACGAAAAAGATACAAACCATCTAAAACTATTGTTAGTCGGTTGTTGGAAAATGGTATAAATATAAATCCAACAAATCGTGAATTTGGAGTAAATAAAATCGAGTTTCAAAGTCACAAAATATCAAAAAATGACATTGCTAGTATGTCATTTGGAAAAATACAAGTATTAAAGATTTTCCACAACACGCTTTTCTCTGGCAAATTTACAAATTTACCGTTGAGCTTACTTTTCGCAAATCGCTGTGAACTTGATTTCTAAGACAAAAACGAAATCCTCGTCAAGGTCGTCATTTCGACTAATTATCCCAATTTATTAACTATATTCGTTTTATTAAGGATGACAGTAATATTGGGGCCGATATTCCAAGCAGACCCTACTTTGATCATAAACGACTTGCGAATGGTAAATTCGACTTGTCAAAATGCTATCCAGTAAATATTTCTGGTCAAACATGAATGTAGACCCCGGTTTTTGACTAAACCATGTACCGACTATCAGATATCAAACGTCCATCGAAAGATTTAAATTATTTTTTAGAAATATTTGAAAATATTCTTTTCGATTTAGTTGGTCCTTCAAATGGTTTCTCTTATATTTTAATCATAGTTGATAAGGTTACACTACGACCAGAAGCACAACCAAAAGAATGCCAGTGCATCGCAAGCTTTGGAATTTTATTAGATAAAACTACTGACCAAGACATTTGATTTACTAAGTTCTACTTTGATTTGATTTTTAAACTCCAGCATCAAAGCCGCATATTTTGTGTGTAATATCTATCTGTAATATTTTAATATCTAGTATTATATAATTGTGTTATGTGTCTTAAATTCTCTAAATATATGTAATAATAATGTAAATAATCATATATAAATAAAATACTGGTTTCTCGAGACATTTAAATACAGCCCTTCCACAAACGCACACGCCTATCAATTATATTGAATAAATATTTAAGGACGAATATTCGTTAGGGTCTCATCTACATGGAAATTTTCCTTCCAACATTTCCCTTTCAATATGATTATTTACCTCATCACTAGCTAATTAAAAATTAATTTTTAATTTTACCATAAACTCAAGTTGGTATTTTGTTTACACGTCTTTTCCTATTTTAAATAAATAATTAAATATTTAAAAAATTTTAATTTTTTGCAAAAATCTTCGAAATTAAAATAAACGATTTTGTCTATTTATTTAAAATTGAACCGCAGTATACAAGAAAAACAAACTAGCTATCAATTTTATAATAATTTTTATTATTTATTTATTTGCTTATTACTAAAATGTAATTATTAGTCTAACGTTTTTTGATTATCTGGAAGATATGACAGGTTGTGTATAAACAAATCGATCGTTACATGTGTGGCACGGTGTTTAGTTCCATTTATTTATTATTATTATTTTTGAACGGAAATTTTTTTACACTTTTTTGGCGTCTGTACAAATATTTTGTGCTAACAAATACATCCGACATTTTAATATTAAAATTTAATAGGCAGCACATCTTAACGTTATTATAGTTTATTTATGTTTGCACTTCAGGTATACACAAAAACATTTCCAATTTTTGCAGAAAATGTACTGTAAACAAAAAGAGTAACTACGTTTGATTATTTATGTCTAAAGAGAAATGTAACACTAAGTAAACCTTGATGTCACTAAAAAGATCCTGTCATTTCAAATAACACACTTACTTACACATTGTTAAAGGTAGAAGACTAAATGGTGGCAAAACAAGCGGCTCAAGATAGTTTTATGATTCATTTTTGAATCTTTAATTTTAATTATTAGGGATTTAGCTTAAAAAATCTCTCGACCCTCTAACAAGAGTCACCCGATTATAGATGAATGGCTTGAAGGTGATTAATAAGTTATCAAAACCTTTGCAACTCGTGTTCAAGGAGAGTCCAGTACCGTTATTGATCACAAAAAATACTATCGTCAAAATCAAAACTAATTCTTGTCGAAAACCGTGGTACATGGAGCTAAAAAAGTTGGCGAAAACTAGAGATAAATTTTACAAACTGCACAAAGTACCCAAATAACAATTTTTTCTTAACTTCATTAGAAGTAGCAAAGGTTATTTTCCAATTACGTATTACTTATTACATAAAATGTATTACACTCGGCAATTTGAACAAAACTTATCACAACCAAAAATCATGTGGAAAATTATTATCAGATTCTTAGAAATGATGCTTGCCCAAAAATAGTGTTCCAAGGAGGTGACAAGTCATTGGTAGAAAATTACCAACCAATCTCTGTCCTTCCAATCTTTAGCAAAATATTTGAATGAGTCATATTATCAAGAATAGTAGGTCACATAGATACTAATAAAATAAACAATGAACACCAATACGGATTCTGTAAAGCTAAAAGTTCTGTGTCAGCCACATTGAATTTATTTCAAACTATTTACGGAAATTTGGAGGGACATAAGATGACTGTTTTTGGACCTTATGAAGGCATTTGACTGTGGAGATCACAAAATTCTTCTTCGGAAAATGGCGTTATATATGGTTTCAGTGTAAATGTTGTAAGTCTAATTTAAAGTTATCTTACTAACAGACTCCAGTTCATCAAGATAAATAACGTTACTTCTAAGAAAATTGGTATCAAGTGTGGTGTCTGTCTCGCAGTGATCCATTCTAGGTCCTGCACTTTTTTTAATTTATATTAATGATATTTTTGGATTAGACATGTATGGTAAAATTCAGCTGTTTGCTGACGACGTAACCATTACTTATGGATGTGGAAACCTTACTGAACTTAACCATCAAATGGAATCTGACCTAAAGAAAATTTTGGATTGGCTATACAACAGTAAATTGAAACTTAATTCTTCCAAATCTAACTTCATCATTTTCTATTTGACTGACCACATTAACGGTATTAAAAGTCGAATCTCGCCTTATATTGGAACGCTGAGAAGAACAACTCAATACATACCAGATATATAGCATACAATCATTACTTTAGTTGCATTTATGGCCATTTAATATGCTTAACGGAGATTTGGGGATCGGCCAGTAGTTATCTAATCGATGACCTACAAGTTCTACAAAACAAATCTAGAAAGGCAATTAGAAATTTACCGGCGTTATACAATCAAGTCTTTATCAATGAGCAACTTCTGCCAGTTAATAAGTTAATAAAATTTGAATATATATGGCCATCATCTACAAAATCAAATCTGGTATTATGAAATTGATCCAATTCATGATCGGACTGTGTTCACTTGTATAAAGTAGATATAGGAGTGGACCCAGAACACTGCCTTGTGGGACTCCTGCCCTTACCTCTCTCAGTTCAGAATACTCATCTTCTTGTCTTACTCTGAAAAGTCTTTCAGATAAGTACGACTCCAGAAGGTCAACATATGGTCCCGGAAGCATAACTTTTAGTTTATGTATTAATCCCTCATGCCATACCTTATCGAAAGCTGCTGTCACGTCCAGAAATAAGGTAGAACAAATTTGTTTATCTTCTAACGCCTTTTCTATAATGTCTGTAATTCTATGAACCTGGTCAATTGTTGAATGTTTACATCTGAATCCAAATTGGTGATCCGGTATTAGGTTTCTACTTTCTATTATTAGTGTCAGTGTTCTCAGACGAAGTCTCTCCATTAGCTTTGAGATGATAGGAAGCAGAAATATTGGACGATATGATTGAGCTTCATTTGGCGGTTTACCTGGTTTCAGTAGCATAATAACTTCTGCAACTTTCCAGGCGGAAGGAACATGCCGTAATCTAATAACAGCATTAAACAAATGGGTTAGTTGGATAATAGCTTTCTTTGGTATTTGCTTTAGAACTTCTCCTATTAAAAGATCATATCCAGGAGCCTTTCCGGTCTTCAGATTGAATTTTATTTCCCTATTAACTTCTTTCTGGGTTATTAGAGGGATTCTGCCCCCATAGTCGTTGCTTCCATTTTCGATTATAATATCCGATTCAGTCTCATTCGATTTGAAAATACCAGCCAGATGATCAGCAAACACTGGAGCTTTTGATTTGTTATCCCTGGCCCACGAGCCATCATTTCGCTTAATAGGAGGGATCTGCATAATTGGGGTTTTCATTCTTTTGGTTGCCTTCCATAATAAGTAGTCTGTATTTTCATCAGCCGTCAACTTTCCAAGAAATGAAGAAAACGATGTTTCATGTAACTTCTGAATTTCTCGCTTAAGCTGCTGTAATTTGTTATTTAGGATCGTCTTGTCAGATAGACTTCTCTTTTGTTGCCATTTTTTCTTAACTTTTCTTTTTTCTAAGACCAGGTTCCTAATTTTTCTTGGGTAGATTTTAGCAGTAGTTTTGGATGCTGTTTCTTTAGTGTTATTCCACGCGGCTAAATGAATGATATTTGTGAAGTTTTCAACCTCTCCCTCTAGCTCCGTTACCGTTTTTAATCGTGTTTTTAAGTTAATATTGCTTTCTAATTCAGATCTGAAGCTAACCCAGTCAGTTGTTTTATTGACAAGAGTTGGTCTTGTTTTATCTTGTCGCTTATGGTAAGTATCACTGCAGAATGATCAGAGACCATATCTGAATTATCCTCTACTTCAATAAAATTTGATGAAACTTGTTTTGATATAAAGAAATCCAGTAGATCAGGAGTTTTAACTGTGTCCGTAGGCCAATATGTCGGCTTGCCAGTGGAATGTATGTTACATCCCATTTCATTTATTGCATTTTTTAGTTCATTACCTTTGGTTGTTGTAAGCCTAGATCCAAAGTCAACATGTTTTGCATTAAAATCACCTCCTAATATAAATCTACCGTTGAAATGTTGTAGGATATTCAAGTAGTTTGATTTCTTCAGGTTGTATCTAGGTGGAAAATATACCGCTCCTATCTGAAAGCGTTGCTTGGTAGATGTACTTTCTACTACGGTAAGCTGGGTTTCAGGTGATTGATAATGCTGGCATTCATGGTGTTTAATATAATTTTTTATTATAACAGCGGTTCCACCTCTTGCCTGGTTATCCGGATGGATTGTTTCGTAAAGTTGGTAACCCTGAATTTTTAAGTAAGATTGTCTTTAATAATTAAAAGTTGTAAATTAATATGTTCCTGTATAGATATTCTTTTTGGAAAATAAAAACAAATTAAAAAAAAAGACAGAAGAGTATGCGACAATCAAGTTACTTAGGAAAAAACAGCCCTTGTACACAGCAGAGCCATTATGTCGAGTGGTATTCGACATTCTGCACAACCTTTTGCACCTAAGTATCTGTACAGTATGTGAATTAGTCCTTATAAAACACTTTTGGCCAAATATTTTAAGTACAGTGGTATATATGTTCACAATTTGGACAGTTTGAAATTACATTGGGGTCGATTTGAATTTTGAAGATATCCATTTACACACAATAGGTCCACACCATCCCCACCCTTATAACAAAAATTACATTTCTTTTTGTGTTAAATATTTTTTCGAACCTCTAGCTTGTTTTCGATAAATACTTCAACAGAGAGGTTTTATTTTATATATATATATATATATATATATATATATATATATATATATATATATATATATATATATATATATATATATATATATATCATGTATGTGAATAAACCTCGAGTGTATGTTAAAATTAATATTTTTATTATTTTACTCAAAACAGATTTACCATGTAGGTGGGTGAGTTCATGCATGAGGTTTACCAAATGGAACGTTGTTGTTTTTATAACTATTTTATCTTGCTACCTTTTTTTAAGTCATAATTAGCATGTGAAAACTTAAATATTCAGTTAGCTGTCCCCGATATGACTTGAAGAACTCTGCACAATGATATAAACCTTAAATCAAATTAAAATTTTGTTGGTTTATATATTTTACTGCACCGAACAGCATCTCGAAATGGGAAATCCTTTACACACTTTTGGTTTCGTATTAAAATTATTATCGCTCTAAAAACAGATAACTGTAAAAATATATTTTTAATACATATCATTTATTACCACGCATCATCATCATAAATTTTCCATTAAATGGAAAATATGAGAAATGTGTGTTTTGTGTTTTACTCGTAGTTTGAAGTATGTATAGTATTTAAAAAACATGATTTTGTTCATGTGTGATTATGTTCATCGAGTGATGTTTTAAAGATTTATATAATGTTTTGTAAAGTGGAGTGTCTTAAGACATGTCAGTGAAAGTGGCATGTTAGTGAAGACATGTCTTAAACAATTGAGTACGGTCTTAATAGATATGATCTCTAGGAAGAATTTAAAATTAGTTTCATAAAATAAGTTACACTTTAGAAGTAATCATGTTTTTTTTGGTTTCGATCTATGCAATCTTTTTCTGGGATCGAAGCTACCCAACTCTTTCCATCATTTTAACTATCTGCACATATTGCATTGCCCCAGCCAGCCTATACAGAAATGGACGATGGTTCGCGCCATGTATTCTGCACTCCAACAAGGGATCACAATTGTGTTTATCATCATCACCGATCGTAATCAAGTAAAGAAAATTCACTTTTTCAACCTTCTCCGTTGAATTGTATCCCGAAAGTTTCTTCAAAAGAGTTTTCCTCAATATGTTTCAGACTGGCTCAATGCGTGGACATGCATTCACAAGCTGTCCACTTTTACCTCATGCCAAACAGTAGCCGTATGGTCTCATTGGTTTAGTACATTCTGCTGTTACATGACCAACCTCACCACAACACGATATTGGTCGAACACGATTTTTAATTTATGAATTATGTACTGACTTTTCCCTTTCCGTAGGCATTGCTGAATTCAATTAATTAGGCCAATGTAACCCTCGCGGCTTTAGGTACATTTCGTAAAGCCTCTATAGCAAAATGTTTTTATTTGCTAACCGATGCATTTGGGCTTGAAACCTTAAAATAGGTCACTCATTCCGGCTATAAGAAAATCAATTTTCCCTACTACTGATGTCCATGGATCACATTCTTCTAATATTAACTAACTATCGAACTCTACTTGTTCTTTTCATTTGAAGATTATCGAACGATGTCATAACATGAAGCTGTTGACGGTTTTATTGCATACTCACTACTTGTTGCTGTAATCTAACCACTAATGAGTTTAATCGATCTGGCTAGTACCTTGCTCTTCCTTAACCATACTTGTCATCTGATCTTGTAATTTTGCATTGCTTTCTGAAGTATATATTTTCAATACGATGAATTTTTGGTGCTAAAACACGTAATATTGATACGATACTGTTATCAAAAGCTTTCGATATCAGCATAAATACTAATTCTAAATTTTTGAACTTTTTCTTAAATCATTTTGGAACCAAAAAATCAAGAAAGAGGATTTACTATAATAATATTGAAATCACGATCATTATTCTGGAGTTTCACTGTTGATATTTGGGGTTGTGGTTTCATTGAAAAGCTAAATTTGTTAAAATATTTAAGCTAAAATTGTTTTGGCAAAATTATTAAATTATTAAATGACAATCGAGAAGCAAATCAAATCCCAAAAATGTTTAAATAATTTACTGTAAAAGGTTATATTCCATGGATTGAGTTGCACTGATTTATTTATTTACTGGAAAGATGGTAGAAACTAAATTACACTAGAGTGATAGGAACAATAAATAACAGAGCATTTGGCACAGTGGTTAAAGCTGTGATGTTTGGGACGGGAGGTACATGATTTTTCATCATGTGATTACGATCGGTTATGACGAAGAACACAGCTATAACCCCCTGTTGGAGTGCAGAATTTATGGGCCGAACCATCGTCCATGTCAGTACAGGCTAGCTAGAGCGATGCAATGTGCAGATAGATTTAAAAGTCGAACCTGTATTTGTGCGTCCTCGATTTGGCTAGTAACGGCGTAAGGTAGGACGTTAAAAAATAACCGCGAAAAAGTTGGAAGAGCTTCAGTCCTAGAAAAGATTGCATGGTTCAAACACAAAAAAAACAATGAATTGATTTTTTTTGTGTATTGGGAAATATTTGATGGTTTAAATTTTAACAGTGTAGTCCTTATAGCCTAACCAGCAAGTCTGTAAGAAACCCGTAAGAAACATTACGGAATTTGACGAATGTTTCTTCTTATGGCAAATTCAACCAGTTGCCTTAGTTTGAGGTGCATATAAAATGATTTGACATTTCCTTCAATTTTTTCCGTAATTTTCGCTCTGTTAACTTTGTTAAGTGACAGTTCATTTAAACGAAACTGTTTCATTCTGTGTTTAAAGACTTCACTGGTCAGTAACATGCGTACTCGCGTTATCATATTCTTACTTAAAGTTGTTACTGAGTCGCTGGTTCACCCATTAGCATATCAAAAAGTTTTCTGTCAAATAAAATTTATGAAATAAAAATTATATGTGATACATAAAAAATATTTTGACACCTAGTACAAATGTGTAAAGTCGTTTTTCATTGGTTTTTGACCAACAAATCTGATTTTTCACTCCAATGAAACATGAAAGTACAGATTTATTTTTTTGTGTCGTTGTAGTGGAGAATAAATTTAGTTTCACATTTTACAATACTTAACTGTCATTGTCAATTTCTAGTAATTAAAATATCTTCTTAAAAATTATTCATAATTGATTTGAGATAAAATTTAATGTTAAACTTAATCAAAATACTAAATAACAAATCAGGTAATTAAAAAATAAATAAACGTAGATAAACAATAGGTAAATTTCTTTGGTTTTATTACTTTTAAATAAAATGTCGGATTAACTCATAGGCATACCTTATCATCTGCCAAACCTTCCTATCGTTTCAGTTCATAAACACATCATTTGACTTTGATCGAACCGAACTTAACAATTAAAAGTCAAATTCAATTTTAGCAATCTGTTTTATCAGTCGACTGTAAATGTTTGAGAAGCCAAATATTTAAACTAATTACTTAAAGTAAATTTTTGACATTTACATTCTGTGGGTCATATTTAAGCGATATACTGTGCCACCCTTTCGGAATAACTTCTTCGCAACGGCTTAAACCATATAAAATTGAGTTATAAGGTTTAACTGATTAAATCAATTAAAGAATTCTTAAAAAAAAAAAAATTTAAACCATAATCTTAATATTATATTTAACTAACAACTTTTTACATTTTTTTACAGATTAACAATACTTAAATATGACAAAAGGGAAAAACGAATGCATTAAGAAAACGATTGCTCAAACGAATAAAGAACGTAAGTACATATACATTTTGTTTAGCCAGGTAAATTGATTGATTGATAAGACTGTGAGACTAAGTACTTGTCAAGTGTTCCGGTTAACGCCGGTCCTATTTCCACAGCTTTTTTACAAACAAACGGTAGGATAGGGGGGATTTTCATATATTTCTATAAATATATTTCCATGCATGATAGAAACGACCCGGTTTCAGATACCTAATGCTCGTTACGGCACAATTCTATTCTAGTTTTGTGGTGTAGAGAAAGGAAAGGTACGTCAGTGGTTTTCCAGTAGCCAATATTCAAACTACTGTTAGCATAAGACAATCACAATTTTATTGAACTGGTCTGAATTCTGTTTTCTGTATTCTGTCAGCTCTTATCAGCAACTCCAGTGTGCCACCATTCAATTGTAATCTGCAAAAAAAACACCTAAAAATAAAATCTATTAATGAGCTTATTTCTTAAAGCCATATGCTGTAATAAATTAGATTATTTTTTGTCAGAAATTTATTAATTACATCATTTAAAATATAAAATTATAAAAATTATAAATTAAATTTGAAAAAAATGTATTAAATATTATAAATCAATTAAATTAACTGTTTAATGACCAATACGTCATGTAATGGCCGAAAATCTAATTTATACACATTTTATTTGACACAGAACTTTAAAATTAATATAAATTAGATTCTAAAAAAATTGATTAAATACTACAAATCAATTGAATTAACCGTTTTATAACCAATCATTTAATCGCCGAAAATCTAATTTATGTACACTTTTCTCGTTGATCGTAAATAACGTGTTATGTTAATATTAGTTTAAATTATATCAGCAACCTATTTAACGTTATATTTTAGTTTGTATAGGACCATCTCGTAATTAAGTTTTATTGTTGAAAAATTACTGATAGTTATTTATTTCTATCTCGTTCAACTAAAGAAGAATGTTGCAATATTCAAATCGATAACATCAATTCAATTTCTAAGAAATTTTTTTATTTTACAGATTTTATGTGCAATAATAAAAACTATATGCAATTATAATATCTAATCAAAATGTATATAATTGAATCAAGTGAATAAATATTGAATAATTTTACCTTTACATTTTCAAGTGACTTTTAAAATTAAATATTCGATTTATTCAACTATTATTTTATATTTTTATAATACAAAATGACATTTTAATTAATATTTTTTGACAATTCCATTAGTGCTAGAGTTAACAAACATCTCATTTATAATCAGAGAAACGATTTTATTAGACTTTTTAGTCTTTGTTAGATTCCAATGAAGTTTTAAAATAGGTTTGTTCGATGTCATTTTTTGTGATTTTTGATAATGCTTTTATAAGTATGGTGAACCTAACTGTAAATGGAATGAAAGCAAATAGCAAACATATTATACCGAGTGTTTTGTACTTGAATTTAAAAACGTATTATGTAGGTACATAGCCTATTTCGTTATATAAATATTAGTGTTTAAACTTTGATTATTTTTTAAATCTAGTAGATTTTTCTTTCGTCTTTTATTTCTGATTAGTTTGAAAATAATTGACAATCATTCTATATAGTTAATAATCCATTCTTCGTTATGTGGCGTGTTTCATTCTCGATTATTTAAAAATAAAGTAAATAAAATTAATACTCTTAATTTATTATTAAAAAATAATAAAATGACAAATTTTTCAAATTATTATTACATGTATGGTTTTTGTAATGCATACTTTTATCAAGCAAGGAGTAGATATATAATACATGTAAGTACACTTACCAATACATGTAAGTACCATCATAGATGTACCATCTTCATGTGTTTATAGCAAAACCCTCTTTACTACAAGCCGTCTTGTAACTTTCTTTGACACATATCATCATGGATTTTTAAAATGTATTAGTGAAAATATATACTTAAGATGTATTAGTAAATATCAAAACTCCATATAAAAATTTAAAAAAAAATTGTAAACGCATGCGCATTATTTGATTTTATTGTTTATATCTTTTACACAATATTCGCTATCATATCCCGACACGATTTTCTACTTACAATACAATCAAAGTATATATTTTTGTATAGCATGAGTATGCAAACAATACGGCTTGTAGTAAAGAGGGTTTTGGTTTATAGTAATGATGCTGTTCTTCGAGCAACTCAAAATGAATCTTCAGTTCAATATATTAAACTTCAAAATTTAGAGTATTCTTCATGACAATAATCTTCGTCCATATCAGTATACACCCGTTCAGAGTGTTTTGAGTTTTGACCTCAGATTTTGAGAAACGCAGTAAGTTTTTAATCTACTTTTAGAAAGTCAAATGGACAATAGAAACTTTATTCCCAATATTCCATGGATGATTAACAATTTACTTCATTCGAAAGCTAAAACAAATTTAGCTGGTATATGGTCTTTTTTTCATAGAAATTAATTTGTTAAAATGTTGATATAGTATACGTGTCTGATGCGAGCTTTTTATACGAGTTTTTTTTACAATCGGGTGACTATTACGTATTGTATTCAATAACCAATCAAATTTGTAAATTTGAAATGGCTAACCCCTTTTTTTAAATTTTTTCTTTTAAAAAGATTTTTACAAAGTAACTAATCATTTTTGAGTAACAGCGTTTGATTCTAACAGCAAAATAATTAAGCCAATTCTACGTATCCTTTCCATATAGTGTTGTTTTGGTTAATATTGCATTATGCGCACTATTCAGGTAACTCAAAAGGTTTTAGTCTTTTGAGTCTTCTTATGATATCCTCTTGATTAAGTAGTGTTACAGCCTCAACGTTAGGGTGATGAAGGAGCTTCTCCTGGTTCTTTTGAGCACATTTCTTTATTTCACTTGCAATTGTTTCTATTCTGAGTATCTATGAAGGTCACTATTACGAGTGTAGTAAAGGGTGTTTCAATCCTTCTAAGAACTTTATTTTGAACTATCTGTTGATTGCTGATGTTTTGGTGCATCCCCATAGTTGTCCAGACCGGCTTGAGCACTTGTTTATAAAGCATAAGTTTATTATGAATGGATAACTGAGAGTTTCTTCCAGTACATTTTTCTATACTTTAACTTTGCATTAAGGTTCATACCAAGGTATTTTGCTTGATTTTCATGTGGTGCAGAGATATTATTGAGAGTCACAGGTAGTGGTTCTATTGACCTAGTAGTTAGTTATTGTGAGTAAACTTTGATTCATTCTCTTTAATTCTCCACTTAGTTAGCCAATCTTGTATATTATTTATGGCTATTTGTAGTTTGAAGCTAACTTCACCGATTGTGTCACCAACAGCTAGGATTGCAGTGTCATCTGCAAACGTGCTTAAAAGTTGCTCGTCTGCGATAAGTCGCTTGTAAACAGTACGAAAAGGAATGGCTTTAAGACACTCCCCTGCGGGAATCGTGCTGTAGCTTCTCTTATGCTGGAGTAAACTCCGTCCTGTTTAACTCTAAAGTATCTTCTCTTCAGGTATGACTTTAGCAGTTCGTTATACTCAAAAGGCAGAGTTTTCTCCAATTTAAATATTAAACTGCGCTTTATCCAGAAATATGGCTGAACAAACCTTTTTGTTCTCAAAGGATTTTTCCATTAAATCTGTTATTCTATGGACTTGATCGATTGTGGAGTGTTTCTCTCTAAATCGAGACTGATGAAACGGAAGGCTCCTAATTTTACAATTTCTGGTTTAATTCGGTTCAATAACAGTCTCTCAAACAGTTTTGACATAATCGAAAGAAGTGATATTGGCCTGTACAACGTTAACTCACTTGGTAGCTTACCTGGTTTAGGTAACATTATTACTTCCGCAAATTTCTAAGATAGAGGCACATAACGGAGTCTGTAGGAAGTATTCATCATGTTCGATATTTTTTAATAGCTTTATTAGGTAGTTGTTAAGGAATTTCTCCAGTTATCAAGTCATATCCTGGTGATTTTTTAAGTACTACATGGTTCTTTATTTTTTGTTTCACTTCAAAAAATCATTATATCGCGTTGATTAAGTGTTGTTAAATTGGGGTGGAAAGGAACAGATGATCCGCTCGAGATGATCCGCGAATCTTTCTGTTTTTTCTACTTTAGTTTTAGCCAGGCGATTATTATATTTATCATAGGTGAGAAATTGATGAATTTATTGATTGTTTTTTAAATTCCCGTGTTTCTCTGCGTATTCGTTGTGTAAAATTATTTAGTCTTTTTTGACGTGTACGTTGCCATTCCCTTTGGACACCTCTTTTCTCTATAACTAGTGATTTAATTTCCATTGGGTAGCATTTGTCAGTTTTTTGTTTGTTTGTTTCTTGTATTCGTACTTTTCCACACTGCTTGCTGTATATCTTTGACGAAGTTTTCCACCTCTTGTTTTAATGTTTCTTTTGATGAAAGTTGTGTGTTTAAAATGATGCTATTGTTTAGTTAAATCCTAAAATTTTTCCAGTCAGTATATTTATTTGTTAACATTGGCTGCTTTTAGAGGAGTGGTCAGATTTGGAGTCAAATCCTTCCTGCTGTTCTAAAGAACTGAATTAGTTTTGATGTTATCACTAGCCCAATAATTTGGTTTTCCATTAGAATGTCAGGGACATTCAATTATGGCTTGCTGAAGCTCTTTCCCTTTAGTTGTTGTTGGCCTTGATCCCCAGTCTGTATTTTTAGCGTTGAAGTCACCCCCAATTATGAATTTTTCACCTAGCTGCTTGAAGAAATGTGTACAAGCCTTCTCTTTGATGTTATATCTAGGTGGCCAATATATTACGGCTACCACTACATAGTGGTTGCGGTTATTAATGCTGGTGCTAATTGCTTGTATTTCATCACTTTCAAGTTTTAGTTGTAGATCGTATTTAATATCTTTTTTTAAATCACGGCACTGCCCCATGGATTTTTATATGACTTTAAGTAGTAAGGTGGGTTTCAGATAATAAGCATATATCTATTTTTTCTAGATCAAGAAATAGTTGTATTTCATGTTGTCGTTGCAATATACCATTGCAGTTCCATGCAAGAATTTTTAATTCATTTGCCATGTTAAATTAGCAAAGAAAGGCTAACTCAGATGGTATTAGACTTTTTTCGAATAGTGTGAGCCTTTGCAAAATTGATATGAGAGCTCTTTTTTGCTTTTCTTCTTTTGAACTAAGTATATTAAGAACATTTTGTGATATTTTATTAGTTTGGTTATGATTTGAATCATTAATTGAAACAGTATGCTGTCTTCTCAAACTTCCAATAGTGCGTGTATCAGCATATGTTACGTTTTGATTAGTTTTTGATAGCTTGCTTAATGTTTGGTGTGTCCTTAACCTTGTGGATATTCTTATTGAGGCTGAGTTGATTTCTGGCCTGGTACTTATTGATTATTGATTTTTATTGAAATATTTCTATAATTTATATGAGTATTTATACTGATGGCCAGAGCTTTTGATTAACGTATCTTTCATCACAATCGGGCGACTATTACGTGTTGTATTCAATAACCAATTCAATACGTAAATTTTCAAAGGTTTTTTTAATAAAATATTACGCTTAGACCAACTCGACCGTTTATTTTGATTTACACAAAGCGTGAAAAACCTCGGTTATATACAAAAAAAAGAAGCTACTTTTTGGTTCGTTATCATTTTTTCAAAGTGATGTATAATTTACTGACAATTAGAATTTTTATTTTAATATTAACTTTGTGATGTACACACCGTAAATATGTACTGACGGTCATAAACCAAACAGATATGAAACAAATACGAAATTATATATTATTGTACGTTAATATATTTTAGATACATAAACCACAAGCACATATAATTTATCTAACCATAAAAGTAAAATATATCGTAGAAAATTTTCAAAGAAAAACCACAACCAATTCTAGATGCGCTCCCATCCAATGTACTCGTTATATTGTCTCTCGTATACCTTTTCCAAAATATATGGCACACAATTTTAATTTAATTTTCTTATCGTTATGTTACGATCATTAATATTTCAAGTCTCCGCATATACCCGTAAACGCAAATTGTGTAAAATATGAAAATTATATGAAATTTATGTAGTACGAACCAAGTATACGTCTAAATAAAATGAAAATGGACCATTTTCATAGCACATATGAGTTGTGCTACTCGTACTAATATCTGCAAAAAGTTTATAACACTTAATCATATTTCGTTTGTCTACCATCAACCACCACAACCACCACCATCCATATCGCAAAGATTTTTTTTGTCGTCTTCTATTTATCGTGCAAATACAAATATTTTCCATTAAAATGAAAAATAAAATAAAAATTGGAATTAAAACGTATGTATGTAACTATGTATGTATGTACATTAGAAAATTATTTCATGAGATAGAAAAAATATTTATCGTATATGTGAATTGAATGTCAACTTTACTATTATTCGGTATATGCCCAAAATAAACGAGATTCAGTTTATGGCATAATAATCGACTGCGGTAAACTCATTATGGTTGATTTATATTGAAAATTTGATTTGACGCAGATTTGATTTATTTGTAATCAACGCTATGATTGAAACTCAATTGCAAATTTGGCCCCTAAAAATGTTAACTCAAAGTATAACGAATTAAAATTCATTGGGTCAATGCAGTCAATTTAAATTTTCTTAAGGCTAATACTTTTTGAAGTCAAAACTTCTATTGTGACGTACATGTGTATAAGCAATAATCATAGAAGTCATAATGATTAGAAGTCTTTTACGAAGTACTGGAGTACCTCAACCACAGGGACCAACGTCAAAATTTTACATTCTAACGTATTTTTAATTGGTTTAATTTTCTTTAGCAATAATTTTTCGAAAAGTTTAAATATCATTAGAAACAAAGAAATGGGCTTTTGTAAATTTTTATTTTTAATTGAATTATGTTTGATTTAACTGTAAATCAGAAAATTAAAAACGTACATTAAAGTTTATAATTCACCTAGACCCTTTTTGCATTCTTTCGAGATAATAATTTTTTTTAACCGAAGCTTTGAATGACTCCACCCTTTATAATCGTTATAATTATAGTTTTAGAAACATTTTTGTTATAAAACTACTAATGTAATAAATATTTTTTATCTTACAGATACACATTAAAACCATAACGCCCAGAAAAAGTGATGCACATTGGAGGACCAACGATTTCAATACGAAAAATGGTAATTGAATGTTGAAACCATCAACTGGGTGCTAATTTAAATCAAGTTAAGAAAATCACTTCACTATGTTTGAAACAAGGTTATTGGCATCTGCTTGATGCATTTTCGCAATGGAAGGTATATTCCAGAAAAATAAACAATTAATTGAAAATGTTTATGAAATTTTTTAAAGGAAACGTTCCAAGAGGACGAACAATTTAGCCAAAAAATACAAATATATCCAAGAGGAAATTTATGGTTTTAAAGGATAGTTTAAACACTTCTAGATAGCTAACAGCTTCAGTAAAATAAATTAGCATATAGTAAAAAAAATATAAACATATTCGATTTTTATCTAATTTTTAATAGTTTTAAATTCGTTAGTTACAGATTTAATTACGGCTAGTAACAGATAACTCTCTTATTTTAGTTTGATAAATCTGTGAAATATGCACTATACTATCACAATTAAATTTAATTAAGCGATCATTAAAAATATAAATAACAAAACAAACTTCTTGAAACAAACGAAAAGCTTTTTTTAGTTCATGATTTTCCAAACCTTAACGTCTGTCCGATAAAATGATTATTCAACTACCGTAAGTATTGTACACTAAATAAAGTTAAGAACTAAAGTTCTTTAATTGTGAATTTTATTTGAGTTATATTAGCATCATCCGCTTAAATTAAGGGACTAAAACATGACTGAAACAAACCTTCAACCATCCAAAAATATTATCGTAAAGAGTGGTGATCAAAAAGTCTCAGTTTTATTTTCTATTGATGTTTACAAAAATAGAATTCTGCTACTCTAGTATTAAATAAAACAGTGCTTAAAAACTGGCTAATCTGGAAAGATTCACGTTTTAATGTTGTCCGATATTTAAAAATAATTTACAAAAAAAAATCAAATTATTAACAATTACTTCGTTAATTGATAGCTTGGTGGATAGCGATGATAGTACAGCAATGTGAGGATTCTGGGTTCGATTCTAATACCTGCCAACACTTATGAATAGCTCTGGCCTTCAGTAAAAGTAGTGCTATAAAAAACAAATACATTTCGACCAAAATTTTTTTTGCAAAAAATTAAAATTAGCAAAGGGGTTAGCCTTTGCATATTTACGAATTTTATTCTATATTCAATTCAACGCGTAATAGTGGCCCGATTTTGATGAATGATACCTTAATCAATAGCTCTGGCCTTCAGTATAAATAATGCTATAAAATTCAAACACATTTCGTTCAAAATTTTTTTTGTCAATAATTAAAATTAGCAAAGGGGTTAGCCTTTGCATATTTACGAATTTTATTCTATATTCAATACAACGCGTAATAGTGGCCCGATTTTGATGAATGATATCTTAATCAATCGCTCTGGCCTTTAATATAAATAGTGCTATAAAATACAAATACATTTCAACAAAAAGTGTTTTTGCAAATAATTAAAATTAGCAAAGGGGTTAGCCTTTGCATATTTACAAGTTTTATTCTATATTCAATACAACGCGTAATAGTGGCCCGATTTTGATGAATGATACCTTAATCAATAGCTTTGGCCTTAGGTATAAATAGTGCTATAAAATACAAATACATTTCGACCAAAAATTTTTTTGCAGAAAATTAAAATTAGCAAAGGGGTTAGCCTTTGCATATTTACGAATTTTATTCTGTATTCAATACAACGCGTAATAGTGGCCCGATTTTGATGAAAGATACCTTAATCAATAGCTCTGGCCTTAGAAATAAATAGTGCTATAAAATACAAATACATTTCGACCATAAATTTTTTTGCAAAATATTAAAATTAGCAAAGGGGTTAGCCTTTGCATATTTACGAATTTTATTCTTTATTCAATACAACGCGTAATAGTGGCCCAATTTTGAATGAAAATCATATTTTGAATGATACCTTAATCAATAGCTCTGGCCTTAGAAATAAATAGTGCTATAAAATACAAACACATTTCTTTCGAAAGGCGTAATAGTGGCCCGATTTTGATGGATGATACCTTAATCAATAGATCTTGCCTTAGGTATAAATAGTGCTATAAAATACAAATACATTGCAACCATACATTTTTTTGCAAAATATTAAAATTAGCAAAGAGGTTAGGCTTTGCATATTTACTAATTGTATTCTATATTTAATACAACGCCTTAATTATACCTTAATCAAAAGCTCTCAAATAAAGCTTTATTTAAGGTTTTTTACAGATCCACCAAAGCTACGACGCCTTACTTTGTACTTAATTTTCCTGAATTCGGAAACTCGAGCTAAACATATGCAATGTTTTTTAGATGAATGTTGATGATGTGGATGAATTTATGCCAGAAATTATTTTCAGATATGCATTAATTTTACAGGAAATGAGAACTGTTGACGCTGAATATGGTTTGAATGATAGTAATAAATTACTAGATTAATAATATAATCTGGTTTGTGTAAGTATAAGGCCATTAACGGTAATTTTAAATAAATTTTAATTTTGAATAATATACGCAAGATAAATTATCGTTTTCATACTGAAAAATATACAACTTTTTTTCTCTCCTGAGTTAAAATAATTTTATCTTTTTTTGGTTGCTTGCGGTCAAAAATGTGCCCAAAGTTAAAATTATTTCTACTCAGGAGGGGAAATTTGTATATTTTTCAATATGAAAAAGGAACAAATATCCCCTTAATTCATGAATTAATATTGTTATCACGTACATGTACCGACCATAAATAACCATGTTTTAACATGCTGATTTATAAAAGTTATTTATTTATAGATAACTTTGTAGTATTAAAAGTATAAATGTAGGTGTTAAATTTTGGATTAAATCTTAGCTGAACGTTGTATTGTAAAATTAAAAAAGTAGATGTCATTCAGTGTCTGATCGTTCGTTTAATATTATTAAAAAAAACAGTTTAAGTAACATATTTGTTCATTTAATTTCAGATATTAGGTAGCTTTACAAAAATTAAATTCGGAAGAGTATCTGAAAAGTGTCCCGGGAAAAATACTTTTTTCTGATTTTTCATTCAAATACTTATTTTTCAATTAAAATAAATGCTCCATCGAGAACTGAACCAAGATCTTCAGCTCCAACATCCGATAATTTACCACCGCACCAATTACTATATAGCATTTAGGTATGATATACACTATATAAGGTGAAAAATGGCAAAAAATATATTATTTTTTAATATTGAGACACCAATTCAAACATTTCATATGTTTTCAACTACACACTAATTTTACTTTTTTTCCGCTACAAAAATATTTAAATTTTTTATGATGAATTTTTTTGCCAAAATATTTCGTAAATATAGTAACCCCGACGACTTCCATTACCGAACTTGCTATTTTATTTACTTTCGTAATTTATATTGTGAATTCGAAACGAAGAATTATTACAAAATGTTTAAAAATTAAATTGTACCGAGCAACGAAGTTTAGACCTTACGAACAACAGTCCAACGCTCTACTCCATCGATTACCAGACATATGCACCTTATGATGTTTATTATATGATGTTTATTATACGCTGCTATATTTGAAAAATTATAAATTATAATATTTTTTGTATTCAAAAATTATCGTTTTTTACGATAGATTTGTTTTCCAAAATTAGGTAATTTGTAAATAAAGTTACCGATTCCCATTACCAAAGTCGCTATTTTATTTAACACCTACCGTAATTTCTGCGCTGAGTTCGAAAATGAGAATTAAAATAAAATATTTTTGGAAGAATTATATTTTGACGAGCATTGAACTTAAAACCTTACATATTTACGTCGACCGTTCCACTTGATTAACTACCACACTTCTTGGGACTGTTGTGTATATTATATAGTAAATGTACTGCTAATTTTACAAAACAAAAAATGGTTGTTTAAAACTAAATCAACTGAAAATAGAACTGAGGCCTTTTAGTCACTAGTTCTTCACTTTATCCGTAACCTTAGCTCCAGAATATCCAGAGCATATTCTGGGCTAAATACATACTATTCTATTCAAGGAATAACGATAATTTGTGTTGTGCTTAAATGCAAAGCCATAATTTACCCATTAGTCGAACCAATGAGCGCTTTCAAGCTGCGCCAACATGATGCCATCACTAATCGGTATGATGGAAAAATGACATTTAAACTATATTTTTTAAATTGAATCACTTCCGTTCAGATCTCAACATGTTTATTTTACTCAACATGTTGTTAACAGTTGAGGAACCTGAATTCAACCAATATAACTAGCCAAATTTTGCGTAGCGGGTAAGTCCAGATAAATTTATATATATATATTGTTCATACTTTTCCCCGATTTTTATGATGGATTTTTTTTCTAAAAAAAATAATTTGTAAGTTAAGTAGACAAATCCCATTACCGAACCTCGTTATTTTATTATCTAACGTAAAATGAAGTAAATTCGAAATGATGAACTATTAAAAAATGCTCATTAGAAAAAAATATTGAGTCATGACTAGATTTGAACTTAGGGATCTTCCGATCCATCGTCTAACGTTTTACTCAACTTACTACCAGGCTTTTAGACAATATATTTAATTTGCTGATATTTAATGTATTTAATTTGCTGATTTATTTGCAAACCATAAATAAATCAATTGAGCACTCTTGTTCAAAATTTCAATCGAAGTAAACCGTGATTTTTAAAGTGTTTAAATCTTGTTTGGTTTTTGTTTTATGTTTGTTTTATGTTTCTTTTTTTTCAAGGCAAACATTGTTAATTTTTGGTGTTTTGTGATAAAGAAATTAATGGTGGATAAACAATTAAGACTGGAATTGTTTAAATAAAAAAAAATATACAGGACACCTTTTGATTAATTGTAGTTTTATTTAAGGACAGCGAACAGTAACAAAAATCATCGAATATATATTAAAACAAAAAGTGTCGTATATTTGGTTTACGGAAACTGCCTGCCGGCAGAGTTCTGGAAATGAAAAAAGACAGGAAATAAAGGAAACATAGTTTGTTTAAATTACCTTATCATCGATTGTTATATTTTAATCATCAAATTCAAGAAGCCATCAGTACTTTGTTTTATCACAGCATTTTATGTTTTTTGGCTGCAAGTTACTATTTCATAAAATATTAAAAACTCGAATCCCCAATCTACGTTCTCTATTATTAAGATAAATCAAATTTGCTATATTGTAATTTACGAGGGTTTCCCACCACCCTTCGTCGTTTATTCTGTAAATATGTCTTTATCAAATTTGACTCAAATTTACAACAAGCAAATTTTATTTTAATCTATATATTCAACTCTAATTCAACATATAAGGAAATCCCTCGTGATAAAATTCTTCCTTATTCCAAATCCACATATATGTATATTCTAATAATAACTGCAAATAATGAACTGATAACATCAAAGCGTTTTTCATCATTTTTTATATTTGATGAAAATGAAGAAAATATGATGTTCATTTCCTTTTCATTAGTGTGGCCATTCAAATGTAATTCCATGTAATTTTCTAACAAAAAATAAATCAGTTTCCGCATTTTCCATATGTTTCCAAAAATGTATATAAACATATTTTAAATTACTGTGCCTTCGTAAAGATCCCATATTTTTGGATTTTATCATGATAATATTTAGTTTTCACCTAATAATGTTGACTCATTTTTAATTTTAGTGAAAGGCTAATGTATAGCTGATGCCTTAAATCAATTGTTTCACACAATCATATTATGGAAAGTTTAATCCCCATATTCATTCCACTTTAGCCAGCCATGTAAGGATAGGAGGTCAAGTACAGAGAAATCAATCGCAGAACTATATTAAAAGATGGGATTAAAAGAGTCGCCAAAAGGTAAACAGAATGGAAACTTTGGATTGGGAAGTACAATACCGTCATAATTATAAGACTAAATGTTGTAACAACATTAAACCGAGCACCATTCCTGACATATAAACTAGTAGCAAAACCTGAAAGGACACTTCTTGATACCGTTCAACAATGAAACCATAAAAATCCACAATGAAACATTCACAAATCGAGACATTCGAATTGGAAAATATTTACAATGAAATGACGAATAAAAAAATACTGGTGATTCGGAAAAAAGGTCGTGAAAATGAAATATGATTATATTTTACAATATATGTTGTTGTTACGTTCTTAAGTCATTTAACGCAGTAATCGGAGATGCCATGAACATTTTCGTGATAAAACACGAAACAGCCCTAATAAAAAAACAACATCGCATATTCGATAATTGTGTACTAGTAATATACTTTTACGACTGACAGTTGTTTAAAATATTCACTGTCGTATTAGTAAATAATATTGGTATTGATTTTTTCAAGTAATTAATTATTTATTAATTTTTACATAATACTTTAAATACCTTCGGTCAATTTTATTATTTAACGACATCTATTTGCTCTAATTTCCTGGCAAAAAGGCAACCGACGTATGTCATACAAGATTTACAAGCAAAAATATATAGACTATAGAAACAGGTAATGGATTTAAATTTGTGACCTAAAAAAAAATATTTTAAGGAGTTGTACATTCCAGAGAAAAAATAAGATATTGGCAATTATGACCAAACGTTTTGCCACCGACAATAAGCGGTTCACATATTCAAAAACAAAAAAGTCAAAAAAATAAGTAAGCAATTTGTACATACCATTCCTGGTTCAAACCGCAATAACAATTCATCACATTTGCCACATTCACTTTGATGTTATAACTACAACGTAGCTTGGAAATACGAAACATCACTTTTTTGCATAAAGTCCTCAAAAAACATCCCACACCGAAATTGCCAAGATCATCACATTACAATGAATAGCCTTGGACAATGCGTTCTCCACTTTTCCCGTCAAAGTTTTCTAAAAAAATGATTATAAAGTTGAAAACGACATGATTTTAATTCTTAATTTAAACACCGCCCAATGCGTATTTTACGAATGAGGACCAAGCAAAACAAATGACAAATAACCGAAATTAATATTTTCAGTTTTTTCACGCAAAAAGTGGGTTTCATATAATTTTACAATCGTCGGATATCCCAAAATAAATATTATCAAACGACAATGAGTTTGAACCGTCTTAAACGATTCTTTTGAATATGACAATACTGTAGGAAATATGAATTGTTGCCAATTAAATTATCAAAATTGCCTTGTGATGCAAAAACAAACGAAAATAGCAAAGTTAATTAAAGTAAACATAAAATCGATATGAATCCAAAAATAGCAGAACTTAAAAGACAAGCCTATTTCTGACATCATTAATTTACACAGTGAGATTGACACGAAAACCGAATGGTGTGAATGATGTTGACAATATAAAGCAAAAATTACAAAAATATGGATTTGCCTAACGAAGTAGTTTAAGCCTAATTATGCCTCTTATTTATTTTACATAACACCACCAGTGCACGTATACTGAAACAAAATTTAAAATGGACAACATTAACCGAATAAGCCAAGGTAATACAAAATACTCAAAAAAATTTAAACTTACGTAGCATTTTTGCTTCCATCGGTGCAAAAAATAAAGTGCTGTTGGGTGAGTTGCAAAATTGTCTATAACTGTAATGTTTGGGATTTGGTTAAAATTCTCTGAGGAATTGAGGATACAATATGCAATTTTTACTCGAATTAGTTAATCGTTCATCTAATTATTTTATTTTGCATTTTTGGCAACAACTGGTAAAGTTTCCATACCAATGACAATCGACAGCAAAAACTGATGATGTCCAGAACTGGCAAACAACATTCAAAGCACCGCAACTTTATGATCATTCACTTAAGTCTCGGCAAATTAAAGGGTGCCCTGACGAAAGATTTCACTTGGAAGTTAATCTATAGATGGTTTACCTCCCTCTAGTGGAAGACGACTGGTTTCATATTGTCGCCAATTGGAATTCCAATTAGCATTCTTTTTCCAAAATATGATCATATTTTGTTGGCTTTGGTAACCTCTTTATTTTTCTCTCTCCCAGAAGAAAAAATATTTCTGTACCAGCCTAAATGTGGTTTACAAATTATACATAAATTTTTTTTTTATTTTTCGATCAAGCATTGCCATACGTTTAACAAATATTTTTGAAATAAAAAGGCCCTTCGCCATAATTATCGCCCTAATTATCTTTATATTTAGATAATTGAGTTACTGAAGTGAATTTGAGTATTCGATTAACATTCTTCACTTCTGATAAATGTCAATAAATCAATCTTATTTTACTTTCATTTTACTAATACTTTTGTAATTTATTTTTAAAACTAATTATTTGTAATTTTTATTTTATTTTATTTAACTGTTTTATAAAAGTGTTTGTGTCACACAAAAAAAAAGTGAACAAATTCATAATCATCTACCTAAATAAATGAAAAATAACAAAAAACAACTCAACTGAATTTACTACACGACCAAAAAATACAATCAGATATTCAGTAGCTCAATCTTTTTACTAAAGTGAAGAGGTGCGAATCGAACTGCCAATTCACATCTGTATGTTCAGTTATGAGATAAGTGTATGATTTTTTCCCCCGAATTAAATTTTTTCCCACGGAGCACGAGTCGTAGACGATTAAATTTTATTAGGTAAATAGTTCTGACAAATTTCAGTTATTTCTTGATAATTGTTTTACCAGGGAAATAATGTATATTAGCTCCCTTTGGAAATAATGGATATTTCTATCCCTATTTTGATGTAATAGAAACTATCTCTAACTCTACTCCCGGTCGTGTAAACAAAAAATTAAGCCAATGGCATTCGTGTCTACGTAAAAAAAATAATACTTTCGCACAAATTATTGAAAGGAGTTTACAAAAACAACGGCATCTAAAAGTTCAACTAATTTGAAATTTAAAAAAGAAATGTACTCAAAAACGCTTAATTTAGCAGTGACGCAATCGGTAATGGTGAAATTAATGTCAATAAAAATTATATTGTAATGTTGACAAATATTGGAGTAGTGATGATCTAGATTTGAAAGGTACTGACATTACTGGTGATGCCATTAATATTGATCCGTGTAATGCTTGCTTTCCTTTTGATTGGAAAGCTTTTTAATCTTCCAAAGTGAATCATCTCTGAAATATTTGTATTCTGGACCAAGATCATATACTATACTATTATAGACACTGTGGCAGCCATTAGTTAGTAATTTTTTGTGGGGTAGAGAAAGAAAGCTATGTCAGTATTGACAAAATTGGCCCAGTTTCCAGGTAGCCAATATTTAAACTACTATTAGCATAATACAATCACAATCAAAATGAACTGCTATGCATGCTGCCATCTCTTATCAGCATCTCAAGTGTGCCACCATTCAAATGTAATCTGCAATGTTTCTCTGAAAAAAAAAATTTATTAATGGACTAATTTCTCAAAGCCGCAGGCTGTAATAAATTGGATTAGTTTTACAAAAATTTTATTGATTTAGGTATCAAATCGATTTGAATAAATTAATAGCTTAACAAATATATCTTCTGAATAGAATTTCAAAAATATTTTTTGCAAAAGTCGTTAATAAAGCTTTTAGGATAGTTTTGTTCATTTAACCCCCAAATTTACTTTTAACCAAAGTACCTAGGTATGTAACTAAACTCTAACACACAGTGAAAATTAAAAAGAAATTAATAGAAAATTTCATATGGTTTAGTTCATTATTTTTTTTTTTGCGAGTTTTTTGTAATTTGCACAATTTTTCCGGTCGATTTACTCTTAGGACACATGTTGCAGTTTATTTTCTGCGAATTTCTACCGCTTGCATCACGTTCGATACCAGTTTTGGTACGTCAATGTCACGTTATTTGCGAATTCTGGGAACGCTTACTAATTTCAGGCATAACCAACCGCTCTCATAACTGTGGTAGAAATTTACGCTAGTGACTGAAGTTAATATTCAGTCCATATTGTCCACGCCTCTCTTGGTTCTGTTGACATCTAGGTATCATTGTTGGTTTAATGATTGATCCCGGTGTTCTCTTACCATAATGCATGGTGGATAAAAGCACCACAGTTATATTTCTTGGGAATATAAGAACACATTGTGATGTTGTTCGAAAATCCGAAAATAGACGATTTGACAAGTCGAGTTTTGCCTTTCACGGCTAGGAATTCCACGGTTACGAATTGTCGTTTTTCCTTTATTGTTCTTAAAATTGATAAATTGTGGTTGTGCATCAAACTAAAAGCTAAATTGTAGCTGGTTAAACAATTGGCACACATTATATTTCGACCACTACCACTAAAAAGAGTGCAGCATAGATCCCTCACAACACGTTCTCCTTATTCATTAGCACTTTATCTTTGTGAGTTGGGAGCCTGTCCAGTGTAAATTTGTCCTTTACCAATGGATATACGAGGAAGTGGATTCGCACACCTCTTCTACTTTAATTCCATATCTGGCAGGTTTTGATGGAATGTACTGTGTGAACCACCTACCACGTCAATAAGGGAACAGCTGTTCTTCAACTGTGATGTTTGCTTCAGCTATAAGATACTCTCGCAGTTGCGTCCGAGTAATACCATTATATTGCACTAACGCATAAAGCTCTTATTGTAACACGGTAAAGGAGATGAAAACACATTCTCTACAAATCTAGTGTATGTTCGTTTTTAGATTGGTGAATGCCTTCAAATAGTATAATGCAAAGATATGCATCAGATTCATCAAATCAAACGATAGACTAAATAATGGATTTCAAAAACAAAAGATAGCTACCTTATGGTACTGCATAAACACATTTTTTTTTGTTTATAAGGGGAGCGATTGAAATAAAGTACGTTAATTTTGTGCTGTCTTATTTGTCTTTTACACACAATCTGGTTACAAAAATATAATGCAATTGGAGGTGTACTCGATCTTCATTACATTAAAACATGTAAAAGTAACCACATCTGTAAATTGACCACCTGCAAAAAGTAACCGAATCCAATATGTCCTGATCCAAATTGACTATATTTTATTCTAGTATTTTCAATATAGCGACCTCCTGCGTACCACCCGCGTATGACAGTTAAACAGTTTTCAATATTTTTTAGTCTTTTTTACGTACAATTCAGTACTTGGTATTCGGTTTCCAATTGAAATACTAGAGCTATAAACACCGACGATAAAAACACCGTACCGGTTTCGAATAAAAAAAGAGGCGGGACGCTAATGGGTTTTTCCTTCAACCAAATACGATCGCTGATTTGAATGATCATAAATATGACCATCTTCTGAGTCATTAAAAATTGTATTTATAATTCATATTTACAAAGAGGATGATATTCTCTATGAACTTCTCTATGATATTAACGTAAAATTAAATATATATATATATATTAATATATATATATATATATATATATATATATATATATATATATATATATATATATTAATGCAATGTGCCATCTCTCAAACTCGTGTACAAGCGCGATACGCAAGGCGCAGTTGCCAGCGGTAAGACTTTTATATTATCCTTCGCCACACAATTATAATGAGTTATTAGGAATTCGAGCTATCGGAAATCCATCACTTCTTTAATTGCGTGGTAGCTGTGTAGTAATTAAAGTGAGAAGCACTATCGTTATACAGACGTTATATAGTATTTAGACACTATCATTATTTTACTCCGTTTTTATTTAGTCCAAACACAACCATTTCAACTGCATAAGCCGGAACCTACTTAGACTGGCTATGTAAGATACATTTCGGTACAAGTTGCCTTTTACAAGAAATAAATATTTTAAAATGCGATTTATCGAACATCGTTAAATTGAATCATTAACTTGCTAAAAATCAAAGAACATTTAATGTAGTATATGTCACGGAACGATCCGCAATATGTAAAAAGCTTATGCACATATCTGTAGTCCATGTTTGATAACTTTCATCTACAGCATTTGACATGTAAAGGAATTTGACTTCTTTAAAGAAGTCGAGATTAACAACAATAAACTGCTTATTGTTACTTTGCAAGGACTAATTAATGATTGCATAATTTGCAGCTGACAGATATGATCTTACACCTTAGATGACCCGAAACCTTTCCTTTCGCGGGTGTGTTCGCGTTTCCAAGTGGATATTTTCATGAGAAAAGAATGTGCTAGCAGCAATGAGATAGTGTACAATCGCAAAGTACATTATATTTTTTCCCATTATTAAATGTATTTATATGAGACTTTACGTTTTTCTTACCGTGTGAACATCAATAATTGATAGGTTGGATAGTTGCATGCATAAAGGTAGCTTACACATTTGGTTGTAACTAACCTTAAAAATGTAAAACAATTATTTAGCACTAGAAGAAAACCAAACCCATGATTTCAAAAGACAACTCCACTGTAAAGCTATGTCCAGGCGTGTGACACATGGTAACCACTTTTTGGCCAATAAGTTTATAGGAGAGCAACGATTTCCAAAAGATAATCTGTCATGGTTCATATAGTACCGTAAAAACCTGCTTGGTTTCCTAAACGACTGCCCAAAGTCTATGTAAGTTGGAGGTGTGATGGTATTTTAATTATCGAAGTTCCTAAAAAGGACATCAAACTTCTTTATTTTAGTAATGCATAATAAAATTAAATTGTTTGCATCTCAAAGGAGCCTAAATGGAGAATGACTACTATTTTTAACATTTGTGTTATATACCTGCTTAAAGGCGGCCATCAACAAATAGGTGAAAAAATAAAAAACCAAATCAAGTAGAAAGGAAACCGAATTTTTTATTTAAAAATATTCAAGTTTTACTTAATCTTAGATTAAACACCAAATTAAGGATTTTATACACCACTGGAAAGCTATATTTAATCACCTTTTGTACAGATTTAATTTATTAATACACTCTGACTAACCCACGTAATTCTGTTGTTAATAAACTTCAAATGATTCCTTGTTAATATTATACTACATTGTTAAAGTTATACCACCATCTCATAATTTCACAAACAACATCCGTCCTATTAAAACTTTGGTAACGATTTTCTCCACCAACGCGCGACCTGAATACCATCATTTTTATTTCAAATCCAAATCAATTTCCGATGAGTTCTCTTAATCATAAATAAGAACAGTATCGATTGATTGAAAAGGAAATTTATTATTTTTCCAAATCATTTATTAAACACAGTTGTTTAATATAAAAATATAACAATGCCACAGTTATGATAAAGGTGAGAGAGAGCAAGTAAAAGTATGCGGAAAAATAAAACAAAACAATTGAAAACCCATTTTTCCGTTTTCATCATTACTCGCCACAAGGTTTTTTTGTTTTTTTTTGTGTTATTATTGTTTAGATTTTAGAAGCAAAAAAAAATTGTAATTCCATTAAAAATGTTTACAAGACAAAACGCTTTCTATTGACGTTATATGCCGCGCGGATTTTTATTTTATTAAATTTAAATTTAATTTCCATCTCAACGCGCGGTATTTGGTGGTGGCAAACATAACAACAAAATGTAATTTTATATTTTACTGGCACAATAAAGAGCTTTTCATAGCAGATTCACTTCGATATTAAATCGTCATATTATAAAATATACATACTAAATATTTAAGACAAAGAGCTCTATATACGAATAAGAAGTAGGGTTATAATGCCAAAAGAAAAATGGCGTTTTAACTTAACGATTTTATATTTTTTGATATTCTCGCACATCAGGCGATGATTAATTCCGTTAAATTCTAATTATATGATGATTGATGATATTATTAGTTTATAACGAAAAATAAAGTATATAGAACAAAATTTAAAGATGTTGGGTAGAGATTATACAGGTTACTTTAATGAATTTAGAAAAAAAAAGTATGGTGCTTTGTTTATTGCGTTGTTTTATGGAATTTTTTAGTTAACCGGACATACCTTTTAATCCGTTGGAGAAAAAATGATTAATAAATTAAACAAACTTATATATTATCAACTACATACATTCAACACCACTAAGTTGGTATAACCAACTATTTGAATTACCAAATTGTTTCGTTAAAATTGAAATCCAATTCTCTTCAAACTTTTATTTTATAAATTGAATAACGTAATGAGGTTATTAAAATTTGCCGAATACTTCAGAATTTCAAAAAGCAAACATCAAGTATTCTTAAGAATTTTGTGAAATTTTAAATTATCCTAATTATTGCAAAATTTCGATAGGCTAATTATAGTGTTATTTTGAGGATTTCCGAAACAATGTAATTATTTCATAATTTTGGTAAGCTTCGATTGTTTTTATAAATTGTCAATTTTGAGACTTCTTAGGTTTCCTAAATATTTTTCAGTCTTAATAGACGAACCATCTTTATGGTATTTGAAAATTTATAAATCCTTAGATTTTGCCTAAATATCTCAGAATTTTAAAGGAGTTACTATCGTTAGTTTTTGAGAATTATTAAAACTTCCTAAATTATCTAAAATATTTCCTTAACATTTAGCAAACTTTTTAAAAATTTCCCAAATATATTTTATTTTGTTTAATAATTTGTTTAAATTAGAAAGGTTAACCATTGTGGGGTTTCGATAACTTTTGAATGATATTATCTTTCCAAAATATTTTATCGTATAATTAGGTTAAATATCAAGGCGTGTTTTTCGAAAATTTTTAAAACTTTTTAATTATCCTAAATATTGTAGAAAATCGAAAGCTAAACAGTTTTTGAGAATATTGTAAATTTTTAATTTTCCTAAATAAGTCTGAAGTTCACACCGCTTAGTCGTATGGTTTAGAATTTGGGGACTTTTATAGTTTTCGAGAATATTAGAGGATTTTGATAAGAAAACTTTAGTCCATTTCTGAGAATTTCGGAAATTTTTAATTTTCCTAAATACAGTTGAGGGCCAACAGTTGGACGGACTGGGATTTGAAATGCATACAACTATTTTATTTTTAAAGTTTTATATTTAATTTTTTTTTTTTTTTTTTTTTGCAGATAATATAAAATTTTATGAAATTGTATAATATTATCATACTCAGTGCAATTTACAACTTTTATCTTGTAAAAATTGTAAATTTTATTTATTGTTCCGGACGATCAATTATTACAATACAAAGAATCTATCGTCAGCATTTTAATACGGCGATGGCCATCAGTGCAAATACGATAAGAAGATTAGTGACCCATTTTGAGGATCGGGGTACAGTAGGTGATAAGCCACGATCAATTGTGGCCCAAGAATTATTGCCAAAGGATGGACCACAACAGCTACAATGTGCCAATAAAATCATTTTGCTTGCTAAAGGCAATGCCAACTTTTTGAACACTCTGATTATGAGCGATGAAGCACATTTTCATTTAAATGGATATGTCAATAAACAGAACTGCCGAAATTGCAGGCAGAAACCATCTCTAGGGTGGAGCCTGGATCATGTTGGAAAATTTTATACGTCGGTTATTTCTCAGTAATCGTGAAATATGGTTCCAGCAAGAAGGAGCTACAGCCCATATCGCGACAGAGACAATGGCGATTCTACGAGAACCTTTCGATGGCTGAATAATTTCATAAAATGCAGAATTCGCGTTGGCACCTCGTTCCTCAGATTTAACTGCCCTAATTGTTTTTGTGCGGTGTCTTGAAGAAACGAGTTTACGTCAATAAACCACAAACCATTCAGGTACTAAAACAGAATGAATATTCGCACAGAAATTGCAAAACCGAAGTCAGAAACGTTGCGCAACGTAATGCAAAATGTGATAAAAAGAGCCATTACCTGCTGCCAAAATCAATATGGCAACCTTTTAAAAGATATAATTTTTCACACTTAACTTAAGAAAACTTAATAATTTATACTTTCATTAAAAAAAATATTAAATAAAAAACTTTAAAAATAAAAAGTTATAAGCATTTTAAATCAGTCCGTGCAAGTTAGCCCACCCTGTACTTTATAATTTTGATATTGTGGCTACCATGTATTTTTAAACTTTTGAACACTTTTAAGGTTAAATAAGGTAAGTTTTAAAATTTTTTAAATTTTGCGGAATTTCGATAACTGTCATGTGTTAATATTTCATAATTTTGAAAGCCATTTATGTTTAGAAAATGGGGGAAACTTTTTAAGTCAAAATATTGCAGAATTTTGATGAGCAAACTATCGTGTGTTTTTAAAAATGATGGGAAATTTTTAATTTGTTCAAATAATTTAAAAATTTTAAAAGATAACCTTTTTTCTTAAATTTTGGAAACTGTTAATTCACCGAATTATTTCACAATTTTGTTAGGACACTATTTGTATCACCATGTATCTGATACCACCATGAATTTGACAATTTTGTAGATTCACCATTTTCTTAAACAGATATCTGAAATTTTAAAGACTAACCATTAGTTAATCTCAGGAATTTTAGAAAATTTGTAATTTGGTGAAATATTTCAGAAATTTAATGGGCTTGCTTACCATCATTTTGGTGTTGAGAATTTAAGATTTTTTTTAATTATCCGAAATATTTGAGAGTTTTGATAAGCTAACCGCCATGTGGTTTTGATAATTTTGGAATCTTTTTAATTATACTTAATATTTCTTAATTTTAATAGCCATGTGGTATTGCAAAATATTACAGTATTTTTTAAATATTGGGAACTTTTTAGTTCTTTCCAAATTTCTCAAAATTTTGATCGACTGAACCATAATGTGGTTTTGAGATTTTTGGAAACCTTTTTAATTTTCAAAATATTTTAGAATTTCGAAAGACAAACCAACTTCGAGTAGTTTATTGATTTTTAAAAATTAATTAATTTATTGAAATATTTTGAACTAAATATTTTGAAATATAGCAAGTGTAAGTTTTTCTCAAAATTTGAAGGTCTCTTGCTGCGAATTTTAAAAATAAGAACTTTTAAAGTTAGGTTTTGAGATTTTAGGAAACTTTCTAATTTGCTCAAATATAAATTATTTAAAGTAATTTTTTTTAACTGAAAATTCAAAATTTGAAACTATCGAATATTTTTGAGTATTTTGAAAATATAATTTTGTATAAAAATTTCATAATTCTGAAATGTACGGTTTTTTTAAAAAGCTTTTCATTTTTTCAAATATTTAAAAATTTTGATAAACTAACCGCCATGTGGTTTTGAGAATTTTGGAACTTTTTAATTATCTTTCCCTTGAAAATATTTCACAATTCGTAGGCATGGGCTTTTTACAATTTTAATCACTTTTCGAATATTGAAAAATTTTATTAACCGTTGCGTATTTTTGAAAATATTAAGAACCTTTTAATTCTCCCAAGATTTTCACAATTTAGGTAGGATGATCATAATGTGCTTTTAAGATTTTTAGGAACTTTCTTTTTTCCCTAAATATTTTAGAATATTAAAAAGCAAATCAACATTTTTGTGTTTTCAAAAATTTTTGAAACTTAATTTATCTAAATTTTTCATATTTTTATTAGACTGACCCAAACGAGGTTTTAAGAATTTTGAGAACTTTTATTTTCTTAACTATTTCTAAATTTAGAAAGACAAACTATCGAGTTATTTGAGAATTTTAGAAAGTTATTAATTTCCTTAAATGTTTCAAAATTTAAAAAAAAAACATTCAATTGTTTTTGATAAGAAAAAATTAAGAATTTCGGAAAGTTACCATCTTGTGTTTTTGAGAATTATGGAAACTTTAAATTTTTCATAAATTTTAAAAGATTATGAAAGGTTAACGGTCGTGTCGTTTTGAATATTATGGAAATTTTTTTAATTTCCTTAAATATTCAAATTTTTGAAAGACCCACTATCGTGAGTTGTCTTGTGGTTTTGAGAATTTTGGAAACTTTTTAACTTTTTTAATATGTCAAAATTTTGAAAGCTTTGTGGTTTTGAGATCTAAGGTAACTTTTAAATTGCTAAAATATTGCCGATATGTTATAGGCTCACCATCGTGATTTTGTTGCTTAAATTGGGAGCTTTTTCATTTTCTTAAATAATTTAAAATTGTGAAAGGCTAACCACTGTGTTTTTAAAAATTTTGGGCACATTTAATTTATCGAAACATTTTACAATTTTGATAACAAACAAGTGAGAAAGTTTGTTCTAATAATTTCGGAATTTTGAAAGGTGAATCATCAAAATTTTTTGAGAAAAATGGAAACTTTTTAGCTTTCCCAAAACTTTTACAATTTTTATAGTAACCATAATGTGGATTTGAGATTTTTAGAAACTTTTTAATGTAGCAAAATATTTCAGAATTTTGAAAGGTGGGCTAACTATCGATAATGTTTGCAAATTTTGAAAACTGTTAAATTTTCCGAAATATTTTAAAATTTTGATAGGATAATCTTAATAAGATAACTTCATGTATAATTTAAAAATAAATAAGTTTCATTAATATTTCGGTAATATTAAAAATTATCCATCGTATTTCTGGAATTTGGGAAATTTTTTAATTCGACGAAATATTTAGAAAATTCAACAAACAAATTATTCAGTGTTTTTGAAAATTTTAGAAATATTAAATAAACATTTTAAAATTTTGATTGTTTGTTTTTGGACATTTTGAGTTTTTTATTTAATTTTCTTAAATATTATTAAATTTTCTTAAAAAATATCTTATGTTTTGAGTTTTTCTAAATGTTGCAGAATTTCTATTAACTTACCATCATGTGTTTTGACAATTATGAGATCCTTTTTTTTCCAAAATATTGCTGAATTTCACAGACGTTAGCCACAGAGTGATTATGAGAATTTTGGATTTTTTTATGAATATTATAGAATTTTTGATAAAAAAAACCATAACGTGGTATTAGAAATTGAATATTGTTTATTTTGCCTATATATTTCTAAAATTCAATAGGCCAACATCATGTTAAATCTTTTAAGCATTCCTTAATATTTCACAATTTTGAAATGAGGTTATAAAAATTTAGGTACTAACGGTCTAACGGTCAAATGTGTTAACGGTCTAACGGTCAATTTAGGGCTAACGGTCAAATGTGTTTTTTTAAATATTGTGAACTTTTTAATTTGCCCATATCAATTAAAATTTCGAAAAACCAACCACCGTGTGTTTTTAAAAATGTTGGAAACTTTTTATTTACCGAATTATTTCACAATTTTTTGATATGTAGATCAAAATTGTGTATTTGACAATTTTGAAACTTTTTATTTTCCTACACATTGTAGAATTTTGAAAGGTTTTGAGAATTTTTGGAAACGTTTTATTTACCTTAAAAAAATTTTAATTTCGCAAGGCTGGCTTCAGAATTTTAAAAAATGTTTTAACTTTTTCAAATTTTTTAAAGTTGTGTGATTTTGAGAGTTTTGAAAAGTATATAAGTCAGCTAAATATTTATTTTGAAAGGCAAACCATCGAGAATTTTTAAGAATTTTGGGAACTTTTAATTTGTCCTAAATATTTCTCAATTTTGATATGACATCCAACGTATGAGAATTTTTTTTTTTTTTTTTTTAAATTTGAAAAATTATACATATTTTTAAGTATTTCAAAGTTTCGATAGGCTAGCCATAGTGTATATTAGAAAATTTTTGGAATTTTTTAATTTGTGTACTTAAATATTTCGTAATTTTGGTATATCAACATGGACTTTTGAGAATTTTGGCAACTTTTATATTTACCTAACTATGTTAGAGTTTTTACATGCGAACCAGTATGTGAGCATTTTTTAAGTATTTCGAAGGTTTAATAAGCCTGTAGTCACTTGGTTTTGGGAATTTGGAAATTTTCAATTTTCCTTAATATTTTTTACAATTTCGATAGACTATGACGTATTTCCAACGTATCGCGCCAGTTGGTAGTCATGGTACTGAAACTAATAATTGTGTTCGACTTCACGTCGATCGAATGTCTATAGTTAACAATGACATGTCAAAATTTATTGTTTGATGTGTTATTCACATAAAATTAAATTATATGTTTACATCATATGTAGGAATGAATGAGATTGAACCGCTACAGCTATATATTCAATCTAATTATGTAGATATTATTTTTAACCCAATTAAAAGACGAACTTTAAAAACTGAAAAAGAAAATAAAGAATTAAGGGAGGTTGACCAAAAAGAGGCGAAACAATTACTTGTGTTATAACAACGAGTTCCACACTAATGAAGAGGATCTCGTGAGAGAAACAGATTGGTTACTGAAGAAAAGAAAAATACTGACCAAACAGTGAAAACCCGAATTCTTATCTGATGTTGCGGGACATCAGCTAGCTAAAGGATTTGATAGTATTCAATGGATTATGAAATCAGTAATCAAAAAGTATAGATTAGTATCACTAAACAATAATATGTGGAAAATCAAAACACCAGATGCTGAAACATAGGAACTTTAGCTACAAAGCTCCGTGAGAAAAGTAAGGATAATTTACAAAGCTATTCTCAATATGAAGATTAAGAAAACCACCAATAAAAAGAACTCGAAGCTAATAATACAATGCAAAAACTACCAAGGTTTCAGCCATATGAAGAAATGTTGCGAATGGAAATATTGTGAATAGAAATATTGCTGTACCTCATATGGGAGAGCTATTTGACAGAAAAAATAATTTAATTAAATAAGTGATTATAAATGCTACCATGCCTCATACTCTAGATGAATACAAGGAAGAGAAACTAGAGGACGATAAACATAAATAGTAAGGGGAAATGTTAAATATTATGAAAATACTGGTATCGACAAATAAAACACAATTCTCATTATTCTCAGCACAATGATAATTAACAAGGAGCTTGTATAGAAACCTTAATTATCATTTTGAAGTCTGGATATTAGCTAGAAAGAAGCGGATTAAAAAATATTGAAACGGACTAAAATCACAAGCTTTTATTGAAACCCGTTCAGTAAATTGTACTGGACTTCAATCAAATTAAAAACAAACTTGTTACAAAAATGTTAGAAAAATTTAATAATTAGTTTTTTCTTCCTTTTTGTACAACCAACAACATAACCCAAATCAATTCAAGTTTTCCAGATATCTTTGAGCAAAACAAAATGTAATCCACCATAAAATAATTAAAAAAAAATTGACCTGATTTTGCAACAGTCAAAAACCATTATAATATCATCTTTGTTTAAACATTAATTTGTCTATTACTGCCCACCCATCCCGTGCGCCTAGGTCCAAAACATAATTTTTCAACTTCGTCCGAAACCAACAACAACAACAACAAAGTTTTAATACAATTTTGTGTAATTAATTTTCTTGCGATTTTGTTTCATGTTTTCTGCTAAATTAATAAAAAGCAATTTTATGGCCAAAAAAATGTATTCTTCTGTATTCGTCCCAAAATCATAATAATTATAATATATGTACATTTATATACATTAAAATTGAACCGAGTAAAGTTTTAATATTACATAATGCTTAATTTTGAATTATGTCGATGTTACTGTGTTCTGCTACTACACATTTACGCAAAAAGGATACATTAAACAAATCTGGTAATCAGCTATTCCCCGGTTGTCGCGCGAAACGAACGTTTATACGTAAATCTAAAGGAAATTAAATATGTACGGTAATAATTTCGTGTTCATTAGCATGATTATGTAACCGGTAATTGAAAATATGTTCATATTATTAATAAAAAAAACTGTCTTATCTTATTATGATCGACCTTTGGAAGAAATTGGTCCCTATTTTCTTATTATAACCTTAAATCTAAACAAACAAATTTGAAAGATATTTAAAATTTTTGGTAAATATAAAAGCAAAAAATGTTCAAATACCTTAGCCTACGACGTTCTTCTATATAGGATTGGATATCTGAAAATATAAAACGGAAAAATTCCAATCAATCATTATTACCATTATGATCGAATTACTTAATGTATACTTTTGGTTAAGGTTAATGTTTTACCCTAACCCAAGTGTCAATTTATTTTATTTTTTTATAATAAAGTATTAATTTTCATCTCAAGATTTTTAATTTATTTCGATATCATTTTTTTATTTTTATTTTTTTTTTTTTGGCAATTTTCCGTTCAATATTGATTACTGTTAATTACTTTGCGAGCGGCATTGATTTAAATCAAAATATACAAATTATATTTGATTGTTTACATAATACGTTGTTATGGGTTGTTGTTGTTCTTCGTCTTTGTCAATATTAGGATTAGGATGTTTACTAATTTACATTTTAAAATGGCCGATACGGTTTAGATAAAATGCTTTAGGCGTAACAAATTTTGGTTGGAATCTCAAACAATTTGAAGATTTTTGAGAATGAGAGCATATCAAATTCCGGACTAGTTTAAACGACATATTATAAAGGCTGACATAATAGTCACTTTTTTCAATTTTAACAAGAAAGACAGGAACAACCGTAATATTAAAAATTTAATGTTCCATATTTTTTTTTTTAAAAGATACAATGTAATCTGTAAGAAGGCGTAGGATGTTTTCAGTAATCTGACAAGAAAACGAGTTGAAGCCAAATCATTATCTTTCAGTAGATCACGAAAGTCCGTAAGCTTTGACTAATAAACCTAAACATAGTGTTGGCCATTACAATGTCAGATATCAATGTCCCAAATATAAGGATAGAAAGGCAAATTATTCCAAAATGATGAATAAAGTCCATCCTGTCATCCGGAGTGTTGAATAAAGAGTATTGGAGAACGAGTTTGACAGAATATTACAGATCAATATAGGTTCAATAATTTTAATATCAGCTGCACACAAAACTGTACGAAATCAAAGCACTCAATCCCATCATTAACAAATATTGAAAATAGTAATGGCCCAATAAAGTACCGCTGAGGTATACCCGAAGTAACTGGAAATAAGCTAAAGGCATTATTCATAATTATATCAAATTGCAAATGTCCCGAAAAATAATATTGCACCATGAACTAGCAGTTAAATATCTCAAGTGTATTTATTAAAGTTGAATGGTGAACTTTAACAAAAGCCTTAAAAAAATGTGAAAACATTTTTAGGCTTTCTTCCAAATTGCTTTCAAATAAAGGCCCGCAGAAAGATACAGGGTTTGTTACTGCCGACCAACATGAAATAATTCATGGTAAGCATGTAGGATATAATTTTTAAATAACAATATTAAAATTTAAAAGGATCATAGACTCGAATAGTTTTGAAATGCCAGAGAGAATGACATTACCTTACCACAACATTTAGTTGTTTCATTTTATCTGCCTGATTTTAAAATCATACAATTAAAAGAAATTTTTCATGGATCCGAAAAACTTCATCCGGACGCTTTCATTGAAAATAATGGTAAACAGCACTGTAAGGCTCTAAACGCAGTGCTTGGTTAAAACTAAAATTACCGCTAATACTATAGTTTGGACGCAATAAATTCTTTAAAGGTTCATAAACGAACTTAAAATAAGCTTAAAATAAAATGCGAATTTTGGATGGGTGGAATGCAGATAAATCGTAGTACGACATCGGAGATGGTAATCCAACCATTTTTCTTTTACTTTTTGTGCATTTACAGAGCATTTTTGGATTTAATGACATACTTTCCTCATTTTTACATTACAATTATTACGGTTGACATTGAATTCAAAATATCGAAAATCTATATTCATTTAAATATGTGTGCATTGTACCAATCAAATTATTGAGTTTCGATATATGAAAACAATGATTTTGAGACCAACAGATGCTAAGAATCGTAAATAAGTTAATTAGTTTTATTAAACATTGACATTAGCCTAATAGCATATAATAATTTGACTCGTTGAATAAGTTGCTATTGTATCGATTTTTACGAATTAAAAGTATTAGAATTAGAAAGAAAGGGGAAGCTCTGCATGTAATGCCAATAGTTTATCAACACGTGGTAATACAAACATAAATACTCGTAGTATTTTAAAATATATGTGAACTTAAAATATTTGGTTTGAATGGCGAAATTCGATATGCTTTTTTTTACGATATTATTATGATGAATTGTAGAAAACTGATTAATTACCAACTGTTTCCGGATTATTTTACATAAAACGGACAGTTAATGTATGAATGCTAAACAACTTAAACATTTGTTATTAAATTAGAATTAAACGATTTTTTTAATGACAGGAGGTGTGCCCATGGTAAAACGGAAGTTACTTAAATTTCCTATTTCTAATGAGTTTCTACTATACAGAGTGGTTTTCTTTATTCTAATGAATTTACACGACTATTTAATGTGACTATTGAGTAATCAACCTGTTAAAAAACGTTAATCTAATTTTTTTGTGATACATACATTAGAGTTTTTGATTTTATGCAAATATATTAAGAAATGTTACTTGACCAGATACATCAATCATCAAGTGGTTATATGAAATACTTATGCAAAGCTAAGATTGCATTAATTTAATTTTTTCATAAAAATAAAGAACTTTTTTTTTCATGTATATCAATATACGTCTTACCTATAATATATAAGAAATGTGTAAATTGGACAAACCATTAGGCCAACAAATTTATTTCACTTGATCAAATGGTCGTACTCGTGTGGCGCCGAATTAAAATGATTTCAGTCAAATCGGGAGAATAAATAAATTTTAAATAATGTTCGTCGTTTTTATGCTAATTTCATTTTTGATCAAATTTGACATAAACTATATACATAAAAAAATTATATTTGTGTACCATTAAAATTATGAAATATAAAAGGCATTTAACGGCTATATCTAGTTTAATCAAGCTTAATCTAGTTTAACCTGTACATAAATCAATTTAATACTTAGGGTCTGTCCCAATCACCGACTTATTTAATTAGTCAAACTTATTTGAATAAGCCTGCTAGCGAGGTGACTTATTTTCCGTCTCTTTGTTTCAAAAAAACTTAATTGATAGAATGTAAACATGGTATAAAATAATTATTTCGTATTACTATACTATAATAAATACTATAAATGTTCGTTGGTTGTCCATTTTAATTAATTTATGCGTTTAATGTTCGTTGGTTGTCCACTTTAATTAATTTATGCGTTAATTTTCTTAGTATTCAACTAGGAGAATGTAAAAATATTTGTATTTAAATAGAGCTGATAAAATAAGTCAGCAAAATCGTCAAATAAGTCAATAAGTCTGAAATAAGTCGGTGTTTGGCACTGACCTTTAGGATACGTAACATGTTCAATTGGGATATAGTTGACATCTGTAAAGAATCTGTATTTCATTATGTTACAAAAAAAAGTGACGTTAAAGTTTTGCTAAAGTCAACTATGCGGTAACGTAGCAAAATATTCGATAAAATGATTAATGTCCTGGCAATGCGTGGCCGATGGCAAGAGCCTTAGTTTTTCAAACTATTTATTAAGAATTGTAAAAATTAGTGAAAAGGTAAAATTAAGTAAAAACGTACATTATCCATACAGTCATCGTTATCAAATCAATTTGAAAATTGGATAAATAAAATAACTTTCAGAAACTAATCACTACAGTTTACCAATTATTTTTATAATAACTGACTAAAATTTTACACAATAAAATATACAGCTATACACAGTACCAAAAAAACGTTTTTATATGGTGTGTGTTGCGGATAGTTTTTGCACCACATTTTAATTTTGTTGATAGACAAAGTAAATTATTCATTTTTTATTGTAATTAAAAGTAAGTGCAATTTTTTTATATGTGTTTTGATTGACTGTTTCATTCAAATCCACTCAAAAACTTTTGTTTTCACTCAAATTTTAACGTCCAGTTAAAGTAATCACATCTTGAGCAGTATCACTATTAGCTACTATTCGCACAAGACAATAATAATATAATAATATAATAATATAATAATATAATAATATAATAATATAATAATATAATAATATAATAATATAATAATATAATAATATAATAATATAATAATATAATAATATAATAATATAATAATATAATAATATAATAATATAATAATATAATAATATAATAATATAATAATATAATAATATAATAATATAATAATATAATAATATAATAATATAATAATATAATAATATAATAATATAATAATATAATAATATAATAATATAATAATATAATAATATAATAATATAATAATATAATAATATAATAATATAATAATATAATAATATAATAATATAATAATATAATAATATAATAATATAATAATATAATAATATAATAATATAATAATATAATAATATAATAATATAATAATATAATAATATAATAATATAATAATATAATAATATAATAATATAATAATATAATAATATAATAATATAATAATATAATAATATAATAATATAATAATATAATAATATAATAATATAATAATATAATAATATAATAATATAATAATATAATAATATAATAATATAATAATATAATAATATAATAATATAATAATATAATAATATAATAATATAATAATATAATAATATAATAATATAATAATATAATAATATAATAATATAATAATATAATAATATAATAATATAATAATATAATAATATAATAATATAATAATATAATAATATAATAATATAATAATATAATAATATAATAATATAATAATATAATAATATAATAATATAATAATATAATAATATAATAATATAATAATATAATAATATAATAATATAATAATATAATAATATAATAATATAATAATATAATAATATAATAATATAATAATATAATAATATAATAATATAATAATATAATAATATAATAATATAATAATATAATAATATAATAATATAATAATATAATAATATAATAATATAATAATATAATAATATAATAATATAATAATATAATAATATAATAATATAATAATATAATAATATAATAATATAATAATATAATAATATAATAATATAATAATATAATAATATAATAATATAATAATATAATAATATAATAATATAATAATATAATAATATAATAATATAATAATATAATAATATAATAATATAATAATATAATAATATAATAATATAATAATATAATAATATAATAATATAATAATATAATAATATAATAATATAATAATATAATAATATAATAATATAATAATATAATAATATAATAATATAATAATATAATAATATAATAATATAATAATATAATAATATAATAATATAATAATATAATAATATAATAATATAATAATATAATAATATAATAATATAATAATATAATAATATAATAATATAATAATATAATAATATAATAATATAATAATATAATAATATAATAATATAATAATATAATAATATAATAATATAATAATATAATAATATAATAATATAATAATATAATAATATAATAATATAATAATATAATAATATAATAATATAATAATATAATAATATAATAATATAATAATATAATAATATAATAATATAATAATATAATAATATAATAATATAATAATATAATAATATAATAATATAATAATATAATAATATAATAATATAATAATATAATAATATAATAATATAATAATATAATAATATAATAATATAATAATATAATAATATAATAATATAATAATATAATAATATAATAATATAATAATATAATAATATAATAATATAATAATATAATAATATAATAATATAATAATATAATAATATAATAATATAATAATATAATAATATAATAATATAATAATATAATAATATAATAATATAATAATATAATAATATAATAATATAATAATATAATAATATAATAATATAATAATATAATAATATAATAATATAATAATATAATAATATAATAATATAATAATATAATAATATAATAATATAATAATATAATAATATAATAATATAATAATATAATAATATAATAATATAATAATATAATAATATAATAATATAATAATATAATAATATAATAATATAATAATATAATAATATAATAATATAATAATATAATAATATAATAATATAATAATATAATAATATAATAATATAATAATATAATAATATAATAATATAATAATATAATAATATAATAATATAATAATATAATAATATAATAATATAATAATATAATAATATAATAATATAATAATATAATAATATAATAATATAATAATATAATAATATAATAATATAATAATATAATAATATAATAATATAATAATATAATAATATAATAATATAATAATATAATAATATAATAATATAATAATATAATAATATAATAATATAATAATATAATAATATAATAATATAATAATATAATAATATAATAATATAATAATATAATAATATAATAATATAATAATATAATAATATAATAATATAATAATATAATAATATAATAATATAATAATATAATAATATAATAATATAATAATATAATAATATAATAATATAATAATATAATAATATAATAATATAATAATATAATAATATAATAATATAATAATATAATAATATAATAATATAATAATATAATAATATAATAATATAATAATATAATAATATAATAATATAATAATATAATAATATAATAATATAATAATATAATAATATAATAATATAATAATATAATAATATAATAATATAATAATATAATAATATAATAATATAATAATATAATAATATAATAATATAATAATATAATAATATAATAATATAATAATATAATAATATAATAATATAATAATATAATAATATAATAATATAATAATATAATAATATAATAATATAATAATATAATAATATAATAATATAATAATATAATAATATAATAATATAATAATATAATAATATAATAATATAATAATATAATAATATAATAATATAATAATATAATAATATAATAATATAATAATATAATAATATAATAATATAATAATATAATAATATAATAATATAATAATATAATAATATAATAATATAATAATATAATAATATAATAATATAATAATATAATAATATAATAATATAATAATATAATAATATAATAATATAATAATATAATAATATAATAATATAATAATATAATAATATAATAATATAATAATATAATAATATAATAATATAATAATATAATAATATAATAATATAATAATATAATAATATAATAATATAATAATATAATAATATAATAATATAATAATATAATAATATAATAATATAATAATATAATAATATAATAATATAATAATATAATAATATAATAATATAATAATATAATAATATAATAATATAATAATATAATAATATAATAATATAATAATATAATAATATAATAATATAATAATATAATAATATAATAATATAATAATATAATAATATAATAATATAATAATATAATAATATAATAATATAATAATATAATAATATAATAATATAATAATATAATAATATAATAATATAATAATATAATAATATAATAATATAATAATATAATAATATAATAATATAATAATATAATAATATAATAATATAATAATATAATAATATAATAATATAATAATATAATAATATAATAATATAATAATATAATAATATAATAATATAATAATATAATAATATAATAATATAATAATATAATAATATAATAATATAATAATATAATAATATAATAATATAATAATATAATAATATAATAATATAATAATATAATAATATAATAATATAATAATATAATAATATAATAATATAATAATATAATAATATAATAATATAATAATATAATAATATAATAATATAATAATATAATAATATAATAATATAATAATATAATAATATAATAATATAATAATATAATAATATAATAATATAATAATATAATAATATAATAATATAATAATATAATAATATAATAATATAATAATATAATAATATAATAATATAATAATATAATAATATAATAATATAATAATATAATAATATAATAATATAATAATATAATAATATAATAATATAATAATATAATAATATAATAATATAATAAAATAATAATATAATAATATAATAATATAATAATATAATAATATAATAATATAATAATATAATAATATAATAATATAATAATATAATAATATAATAATATAATAATAATAAAAAAGGTTAAAACAGATAAGTGGGATTCGATGCAGGCAATAATGTCAACAAATAGCAGAAGATTACTTATGTAAGGTATTTCATAAATAAGGACCCTCGAAATTTGTTAGATTGTTGCCACCATGTTTTTATAGAAACATCTGTTGTGTTGATGTGAATTGTTCAGTAGTGTATGGCAAATGGTCATGGAAGGTTATGGCGTTTAATAACGTGTGCACATCATCATATTTTATTTTAAAAACGAAACTGGCATTACCATAATCGTCTTTGGCGAGCGCTACAGGTCAATGAGTAGCATGTTTTTGTAATTTTAACTGGATAATATGGATGTTGACGACATGTGGTTCTAACAGGAAAATCCTACGTGCACAAACCGCATTCCACGATAGACATTCAGCACGAGTGAAACTGGAGAATAAAATTTAAAATATGTAACAAGAAAATAAAAATATGTAACAAGTAAATATGTAACACGAAAGGAAAACTCGTTTTACGATTTTAAAAGATTGTCCAAAACAGAGAATGATTGTATTTCCAAACATCAGAATGTACTAATAAATCAGTACTATTACTAGGATTCAAATCAGAGCAAACAAAAAAAAAATTTTAATGTCATTTGGTTTGGCATTTACAGAGGGCTTAATTACGAACATAGCCAGAAAATTTTAGTAAAAAGAGAAGGATTTAATTTTTATTGTTTAAAATGGTGTTTAGTTAAATTAGGCTTGGTCAAGCACTGCAATCAATTAGTCAATCAGTGCACCGAAAATTATAGCAAAAACCGATTGTTTTTGTAAAATAGGGGGCAAAAAGCAAATTTATAGGTTTGGGAATTTTTATAATCAATTCAAATATGAAACGATTATAGATAAATAAACAAGTTTGTTGAACCAGCCTCTAAAAAGATTTATCTGTAACCACAAATGGTTCATTAAATAATTCAATTCAGAGAAAACTTCAATTTCGCATACATAAATTTGATTTACAAGATTTGCTTATAAATTTCCGTTTAAATTTAAAACAGGAGTAACATTTGCTTCAGGAATATAAACTCTATAGTAATTTTACCAGGAAGGAAAAATATACGATCGATAAAGATAGTTCAATTCACGCAAAGAAAAATTAGCTGTCATAACAGTTTGCCAATTTTATTATCTGACAGTATAAACGATTTTAATAACCTTGAAAGAATTTCAAGGTTTTAAAGGATTCGTTTGTAAAGAATTTGGCATTTTTATTTAATTAATTATACAATGTAAATTAGTTTAACACTACAAATATTCAAAACAATATTTTGACTTTTTTATTTTGAAAAATAAATAGGAGAACAACTACATCCAAATAAATCTGCTAATATAAAATGTTATTCATAAATACAATAAGCTCAATCAGGTATCCAAACAAAGCAAACAAATCATTTTGGACACAGTACATTGTAAATATAGTACATTATCTCTGTGATCGGAGGCATCCACAAGTCAAAAAAAATATTATTTTAGGAGCATATCATAAACCTTAAAATACCACAATGTCCTTTGGTTTAATTTCAAATCATTTTCGTTATACCATTCGACGTAAAACTAATCGAATTTGTTGCTGTTGTGGATATTCTTCATTACTAATAAAGTTGAAATGATCAACTTGACGATTTAATTACAAGTAGGAACCCCGGTGTTATTTTCGGGAGAACATATAAAGTTTTTGTTTTACTAGTATATTGTGTAATTTCTGTTAACAGGTAATATTATTTATGAGCAGTCTTCCCAACGAGACTGTAACATTGTCTACCGTAGTATTTAAATTGTTAAACGCCACTTCAACATTAAGTCGTAACAAAAACTCATCTTAAGCGCAGTATCCTCATGTCTTGAGACTCGTCTGAAATGTTTCACTCAATTTCTTCTATTGCTAAGTTTACCAACATTGTATCCTATAATATTTTACAAATTAGAATTTGTGAGATTCCGATTACCGTAGGAGAGAGGAACTACATACAAAAAAAAATTCGAAAAAAAACTGACGCATTCTCTACGTAAAAGTTTATTAAAACCTTAGTAGAGAAATTTCTGTGCAAACTAAACTACCTAAGTCAGATATTGCATCCCGGATCCATTATTTATATTTAGGATGCATTCTTTCCTAAGTCATGACATGCATTTCTATATCTGTTATTTTTCTTAAATGTTCTTTCATAAGGAGGTCTTATCAATTACATTTACTTAGTGTACCTTATTTGGGTACTGGTTGAAAATGGATATTTTACAACTGGATTTGACGAAATAGGATAATTCAAAACTGGATATTTTAAAACTAGATAAGGTACAAAACGAGATATGGTACAAAACTGGATATTTCAAAATTGAATAATTCAAAACGAGATAAGGTACAAAACGAGATATGGTACAACACTAGATATTTCAAAACAGGATATTTTGACATGTGATTTAAATTTAAAATGATTTTTTAAGTTCTGGAATATGGCCAATTAAGGAGGAACTCGGCGAGTTCTTAACCGATTATGATGAAATTCGATATGTAGGATGAGAATGGGATTTTAAAATGAGTTTTTGGAAAAGTTCTGGAATATGGCCAATTAGGGAGGAACTCGGTGAGTTCTTAACCGACTATGATGAAATTCTATGTGTAGGGTGAGAATAGGATTGTAAAATGATTTTTTGAGAAAGTTCTGGGTTCTGGAATATGGCCAATAAGGAAGGAACTCGGTGAGTTCTTAACCGATTATGATGAAATTCGATATGTAGGATGAGAATGGGATTTTAAAATGAGTTTTTGGAAAAGTTCTGGAATATGGCCAATTAGGGAGGAACTCGGTGAGTTCTTAACCGACTATGATGAAATTCTATATGTAGGATGGGAATGGCATTTTAAAATGATTTTTTGGATAAATTCAGGAATATGGCCAATTAGGAAGGAACTCGGCGAGTTCTTAACCGATTATGATGAAATTCGATATGTAGGATGGGAATGGGATTTTAAAATGATTTTTTGGGAAAGTTCTGGGTTCTAGAATATGGCCAATAAGGAAGGAACTCGGCGAGTTCTTAACCGATTATGATGAAATTCGATATGTAGGATTAAAATGTTGATGAAAATTAATTAATTTTTCTCACATAGATTCTCTAAAGTGAAGAAAAGTTATATTAAGTAGAAGAATACAAAATAGATGAAGATACATTTTACTGACCGTAAACTCGATCAAGTCAATGATTATTTTAATAAGATGAGAAAACCAGCAATTAAAAAAAACATTAAGTGAAGGAAAATTCTATTTCTCTCCTTAGAAATATTCAAGTATGAAACCTTACTGGCCATATTCTAGAACCTTCTCAAAAAATGATTTTATATCCCATTTTTATCCTACATATCGAATTTCATCATAATCGATTAAGAACTCGCCGAGTTCCTTCCTAACTGGCCATATTCCAGAACTTTCCCAAAAATCATTATAAGTTTAAATCACAATTCGAAATATCCTGTTTTTAAATATCCAGTGTTGTACCATATCTCGTTTTGTACATTATCTCGTTTTGAATTATCCAATTTTGAAATATCCAGTTTTGTGCCATATCTCGTTTTGTACCTTATCTCGTATTGCAATATCCAATTTTAAAATATCCAGTTTTGTACCTTATATCGTTTTGTCAAATCCTATTTTGAAATATCCAGTTTTCAAATATCCAGTTCTGAGTGGTTCCCACCTTATTTATATATTTCATATAAAAAAAACTATGTTAAAAAATAAATAAAAATCACCCAAAATATGTATTGTACAATTTTTAAAAATGTCCGTTTTTTTTTAAATATAATTTTTCGATTCCACTGCCTCGGAAGCCTAACCTTTACTAACCAGAAGCCATAGTTATGACCATTTTGTTAAAAAAACACTAGAGCTAGCAAAGAAATAAGAAGCATCGCAAGCAGTTGGACAACAAAATAGTATTCGCTCCCGGTATACCGTTGCATCAACTATTTAACATCTACTGAACCCAAAAACTACAAGCACAAAATTCTATTGAATCACCCTTCATATAAAATTGTATATATGAATATTTATAATTAAAAATTCATCTCAATCATCACAACAATTTATTTAAGTGCTGGAAAAATAATAAATCCTAAGACAATAGCCCAAAATAAATTATATCCCATTTAATCAACAACAACAAAAAAAAAATATGACAAATTATTCCCACATATAACACCATATTATGTTAATGTAAACATAACCAAACCATAATTACCACAATATATACCCCTTATATGTATAAAGAAAATGAAGAAGTCGAAGAAAATCTATTAGATATTCACAAAGTTTTTCACCCAATAACTTTATATTCTCTCTATATGTACACACATATTTATGTACTATATATGTATATTAATAATCGTTATATTCAAAGATACATAAAAAAAATTATGTTAAAACCATTATAACATAATAAAATAGAAGAAATTGAAACACATAATAAGCACTTAATAAAAAATATTTTTCCATTTAAATAATTTTCCAAAGCTTTTTCCTACTTTTGCCATCGCTTCACTTTGGTTTGTTGTGTTGTGAGTATAAAGATCGCTTCTTCTTCTATTTTATTTTGCCAATATCATACACAACTCGTAAACCGAGCTTTGTTTTCAAAGTCAAAATTGATTATCTTTTTATATTGTTATTGCGATTATTAAGATTAATGGTTTGATTCTTTATCGGTCGTTTAAAATGATGGAAAATTGAATTTTTTTTTGCTTGCTTGGTTTTATCTGTTTATGATTTTGTGGGTGAATGCTCTATTAATTAAGTGTTTTCGCTTGGCTACCTTTTCATATTGACATCGATAAATTGGTATTGTCTACTATACTAGTGGTTTTTTGTAATGTTCCAGAGAATTTGAAGACGCCCGCAGTCACGCTCTACTATACTCTCAAGGACCATTTTTTTACACTGTCGTTCGAAAGTAATGATATTAAGTGTTCTTCGTGAAAATTTTACATGAGACAGCATAAATTCTAAGACTTCAATACTATTTAAATTTTGGATCCACGATTTATTAGTTATTGCCAGCTTGCCCTGGATGTTACAAGTATCATAAACCGAAAGTTTTTATGTTCTTAACTGCCATTTGTTATGGATGTGGTGGTATTGGGTCATTAGATTGTTACTTCAATGGCAGCATAATGGTGACAAAGCAAATTGCCAATGCCGGAGAAAGTGATCGTCATTGGAGGGCTCGTTTAATATAAACTCGTTATAGATTATCTTGAATTGTCAGAATCGGACGATATTAAGATTTCAAACAAGCAGACATCTTCCAGACTATCAAAGTTATCCAATCAATATAGCACATTAAAAACATGTTTCAAGAGATGGGACTGCTAAAAGTATCAAGTTTAGAGTTCGTGTAGATCTAATGGGCTAGTCGATGGAGCACACTGGCAAAAAATTGTTATTATTCATAGAAGTTAAAAAGACAATTTTAAAATTTCTAGTTGATACGTGTGCTATTATCTTATTAGTGGATAATAATAAATATTCTAAATGGGAAAAACCGAACATAATAGTATAGTCTCAACATTATTGGAGGCATAATATGGTGCTGTTCAAATATACCAATACGAGGGAAAAATGTAGATGTTAAATTTCGTAACGAATCTGTGTTCATATTTGTCACTGCTTATCACAGCCACAGATGGAGGTAATATTTTCAACATCTTCAACTAAGATGACTCCGTCAAATACATTGCGTTTGCGGTACTGTATAAACTTCAAAGCACGCTTGTCGGACGCCAATTGTAATCGATTCCTAGTGTAAATTTTTCCAACGTGAGGTTGAATATCTCGGATACATTTTCGATGAAAATTGTGCCCGTTCGTTCATTACACACTCATACTCTTCAGATATATGCCAAAGCCAAGCAGTATAAAAGACATTGACGCTTTTTTGGATAAAGGTAATTATTATAATAGGTTATTAGAGATGTTTTAAAGTAATGAATATAACTTATTTATCGTGTCCTGGATGTGCTTCTATCATTATTGCCATCATCGTTTTAGTGGGTGGAATATATTTTCATCCCTTATGAGAACTACATGGTGCTTTTTTTATATTTTTTTTATGATTTTAAATCATCTATTAAAGAACACAGAGATCTAGAATTTATTGATGCTTCGATTAAACAATAAAGTGCCACGATTCCTATCTCCAAAATGAGAAGATCCTGGTGGCATGAAATACTATTGTATCCCTTAAAAAGACAAGTTGTTCGAAATATCGTTCAAATGGTAATAGATGGCCTGCAGATATTTATTTTCTGCAACAAAAATTGTTGCGTTATCGCTATCGAAATTTGCAACATTTCCTCTTCGTGCTACGAAGCGTTAAGAGCAGAGAAATTATTTCGCTGTGAAATCACTAACCATTTCTATATACATCGCATTCATTGTTAAGCAGATGAAAATAGCTATGTAATTTTACTGGCTTTTCGATCCTCTTGGACATTTAAAAAATGTATGCATTGTCTACCCCCGTGTGCGTTAATGTTCTTGATTAGTGTGACCCTTGGTGCTAGTAGCTTTCTAATTAGATGGGTTGCTCGACCAACATTAACTATAAAGCACTTGTGGCAATAGCAATTATGCCTTAAAAAATCCAAAATTGTATTCCTTGAAAAGCAAGAGTTAAAGCCACACTTCTATGCAGAAGATTTTTAGGCATTCAATCGGAGACCAATCTCGTATACTGAATACCACCTCCAAATCGTACAACTCCATTCTTTTTCAAAAATGGATGTAAGGACAACGAAGTGATTTCCTTTAATTTCTATTATCATCAGCAAAGGCTGTTGATTTTTGCCTCTTCTAATTCTTAATTTTTGAATTCTTATGATACCTTTCAATAGAAGAGCCTACAATAGGCGAGTACTCTTTTTGTTTTTATGAAAGTAGAAAAGTTCTCAACTTAGTATCTCCTCTAAATCCGTTTCGGATTTCAAGAATACTTGTTTATCAAGGTTTAAGCCGCCTGCTGCGATGTTCACTGGGTTTTCTTTAGATTTTACGTGTTTTCATCGTGTGGAGCTGATAATAGAATGAATCTGTGAAATTCTATGCGCAACAAAGGTTTTCCATTTACTTGGGTGTCCTTGTAACCAAGTATTATGATTGAATCTGTCTAGATCTGCATCTTACAGTTCGGGATGTCTATGGCACCAGAAATTTTCCTTAGTAGTTTTGCCAATAATGAAGTTTCACATAATTCAAGCCTTGAAAGAGTTTAGTTTTGACTGGTTGATGCCACCTTTGTTTTTAATGATATCAAAGTCACAGTAGTTCTTCCTGTTTTTGTAACCTTGCAATAAATAGCTGCTGTGTACGCTAATTTGGATATATTATAAAATCCATGATACTCCAAATCTTGGCCCTTTTGTTTTAAGGTTTTCTAGCGTGAAATTTTCATTTTTTTCTGTTCGTAGAATGTTAATTTGTCAGGTAGTTCTTTGTCACATGATATTCCCTTTATCGTTTTATTGGCGGTCTCATACCAGTAAATATGTTGACTTGGAATTCGAATCCGTCATTCTGTGGACAAAAGTCCATCAGACGTATTTTTGAAGCAATTAGGCACATATCTTTATACCATATGTTATTGTTTGTAGCACGTAGTTTTTAATTTGCAAATGTGGATCAGTTCTCAAAATAATTCTTTTTAGATTTTGTTGTTTTTTAGTTACACGGGTTTCTCCGTTCCTCTTTTCGATATCTACAATATGCACATATATATTCTTGCCCCATCTTGTTTTGTTCAAGAATCACTTCTGTTGCAGTATTGGCACGACTAATTGGATATCATTGAAACTCAAACAATTTAATGTTTTCATTGATTAACCATCTTGAGTTACTGAACTGATAAAAATGCTTGTTAAATGCTGTGATGTTGGCACATTATTACCTTATCCGTTAGTTCTCGCATCTGACATATCTAGTCGTAGAATAGAAGCTTTATTGTAGCACATCAATTCAGATAATTCTGAATATTCACTATCGTGCTCATCAAAGATACTTGATGAACATCAACGAAGGTACAGTCAGATTTAGAAAGATGCTCTTCCAATCATCTTTGGTGGTTATGAACCATAACCCTTTGGTTTGACTATTTAATCCAGAGAAAGGCATACCATTAATGATTCTCAATCGACTTCCAAGAGTTTGCTCTCAAAATCAACGAATAAATGAGTAACCAAGATGGGGAAACAATTGTCACAAAATACTGAAATTCACAAGAGATGGTTAGCCACAGACGGCGGATCGATAGTTGCAATCGTTTGTGACGAAGTTAAATGCACTTATATGATGTATCTATGTTTTAAGAATTAAATGCAAAATTCTGCAAGTGTTGTAAGACCGAGACTCCCAATCCACCAAAGACTTTAATAAGGCAACGTCAACTAATTTGCCTTATCAGCTGCAATTTTAATTCGTAATTTTTAGTTCGACAGAAAACCAGAACTAAATGCGAGTCAACAATGTTTGAAATCAAGCTCTGATAGCGACGACATATCCCGTCGCTCATCGCACATAAACAAACGGCTCATCGCCAAAAACATTTAGGCTCATCGCTAAAAACAAACGGTAAGGTTTACACCATAATTATTAGGGTGGGAATGTCATGATTATACATATATAATATTATATGTACTGACACTAATCAAATTTATAAAAACAACATATCGTCAGTGTATGGCTCATCTAAAATAAAATGAGCTTGCAATACAGATCATAAATGTGTTTATAGTCAATGGACATAACACAGTTAATACAGCAAGTCACTTAAAAATTGATTTTTGCAACTTAAAAATAATACAAAATAAGTATCGGCAGTATAGTTTATAGAACCGCACGCTAAAATGGATGCAATATAGCAGCAAATAAAATTGTGTTGTATAATTACCAGGTTTTAAATAATGCTAAATACGCAGACGCAGAAGAATTAGAATAGGTACGAATTACATATAAAATGCAAGTAAAACAGAATACTCCAACTTGTCTCTAATTCTAAATCCAAACAGAGTACGCTTTTGATAAATTTATTATTTACATGATCCAGCGACCACGCAGCCGGTGTGACCGGACTTCAATTTTACACATACCGGTTTTTGTTAAAGTGATGTTTTGACGTTGAAACTTTATTGCAGTAAAACTGTACAAACTGGTATGAAAGTAGCCTTATCCAAAGGCCCTGAAACCGACTATTTAATGGAATAGCAATTCATTAATCTGAAAATTAATAAAAAAAGGAAATAAAACGATATTATACGTGGAGAATCTAGATCTTCTCTTTTTTTTTACAGATACCATATTTTCTGGTACAGATCAGATCACGTACATAAACAAAACGTGAGAAAATACGTAGCAATAACTGCTAAATTAAAGAAAACATTTTTGGAATGGTAACCAACAAGCTGCAGAATCATAGGAGCAAGATTTTAATTAAAAATAACAAACATCCAGTGCCTCTAAATTCAGTTGCGGATGAAACAGTGAAAACAAGAGTTCTATATGAGTTCCAACAAACAATAAAAAGAACGTACAGAAATGAAGTTAAAATAGTGCAAGACGATTTCAACGCGAAAAACAGACAACCCTGATCTTCTAATAGCATGAGTAAAATTTGCATTTGGACTTTTCTATCTGCGGTTAAAATGTCCAGGTTGGCAAGGGGTCAAGGTTAGCACTAAAAAAATATCAAATTTATTGTCAAATATCTTAAGAAATATCTCAGTTAAGGCAACGTAAGTTCATATCGAACAAAATTGATTTATTCTAAAATTTTAATCTTTTTTCTACCACTTTGAGTTTTCATCAATAAAATTCAACCACTAACCTAAATAGAGGGTTTTGTATTTTGACTTGACGCTTGAAACCATGTCATTGTAAACCATATTGTAACATTCATACAATGACAGTTGTTACAATATTCTACAATGTAGAGTTTAGGAACGCACTCCTGATGTTTAATTTCATATTGAATGTCATATTACAGTCTTAAAGAAATATTTCCTTAGTAGACTAACTTTACTGCTATACTATTGTAACATAAACAAAAAAAATTTAAGTATGGCTTTTAGCATCTTTTGAAATTATACCAACTAAAATACTTAAGAGTTAAATACGCAACTGATTTTGTTTTCTATGCCATCGGTTCAGTTTAAAACTCGATTGTAATACAATCGATCAGGGTATTATCTTTCTTTGCGAATCTTGCAATGAATTAAAGATTGATGAGCGATGTTTTATGTCAAACAATCCATATTATGCTATAACCCTAATCTATATTTGTAAATCGGAATATCTTTAGAGTCCACAAAATAAATTGATTTTACTAACTGAATTCTTGAAGGCATAACATTTTCCATATAACTTCGATTTATCATAAAAATGAGAACATATGTAGCCAAATTTTTGCTGTTGTTATCAAAATAATATAGAAATTACCCTTCCAAATAATAACGATATAGTAATCGATCATATATCCTTTATATTATTGTAAGGCACCACAGGGTGATTGATTTTTATTAAAAGATGGATTATATTTGTGCCACCTTAGTTCAGCATCCTAACCAGTAATGGTAAATCAAAATTACATTTTTTACTATGCGTTGCTTCCAAGTAAATAAACTATTTACTATTTTCTGAACTATTTTAAAAGGTATAGAAAATCAATCTCCCTGTATATACGTACTAAATACATACCAAAGTTATGAGCTATCAATTTTTTTAGGCTAAAGTATAAATCAATTTCGGATTTATCATAAAGAATTATTGATTGTCTTAAATTTCAATTCACCATGATTTTTATTACTCGATATAAAAGATTTAGTGTCTGAGATTGTAAATAACTTACTTGTAGCTTTAAAATTCAAGACTATAAAATACACACGCAGACTACATAACAAAACCATATAGTGCATGATTTCGTATAGACGTCAGCAAAATTGTTTTTTTTAATATATCCTTGGGACAAAAAAAGCTTCTTCCATCGTAAAGAGAATAAATGAATAATGAGTTCAAATTTATCGTATATAGAAGGATTTGAATATAAAATCTAAAAAAAAACTATTTTATTGTAATTTATTAGTAATAAGTTCGTATGTAACACCCGACGACATTACGTATACACTTCCATACAATGTATTATATGGTTACGTAAATTTTGTTAACTGTTTGATTTATTTATATAACATAGAAAATCGAAGATAGCCAGTAAAATAAGTTGTACAGCCGGGTTAAAATAAACGCAGACATGTCCATGAGCAATGTTATAGGAGATGGACTCTATAATAACAAAGAATTGGTAAATTTGTATCTTTAGTATTTGACAGTATTTATGTTAAGTGCCGCATCAATATGTTGATCATAGCCGTCTTGTATGGGTGTATGGCTGTGAGAGGACACTGTCGGATGAAAAATGGCTGTTGACATTTAAAAAAGGAGTCATACTAAAAAAAAGCTTTATGAGATGTTGAAGAGTTCTGTTGGAATATTCAGGGTGAAATGTTTGCATGCTCAAGCCTTAAGCACTGATTCCAAAATAGTTTCGCGAATAGTTTGTGCGATAAACAGTTTTTTTTATTACTGGCCACTGTGGTTTATAGCCTTAAAATCGTTCATGATAAGAGTTATCAAGTTTTCTTTTATCATGAATTTAACCAAACTGACTCAGTCACGTTCTGGGGGCTGATCCTAAACGGATAATTCAGCAATCTTTGAGGGGAGAGTCATTTGGCAGACAGATAGGTCAGAGTTGGTGATGATGGTTCCTCTGGGTAAAGAACTTGGCTTATTTCAGTTGTCTCTTAGAACATTACATACACCTATAGTTATGCTTAATTCTAATATAGTACAGCAAGATAATACTAAAAATCAAACCATTTTATATGCGAGTTTATATTCTTAACACCTGGTGTCGCCTGGGTAGACGTGAAATTATAGTAAACAGCACCTTCCGTAGTGGATTTACATCATCAGAAAGTAATTCGTACCCAATTTGTTTTCCTGACGATAATTTTTCGACATTAGTTTAGTCGCCAAATGTCACTGGAAAGAAATCTTTTTCAAAATAGCGAGAAAACTCAATGCATCGTGATATCATCTAAAACTCAATTTACTAATGATCTAACCAAATTAGCTGTAAATGGAATAAGCATTGATTATTCTGAAACTGTTAATAATCTGGGTGTAATTTAGTGCCATCTAATACTTGAAAATTCATGTATAGTCATCATGAACATGAAGTCCAAATAGTTCCCTGTAATTTCCCAATAAAATCTGATGGTATTTTAGGAAGAGATTTTTTAAAGAAATATAGAGCCAGTATCAATTATTCCACGTACTTATTGAAAATCCCAAATCGAAATGACCCCATTGGTGTTCCAATTTATGATCGTATATTGGTGATTATTTCCTTCAGCCAGAACCGAAGTAGTACGTCGTTTTGAATTCAAGGTAGCAGAACTATCTGTAATAATTGCTAACGAAGTTAGATTAGATTAGATTGCTAATGGAATTAGAAAATTATAAATATGTACTACATTAGATAATAAAAAGATTAAAATATTTATTCCAGAAATAGTAACATTAAAAGATTACAAAATACACATAATGACGGGAGAAACTTAATTAACAACTACTGAGGAACTAAATAGGTTTAACATACTTCAGACTGAAATTCAATTTGACACAATATCGGATTTTTGATATAAAAATATAAAGATTCAATTACGTTAAGAATTATCGCATGCCACAAATGCATAAACAATAGTTTAAGTGCGGGACATGTTAAATAAACGATATAATTGAAGTTTCATTTTCACTGTACAATTCATCATTATTGTTAGTATCTAAGAAAAATTGCAAAGATGTAAAGTATTAGAGTAGTTGTTGGCCTTAGGCGCATCAACAAAAAAAAAAGTTTTCAGATAAATTTCCACTATTGACGAACTTTTGGATCAGTTAGGTTGTGCTAAATTTTTTACAATTTTAGATTTAAAATGTGGATTTCACCAAATTTAAATTGAGAGTAAATTGCGGGACTTAACAGCTTTTAGCACAACATCAAGGCATTATCAATTTAAAAGGTTACCATTACTTTTCAATGAAATAGGTGGATGATCTGGGTGGTTTTTGGTTGTTCATTAAAGCATATCCACACCAACCTAGTAAAAGTGTTTGCAAGACTACGTAAATATAATCTTAAGTTAAATCCACAGAAGTCTATCAGATTCTACTAAATTTGCTGTTATCCAGAATTATCCGATCTCTACAACTTCAGACGAGGTTCGAAGATTTGTTGCATTCTGCAATTATTACCGTCGTTTCGTAAATAATTTTGTCGAAATTGCAAATCCACTAAATGCATTCCTGAAGAAAAAAGCAGAATTCGTTTGGGATGCAAACTGCCAGAATTCATTTAAAACATTAAAAAACATTTAAAAACATTTTGTCACACTATATTGCAGTATCCAGATTCCTTGCCATTTAATCTAACAACAGAAAAGAGTGTACAACTATCCACTGGGCAGTAACATATTTTAAACCATACTTACTAGAACATACATTTCAGATTTTTACGGAGCACTGGCCATTAGTTTGCGTTTGGATTTCGAAGAATTTGATTTTGAAATTATATAGATATATAAAAGCAAAAAGTAATTTTGGAGCTGATGCTCGAATTAATATTGTTAGCGATGATTTGAAAGAAATTGCTATTCGCAATATGACTACACGAAGTATGTCTACAAATAAAACGCAACAAAATCAAGGGTTCTCAAAGTCAAGTCCTGATCAGCTATCAGAGCAAAATGATTTAAAAGTTTACACAGCTATGTCACATATAGAAACAAAAAAATATTCGTAAGTTGGAAAATATATATGAAAATGGCCATCAACAAAAATTCGCAACTATAAATAATAATTCCAAATATAAAACAGTTTTAACTATTTTAACTACTAAAGCGATCACTTTCACAACTAGAAAATATTACGGCCAACTGCAGGATCTTCAATTTAAAAAAGTACATAGGGATGTTCAACAAATCACTGACCCCGTCTACTTTCGATGTAAAACCAATCGACACAGTTGGTCTACATGTACGATCAAATAGAGGAAATAGATATGTATTAACTATTTAGGATCAACTTACTAAGTATGTTATCCAATTCCAAAGAAAGAAAGCGGTACAATTGCGGAAGCATATATTGAAAATTGTATCCTTGTGTATGGAGCACCTAGAAAAATCAAATCGGATATGGGAACGGAATACCTGAATTTTCTTTTTAACGACATCTCAAATATTTAACAAATTGAGCATAAACACTCAACACTGTATCACTATCATCCACAAACTATTAGAGGTTTGGAAAAAAACCATCGAAATTTGAATGAATTTTTACGATCATACCTCAATTAAGATTTAACCGATTATGATTGCATCATTTATTATGAGTTTTGTTATACAACACGACACCAATCGTCGTGGTTCATGATTATACACCGCTTGAACTGGTTTTTGGTAAAATGACAAGTCTTCCATCAGACTTATCAAGTAACAATGTAGATCATTTATATAATTTAGAAGATTATACCAAAGAGTGTAAGTTCAAATTACAGTTAGCACTCTCTAGATCCCACAATTTATTATTGAAAGAAAAATATAAACGAAAAATTCTACTAGACACTAAAATAAATTAAACTGCATTGATTTTAAAATAAACGATAAAGTCTTTTTAAAAAAAGTTAATCAAAACCAATTTTGAAGCTATTAAAGATGCCCCATTAAAAATAATTAATTTTAGCCCAAAAAACGCTTTGATCCAAAATTTGGAAACAATTGTTAAAGAAGTAAAATAAAAATTTATTGACAAAAATATTAAATTAAGAATTTGTGTACAAAAAAAATAAAAAAATATAAAAAAAATAAATATTTTAAAATATTGTTAAAATTAAATTTTGTAAATTTTAATTTTTTTCTCAAAGAGGGAGGTGATATGTTTACCCCTGAATCTTAATAAAAGTTTGAACTAATTAATTGTCAAATAGTGTTATTTATTTAGGCTTAAAACAAAGCTGGAGAGATATTACAACGTAAATGGTAAATGTCATAATACTAGTATTAATATAACACAGTACATAATAATTATATACGTTACACTGTGATTGCTTAACTAGTGTCATTCATACCAAATCATATGTATGTGAAGTTAGCCCGAAAAAACCTTTCATCCCGAAAAAAGCCTTTTCAAAATGTGTCTTAGCTAAATATCACAAATAACTTAATTGTCAGCACGAAAATCATAAAAGAAATTTTAAAATGTATCCCAATTTTAATTTTTAAAAACATTATACATTATACAGTAAACTTCAAAATGATGAAAATCATATGTACGTATGTATTGTATGTATTATAAGCAAAACTCAATATTTGAAGAGAGTATAAAATGCCACCACTGAATCTCAGCTCACAGGGATTGATAGATATAGTGGTGTATGGGGTATGTTAGATAAGACTCATACCTCACTAAAATAACAACCCTTATATCAACGCGATGGATAGAAGGGTGTTTTATAGAGCTTCATCCCCATATACATCAAGGAATATTAAAAACACGAAAGTTTCCACCACTGAATCTCAGCTCACAGGGATTGATAGATATAGTGCACTATATCTATCAATCCCTGTGAGCTGAGATTCAGTGGTGGAAACTTTCGTGTTTTTAATATTCCTTGATGTATATGGGGATGAAGCTCTATAAAACACCCTTCTATCCATCGCGTTGACATACGGGTTGATATTTTAGTGAGGTAAGAGTCTTATCTAACATACCCCATACAGCACTATTTCTATCAATCCTTGTGAGCTGAGATTCAGTGGTGGAAACTTTCGTGTTTTTAATATTCCTTGATGTATATGGGGATGAAGCTCTATAAAACACCCTTCTATCCATCGCGTTGATATACGGGTTGTTATTTTAGTGAGGTAAGAGTCTCATCTAACATATTCCATACACCACTGTACCTATCAATCTCTGTGACCTAGGATTTAATTAGTTTGGCAATTAGGTGTTTTGTATATCTCTGTGAGCTGATTTAATATTGGATAATTCCATTTTATATATAGACCCATTATATAGAACACGTTTATTAAGAATTCTTAATTTATTTGATTTTAAATTTTAAGAGTTTATTATAAAAATTACGTCATTTAATAATTTAATATTTAAAGTTTATTGTAGTTATTTTTTTTATGAAAAATCGGTATGGAATTTTTATTTTTACACTATTTTCGTACTATCAGTGAAGACACATTTTCAAAAGTCTTTTTTCGGGCTAGATTTTCGGGCTAACTTCACATCCATAGTGAAGACACATTTTTAAAAGTCTTTTTTCGTACTAGATTTTCGGGCTAACTTCACATCCGTCCAAATCATCGGTTCTTTTGTTAAAGAATGAAAAAAATTGTAGTTAGGTACCGAACTTACGCTTACTAGACACCTATGCGTAAAGATTTTCTTGAGTCATACTGTCATTCAGTTTCCACTTAAGTCAATAAGTGTACGTATGACTCCGCCTTTACGTTAAGTGTATTTATACCTCAATCAGCGTAAACTGCTGAATCTAGCACTATCTTAATGTGTGCACGTTTTTCTTAAACAGAGTTTAAGCTTAAGCCGCTTTTGTTATAAGATAATTTTGATCATTTAATGTTTTCTAAAGCATCGATATCATTCGGTTCAGTGAAATTTTGTTATTTTAAGAGGCCATCAGTTTCAATTTTTAGTGCACCCTTTGAATACTACTTTTTTTACAACGTCCAACAAAACTCAATGGGGAATGTTCCATATAATAATTTGTAAAACAAAGCATAATGTGCGGGAGATAACATTAATTCAACCAAACCCATTTATTAAAATTAACTTTTACCATTTTACAACAAAAAAAATTGAAATAAAAATTCCACAAACCCAAAATGAAAATTTAATGCAGATTGTGTTAATTGATTGGAAACTCATGGAAACCGAAAATATGATGAAAATGGAAAAATTAACACTCTAACCACTAAATATATATCACTTAATTAATTTTTTTTTTAAATTTAATTAATTGATAACATAATAAAATTAAACATTATAATTGAATTTGTAAACACGTATTGTATATAAATCTAAGTCATACCAAGCATTTTATTAGATAAAATCTAATTTAATTAATAACATTGTATGTTAATTAAAGACGTCTAAGCGTGAAAAAATATTAATTATAATGGGAAGTTAAAAAATATAGTTGCTCATAAATTTTAAAATTATGTATGTTCATCGTGAAGTAGGTGTAAAATTTTTTTTTGCCTAACAGCATCCTACACACATACTAATCATTGCGGTATGAAAATATTCATACGTATAAATATTAATCTATTCGAACAAATTTTAGTGCAAATAATTTTAGAATTTAAAAAGGTTTAGATTACATAGTCCTATTTAGAAGCCGTAGAAAAATATGTATGTTAACCATCAAATTCATTATATACGAGTTTTTTTGGGTTGTGCGTATGATAATCACCTCTGGAGGATATAAAAAAATTATTTGAATGAGATATTCACTCAGAATTGTACATTTTGTCATATAACACAAATTTGGTATTATCAATTTGATGTGGGTGTATATGCTTTTAACATATGAGCACGACAGAATTTGTACACATATCATCCGGATGAATCATGTAATCTAATGATGGACAATTTTTTTAACATTTTATTTAAATTTTTACATGATTAGTCCATTTGACAGATGATGAATTATTTTCATTCATCAAAAATTTTGATTTTTTCGAAATTAAATATTTTACAGCATTACATTGTTTAACATTTTATGACGCTAATTAATAACGTAGCACAGCACTACATCGAAACACATCAATTTACTGTGATAACTTGTAGCCTTTAAACTTTATGTTGATTAGAAGATTCAAGTAAAAAATATTTACACATTTTTTAAGTGCACTTGTGGTAATACCCCTACTTATCGTCCGTATATAGTAAAGGTTAAGGTGCCTGCTTTAAACACAACTGTCCCGAGCCCATTTGTTGCCGCTGACCATAAAGTTGTAGCCAATTGTGTGTAAAATAGTTCGTTAAACTGAACACCTATACAAAACTATGGTAAAAACTAAACAAAACTATGGTATATACGCCGTACACGTCCCATGCCAATGATGAGAGTGAATATCTCTACAGAGACCTTTTGAACGACTTGTGTTACGAATTGCCAAATGGTACATGACCATCTATGATTGTTTATTGACACACAATTTGGAGAGCAAGATGAATTTATTTAATTTCTGTTTATTAATTTTTTGTCAATAACGAGAATCACACTCGGGACGACTGCGTAGTAAGCAAGTAGTAAGCTAATTGTAAAAAATATGGTTTGAAAGATCTTATAAAAGATTTCCGTAATTAGTCAACTATTGCTTATACCGGCGATGATTTTTATGTACGACCTAATTTTTTCGTTGACAAAGCAAAAAGAAAAACAGCCAAATTTTGTAAGCTCGACTGTTATGGATAAGGGCTAATAATTTCGAATAAGTATATCGACTCCGTGAATAAAACGTTATTTCCCCCTTAAAAAACTGATTATAAAATGGTTCGAGGTGAGCACCACCCTTACCGTAAATATACATTGGAATATAAGTAAGCGGTCGTGAATTCAACCCATATTTCGCTACCTTCAAGAAACATCGCAACGTCTCATCGTTTAGACCACTCTGCTGACATAAACAAGCTTGACCGGACCAAAACAATCGATACCGACGTAAAAAAAAGATACAATATAGGTAACAGGGATGGAATGTTCAGGAGGCAAAATTATTGCCAAGCTAATTTATTTTGTCTACTGTTTCGTTTGCATGGTTGATGAATAACACTCCATTTGAATTATTCGGAATATCTTGCATTCTGCTTTACAAATGAAAGTAAACCCTTTTCATTCATATTATTCTTGTCTTGGTAAAAAAGCGGAAAGCACATGCTGTTTGTTAGTACGGAGTGACGTGAGTGATACATTATATAAATTTAATTGTAAATTACAAAACTCCGACAGTTTTCACTCACTTCTTAATAAAACCAATAAATTTTCAAGAAATAAAAATATAAATATATATATATTATTCGAAAAAAAACTAAAGATTTTATTAATATTTTTATAATAAATTTCACTACTAGTTTCGATTTTAGAAAAATCATCGACAGGTGATTATTTGCAATTAAAGTTAAAGTATTACAAAATTTCTTATTTATACTAAAATCTAAACTTAGCTGTTTAATTTTTTTAAGTTTAGACAAAGTTGCGATTTGATATCTATTTGGTTGCTTTATCGCAAACATTTTGTATCTTTGGTACCCATCTCCATTCATATTCTACGAGTTAGCAGTATGTTGGGCTTTACAGATCAAGCTATGGGGTGATCTCGGTTTTAACTTCGACCAATATAAAAGTAAGCCTTTGTTGGATTGAGTCATTTCTTGATGTCGTTGACCATTGAAAAGTATGTAAGCAACTACTCCTAACGGGTTGATTGCCCTCTAAATATCAGAGCCTAAACGATCAGTGCGCAATTGAAAATAGAATCAGTGATTATTGATTGACAATCACATGCTTAGCTCTTAAACGGTGCTTTCAGATTATTTTCTCATGTTTAAGTCCTTACTTGCATCACTTAACATGCTACTCAAAACTTCAACGAATCGATTCGAATTTCAAATTCTCCAGACGAGTGAACTAGTGTGTATAACATCTTTGGCAGTATTAATAGCCAAATCCTCAGATTTACATCCACCAAACCAATTGTCAACATAATGATTATCACGTATTATGGTTACGAGTGTTCTTGATATATTGGATACAGCTCAAAGAATAGGACCCCGAAGGATATAACGATTGAACTCTTTGATAATGCCAAATTGGCAGAAAATCTCCCTAATATTGGTAATATCGATAAGATGGTTGCAAAATCAATCAAATTCCTCGGAAAGAGCAGTAAAATTATCTAGACCCATAATACAGAATTTAATGAAATCTCAATGACTACGATGACTGCTTTTCATACAATTATTACCTTATTGAGCTTATTTGGGTTTGTTACGTTGGATATTGACAAATTTAGGCTTAGGCTTGTCCACTCCTCCATGACTAAATCATTCCAAGGTGTAACCTTTCTTATTATTCGTAACAGATGATTCAAAATGTCCTGAATGAGAAACCGTAAAGCCTGTGTATGGTCTCTATATAACACATTGAAATTAATATTTGTAGACTACCGAATACACAATTTATGAAATTTGTATATGTTATGTACTTACATTTGTGGATTCCTGTTTTAGTTATCAATCGTCCATGATCGACTTTACAATCAAATATATGTTGAGTGAATCAGAAAGACCAGCTGCAATGAAATAAAAGAAAATTTAAAAATTAGATTTGTAACGTGAAACCTTTAAAATAAAATATAAATCGGAAAGTTTAATGGGGCCGAAGCTATCTCAACTTCTTTATCAACGATCACAATTAAATAACCAAATCTCTTTTACAACCTTTCAACGCTGGTGTTTAAATCCGGTACTTCAAAACACTAAAACTTAAACAAATGTGCCAATTGTAAACCGGACAGTGATCTGTATACAATTATTCTTCAGATCATAAACTTATTCTAAACTACAGTTGAAAATACAAATCGTATCAATTGTAGCAACTAATATAAATGCTTGCAGCAATTTTCAATTAAAGATACAATTTGTAGGGATGTTGTATACAATCTCTGTATAATACTTTCCTATAAAGCAATTGGTATTGCAAAACTATTTTTAATAGCATTCGAAACTAGTTCATCAACTAGCATTCTATTTAGTTTTCAGCTGCTTTCATTTCTACAGTAATTCTAGCTGCTGTTTGTGAAAATCATATAGTAAGTGAAAATCTACTAAGGCAGAATTCGACGAAACCAAAGAAAAATTTCAAAGAGTTTTTCATGTGACGGTTTTTAAAATTTTCTCAACGTATTCGATAATTTTTTTGAGTAAAGATTTATCTTGCTAACCTACTTCATCAATTTCTCCTTTAGTTGAATCATTCTCCGATATATTTCCGCTGCAACTCGAACGTTTAAATCCAATAAGTCCCAGCTTGTTACTAATTTCCCTAGCACTCTCTTGTAAAATCGGCCCAGATACAGGTTAAAATTTAATCCATCCTACCGCTAACCGTTCAAAAACAATTTCTATACTTTTCGGATGTTCGTTTTTCTACGTTTCTTGCACATATTCCCATTTTCATTCCTGTTGAGAATTCAAGCAATATTTTACTAAATTTCGTAAATAAGCCATACATTTGTGTTTTTCTACACTTAAACTTAACATTTCTTTGATGGACTTCTTATTTTTCTGTAAAGTAATTTATTTAAAACATTTTTTTAAAGTTATAGGTTACGTATTTTAGAATATAATATTTTTGCTCATTTTTCAAAAATTTAAAAAAATTTCCAGCTTTTTCAAAATTGTATAACAAAGTTTTGTACTACAGAATAGGATTTCTTCAGAATGGTTATTTTTGTCTGATGTGGAAGGTGAATTGGCAAAACAAGTGATTTTATCAAGAGGTATTGTTTTTTAAGCATTACTGGTACTGGTCTCATAAGCTCCTAAGAACTCAAATTGCAATTTAAGTAATTTAAATTCAACCAAAATAGCAAGTAATCAGAATTTTAATAATTAAATAAATTATGCATTTAATTTAACACATACTGTGCATTTTTGAAGAGGAAGTAAACGTAATAATTTCTAGAATTTCTAAAAATATCCAGGTGTATGAAATAATATATTTCATCTAAAGGTAGAACCCTAATACATATTAAGAAATGAGCAGAATTATTATTAATACAAATGCATGATCTTGTGCTATATCTCCGATGTCTAAATTGCGCTGGTAAAAATTATTTCTTTATACGCATGATCAAAAAGTGTGGTTCAAAAACATTTGATCACTCAATAAATTATCTTTCACAATTACAAATGCATAGTTCATAATACTATGTATTTGTATTGGGTTTTAAATCCTTCATCCTTCATGCCAAATTCAATCTCTTGACAAGAACCCTGTTTGTAAATATTAATCACTCCTTATCAATATATATATAATTTTAATCAGTGTTCCACATCCATAATTTCGCAAAATGTGAAACAAAGATGAATATTTGATTACGGTTTGTTAATAGAGGTGTTAACGTGAATCGAAAAAGAAAATTATTAATAATTTTTTTTAATATTCCTACCACCAGCACTCGTCCTCCCGAAAAATGTTGGATAATCTTTTATTGTTCATACTTGGAAAATTTCGAATAATTATATAAATGAAAAATTGTTCTTGCTTTATAATTTTTGAGGTGAGATGATATTGTAATAAATTAAGGAAGGCTACTGCTTCTTAGCGAGTTTTATAAAATTGAAAATGGTTAGTTGAATTATGACAGATAATTTTAAAAAAATGATTTTGTTAATTTAGTTCATAATAATACTAAAACTAACAGATACGTTGAGAAATTTAAAAGTTGCAAGCGAGCTATCCGTCGTCGTTAACCAGCAACCGCAAAGTTTCAGAAGTGAAAATTGGATAGGAATCAGTTCGAAATAAACACTTGCACCAAATCTTAAAGATAAAGGACATCAATAAAGTAAATATGCCATTTATCTATCTTTAAAACGAGGTTATACAAGGTGACTTCTTTAGATTAGACCATAAATAACTGATTTAAAAACATCAATAAAAATACCATGTTTTAATCAGTTTGATTCAAAATGAAAATGATTGCAATAAATCGGAATGGTTGTATAAAAAATAACAAAGCTTAAAATGAGTTTGAAATAATATTAAATAAAAATTTGAAAATATTTTAAAAAAGGTCTAACAGCACATTTCCATTTATACACGCACTAAAATGTATCAAAATTGAAAATTGTCAAAATATATAAATAGTAAAGTGTGTTGCTTCTGCATAAAGGTCGTTCGACCGGATCAACATTTTTGTAAGGGACATTTTTCCTTCATTTACTCTTACTAAAAATACAAAAGGACGAAAAAAGGATTTTTTTACCTTCTTTTAGAAAAAAAACTGAGTGAAAAACTTTTATTTACCTTTGTAATAAAAATATATTTTCATTCCCATTTTCACTTTATTCTCCGTTTATATTGTTGATGTTCCAATCATGTATTTTATTCAAGAGCAGATAACCATTCACAAAATTCGGTTGTGATGATTTTATTTCTTTAATTATTATTGATTATGATGGTGTTTGGTGAATGAAAAACATTTTCCAACTATCTAAGCCCATTATGTATATATACACATGGTATACATACACACACACACATACACAAACAAACAACGACATATTTATCTATATCGAACCCTAAATAATTTAATTGGGTGTTAATTGATAAATTTGTTGTTTTTTTTGGAATTTAGAATTCTAAAAATATAAAAGAGTTTTGGTAATTAAGAAATTTGATTAGATTACAAAAACTATGTTTACATAACAAAAATCGAAAATCTGTTTAATTTCGGTTAAATAAAAATACTTGCAAGTACAAAGTTTTATTGCTTTTAATTATATGCGATGTTTTTGGATTAGATACATTTTCTAAAATTACTTATTTTGTGTTAAGATTTTATTTACCTTTCCATGTAAATAATTTGATGCCTGTGAAGTTTTATCTATACAAACTATCAAGTGATTTAAAGTAATTATGCTCTTTATCGTTTTTCTTTTACAGTAAACAATTCAGTTACACTACTTTTGTATGACATAATGACAGAGGCATTGGTCCACTAGAGTTCATTTTTGTTGTTGTATGATTAATGATCTGTGAAAATACGTCGGAAACCAAACGAACCAGTAAAAATCTAGCAAAAATACACTCAGTTACTACAGATATGTTCGCAAATTTTTGACATAATTAAAACTAAATATTTTAAAAATATTTAAAAGGTACAAGTGCTTGATTTCTGGAAGATCTCCATCTGATTAGTTTATTGCCAACAATATACAAGACATTACTATTAACATTGTCTTCTATCATAAATGGAAATTTACTAATCATGAAGACAATGGAAAAATCGTCTTTAATAAGAAGTCCTATTTTCTCCTAGACAGATAAGTGAATACGCAAAATTTACGTTGGTAGTTTGAGTAAATCTTTTGGTTAAACGAAAATGAAGCCTGCAATTTGTTTTTAACTAATAAATCCTTATCAAAAATTTCGACCAAAAAACAAACCTCAAATAGAGGAAAGAAATTGCAAATTAAAATTGCAAACGTACATCATATGACCGAAATTTAAGCTTTAAACGATAAACAGTACACAAATATGATCACAATTATCAACTACTTATTTGGAAAAGGTCACCACCTCATTCACACATATGAATAATGTACCATATCATAATCACTAATGGCACAGCGATGGGCACAATCACTTATGACCAAATGTGTTCCGCTTTCGTAAAGCGCAAAACGTTTGAGAATGTAAAATAGTTTATATACTCAGGGTTGGCTCCCCACTGGTTCGCTCAATAAAACCCAGCCGATTTTTTTTCTTTTTATTCAAATGAATAATTTTTTAATTTACCAGTCTTGTGGTTCACATCTCAAATGGCGATAAATTTTGACTTAAGATAGAACCTTTTCAAACCCAAGTCGGTTAGGTTGAAAAAACTTCTTCAATAGAAGCCGAGCTAGCTGGATAGCTCATTAACGATCCAAATAATTTGCAAAAATCTTCAGGCAGCTTTAAAGATTATTCATTTTTTGCGTGCAATATTTTCCACCATTGTTTCTCGTGTACTTTTTCGAGCACCTCCCGCTTAAATAGAGATTTTGTAAAAGTTGCCTCTTCTTGAATTTTAAATGCCAAACAGTGTGCCAAAAATGTAGAATGTTTTTGGCTTATCCATTCTGCTGCCATACTTTCTAGTTTAGCACTAAAGAGTTTGCCCAAATATTTTGGATGCAACATATTAGCCAAATAATGAGCCGGAGAATGAAAAATGTTTCATTCGCTTTTCTATTAAAGTTCTTTTTGGTAATAATACAGCGTTATTCATTAAACTATACCAAACTTCAACAGCTGTGGCAATTGAAGTGGAATAACCTTGCAAAACATCTAACGCTATTATAATTTGAGTATGTATTTGTTGGAGATTCAAATCTGCATTGTATAATTGTACATTATTTAAATGTTTTGATTTTATTTGAGCGTGCAGGTGGAAATTTGAAATAAATGTTGTTAAGCAGACCTCATAAGAACTCCATCTTACATCCCTTGGTAATTGCGTCATAACTCCATATTTTTTTCTTTCTGCCATCCGTCTGTTTGGTGATGATTTCTAAAATACTTCTGTATGCATATTATTTGTTCGGTAATTTCTACTGGAACTATATCTCTATACATAAGATTGAGCATGTATGCTAAACAAATATAAGTGATAGTTTCATAACGTTCTTCTAAAATGTCTAATTTTTTTCATATTGTTTTCGTCATTCGTGCAACAGGCAAATATTTCTTTATTAAATGTTGTTCTTATGAAGTCCATTGATTTTTCTGCCATAGCAACACAATATTACGAAGTTTTTTTCTGAACCGGCGTCCTCTGCACTTATTATATAACTACTAGTGCCGGTATCAACTGAACACGCGCTAAGTGGGTCATTTGAAGTGTTCGACTATCCTTCTAATATTACCGTTAAACTTGAATCCTTTAATTCAGTTATTAAATTATTGGTTATCTCTTCATTAACTTCGAGAAGGTATTTATCCGCTAATTGTTTTCTATTAGGAGCTGCATAGGCAGGTCGTAGAGATTCAATCATTTCTTTAAAATATTTATTTGCAGCAACGTTAAAAGCAATGTTATTCGCAAACAAATATTTTGTCACAATTTTGTCCAATTTTTCTTTTTCAATTAAATTAGTTTTTATTGCATACTCTTTTATAGACGATTGAGTACCAGCTTTTGTTTTTTGTTTTTTCCCCGGTGCCCCAAAAGTAAGAGAAGTATTTTCAATTGAAATAATGGTATCCGTATCACTATCATCTGGCAACTTTTTGGCTACAATTTTTTAAATGTGCTTTTATGCGCTCTATTTTGTTACTAATTTATAATCACATTGCTTACATTTTACTTTTGTAGGATTTTCAATACGGACCACGTCATTCTATTCTGTGGCAATTTTACGTCTACTTCCTTGAGGCATCCTATGGGGAATAATTTTTTTTTTAACTAACAATTACTAAAAATTCATTTGAATTACTTTAGTAATAATTGAATATAGATTCAGTTTCATGTTAGCCTATTTATATACATTTTGAGATATATGCCCACAATGATTGCTCTAAAAAAATTAAACATAAGTAGAAAATAGAAGAAGCATGCGTAAGAAGCAATAGAAGAAGCATGTGTAGGTGTCTACAGTTACTTTTCTAGAGGAACTTTCGTTTTAATATATACATACAATATAACCCAAATAAAATTAAAACCCACTAAAAACCCCAAAAAAAACTATGATTAATGATTTTTGATGGCCGGAATTGGAAGATATTGATGTGAATGACGTTTATTTTCAGCAAGATGGCACTACGTGCCACACAAGGAACGAAACAATCGCAATTTTCAAGAAAAGTTTCCTGACCGTGTTATTTCTCGACGAGGTAATCACACGTGGTGGCCATTTGGCTGATATCATTTTCAAATGTTAATGGCATACCTTCTTCTTTTCAATGAAATAAACATTCCTTGATTTCTCTTAAAAAATATTCGTTTGTTTTTAATATCAAAATGAAACCTCTTATTGGAAAAACCTATATTAGTTTTAAAAGTGAACGGATTCGGAACTTAGAACAATGATATTGAAATATCGGATTCCGAAGAAGATAATATAGGATGTAAGCTGGAAAATTTGCTGGCGAATTGTATTATATCCAAAGTTTAATACCATTTGAAAATCAGTTAAAGAGTTCTACTTCAAAAAATGTAAATCTAGAAACTATAATTGGTAAGGAGATGAACATTTTTTAGAATTTCGCACACCGAGTACCAAATTTGCAACGGATTTATAAAGCTTTAATTGCAGTTCCTCCGACAAGTGTGAAATCGGAGCAGTGTTTTTTGGGCGACATTAATTGTTTCTTAGCAAACCAAATATAATATATAGTCGGAAAATATGCATATTGTTTTTTATTTGTATATGTAGCCTAAATGGCAGGGTCACTGGATTCGTAGATTTAAAATAACTCAATCTCGTAATTCCGGTATTGGAAAAATGGTTAAGGATAGCATTCACAAGCGGTTTCGGGAGATTGAAATCAAAGTTCAACTAAAAAACAAAAAATATTAAATATATTTAAAAAATGTTATATCGGGGTCAATATTTACTATGGCTTATTTACAAAGTGATTGACGAATGCAAAAGACTTCTCAGAGTAAGCAGTAAATGTTTAGTGTTATTGGGTGTGTCATTGTCATTAATTAAATTTTTTAAATTTAATTAATTTGGTTAAGTGAAATTAGCTTTTATTTCCATTTGTTGTGCCATTGCCTCTAGACTTTTTTTGTAAATACAATTATAGTTGCTTTAATTCCTCAGGGATATAAAGGGTGATTTTGTAATAGCTATAAGAAATTTTCTAAAAAAGACACATAAAATTAAGAAAATGCATGAAATCTTTATTTGAATCGATAGTACGGTCCTAGTATAATTTAATGTTTGAAGATTATTTCATGCAAATGATGACCGCGGCTGCGCCTCAAATGGTCCATCCGCTTAGTCCAATTTTGGCATACACTTTTCAAGATTTCGGCTGGTATCTCACGAATAAATGATTCAATGCTGTCTTCTAATGCGTCAATCGAAGCGGGCTTGTCAGTAGAGACATGAACCTTAACATAGCCTCACAAAAAATAACCTAAAGGCGTTAAATCGCTCCAAAATCGACAATTCTGCTTATTTACGAATCTATTCAGCCAAAAATAGTTTCGTTGCTGAACACAATTTTTCGATAAAAACATGGATCTTCCGAATAAATTTTTCGATAAAAACATGGTGCCGAATCGTTAATTGATGGTCATCACTAACAATGGCCGATACAGCTGCGCTATTTTCGTCAGTTCACACTGTACGTAAGCGTGTTGGTGATTTAATGTCCAACAATGTAAATTTGGTGCGAAATTTAGTCGCAATAGCCCGAATAGCCGCTTCAGTGGGTCGATTAAACTGACCATAAAATGGAAGAAGCGCGCGATGAATTTTCTTAACAGAGCACGCCTTTTCATAATAAAATTCAATGATTTGCAAGCGTTGTTCGTTTGTAAGACGATTTATGGTTAAATTATAGACCAAACTGAAGATGTTTGACAGTGACACAAAACACGAAACATACGTGACCTGTCAAAATCAGTGTCGCCAAAAAGAAAATAGTTAAAAAATTACCCTTTAGTTAGCATTTCGTTGCGTGATTTACTATGGTATTAGAATCCACTATAACTATCAACTATTTTGGATTCATGAGCTTTTGAATATGATTTCTAAAAAGTGCGAGTGTACTACCGTGATTTGATCCAAGTTAGTATACCACTATGATTATACGATCTCTATTTCACTGAACATTTGTAGAAGTTTGATTATTTTTAAATTAACAGAAGGATGTAAATTGTGTTTTAAACATTTTCTGATAAGAATACTCACTCCACCATAACCGATCAAGGTCCCTCTACAATTTGGTTTTCGCGGCCTTTCTAATTTATACAACTTTTAATCTAGATCATATAAATTATCATTACCGCATTAAGGTTTCCGTATTTAAGCATATATGTGTATATGAATTTACTTGATGAAATATTTTTTATGTGAGGATGGCGGTTCTGTTGAGAATACCTTATTCCACGCATAAGATGTTTCACGTGGCTCTTTTAATTCAGTTGTCAGTTTGATATTGACAATCATTGTTTTATGATGTAGAATGTTAATTGGCATGAAGTCATTGATTGGAATAATAGTACTTGGAAAAAAAATATAAAAGCAATTGGAATTTAGTGCAACAGATAAAACATTTATTTTTTCCGATTCCTTCTCCTTTGTGTTATTACTGCGTAGCAACTTATTATTAGAGATGCTTCAAATATTTTATTATGATTTAGTAAAGCTTATAAAAGTTACAATACTCTTTTCAGATACGTACCCAGGCGGTGGATATTGAATGAAAACAATCTAATGAGAGGAATGGATTGGTTACTAAATAAAAGAAAAACCCCTACAGAAAATCGAAAAGCCGAATTCAAGCCTGATATTGTAGAATATATGTGAGCTAGCGTAAATAGTAATACAAAAACTAAACCAGCACTCCAACCGCAAAAACAATACCTATAAAAAAACTACAATAAGTTGAACCAAAATTTAAGGCTCCTCGGCCAATTAATGCATTTGGCGTAAAAGGATTTTCCGGCATACAATCGAAAGCCAAAACAGTAACCAACCAACAAGGAGTATAAAGTAGTGTCACTAAACAATAATTATGAGTGGAAAATTAATACACCAGATTGCGATACTTATAGGGCTCTAACTAAAAAACTTAATGAGGAAGGAAAATAATTGTTTACTAAACTATAGGACCTATAGAACTATAGAACTATAGGCATTAAAAGATGAGGTCAAGTGAAATTAAAGTGCGAAAAAATTTCCAGGATATGATTTTATTACTTGCCAATTGTAGAAACTATTCCCGAAAAGCGACTCCGGAAAATGGTTTAAATAATCAATGCAGCTTTTAGACTAAAATTTGTCCCATATTTTATTTTATTAATATGAAATTTACATAAGTGATTATGATCCCTATAAACTAGGCAAACTACTGTCTTCCCCCGTAAAAAGCGCCTAGGCATTATATTCGGGCATTATATTCGGGCAACCATTCTTCGAATTTAACGCTACTGCATTTTAAATGCATAATACATTAAAATAACTATTTGAATTTTTTTTTGGCCAAAAGTACTCAATTTTTGCAAATGTATCAATCATCGCTAAAGATAAATGGCTCGTGCAAATTAATAATTTTAAATTCCACTTTAGGAATTAAAAGCCTGGCTATTTTGTCAGCTTTAACGTTGTTTTTTCAATTATGATACTATATAAAAGTATTAAGCACTTTAGCGCCCCTAGTTTTGTATGCCTATTTGAGTCTGAAATAGCTTTCGCTACGTATTCATAATAACATCCAAAGGCTGTACATCCAAAGGCTGTAGGCCAGTCGTTTTAAGCGGTATGATTTCGATAAATACGTTGTTTTTGAATATTTTGTTTAAGCTTGCTTAAAACTGGTTGTGGTATAACAAACTTGTTTGTGATCGTTTCGTTATTATACTGTGAATTTATTGCTTAATGATATCGAAGTTCCATATCCCAGAATGGTTTACAATGACAATACGGCTACTACAGACATTAAGAACTACAATGAGATGTTTTAAACCTTTTTAAATACATTTTATAGTATTATAGGTATTTTAAATGTTTATGGTTTTAAAATCGTCAATTATCCTCAAATACTATGCCTAGGCGTTTAAAACGAATAGTGCGCCCACTGGGCGTTCTATTCGCTCATTACGCCTAGGCACTTTTTACGGGGGAAGACAGTAGCAAACAATACATATTCAAAAAATATAAGTCATTTCACTACTTCATGTCATTTTGAAGTTACTTGCAAAATTACTGCTTAAGCGACTTATGCCGATAATAGAAAACTGAAATTTGATCAATTTCGAGTTTAAAAAAAACACTCAATCATTAGAGCTAGTTCATAGAATAACAGACATACTTGAAATGCACTTGATAATAAGTTATCATGATCCAGTATGTTGCACAAGCTTTCAACAAAGTTTAACATCAAGAGCTTGAATATACATCGAGATTTACCAAAAAATAATTAAATTAAGAATAACAGAAGCCATATTGAAGATACCGAAATGCCAGGATCAATTCAACCCCATATTTAGGGAATATTACAATATGTCCTTTTTCAGATACAATTTTACATCTCGGAAATTTTTATTATGTAGTAAAATGAATTGGATTTGAATGCATATACGATATATTTAAAGAACTATAGAAAACTTTGTAAATTTGCCAAATTGAAATAACATTGATCCCATGATTTTTAGTTGTGCTTTGAATTTATAATACATATATACAAATGTATGTAGAACCACTCAGACAAAATCAAATAAAAACGTGAATCACATATCAAAAGTGTATGTTAACGTTATTGTCTATAATTGTATGCTTATTATACTACAGTATATATACATATAAGTATACAATGGTTATACATGGATGTAAATAAAATAAATAAGCTTTTATAAAAAGCTTTTATGAATAATAAAACATTTCGATTCAATGAAACATCATTTCAATTCGTAATTAATTTTGGGTTCGTGCGGTTTGTAATTTTCATTACGCCGCCTCATATATTATATTACAATGATGAGCGGACGGTCGTTATATCATATAACATATGCAAAGGTTTTAATTTAATGAATTTTAATGAACACCGACCGATTCACATACATGCACAATTTTTATTAAATTATGAGTTTTAATCGCCTCGAATAATGATTATTGTAATTAATTTTTATTTATTATACATATACATGAGTAGGTTTAATGGTATAATTTTTCGCTTAACTATTAATTATAATTAAATTAGTCTTAAATAATATATACATTTTCCGGGTTAGTTAAGCCACATATAATCGGTTGCTCAAATAGCAAAACTATAGTTCATGAAATATGCCAAACTAATTATTTCATGTAGCATATAATTTTGATAACTCTATATATTTAATTCTAGGTACCTCTGCCTATCTAAAAGTTTACCTTTATGGTAAATTTTTAGAATTTAACAATATCACACATAGATGTCTCCCACATTAGCGTTGGTTATAGAGAGTACCAGATTTATTTCCTGGTCCCAATATTTCGTCTGATATCGAAAACTTTTGATTAAAGTATCACTCATCAACTCTTGTTGCGGGTGTTATTGCACAATGTCTGCTTATTCATAATTTTGCAAGGTGCACCTTGTCTAATTTTTGAGTCCAAAAATAATTTATGAAAATGTGCCAATATTTTGTAACAGTATTTGTGCTGGTATCAAGAGTTTTTGGTTAAAATAATTGCACAACTTATGCATATTTATATATATTTCTATGTTATCTTTTTGGGGCCGAATCTCTCCCAACTCTGACGTGGTTAATCTTTTATGTCCTACTTTAGGTCATCATCCTCCAAATCGAGGACATACAAATACAGGTTCGCATTAGTTTCGATCTACACTTTACATTGCTCCAGCCATCCTATGTTGTGTGAACGGTAATTCGACCTATGAATTCAGCACACCAATAGAAAATATGCTTCGGCTAGTCGAACAATTATTTATTGCCTCGGTGTTTGAAACTAAATTATTAAAAATACTGATAAGTAAAGTAATAAGTGGATTTCTTTATTGTTAATGGTTAAATTTATATAATGTAGTTATCTAAGTTACTCTTGCACCCCATGATGTTGAATCATTTTAATGTGTCAGTATAGTCGTTTGTGGCCTTAACTATTTAATAAGTATTTATTTATAAATCTTTATAGTAATAGCTAACTACATGGAGATGGAGTAGGAAATGAGAACAAATTTTTTAAGTTAAAAAATAAATTTGTAGATGAAGAATTGATACAAGTAACTATTAAATGCTTAGTGCGCTTTTAGTTTTAAAAATAAAAATACTAAAAATTAAAAATGTTTGCCATATCTAACCCATATAAAGCCTATTGATTAGCCCCGATTTAGTTTATGTTTAATCTGGTTGCCCTAGTTTTAGAGATCTTGTTTCTATTTTCAAACCTAACAAAAATAAAGCCAATTTAAGAAAACTTTACTAACTCAAGTAGAATTTAATATCTACCGAACAATTTGGATTTCGTCGTCGTTATTTAAAATACCAATTTATAATGATACTTAAAATTAACAGCAATGATGCTTTTCGGCATTGAAAAAAATCGTTTGGCAAAGACTGGCATGACGGAAATATATTCAAAGTTAAATACAAAGTTCCTACCAATTTGGTATCAAAATAATCAAAATTGTACCTGAAACTCTGTGGAGTACTGCAAGGAACTGTCTTTTCAAAAATTATCTTCAAACTGTAAACGGCAGTCATTCAAACGAATTTATCAAAAATGTAAATTTTGCACAATACACTTTGCTGATGAAACTGAAATTTATTACTCTTTGTCCGACACTCAAGAAATCATGCGCACTCGGCAAAGTGATATCAACAAACTGTCCGAAATCTTTTAGAGATGGGTCATCCATTAGCGCATTGCAAACCTAAAGCCGAAAAATAACTTACCTAATAATTCGTCATTGAAACGAAATGTTATAGATATCCGACATCCGAAGCTAAATTTACCATGTTTTATTTTTTTTTAACAAACTCAAATAGATATGGGACCATATCGGTTGACAGTGTTAAGAATTTAGTTACTTCAAATCCGCTAGTTAGTCACTATAAATCCACTGATTAAACAAACCACGAGGATTCCCAGCAGATCATGCAGATATTAATAATTGAAAATTTTAAAAACCGTTTTATGACCAATACGTCATGTAATCGCAAAAAAATCTAATTTACATACACTTTATTTGACACAAAACTTTAAAATTAATACAAATTAGATTTTTAAAAAATTGATTAAACATTAGAAATAAATTGAATTAACCGTTTTATGACCAATCTATAGAACTCAGTTTGAAGAAATGTGACAATAATCTAACCTGAAATTATAATAAATCATTGAACTGCATTATGTCTCTTATATATTCTAAACAATATTTCTTCTGGTAATTCAAAAGCGAACACTTTCACTTGGACAACTCGAAAGCCCTCTAATAATTTGTTTCTGAATCTGTATTACATTGTGGTGTCATAATTAATCAATAGCCAACAATAATTGGAATCAAATGATGTTAAAGTCATTTTGTATCCCCAGTTTTTTCATTATATGATATCATAATCAAACCAACATTTGCTATTAGGGTGATCCCAAACGTTAATTAAACGATATATAAAATGCCATAATAATTCACGATTTAATGGTCATTTTATTATGTTATAGGCCATTTGGTCTAAATAGTATGGTATCGCAATATATTTTGGTAATAATATTGAGATGTCACATAGCTGATTAAGTTTTTGAAATTCTAGATTCGATGACCTAATTATCTAACAATTTAAATAGATAGCACAGTAATTCTACACACTTATTGGGAGTCCCTCTCATACTCTTATAGCTCCGGATCCAAACGCCACTCTATAAATCACTCAAAAAATTGCTCGGTAAATTTAATTCCACCTCTCAACTCTCAACCCAAGTATAACAGATTTAACCACAGGTTTAGCTGTATAGTTATCGTACAATGGTTGTAAATCAACTTTTTTTAATACAATTTTTACTTCCATTATGTTTTCAGCTTTTCACCTTTCTTTGCTGTTTATGGTTTTCGATATAATGTAGCATAAATATGTAATATACAAATGTACATACAAATTTTGGTTAATTTCATGTATGCACATGTGAAAATTATATAGAAAGTGCTTTTGGACTCCATTTATTATCAAAAATAAGCTACTCAGTTAAAATTATATATTATGGTTGTGGGATTTACACAGGAATTTCATATTAGTACTGTTTCCTGACATCATTGCACATCGTTGTGATGAACTATATTATCAATATTAACTGTTCAATTTATAATTTGAATACATCTTACTGACGTTATAAAAACCCGAATATTGTCTCAAATTTCGAAATTTGTTATTTCCAATTTTGAATATTTTTGACTGACGCACATTATATATAAATAATTATATATATATATATATATATATATATATATATATATATATATATATATATATATATATATATATATATATATATATATATATATCTAACAAACATTTCAACATTTTACAAGCTATCTTGATGTAAAAGAGCTAACGGAAATCCTCAAAACTGCATTAAAAATGAAAAAACCAAATAATTTCTTTACCCGATCAACTCTCCAAATTCCAGAAAAGCTTTTTAAATAACAGAGAATTTTGTGAAAAAATCACTAGACATAGGAAAGAGTTGTACTATTTGCAAACACAAGGTAAGATTAGAATTTTTTTCTTTAGTAACTTAAGTAATTGTGAAAAAGCTACTCCTAAATGGGAAAAAGAGAGAGTAAGCCGAGAATAAGTAAAAGGGGAAATTTGTGAAAAGCAAATAGATTAAATTCTAAATTTAACAGAGATAATTGGTATATTGACACTAAAAACGGTAAACAACAATCAATTTCATCAAGTTGTTACCATTTCCACTATAGGGAACCAATTAAAATGCAAAATATTTACAATCTAAAAAAGTTTACCATGCTAGACGGGCATGGCTAAATGAAATGATTTAAATTTATCAAGAGGACGCTTAAAATTTAAAGCAATGACCATCCAACAATTGATTGCTACTAAAGGTCAAAATGTTGATTTTCGTGCGATATAAAATCAATTATAGATACTTGGGTATTAGAAATACTGAATCAGTTGATTGCTTTGCTTACAATGAATAACATAATGCTCCATGCCATTCTCATTTGGAATAAATTGTTAGTTTTGGCTTCTGCATTATTTTTAAAATTGGCACCATATTCGCCCATGTTGAATCCCATATAAAATATATGGTGAAAAGTTAAACATAAAACCGTTTAAGGTTTCCATGTGTGGATGGAACTGGAGTTTCAGAGAAAATGCGCCTTTTGACTTACGTCAGTCAACTTGACTTCAGTGAGGTTAACAATACTTTCGTCACATTAAATACGTTTCAAAAATCGTAACTTTGTTTCATGGAAGATTAAAAGCTTTCTCAAGAAACGAGCCTATATATGTTTAATAAAAATTATAAAAGGGGAAATGAAAAAATTTTAAGCAATGAATAACGAAAGGGTGATCTAATGACTGATGTGAAGAACGTTTCAATTTTAGTATTAATATACGCAAGAATTGGCGCCGATTTGAACCTGTTTTCTTTGCTTTGCTCTGTTACTACTTTGATATGAAAAATTTGCCTTAAAATTGTAAGCACAGTGAAATTTCGATTTTATACAAGAATTAGGTCAGTCCATTACTACCGATTGTCTGTTTTTTCCTAATGACTTAAAATCAAAGCGTTTTTTAAATGATGGAATCCATCATAAAGTACTAAACAATTATACGCAATGAAACTTGAAGAATTTAGAAAATTTAAATACGAACAAAATAACAACGATTTACCGATGACTGAAGATGAACTAAAGGCTTGGAATTTGTTTTTTTTAAAGAAGTCTATTATTTAAAGCTTCTTTTTACAATTCAAAGCTCAAAAAATAGACATAATAAGGTTGCAAATATGCATGACTTGACGAATTGATATAAGTAATACACACATCTAAATGCGAGTTAAAAACCGACAAATTTATTTTTGGCTCTCTATCCGCTTCGTCCTAATCATTTCAGTCTCAGCTATTGCTTATTACATTGTTTCTTAGGCTATTTCTAATTCAGTCATTATTTGATAACCAAATAAGACTCCTTAATTGTTTTTCTAATCATTAGAGCACTAGGAATAGCACGTAGATAAAATTGTACTCGCCTATACATAAATGATTATTCCTTTCACTCTGATGTCAAACTATACTTTTTGTGTAAAACATTGGAGTCCTACAAGCCCAGTGTTAGGAAAGACTAGTAAAATTAGTTGTTTTGGTATGTCAAAAACAAAATTCAAGTTTAGAGTAGAAAATAAAATTTGAAGAAAGTAGCGTGTTCAAATCGTTGTAAGGGTCACCAATATAATAATCAATGTAGTTCATTATTCTTATGAGGTTAATTAGCCATTATCACTTTTTACCTGGGTTGAGTATTTTGAAATAGCTTTGTTAAAAGAATTTTGAAATAGCTTTGTTAGACAGCTGATAATTCAGGATTATACAAAATAACAACGCTTTTTTATTGCTAAGCAATATTTTAAAATAATGACGATTTGGCAGCTATACAGTTCGCAATATACCTATTGCTTCGTTAATCGGCAAAAATTATCTCCTTTGGGGTTCAGAAAATCCACAAGGGATTGTTAGAAAACAAATACATCCACAACAATCCACACGTTTTTGGTGCAATCCATTAATTTAACGCTGTTGAACTTTTTTCTAGAAAAAAGTTTTTAGAAGTTTTTAGAGTATCAACGAAATTCAGCCACATTTATGCAAAATGTCACGGATAATGTCGGCAAAATAGTGAGTATGTGCTAACAAAGCAGTGGAAGTAGTTTCTCCTATATATACTATTCAATATACTTAACACTATATACATCAATAAAAATTAATCGATTAAAATTTACAATTTTTAATCTAAAATCTGCGCCTATACTAAATATCTACATAATTAATTGGGGTTGGTAAATATGATTGGTACATTGACCTAACATTTCCCTGCCTCATTGTGCTGTACAAGTTTTACAAATTAATATATCAATACTCAATACTATTTATCTGCACTAATCGACCGTGTTCGAGTCATAAATAAAGGTGGAGCGCTAAATGGATACAGTAATAATTTCTGTTAAATTATTAACAAGAATTAATTTCTGTAAATTACCGATAGTTTATCGGTAATCTTGCACATTTTCTAAAGTTATTCTAGTTCGCTACTTAATAAGGTGTTTTGCTGAGGTAGTTCGTTTAACATAAATTCTAATGTTATATCAGCTGATTAAAGATTCAGGTCTTCGCGACACAATGCTTCTTCAGCAATTTTTAAAGGCTGCAAGACTGATATATTTTCATTGAATGTGATAGTAGACTCTATATCTATTAGACTGTTTCGCATTTCTAACTTCATAAAAATGCTCCAACATTGCTAGTAGGCTACTCCAACAGGTTTCAGTGTTTACAATTAATGAAAGCTTGTTACATAATTCTCCTTCTATATTTTTCTGGAGTAATTATTTTCTGGAGTTTATCTATTTTCGTCGTGATGGGCGAAATATTTTAACGATTTTTCGAGTTTATCCTACCAGCAGACCTATATTTGCATGACTAATAATCGGCGGATCAACGTTTGTTGCAGATAATAGCTCTAAACCACCAACATCATCATCTTTCCCGTCGTCCAAAAAATATTCAAACGACATTATCCAACGAAATACCGAATCTTTTAATTTATTTTTTATAAAGAGTAATACATTTATCAGCTGGAATTGATCCTTGTGGACTCTAACAAGACAAAGATTTCAAAATTTGTCAAATGCATGTACATTTACGTTCATATAACGACGATTTTTTATAGATGTCCACTGGCATCTAATGTGATGCTAAATCATCATTGATTAGTTCGGGTTTTTAGTTTGGTTAAAAATTTTTGGCATATTTTCTTTGCATATTCATTCACAATTTTTCGAACCGTATTTAATTTCTTGGTATATTTTCGTATAGTTTCTTGGGTTGTTATAATAATTTTTATACCGAATTTACCGGTAATGGTCGATATAATTACCGGTAGTAAAATTATGCATTTTGATTTGATTTACCGGTAAACGGGTTCACCGGTTGTATTGCAATGCTTATCAGTGACAACGAATACCACTATGAACTTGTTGGAGTACATTTACCTTATCCTAAGCCTGAAACTATCAAAGGTACAAATGGATAATTAATGCATTCTAATTGTAACAACGCAACAGCTGAGAGTTCTTTCGCTCGGAATAGATTTCAATGCATGAAAAACGTTTTACCCTTCAGCCAACAGTTGTCCAAAAATATTCTACAATAAATAGATTTTTATGCTGAATCCATAAACCTCAGGATTGACATATTATATTGAAATGTGGTTTTCATCTATATTAAACAACAAAATGTACAACATCTTTGTGTATATGCAGATGGAAATTAAAAATCAAATCAAATAAGATTTTAATTGAAATTTCCTTTGTTAAATTAATAAATAATGCATATTTCATTTCAATATGATCAAATAAAATCTTATAATTAAGACATAACCACACTAATTTAAATTTTTCGATTTTCCGAAATATTTTGCAACCGAATACCAAAACTTATTACTGTCTTCTATTTAGATTTATGGATAGTACGTTTACCACGAAAATTGTATGAGCTTATTTTAAAACAAATACAAAATGTGGTTAACATAAATTTGGATGTTTTTCAAATTTAATCAATTTTCTTCACTTATAAATTATCATAGAAAATCAAATTGGTATCGTAATAAGGAACTATGTACCAAGATTTCTTAGAATTATTTATTTCAAAGGCAAAATATGAATTGGTTTCTTAAAATGTAATTTAATATAATTTATACCAGTCTATAAGTTATTTATTGTATATACATAATAGATTCCTGTGGCTTAAGCACTTTAGGTTAAACACCACAAATTTATGAATTTACCAAATTGACATCACATTTTTGTTTATTGTTGAATGAGGATTGAAGATCAAAAGAAAACTGGAGTTTCAGAAATTACTGGACTGTACAGCAACTTTAATTTAACTTTAAAGTAAGCAAAGTATCCTTGTATTTATCAATGCAATTCTTCCATGTATAAAATCGTCATAATCTTGAATATATGGATATAACCATATCCATATATCGGTTTGAATAACCGGCTAAGATGATGAAAATTTAACAAAAGTGGCCCGAATATTTCTAATTGGTATATTTGTTTGCCTCTAAATAAAGAAAACTATTGCAGAACGAAGATTTTACACTTTATACCACAGTAGGAGTTTACACACTTCGGGCTAAGCAACCGAATAATCACAACAAATTTTGAATTTATGAATAATATAGGTTAAACAAAGTCTTAATTTCTATCTTTTCCCAAAAAGCATAGAAAACCTGCATGTAAAACTATTTTCATATCTTGAAATTAAATTGAACCGTTCAAAATTCATGTTTTGGCGCTATTATCTTTGAATCGAGACTAACCTTTTAATAGCAGTACTTTTATTATTACAAAAGGCACCAATAAGAAACATTAAATACTGTGTCTGGACGTTCATATTTTTCTTTAACCAAAACGTCGTTCTATTAATTACCACATCTTTAATCCTCTAGCCATCATGTATTGACGTCAAATATGATTCAGTCTATGAACTCAACACTAGAAAATTCTGAAACTAAACAAATAATTGGAAGTAGAGTTATATCCTTAAAAACAAAACACTATAATGGTTGCGTTCTGTTTTGAGTGATAAAAAACAGAATTCGATTTATAAACAATTCTATAAAACCCATGGTTTTCAACCCATGGGGCCATGATTTCAAATAGACATCTTACTAGATCTGATTTGACAAAAACATTAGATCCTTGTTCCCTATATACATTTGTCTGTAACCGACAGTTACACTTCATTCGATATAGATATGTTCAATATTTTTTTTTTATTACTTTCAAGACTTAGCACAATAGTCTCATTTCTTGAGAAACTCATTAAAGCTTTTTAAAAGATGAACAAACAAAAAACTTTATTTTTTTAGACGATAAAAATATTGATACTAAAAACCACAACAACGTAGACAGATTCTTCTGGTTTTGAATGTATTGAAAATATATTATCTAAAGCAAAACTTATTTTGTCCTTATTTTCATAATAAAACATATAACTGGAAGTTTTTTTTACTTCCACTGTACTATAACTCTTAATAGGTTTATTAAGAATAACAGTACTGAACATTTAAACAAAACTACCAGTTCAGCCATTATAACAATTACGTATAACAGCTGAACTTGATTCAACTGATACTGCTGCACAGTATCCAAAACACGATTAACACTTTATTATATATTTAGAAACTCTTTTAATATAATTTTTTGATTTCGATTCAAATTTTTTTCATACTTTTAGTTAAAGGACATTAAAAAGTGATATTAATCAATAAATTTTCAAAACCGCCATATATTCGCCTTAAATGATCTGTTTAAGTAAATAATAATGAACTACCATCAAAGAAAATGACATTCAACATATAAACGCACTTTCTGCTTATTTCCTTTATCCTGTGTTCGATGATAAACTTATAAAAGAGCAATCAAAAACTGCAGTAGTCGAATTCATTATTTAAAAAAAAAGAATTTTAAAATTTGCGAATTTTACTAACAATAAAAGATTTTTTAGTATGTTGTTCAATAAAAAAAATAGACGATGGCCTTCTTAAATACGGCAACTCAAAAATATCCTTTTTTGTGTTTGAACCCTGCAAAAAAAATTTCTGTGGCTGAAGCTCTCCCAACTCCTTCGCGGTTAATTTTTAACATCCTACCTGACGCAGTCACCAGCCAAATCGAGGACGCACGAATACAGGTTTGCTTTAAATCCATCTGCACATTGTATTGCTCCAGCCAACCTGTTCTGATAAGGACGGTAGTTCAGCTCACAAATTCTGCACTCCAAGAGGGGATCTTATTTGTCTTCATCGCCATCACCGAATAAAATCAAATAATGGAAAACCCCTTTTCAACCCATTCCCGATGGGATTCGAGCCCGGTACCTTCCAACCCAAACATAGCAGTTTTAACCACTGCACCAATTAGTCGGTATAAATATCCTTATTTGTCATAACTTGCAATGAAACTATTACAAATACCAGAATCATCTATTGAGATTGGACGAATATTTTCATCTTGGTCTTTTATACACCCTCCAAATAGAAACCGGCTAAGACTTTAAAAATCAAAGAAAATTTGGATATATTCTTAAAATTTCTGACTCATTCAACTCATTTGTACTTTTTATTTCTTCCTGTTTTGGTTTAAAAAATATGAAATGATATATTAATAATAATAACTACATCAGCAATAGTTTACATATCAACAATAGTAGAATGTGCACCATATTAGTAGTCTACTCACAATGAAACATTTACTATCAGTATTTTTTTACTGTGAAACCAGAAAGAGACAAAATACTAAATTACTTTAGAGTGAAAAAGACAATCGTTTTTGGTATTTGTCTATTTTGTTTTTGTTGTTACAACAAAAAAAACAAAAACGATTTCTTTGTCACTCTAAGTAATTTAGAATTTTTTGTCTCCTTCTGGTTTCACAGTAAAAAATACTGACAGTAAAAGTTTCATTTTGGAAAGCCGACTTAACTATCATACTATATCTACTCATCACTTTTATTTGATGACTAACGATTTTCGCCGGGATCATGATTTAAACCATAAGTGAGGTCACAGGTGGTGGTGTGATTATTGCCGTTAATAAAAACATTGAATTTACAATTATTGTTAAAGTCAAATGTGGTTCTTTTTGGATGTTTATTATGTGAGTTTTTACACCATTTGGCGTTCACTGATGGTGTATCGCGGATTAATTAAATTTATTTCCAATAAAAAAAATTTTAAATTTTTTCACTTTATAATGATACTGATCAGGTGTTGTTTTTAGGTGACTTTAACCTACGAAAACTTTTCTGGAGCTGGACAGACAAAAATTTTATAGGATCATCAGTTGATAACTGTTCTAACTATGACTTGGATTTTTTTGTGAATTTTGGAACTCAACGCAACAATTAACAAGTACGGATGTATTTAGGGCCTAGTTTTTACATCTTTTTTAGATTTCGTCGACATTAAATCTTTTCTGAGACATTTTAGTATATCTAGTATATATGACACGCCTCTTTAAATGTAGCTTTTTTATGTAGATTCTGAATATTTTGTGTAGATATACTTTATGTAAATATATAATTTATGTACAGATTCTAAATCATTTAGAGATTCGGTTATTAACGATTTTTAATATTGTTTCAGGAATGCTAAAGTATCGTCGCTAAACCTCTATTTTGAAAATATTGGTTATTACACAAACAGCTTTGGATAGCTTACATTATCACTTTAATGCGAATCTTTTAAATAGAGTTTTTCCTGATATTTATAGAAACATTCTTTTATTTTCCCTATATATTCAAATCAAAACTAGGAGAAAGAGTGTCTGGCAGAACTAAGTGCTATAGAGGATTTTCTATGCTATCGGCTATTCCAAAGCTTTTTGAATCTTTGATTAAATTTAGATTAGAAAGCCTTACAGAAAATAGGAAAAATTCGCGTCAGCGTGGCTTTATTCTGGGTAAGTCTACAATCACTAATATGATGAGTTATCCGAGATATCTCTTCGAGATTGTAGTTAGTAATCGTGGTCAAGTTGATATAGTCTATAAAAACTTTGCGAACACTTTCGATGGACTGAATTGCAGGATCCTTCTACAGAAGTTGATTGACTAGGGGTTTCGATTTCATTTCAATTAAATGGATTGCTTACATCTAGACAACAATGTGTGAATATTTCACAGGATTGGTCTTTCGAATTTGATATTTCGCCTGGTGCTCTCCTTTTAAAACATCAGACGAAATATTGATCATCAATTGGTCACCGTAAAGCTAAGATGGCAGTTTTCGTACAAGCAAGGGATCACAGGAAAATGTAACTTACGTTTCAACTATAAAGGTCAGATAAACGAAGATGAGAAAGCAAAATATCAGAATTTTGTTAGCAGTAGCATTACGGAAATTAACTGCCGTTCTGATGATGTAAACGCTCTATGTGAGGATTAAAAGTTTCGATTGTTACTGCTGCTCAGGTGACTCTAGGTATGCTAAAAATGATGGTCTTACTGTCAAACAATAGAATATTCGCCATTCGGGACCAGGATGGGAACTTTCGAGTTAACATCGATGCAGTGCTCGACCCTAGGAAGACGCATTTCTCTGATTTACTTAATGTTCAACAAGTGTCAAATACTGTATTTGAAAGTTGCCAAATACAGACTGTGGAGATGTGTATGAAGGACCTATTCTACGAGGAATTCACACTGGTCATACAGAGAATAAAAATAAACCGTACCACTGAAGTTGATTGCATTAATTCCGAGCTCTTCATATTTGGACGGGATTATGTGAAACTTTGTGGAACTATCTTCTCGACCTTATTTGATTAGTATGACAAAGCAAAGTTATGCCTGATGAATGGAAGGATCGCTCAAAATGCGAAAACTATCACGATATAGCTCTCTTTGCTCAGCATACAAATTAATGTCTTACAAAATATTGGAGAGAATCACTCCTCTTGCGAAAAAAAATTGTAGGTGACTACCAAGGAGGATTTCGTCCAAATTGGTCAGTCACTGATCAATTTTTTTCGTTGATGATTATTTTTTCTAAATATTACGAAACATTTCATGACATACATCAGGTATTTTTGGATTTCCAACGAGCCTATATGAATCTATCCATCCGGATAGCTTATGGTTTACTTTGCGATGTCTGGGAATACTTAACAAATATATGCGTTTATGTAAAATGACAGTAATGTAGTCACAATGTTGTGTCAAAGCTGAGAACCAGCTATCAGGAATTTTTGCAATTAGCTCTGGGATACGGCAAGTAGATACTTTGTCCCCGATACTCTTTTATCTCATGTTAGAATGCTTCTTTCTTAAAAGTAAACAACACCTCACAACAACATCTTGTACCGTCAGTTCAACCATCTTCTGGCATATGCTGACGATATCTATGTAATTTAATTGAATGGCAACGGTGTCAGAAAAATACTGGTTCCACTTGTACAATTGTCAGCTTCCGTTGGTCTCAAAATCAATGAGTTCAAAACAAAATGTATGCTCACTGGTTTTAGAAACCAAGACGCAAGGCGCAATGAATTTTAGTATAGTGCTGACCACACATTTCAAGGAGGGACAAGTTTCCGATACCTCGGTTCCCTTGTCAGAGACTTACCGAGTTTTATTTAACCACGAGTCAGGAATTTAATTAAACTTCCTGATATCGTTTATGAAATAAAAGGACAGCCAGTTTCCGTTCTGCGAGCCGAATCTAAGCGGAAATTAAAGCGATCTCTGAGAGGATATCCACCATTTGGCAGGCTCAGAGATCGCTGTTCTGTGACAATGGATCGTCGAGGTAAAAACGACTTGTCTCCTTCGGGTTGCCTAAAATACGATGAACTAGCTCGGGATCGAATCCGATGGAACCAGAATGATTTGGTACGGGCCAGCAATGGCCCGTAAACACTGTTTCATTATTATTATAGAGGTTTGTGTCAGTGAAGTTAGTTTGTTAAAATAGAGAGAAATTGCCTCGGTGGGTGTCAAAATGGGTGTCAAGTTGTTGATACGAGACGATCCAATCAATTAGCCTGTAAAAAACTACGATTAATATACAAGGTGGCTGAGACTAAATGTTACTGACTTCACTCTGCTGTCATTTGTGTAGTTGTCATTTTCGCGCGTCAATTTTTTGACAGATTGAAGTTTGGTTAGTTGTTTACATGTGGTCAACAAATAATTGTTCTAAATTAATATCTTAATAAAAAAAATCGTAATGGAATTCAAACGTTATAGTGTAATTGCACTGTATTTGGGTGGAAATTCACAAACAGCAATAGTTCGTCAGCTCCAGCATTTGAATGTGAATAAAATGTTTGTGTATCGAACCATAACTCGATACAACGAAACTGGTAGCATCGCTAAATGCAACAGAGGCGGTCCTAAAAAGACAGCATTATCAAAAGAAATGATACGAAAGGTGGAGAAACGAATCCAACGAAATCCTCGTCAAAGTGCCAATCAATTAGCCGCACGTTTACATGTTTCACGATACAGCATTCAAACCATATTGAAAAATGAACTACACTTGAAGCCCTACAAGATACAAAAAGTTCAAGATCTTACGGAGGCACAAAAAAAAGTTAGGCTTGAAAGAACACAAGCATTGAAGGCCTTGGCCGAACGTGATGAGTTTCCAAAAATTGTCTTTCCTTATGAGAAAATTTTCACCATTCAACAGTTTGTGAATAAACAAAATGATCGTGTTTGGTTAGAGCACAAGTCCAACGATAATTTGGACGCAAGAGTTGCCATGCGCAAGCAATCACCAGCTTATGTTATGGTTTGGGCTGCAGTTACTGCAGATGCACTCATTCCTCTGGTTTTCATCGAACATGGAGTCAAGGTAAACCAAGAGGTGTACCGCCAAAAGATCCTAAACGACGCGTTGCTACCTTGGGCACGTAAATACTTTGGTACGAACCGTTGGACATTCCAACAGGACTCACACAAAGCTCGAGCGACACAGCAATTTTTACAAAATTACGTTCCGCGGCTGATTTCGTCGAAAGAATGGCCACCATATTCACCAGACTTGAATCCCATGGATTTCTCCATATGGTCCATTTTGGAGAGTAAGGTGTCCACTAAAAAATACGAAAGTGTTGATGCATTGAAGTCAGCTCTTGTTCGAGAATGGAATAAAATTCCGAAAGCCCACGTTCGGTCAGCATGCAATGCTTTCTATGGAAGACTGAATCAAATAATCAGAGCCAAAGGAGGTCATATCGAGCAGTAACATGTTTTTCATAAAATGTAATATGTTTTCAACATATTCCACGAAATTTCAATAAAAAATTATCAAAATTAAAAAAATAACAGCGTTTTCATTTGGTAACACTTGGTCTCAGCCACCCTGTAATTACATTCTGTTTTGAGAAATTAGTTATATCAGTCAAAAAATGGTTTTAAAGTTTATTTCACTTGATTACCTTTACAATCGATTAAATCTGCCATATAAATAAAATAATATCGTAAAAATATAATCTGTTCACTAACAGTCGATAGAATTATCAAGCTGCATTAACACACACTTTACAACATAATATACCGACTTCAGTTAAATTACGCTATCAAAATTTTACAAAAAAAAAATAATAATTTGTTCATCCCAAATTCTGAAAACTACAAATCATTTCATGATAAATTGAAGGACTTAAAAAAAATTGAGCCCACCACCTTTTTATCGTTCCGAAATGGATGAATGGATAGTTTATTCGAAACCCTAAAAAATAAAATAAAATCCTATTAAATAAAAGAAATACTGAAGAAAGATATTCCAGTAGATTTATTCATCGAAAGCAGTTACAAATTAATACATCCAAGATCCAATCGTATCTCCTAAACAAAGTTAGCTTTTGTATATTTAGATACATACCAACAAAAATATTTCCAATTGAATGATTTATTATTATCAAACGTAAATTTTCTATACATGACCTCTGGGCCTATATCTCTCGCCCAAACTAATCCTTTTTTAACCTAAATATATACTCTCACACATGCCAGATTGATTTAGGGATATGATAAGCTTTAATAAAAACAAAAGAAAATTATTTTGATACTAAAATGAAAACCTAAAATTGTTCGGTTCATCTATCATTTTGAGTGTGACAGTATAACGAATCACAATATTTCAATTTTGGATCATAATATTGCCTTTCTGTCATCATTCAAATGTCGCAAGTAATTTTATTGGGATCGGTTTGTCCGGATTTGACAGTGAGATTTCGTTGAATATGTATTGAAACAATTCCGTACCCAACGGTTTTAACAATATTTTCAACAAATGAGTAATTGGTTTATTCAATGTTGATATCAATTCATTTTAAATAACTTTCGCGGAATTTAAAATATAATATTGCTTTTGTAATTATTAATTTCGTTAATTATGTCTAATTAGAAGTATCAACAAGATTGCTGCGTACATCAATAATAATTATAATTTAAAAGGGTTTTAGAACATTTTCGTACACATCAGTGGTCGTTCTGCGCAACATTAATTGGATCTTTTCTGTATCATAAAGCAAACAGTTTTCAGATATAAAATCAAAAAATAAATCGATTTCGTTTTGTGGTTAAAGCTACGATGTTTGAGTCGGGTGGCACCGGGTTCGAATCCCAACGGGGGAGGGTTCAAAAGGTGATTTTTAATCACTTGATTACGATCGGTGATGACGATAAATACAACTATGACCTGTTGGAGTGCAGGATCCATGGGCCGAAACATCGTCCATGTCAGTACAGGCTGGCTGAAGCAATGCAATGTGCAGATGAATATTCAAATCCATTGACCGTATTGGTAATTTTATGGAGGTTTTGTCATCGTATAATTGATAAAACCATTCAGAATGAACCTATATGAATTTCTTTTTTTTAATAAAATTATTGAACCGATCCGTATAACTATTTTCCGGGTTTTAATGCTTCTAATAATAATGTTAATAATCTGTGCCAGCTTAAATCCGATATTCGATAATTGACCTCTTTAGCGGAAGTTACTTTGCATGCGGTGAATTAAACATCAGACACTGCGGTCATAGAATTGTGCTAGAGCAAATCATACTTGAAATGTTTTGTATGAAATGAAAGATAGAATTTGATTTGGTTCTAATATCTCTCCAATCACACATATGTACCAAATTCTAAAAACAAACTCCGTCAACTCTTTATATTATGTTGACAACTACCGCTTTACTTTACGTAGTTAGACCACTTTCATCAGATCATAACGCAGTAATTTGATTTGAGTTTTGTTATGAAACTACTAAATATATTCCTGATCATTATATAATTATAGTAATGCTATACTTTATTTCAAAAAACACGTTACTTCCAAAACTAACTTAGATTAATTTAACTAAACAGATCATCAAAACGGTCGTGTTTATAAATGAATTGATTAAGGAAGCAGAGACACTTCGCTATATATATATATATATATATATATATATATATATATATATATATATATATATATATATATATATATATATATATATATATATATATATATTCCCAAAAAATTAATTTCATTATGTTATTCTGGATAACTAACATCAAAAGACTTTCATCGTATTTGGTAGGGTAGGAAGACTGTTATACTAAAGAGACATCTTAAATATTTTACCAAAAATTATCCAGTTTAGAGCCTATCTTGAATATGTGTCGGGTCTCAAACCTATAAAATAGCTCTGGAGTGGCCATAATTGTATCAAAAACTAAAACTTTTCTCAGTTTTAACAAATTATAGCATCCTGGTAAGATTATTCAAAAAGGCAAATGCATTTGCTCATGAATTTCAAAAAAAAGTATAGTTATATATAAATGAGTCTAAAATCTGACAATTATAGTCACTCAACTTACTTTAGTATCTATTAACTTCAGAACTTACTATATACTTTCCTCAAATATTTGAGAAATATATCGTTGATAGACTAAACACCCCTGAAGATAGAATAATGTATTATGGAAAATGAGCAATTTGGGTTTAGATCCTATATTCTACCTGTTATTAACTTGCCAGGTTAACAAATTTAATATTTAAATAAGAAAAGAACTCAAAAATAAAACATCAGTGGGATTGCTATCTCTTGATATTAAAAAAACCTTTGGTTTTATCTTGCAAAATTTTTTTTTTTAATTTAAAATGATAAGATTAAATTTCCCGGGCTTCAGCAATATTTGGAAATTCTGATAGAATAATATTCTAGATGAAAGATCAAAATAAATACAATGAAAACACAGTGTATGTTTTTACGTGGGAAAGATCAAAATTTACCACTAAATTCCCTCAACTTATGCAGTTATATGCAATTTATCTGGAATACTAATCTACCTAAAATCTTTAGCCTCGTCGTTCATCTGAATATTAGTAGATACATTAGTAGATGCCAATACAACTGGTAAAGGATACTATAGAAAAAATTATAAAAGGGGTATCCTAAATTGGTACTGTCCTATATTTTAAACTTAAAAGCTAAAATTTCAGCTACAATGTTTTGCTTTGGTATAATTAAAATTTGAATTCGAGCTAACGTGCTATAAACAATATAAATCACAAGCTTATCACATAACATCCTCTTATTTCTTTGTATTAATTAAAACACAAAAAATTAAGAAAAAATCTATATTTTGAAATAGGAGCGTAAATTATTATCTATCATTTGAATTAAAATAAAAATAAAAATTACCAAGGTGAATTTTTTTTTAATATTATAAATGTCAAGAGGGAAACTGATTTTTGCTTTTCAATGACAAATTTTATTTTAATTAAATTCAATAATTGCAAATTTTTTGATATTAAAAATCAAGTGAAAAATTCCTGTGAATTTTTGATAACCGTTTGGCGCGTGAAAAATTGTATATATATTCAACAAAGGAAATGAAAATATTGTTATTCGGAAGTACTTTGATGAAATACTATTGTGTTGTTATAGTAATATGATTTAGGTTCAAGTATCACAGAGTAAATGGCAAAAATTTTGTAGTTGATAAATTTTTAAAGTATTATATTTTCACGAGGATTTATGTAAATTTAGATTTAATCTCTCTACTTAAAGTCGTAAATATACATAATAAAATATAAATGGAAAGCACATCATCAATTTTCAAAGTTTATAGATTTTCTAAGTAATTGAAACATATATGTATTTCTATTTTAGATGTAAAACGATAAAAACAAAAAGAAATATTCAATTAGTCTTATTCGAATTCTTATTAAATTTTAATACGAAAGTCATAAAAGTTTCTTAGTATAAATGTTGTATATATTGCACTTCACTATATTCTCAGAATAAAGATATGATCTATATAAAGTGTACTAAAACGGCTACTTTACAAAAGAACTAAAAATAGCTCTAAATTTTGTTTACGCTTTTACTAAACATATATGAGCTCTGTACAGCCCAGCAAACCTGGGTTAAATTCCCATTAGAGGATTAAGTTTGCTCGTATATAAGATTTTTTTTTATATTAAATAACATATATTTGTATTTATTGGTTCAGCAAACAAATATTAGTAGTCAAAGCCAAATCTCTGCTTATTTATTAAAAATTAAATGGAATCTACAAAAGATGAGAATTTTCATGAGCCATATGTATAGCTTGTTTTTTGTGTTTATTATACTTTAGTTATTTAATGAGCATTAGGTTTGAGAAATTGCTTTTAGTAATTTTAAAATTTTGAGTAATATTCTTAACGTAATATTTCTTTCGAGGCTGGAGAGGTTCGATAAGTTTGAAAAAAAATCCCAACAATTATCTCTTATAGAACTCAACATGTACGCAAATCACCAAATCAATTTCATTCATTCCCAGTCGTTTGCTCTACAACAAATGTGATTCAATATAATGTGTGTGCTAAAAGTTGATTTCACTAGTTCACAGTTTAGAATTATTTTTAAGAAAATGATTTCCACGTTTATTCTCGATCAGTCGTTGTTCAGACAGCGTAACATTTCCAACTTGTAGTTTTGATTCCTTCTTAACCTTTTGTATTTATTAAAAATTACTGCATTATGAGTCCATAGCTTTTACTTAACACAACAAACTATTGATATTAAAATCACCGATAACAATATTACGTGAATCACTTCAAATAATCTCACTAAATTTGGTGAAAAGTTTATCTGTATTAACTATATCTGGCGGACGATATAAAGCCACAATATTTACAATGAAATCATTAAGCTTTACAATTATGATATTATTGACCTTAAAACACGTTTTATACCCAAGATTGTGATGAACGATGGTGAACTATCAAGCGAGAAAAATCAACAGCTTAGGATCGGCTCGCAGAACGTGACCGAGCCAGCTTACTCGCTGTCCTTTCAGGGTTCAGATCTCACACCCCTACATGACAACGAGTCTGAACAAAACCTAATACAACTTCAGCCAGTCGGCATTATCATGAGTGTTATCATGTTATCATGACTTACAAGGGACCAGAGTTTTTGGAAACTTGTCAGTCCTTCAAATGGGTGGTCCCCCTACTAAAATCCATTGTGTATTGGCCTCTAAATTCTGTGATTATATATTTTGTTTTAAACTCATTAATTTTAAGACCAACGGAAACTGAGAATCGTACAAGTGGATCCAGTAGTTCTCTGACACCGTTGCCAGTCAATCCAATTACACAGAAATAATCTGCATATTATGCCAGAACCTGAATGGACTGACATTCAAGTTTTTATTCTGAAGTATTTCACTTTTACGAAAGATAAATTCTATAATATCAGTCAAATTCTAACATCGGAACAGAGCATCTACTTGCCGTACACTAGAGCTAATTGCAAAAATTCCTCATAGCTTGTTCTCAACTTTAATACAGCATTATGTTGCTGCATTACTATCATTTTACATAAACGCATATATTTTTAAGGAACTGCACCTGCCGGATCTGCCCCTGAGAATTTAATATTATGGAAGACAGAAATTTGTATTCTGTGCAAAGGAGAGCTATATACGATCTCCTTTTTTAAGGATACCTTTCGTTTATCAGGCATAAATTCCTTTTGCCATACTAATCGAATAAGGTCGAAAATATAGTACCACAAAGTATTCCATCCGAATATCAAAACCACTCTTGGTGGTTCTCCTAGCAAGGACCGCTTTGTTTTCCGTGTGATTGTAAAACGTATTCGCGCTTCTTTATAAGCTATGTTCTGATACTCGACAGCAAAATGACCCTCCTCATCAAATCATTTTTGGGTTTAACTTTTATCATATGTAGAGTCGCCTGGGCAGCACTGACAAACGAAGTTTTTAATTCCTACCATGAGCGTTCCCATCGTCAGAACGGTGGTTGATTTCCATAATACTACTGCTAACAAGATTCTGATATTGTGCTTCCTCATCTTTGTTTATCAGACCTTCGCAGTTGAAACGTAAGTTTCGTTTTCCCGCATGATCCTTGACTCGTATGAAAACTGCCATCTTAGCTTTGCAGTGACCAATTGATGATCACTGTCTACAAATTTGGCATCCGACCGAGACGATCTCACATCTTGGACGAGACCTTCCCAAGAAATTAACACATGGTCAGTTTGACTTCGGGACGTCTAACGAGTGTGTCTCAATATTTCCAAGTGGATGTTTTTATGAGGAAAGAATACTAGCCACAGAGAGGTCGTGCGCGATTGCAAAGTATACATCATTCTTTTTTCTCTATTGGTCGCTAGATCGTGTCGGAAGTACGGCCTATGTTTTCACATAAATCAGTCTGATATTAACTAGCTCTAGTATTAAAGTTACCAATCATTATTCTGACGTCATGCTCCCGTATGGATCCCATCAGATCATCCAAGTTATTGTAAAATGAATCATTATATTTGGGTTGGCTTACATCAGTGGGCGCATGAACACAAAAAATTTACAGGTTAGCTAGTACTTGCTTTATAATAGCATAATCGTATTAGCATAATCGTATCAAAACAGTATTTTTCATCTATGGCCCAAGAAGAAATCCAACACCAAGATTGCCGAAGTTATCTCCACTATAAAGCAAGGTATAGCCTTGGGACACATGGTCTCCTCATTTTGGCCATCGAGGAAAATCGAGTTTCTTGCGAGTCCGTTATCATAAACGTGGGTCTGGTATAATTTTAGCGGTAGCCATATTTTCTTTTGTTGAACTTTTTAACAATGAGGTTTTTACGGATGCGAGTATTCAGCCCAGCGATCCAACCTTTGTTTAGTCGACTCCTATAACCAAAGAGGCTGTGGTGGAATTCTAAGGATATCATGCTCGTTTAGAAGTCGTTTAAGAGGCATGGGAGAGTGGTACCCTTAACCACAGGGGCCATACATCATACAGTACGGTACTTTCATAATTATTATTAAAGTATGAAAATACAAATTTACTTAGCTGTTGAGGTCTAACTGTTACAATTACGCTACCGAAAATACATTCAACAATTCTTAATTTAAAATTTTTTAAACAATTTATAATGTGCTTAGGTTATATTAAAATTTGTAAATTTACCTCCCAAAATTTCACATTTATTTTTTTATGTTTTGTTCCATGAAATCTTTTATGGACTTCTTGGTTCAATGAATTTCTTCACATCGTACGATATAGCTCTGCACGCTGAAATGCTCCAGCCATTCTGTACTGGTGTGAACGATGATTCGGCCAATAGTTGCTACACTTCAACAGGAGAACATAGTTGTGTTCATCGTCATCACTGATTGCACACAAATAATGACACTCCCTTTTGTATTCCTCAATAGTCTTGCTTGACTAATAAATGTTCAAATGAATACACCTTCAATAGCCTTCGTTCGTTTTTCTATTTGTATTCACAACATATTTATCTATTAAAATCTTTTGTAATCTATTCATTTTGATAAATTCTTCTAACATAAATATCTCGTTTACAAAAATCTCTTATAAAAGAAACTAGTTCTATTGATTACTCATCAATACTCGAATTACAACTAACGACTGTCAATTGTTTTCAAATAAATTTGATCTACACCACACAAAATAAATAAGCTAACGACATCTACTGAGTAGCACTATAAATAAAAGTTTCGGAATTATAATAATTTGAACCGTAACATTACTATTTACAATTTATTAGTATTAGAATATATTTAATATATTAAAAATAAAATTAATTAATTAAAAATATTAGAAAATTGAAATATCGTTTTAATAATTATCACTTAATCAGCAACCGTGCCATCTTACAACCATATGAAAAAACATCAAATGATCTAATGACAGCTTTTCCACTATACAAAACAGTTTCATTGGTTGTTTTCAATTTTATTGACGTTTTGAGTTGAGAGGGAAACAACTAAAGTGAACATCATCGAATTATCGAATTAATAAATTTAAAACATCAATAAATTATAGAAAGTAAAATGAATTTAGTGTGCTGTATCTGTACAGATCAGCTAAATGCAACCGCTGATGTATTTTCAACGCCATGCGGGCATTTATTCCACAATGATTGTTTAAATCAATGGCTGGCCCGGTAATGCAATGCATTTATATTTACAATTTATAAATTAAAATTTATACATTTTCCATTAACTATTTGCACATGATTTAGATCTAAATCATGTCCACAGTGTCGATTCTCATTTGCTGCTCGAAGTATTCATAAAGTTTATTTTAATATTGGTAATACATCGGAAACCTCGTTTTCGGATTTTAGTACACTTCAGCAGACAAACGACGATTTGAAATTGCAAGTGAATCAAAGAGAGGGTAAAATAAAAACTCTGGAGACTGAAGTGTCACAATTTGTAAATTTACGAGCAAAATTAAACGATAAATATCATGCGGCACAGGAAAAAATTCGTGCGTCTCAGTTCCTTGTCGATACGTTACGGGAACAATTACGCCTTCTCGAACGCGACAAAGAACGTTTAAAAGGAGTAGAGGATCAATTAAATAAGGCTAATGCGAAATTGACAACGGTTAAACTCGTCCAAGATGTGCTAGATAGTACGTCAAAAGATGCTGAAGATATTGTTAGCCGTGAAAAAAATGCAAAAACGCTTGCCATACTAGTTGCGACTTTAAAGCGTGAGCTCGTTCAAAGTGAATCGAGACGCAAGGAGCTGAGTTGTTATCTAGAAAATGTACAAGATGCATGCAAAAAAAAAGATGAAAATATACGAACTCTTAGAACACAAACCGAACTAATGAAAAAGAACAATGAATCTTTAAAAGCCGAAATTGATCAATTAAAGATTATACCTACAATCGAAAATAATAGCAATGAATCAAATAAGCAACCTGATGTACCTGTAGAAACTCGTAAACGATTTTCCATCATTAAACGATATAGTGCCAATAGTGCAATAGATGGGTCTCCTCCGGTACACGAAAAAGTACGACGTATTGAAGAATCAACATCACCATATCTTCATATAAAATCGAGTTCGGTTGGCTTAGCACCACTTCTCCTTAAAGGGCCGAATCAAGTGACACAAGCGTCAATAAAATCAAAATATGCCAATATAGAAATATTTAGAAAGCCACGTGTGACTGATTCGTCGAGCATACCACGACTATCATCAGGCAATGTGTTAAGTGGCCTTGGCACACCCGATCGCCGAAATACAAATGCACAATTTAATGGTCTTCCAAAATTTAAAAACTAAAAGGGTTCACATCACAAACACTACTCTAATATAGCTAATGTTACTTTTAATTGTTTATACAAATAATTTTATTAATTAATTTATGTTAAATTTGTAATAATAAATAAATATGTTATAATTCTTTTTATCGAATACATTTTAAATAGAATTTTGGTTTATTAATTGTGAAAATAAATGATCGTAAATCATCCGTCGCTGGATCGATAAAATTCCGACACAAAAAATGACGTATTAGTTGCCAATTATGGTAAACTTCAGTAAGGGACAACAGAACTCGATCAGATCTACCGAGTAAATTTTTATTTACTCGGCATTCTTGGCATTGTACTCTTCGATGAAAATATAAGTCTGCACTCACAACACAATCTAACAACCGATACTGCGGAAACGATATTGTACTATACAATCGCGCACGGTACCATTGTGGCTAGCACAGTCTTCTCTCATAAAAAATATCCACTTGGAAACATGGTTTTCCAAAATACTTGATACATAACAGCTTTCCCCTTTTTAAATAAATTGTACCACAGTTTATATTCCATGAAAATTTCAGGTTTTCTTCATGGACAAAAATAGTATACATCCAACTTAAATTGTAATCCCCGAATAACTTGGTTACGTACACGACACACATAAATTTGATAAATATCACAATTTTACTGAACACATCGACAATTAAAAGGAACTACTTCCTAGCCATTTCGAAAAAAACCAATATAGATTCTTACCATAGGGAATGTAGTCCTTGGCCAAGACGACAGAACCTGTTCTTTTCTACAGTTTAGTGTCTGTTGACATAAAAGACAAGAATTGACAGAATCTTCAGTATCCACTTCAAAATACGGCCACCATACGTAAGATCTTCCATTTCCATCATTTTCATTCTTACAATTCCAGTGTGACAACATTTTAGGCGACGAGATAAAAGTGCGATCATAAATAAAAGTCCGACAAAAGGATGGTGAGTATTTATCCGAACATTACGAAATGATCGAATCCGACAAAATTTATTAGAAGAACATTGGTGAAACCAGTGGTATCACTTACAATTTCATCGAATAGTGGTCCATCATGAAGTTCATCACGTGATTCAGCTTGAAATAACTATCAAGATGGTTCTTCAAAACGAAGATATCTTCGTAGAAAATACCAGTCGAGGTTAAAATCCAGTTCACCAAGTATTATGCATCATTACGTAAGTCCTGTTAGAATAGTAGTCAACGTAATTTAGTAACAAGGTCATGCAACGATTTTAATTGATCGCATAAAGATCACCACAATTGTTGGGCCAAGCATTGGCGATATTTTCAGTGTACAGAAGGATGTCAACACTCTAATCAATGTAATTTCTAACTTGAATGAATCGTTAGAATTGGTATTACAATTTGAAAACCAGAGGGTCAAAATTGCTGTCGATACATGAGCGTGTGTTACAAGAAGCTTGGCCACCAAATTTGTAAATTCAAAAGGCTCGAATGGTGGAAGATTGAAGTCTTATATAGTACAACAACTTAGCAAGAAGGCAGTTCATGTAACTTTCTTAATGGAGTCACCCGACTGCAGTACACCTTCAGGCCTACGACTATTATTACTATGCGGGGCCAGGGTGGAAACTTCCAATATCGATACAATACTCGTCACTTGGAAAGAGCGTTTCTCTGATTTACGCAATATTCCACAAGTGTAAAATACTGCATTTGCAGATACAGATACAGACTTTGTATTTGCAAAGTTTCAAATACAGACCGAGGAGATGTGCGTAGAGGAATTCACAATAGCCATGCAGATATTTAAAAAATACATTCCCATGGGGTTTGTTGCATTGACTCCGAATTCTTTAGATTAGGAAGGAATACTTCGTGGAACTATCTGTTTGGCCTTATTCGAAGTTTCCCAGCAACCAGTTTCAACTGTAGTTGAACAGCAACAAGGATTTTGTCCGAATCGGTCAGTTACTGATCAAGCCTTTTTGCTAAGGATGAAGAACTCATAAACCAAAAATGTGTAATCTAAATAGGCAAACTATTGGAGCTATGAGTCAAAAACATTTTCTAGAGAAAGATCATTTTGTGATAAAAGGCTGACTAAAACTTTTGTGTGCAACCCTTGCAATTGAAACAAAATTGGAAAAACAAATCAGCAGAGTCCAAAATTGCTCTGATTAGAATGCAATGGTTAAAAATAACATTGGTTAATGATGGAACATTTTGCTTCATTATAATTACGCTGACCAATAATTATTTTTTGGCCTTCGTATAAACAAAACAAAAAAGTTACAGAAATGTTTATGAATTGTTAAATTTAATTGGTTTTGGTACGCTGCCAATTAAAACAATATGATCAATATACTCACCGATGAGTAATCCATCAGATTGATTGTGATAGATCAAAATATAATAATACTTTTGTTGGCAACTCCTATAAACTTTGCCATTATGACATCAAACTATTTCCGGCTCTATCGGCAAAATTTTATTACTTAAATATTTTTTTCGTTTGGCTCACTCTAACTTCACAGTACACTACAAAAATGTCATAGGAGACGACCCATACAAAGTATATGAAAATGAAATGCGGTGATGCGATGCCCTGCTCTGAGAGATTTAATATTAACTTGCGCTGGTTTGATAAGGAGTTTTGTTTTACAGACTATAACGATGTATACTAAAACGGGTAAGTTAGTGCTAACATATATGTATACATAGTACTATAGTCCTACGTAGTATTGTGCCTCTTTGGAACTGAAATGTTACTAACCATCATGTTAGTAAAAATTTTCTAGCTTACTTGACATTCAACATGTGACACTTGGCAAATTCACAAGCTCTTCGTTTTCTGGCTTTTTAATACTTAAATTAAAATAAGCTGCCTCTATCGTAGGCAAATTAAATCGTATGATATCCGGAAACACTTCTGTTGTTCTGACGTCACAATCGAAAACTTCATTATCGTACATCCAAGTTTCAGTACAAATAATAATCGAAACCATATTTAACACGTTACCCGTTGATTTGCTATATCTTTGCTATGCGCACGTCAACGTTGCGCATTAACAAGTGCGTTTTGTCATCGTACGTTGATTCCAATCGGGTCATTTCGTTACGCTTTTTACACATTGCATAAGAAATTCCTTCTGAATTAAACCATAACGCCTGGACGGAACGCGCGACAAAACATCTTTGAACCATAAACGGTTACATAACTAACTCCAATTTTAATACCACTTGATTTATTTTAATTATTCGGCCTATTTATTTAATTTATTTAAGACGTGTTATGCATAAATCATAATGCATATATGAAGTCAACAAACAAAAGGTATAAACAAAACAAGAGCAATTACGACAAATGACAACTTCAGTGAAATTAGAATACAAGCAAATCAAAGCCTACTGACAAAACAATTGTCGATGACAAAAATAAACAAAACAAAAAACAAAAATAGATTGTGAGAGCATTATGGGGTTTAAAGTAACGCATTTGCGTGACATTTTTTCATAGGTTTGGTGCCGTAAAACATTTTCAATTTTAAAATCTGACCGCATATTTTAAAACTAAAGAAACAAGATACTCGGGAGAATTTGATGCTGACCAATGTGAACGAGACACTGATGATGATGTTACCTTTTACTAACCACTTAAATGAACCCTTTATGGTTCCTAATATTTAAAAAAAACGACTCAATATTCGAATCAACATTAAAACTTCGAACGTTGCGATGTAAAACTGTGAGATATATGGTGGAACAGAAGTTGAAATTGTAACATATACAAATGTCAGAAAATATGTCATTTATGCCGGAAAACCCTGATTTATTATTTTATTATTTTCGCTACGATGTTACCTATACCAACTGCAAACCTAACAACCGTAAAGTGTATTTTCCGCAAATAATTAATTTTCCGATTAAACTTTCGATCATCACATACAGTGAAAAAATAATAATCCAATTAATCTGATTCAAACTAATTGGATTTCTATAATTAGTTTTATAAATTAACTGAAATCGTTCTGTTAATTCATGCAATAATGTTTATAAACTAAGTGATCGATACTGCAATAAAATGTTTCATTTTAATTATCTCCCACGAATATGTTTATTATAATTCATTTTAACCACATCAGTTGGTTAGCACAGCTGCGACTCAATAGGATATCAAATCAGAATATAAAAAATTACTTAGCGTGGATGTGTGTATGTACTATAAATGAAAAATTTTCTTTTGATTTCAATTAATTGATACAAAAAACTATAAAAATTACTATCGGTATTTAGTACCACTTCAGGTTACGATTTGATTAACAAAATTCGCAGTAAGATACAAAATTAAAATAAATAATCCATTTCTTTTTTTGTAGGTGTTCCTAAATTTTAAGGAAGTGTGAAATATATTTGTAAAAGGGAACTCTTCAGTGTAACATCTAGAATATTATTAGTCCCCCACTATAGAACTAGTGGTATAAGATGTCTATGAAATCTACTTGTTTAATTAAACTCTATCGCCCCCGTAATTTGTTTTAAATGTATTTTCTTAGAATTTGCTAAATATCAGATTTGGATAGACGTTCTAGCCCTAAGCAATCACCCCTATAAGTTACGATTGAAAATCTTTTTCCAATTACATATTTTGATATCGAAACATTACAAATCGTACAAAATTGTATAAGATTTATGCTTTCTAAGAAATTTCATTTTAACTTGATTTAATATAGATTTTGGGTCATACAGCTTCTTCGTAAATATTTTATTACAAAGAAAATGAATAAAGTTTTATCCGAAAAAAAAGAAGGACGATCACAAAGAAAACATCGAATATCATACTTACGCGCCCACATATGAAATCAAATTGGTGTACGTTATGCGAAGGGCACACACACTCCTGGTAAGCCAAATGAAAGCGAGATGACCCTGAAAAAATTATAAAATAGTTAAAAGCCAAGGTGTCGCTAATGTTTTTTAAAAAGAGGACTTCTGAAAAAACGAGCATACACTTAATTATGTCGCTTTGTTAAATGATTATTGATATGGACACTCCGCTAGAGAATCTTCTAAGTATAAAGTATAAACAAAATGAGCTACTACAGAGTAATATAGAAAGAGCAACGAGGTTGGATCCAGCACTGAACTATGGCCAAATTCATAGATTTACAACTTCTTTATACCCAATTCATCATGCTAGAACAACTTAAATGAATTACTCTGAATGAAAACAGCCTAACAACCATCTAATTCAGCGACACAATTTCATCGTTTATGTACACGAATTGTTCAATTTATGTGCGTAAAACAACAAGTTTCATATAGATCAGATCCTAAACTTCAACAAAGGAAAGCAATAAGTAGGATTTGTGAAAGCAATAAGCAGAATGGTTAAGCTTGAATATACAATTAAATGCTCCTAACGAGCCTACATTCCTTAAAGGAAGCTCAATTCTTAATTTGGTGCGTTCAAAAAATATCTCGTTAGTCAATCTTCCGCGAGTCTTACACAAATATTGCTCTGACCATTTACCAGTGATATTCAAAATCCCGTTCAAGACCCCAACCTTTATAGTTCATGTTCATGCTAAAATTTATAGTTCATGTTCAGCAAAAATTTGAGTCGGCTGTACTATAAATATCCCAGATCTATCTTAAAATCTGATATTAATTTCTTGTCAAATCTAATTTCCTGTTGGTGCAGTGAACTAAGAAATTCCGAATTCAAAAATAGAATACACAAGATTCTTGGTTACTCTCCCGAAATGTTTATAGAAATTCGGAAGCTTAATGGTAAAATCAAAATGTCACTACTTCACTAACCAACGGTTCTAACTCTATTATAGAACCTAACCAAATAGCAGAGAATATCGATTCTCACTATGAAAAGGCATCTTAACAAAAGAAAAGCGTCGGCTTTTAAGCATAACCAACTCAGTGCTAAGAAATTTACCAGATAAAGGTACCACACAGCTCACCGAGACACTGAATGGAATTCTAAAAATAGGTTAATTTCTAGACTGTTTGAAAATTGACAAAGCGATTTAGTCGTTTAACCATCGCAGTCTTTCTAAATATAGAAAAGGCTTTTGACACAGTCTGGAATAAACATTTAGTCTATAAATTCATTCAATGCTGTGTGCCTCACTACCAGATTAAATCGAGTCGCATACATCTTACAAACTGGAAATTCAACGTTTCTTCGAACTAACACAGTTCCAGTACCAACTAATAGCAGTAAGAGTCGCTCAAAAAGGCTACACCTTTTTTCACTTTTCTCATTCTTCTATCATAATATTTTAAAATCTAATACTAGCTATACTCAGAAGTATAGCACCTTAGAATACAACTCTCAAGCCAAATATTGAAGTGCAATTATAGATAGCACCTGTTGCTCACTTGAATAATATTTGGGAAAAGGCTTTTGCAGCACGAAGCCTTCTATACTAGTTTCTCAACCGAAATACTATAAACACAACTTAAGACTTTACAAGGCATATCTGTGGCCCATCATAACCTAGGCAATTTCCTCAAGGAAATGAGAATTGTCTCATAACCACTGGAACAACTTGTCCTTTTTGCAATCAACCAATCTTTGGTTTGTAGTTGACAATTGGTCTAATCCACCAACCTACAAATGCACAAGTAATAAAGTTATATTAAAACCACTGATGGATAATTTTGTGCTTTTCAATCTCTGTTGTTCAATTTATACACTACAATCTCTAAGTAGTAGTCCATCATCAATGGAGGCATTTTATCACAAATCAAATTTTTTTGCATTAAATATTTACTTGGCTGATTACAATTCATTTTTTAGCTTAAATAGTCTTTATCACTCCAATAATTTTAGGGCTTCGAAGTATTCGATTCGTCACCTCTCAAACAAAGGTCGCATCGACAGCTCAATCATGTTAAACACTGTATACCAGCGTATAAGTAATATTGCGTAAAATAACATATACAACCATTAAGAACTTAAATCTTTGTGAGCTTTAAAGTTGTGATTTTTTTGCTTTCTTAAGATAAAAAAAAATTTTTTTTGGCATAAAAACTTTTTATTTAACTGGATGATAGACGATTTATTTTATAACTCCTACACAACTACACTACATAAAAACTTAGAAGAAAACCGAAAAGTTTTCGTTTTTATTTTTGTGTTTGTTGAATTGGATCGTTCTGCTCAAGATGGATACTTCAATGTTGATGATTAATTTTTAACTTTACCATTATTTATGTATATGTACACATATGTTTCGTTGAGACAATGTTTTGAAATGGATTTCTAATCAATGAAAGCTTGATTTAGGTTGTAAACGAGTGTTGGATGATAAGCATCTGGGCCTATTATTTCAAGACAATTGTCGTTCTATATACATACCTGACTCTATAATTGTACGTAAATAGAAAATTATTATTCGGTAAATTCTACTTGAACAGTGCTCTCAATCATGATGTTGATGTTAACAATTGGAATGATATTACTGAGATGATTTATAACCTTATAATTTTAGATATATCTTTTAACTTATACTGAGTCACGTAAATAGAGGTACAGGGGAAACATTAAATTAACGAAACCATCAAAAATCAGAAAATCGTTTTATACTATTTACGGTTCAATCTCTAGTGTTCCTGGAAAAATAATCCAAGATTTACAGTTTACACCTAATAAATATACAGCTTTAATTGCCGGGATCTTCAGCTGCAGTTAAATTAAAAATTCAGCAGGTATAGTGAAGATAGCTTTAACTTTGTGGAGATTTTAAATTCGTGAAATTGGTCTGGTTACGATGAGCTAAATATTTAAACGAATATTTCTATAACTTTACGATCCTCTATACAGTTCGATAATACAAACATTTCGACGCAAATGGACGAATTTTCACCTGTTGCTTATCATCGATCCCTATCGCATTTATAAAAAGGCCTAACCATTTAGTTTAATAACTATTGAATGCAAACGACTTTTCTATATTCTATTTTTTCCAAGAAACTCGGTAGTAAAGCATTATATTGTCTCCATTGTCAGTTTATATAAATAGGTCATTATTCTGTAGAATAAAACAGACTTGATACAATTAATCGAAAATCTTAAATACAACATTATAGTATACATAGGTCTTGTGGCGCAATGGATAACGCGTCTGACTACGGATCAGAAGATTCCAGGTTCGACTCCTGGCAAGATCGACTTTTAAGTTTAATTTTTTCTTTCTAAAAAAGGCAGTAACCATTAGATTTAAAAAGTATTATAAAACTTACAAGATTTATAGGTTTAATCTTAACTTTAGGTTGGTACATTCCCGAAAAATTCGTAATAAAAATAAATCAGATTTTATAACAATCGATAAACTCAGCTGTTATTTCAAAAAAAAAATTAAGTGTTTCTTTTTTTATTCATGTACGACTGGTTTAATCGACACAACATGCATTACTGTAGTGTTGAAAATCCGCACTGGCTCCGCTATGCTATCAACGTCTTTGAACTGTCAACGTGTGAGGTGTGGTAACAAACTCATCGACCTCCATATTATTGAAGGCACCGCAAAACTTACAATTAAAAGGCAAGAGACAAAATATTGGAATAAAAATTATTAGGAAATGTAACTGAAAATAAGGCTGATATATTAGCAGGAATTGCCACGTCCAATGATAGCATTAAATTATTTATTAGGAACTCCGGGAAAAGCCACTGTTATTATTATTGAAATATCTTTCACTGTTTCTGAATTTATTCAAGCACTATAGTTTTTGATATACAACTGCTTCGATTACAGGAATACAGGGCCCCAACTATTGAAATTGATTACCTTCGTTAGGCATTCATTTTGTCAAATTTGTACTATTGATTGCGATGGCGGTCGTTACTGAACGACTTATTTGATACTTAGCAACCACCATTTTATGATTGCTTATGTTCGACTTAAGAGCTATTTACAAAAAAAATATTGTGATTAAACAAAACACAAACAAAGTATGCGAAAGAAAACGAATGAAAACGAAAGAAAACGAAAGAAAAAGAAAGAAAACGAAAGAACGCGAAATTATAAAATTGTGTGTTGTTTGTTGGGATAGGATCAAAATGTCGTTTAGTATACAAGCCCGATTGTCACAATTATTATTCAATTTTTTCTTCCATCTTTCAAATACTTGAAAGTATTTTAGTTACAAAAAAAACAATTGCTATGCTATTTTCGCACCAACACAATCAAGTATAGATGACCGAATGTAAGAGAGTATCTGCGTATTCGATGCAACAATCAGGCTTGTAATACAGCGTGCTGGTTTTGGATATGATTCATTGATATATCGTTTTGATTGGCATCGTTTATCGAATGCAAACCGAAACAAATACGAATAAAATGTATGTACTGAACCGAGCTGGTAATATAAATCGTTGATGTATGCGCTATGTTGAGCTGTGCTGAGCTGAACTGATAATATAAACAGCTTTTAATCGTTCGAAATTATTTCGCAAGGGTTAATGGACAATAGTAGTTCATATCTGAGCTTCTCCTTTGTTAATTTTTTTAATAAATGAAATAGAATGGGTATATCCAGAGCACGTAAAGGCCCCCAAAATTTAGTAGACTCTATACATATATATTTATATGCGCTGAATGCAAAATAGTTTAGTAACAAATATGTAGAGTTTACTTGATTTAAGTAGGCTAGAAATTCTTGTCCACATTTTTTTTGTTCTTCCCTTTGCTAAAATTTTTGTTTTTGTTTTTGACATAATGTACGTAATTTTCACAAATTCGTAGTTTGTAACAAAAATTAATGTACGAATATCTTAAAAATAAAGAAATATGCACAGATATGCTGACGTTAAAAATTATTTTTAAAAGTCATCGAAGGCAATAACCTTCAAAAATATCTATAAACTGCATCCAGCGCATGTACAGCCTTCTTGGTAAGATAAGTCTACATTATAGACTATTTCTATTGTAGAATCTGCATGCAAAGCTACATACAACATATAGCACCAGAGACATTTAGACATTTAAGAAACTGAATGAAAAAAAATTGGTGATATACCAGAAGTATTAGTAACTGGGTCATTACACTAAAGGCCATTACACAGACGAAGGATCCTACATCAATATGTACATAATATGGCGGAATTGACCAAACCAATACGTCAACTACTGAAGAAAATGTAGAATTTTGCTGACTGGAACAACATATACAATGTGTCAAAAAACTGAAAGAAATCATTACGCATACGCCGGTATTACAAACACTGGGCATAAATAATAAAAATTGTATACAAAACCGATGCTAGTCAAAACGGTATAGGCTGTGTATTATACTTCAAAATGGAAAACCAGTAGCGTTTGCATCAAGAAGTTTGACGGGCACGAAAAAAGTTATGCGCAAATTGAAAAAGAGATGTTAGCGGTTCTGTTCTCGTGCATAAAATTTCATCATTCATCGTGACTTCAACGAATGAGGCTGAAATTATTTAAATACGAAATAACTGTTATATATAAACCAGGGAAAGAAATGCATATCGCCGATCATTTATTGACAAGTTATTTAACAAATGAACAGGCTGACGAATTTAAGATTGATATAAGAAACAGCAAAAGATGAAATTGTATCTATGATATTAAAAACATATAAAGAAGGCTGGAAAATTCCAAAGACAAGTAGCATGATCTAGTGAAACCATTTTAGAAATTCAAGAGGGACATTTTTGTGATGAAGACTTAGTTTATCTAGGATACAGAATAATCGTTCCATTCAAGTTGAGACAAAAAATGTTTCAGTCTTTCCATACAGCTAATCAGGGAGTAACTTAAACTAAACAAAGAGCGAGAGAAATATTATATTGGCCTGGTTTGGGCACGGATATTGAAGACTATATAAGCAAGTGTAGAACATGTGAAAAGCATAAAAGATCCAACACAAAGGAACCGTAGATATCACATGAAGTACCAGACCTACCATTTCTAAAAGTAGCATGTGATATTATCCAAGTCGGAGTGAATGATTACCTGGTAATCAAGGATTTATTGTAGCAAGTGGATAGAAATTATCTTACTAAAATCAAAACAGTCACGCGAGATCATTGCGAAGCTGAAACAGATATATACCTTCACAAATATTACTTGCTCGTCGAACTCGTTCAAAAACTCCTATAAAAAAAGAACTACTTAAGCCAAAAATTGAACTTAATATTGTGAAAAAGTTAAAAAAGAATCAAGATAGTACAAAAACATATAACGACGTAACAACAAAAACGAGACCCGTATTTGAAAAGAAAAATCGGTGGTTTATATAGAAAAGATAACAGTTGGGAACCAGCATAAATAATAGGCAAACATAATTATTATGGTCCTCGATCATATTTAATAAGGAACGAGATGGATCGTACACTGAAACGAAATTCATACCTTTTGAGATGTTCAAATCGACATTTTCAAGTGAATGCTGAAAAAGATAACGAGGTTGGTCACAGTGACCGTAATGACGTTACGGATCAGAATTCTGAACATCATAATTTTGAACATAGAAATTTGTTGAGAAACGATGGTAATAATGTCTCGGATAATACAAGTAATGTAACGAGATCAGGACGCATATCGCGACAGCACCGAAGGTTCCATGATTACATCAGATACTGAGAAAATAGTTAAAAGATTAAAATTTAACAAAAAAAAATGGTAATTATCAATTATTGTTATTGATAATTTTTTTTTATTTGTCAAAAGGGAGATAATACATAGAAATTGTAATTTTATGTTGTATCTGAATTGTAAATGAGGAAGATAATGTGAAGTAGAATGCAATTACATAAAACAATACCGAACGAACCCATTGTAAATGAAATGAGAAAAAACTGGAACGTAACCAGGTTTTTAGGTAATAAAGTGAAATTTGTAATAAATATTATAATATTCTAATTGGTGTTTTTAATTAATGTTTTGCATATTTGCATAATACGGTCACAACGACGATCAGAAACTCCAAAAATACAAGCAGTACACTAAAACTTAAAATTTTGAACGACTAACTTTTAGTCCATGTTAAACAAAATTCTAGCCGGCATGTCTCGAAAAGATATGTACTTGTCTTATATATATATATATATATATATATATATATATATATATATATATATATATATATATATATATATATATATATATATATATATATATATATATATATATATATATATATATATATATATATATATATATATATATATATATATATATATATATATATATATATATATATATAAATATATATATATATATATATATATATATATATATATATATATATATATATATATATATATCAATGCAAGCACAAAAAGTCTAGTGGTACTTAAAGCGTCACTGGTCACGTCACAAAAAATATACAAATATTTCATCTTACAGAGTTGCTTTCTTTAAAAACCATATACTCAAAAACACCTGGAAAAGGCGTCAATATATAAACAGAAAATTTTCAATCTTATAACACGAGTGAAATGATTGATGAAGCTAAAGATAAATAATTTATAGCTTTAAAAAATAAAACGATATCCAATTTCAACTCATTCAAGTGAAAAACAAATTTTTTTAATGAGGCTAGTAGAAAATTATTTAATTTTCTCAAAAAATTAAATTATATAAAATCGCATCTTCTAAACAGATTCTTATCCATAATTCTTAAATATAATTTATCTTTCAGTTATTATTTATATCTTTACGAAAACCAATTTCCGGAATAAATATTAAACGAAATTTGCTAATAAAGGGTGATCCAATAGTTTTAATGTTGATTTTGGTTACATAGTGTTTTTTTTAAATATTACTGGCGATATTTAAAAAAAACATATTTAGCCAAAACAGTTGAGTTATGTGGTCGTTAAAATTAAGCTAAATTCAAGATAAGTATCTTATTAAACTATATATGACTGTGTGCAATTAAACATAGGTTATAGGGTAACACATTCAGCTCAGTGATATCAAACGATTTCTTAAACACCAAAAATCCATTCAAACGAAAAGGTCTTAAAAACACTTGAAATAAAAATCCAATTTTTTGGGATTTGACGACCAGGAAGGAAACCTTCGTGTTAACATCAATGCAGAGCTCGACTTTTGGAAGGTGCATTTCTCTGATTTACTCAACGTTCAACAAGTGTCAAATGCTGTGGTTGAAAGTTGTCAAATGCAGACTGCGGAAATGTACAAAGAAGACCCATCCTACGAGAAATTCACTCTGACCATACAGAGACTTTGAAGAATCCATTCTCCTGGGATTGATTGCATTAATTCCGAGCTCTTGTGGGGATATTTTGTGGAACTATCTTTTCGATTATATTCGATAAGTACGGCAAAGCGAAATTATGTCTGATGAATGGAAATTGACCGCGTTATGTCCTATCATTAAAAAAAGAGATCGCTCAAAATGCGAAAATTGCTCTCCTGGCGAAGGAAATTGTGGGTTACCGCCAAAAAGGATTTCATCCGAATCAGTCAGTCACTGATCAAGTTTTTTTGCTGAGGATGACTCTTTTCAAATATTAAGAAACATCTCGCAACGTTCTTAGATTTCTAACAAGATTATATGACTCGTGCCATCGGAATAGCTTACGGTTTGCGTTGCGATGTCTAAGGAAACCTGACAAATATGTGCATTTATAATGCAGTCACAATGTTGTGTCAAAATTGAGAACAAGCTATCAGAAGTAATTAGCTCTGGTGTACGGCAAGGCTCTGTCGCTGATACTCTTTAATATCATGTTAGAGTTTATCTTTAGTAAAAATGAAACACCTTAGGACAACATCTTGTATCGTCAGTCCATCCAATTTCTGACATGTGCAGATCATATCGGTGTAATTGGACTAAATGACAACGATATCAAGGACTCCTTGATCCATTTATACGATTCTCAGCTTCTGTTGGTCTCAAATCAATGATTTTAGTACCAAATATATGCGATCACTGGCTTTAAAAACCAAGGCGCAATGGAGTTTAGAAGTGGTAACCACACATTTGAAGGAATGACCAGTTTTTGATACCTCGTTTACCTTGTCACTGATAATAACTGTGTGGGAGGGGATATTGAAGCGCTTATTATCACTAGTAACCGTGCTTTATATGCCTTACGTCCACTGCTAAAATCAAAATACATATACCTTGCAAACGCCGACAAGCTGAAGTTATAAAAGGTGTTGTTCAAACCCTTTGTCATGTAGGGGTGTGCAATCTGAACCCTGACGAATGGGTATAAGAGCTGGTTAATGGCATTCTAGAGAAGAATCATGCGCATGATATATGGCCCCAAATGCGAGGTCAGAAATTTAATGAAAATACCTGATCCCGTTCATGAAAAAGGACAGCGAGTACGCTGGTTTGGTCACGTTCTGCAAACCGATCCTAAACGGATGATTCAGCGATCTCTGAGAGGAGAGCTACCATTTGGTGGGTGCGGAGCCTGAATGTTGATGCAGTATAGGCCAGTAATGGCCTGTAAAACCCGATTATTATTATTATTATTATTATTATTATTACTCACGGGACGCAAAGCAGTAAAATTTTCGGCAAATGCATGTGTCATTTATTAATGAGGAATCTTCTAATTCTTCGCTAAAATCATCTCTAATCTTTTTACTAAATAAGCTAATTAGCAAAATAATTCCTTGTCTTCCTCAGTATTTATGTTTTGTGTTAGAGGCCGACTTGTTTTATAATTTGCTAAAGAACACAACTTTTTACTGCCATTCATTCCAATGATTCCAACTCAATACCAAGGAGATAAAATTTATAATGGACATATCTCATCGCACGCAAACAGATATTGATGCAGCAGTAGCATAGCTACAATATACTCTGGGGTCAGCAGCTAAAAATATTACTCCCGCTTTCAATGACAGTTGTTTCTTAAGCAAATACAGTTTAAACGGAAAGTGGTTAAGAACATAATCAAAAAGTATATAAGTTCAAAAAAGCATCAGGACATGATCTTATTACTGGAAAATAGTAAGAGAATTGCCAACTGCAAAAACTGAGAACAATCATCTTCAACTCATCATACAAACCGGATATATTCCTTAAAACTGGAAGATGTCTTTAATCTCAATGTCATATCGTCCAATAAACATATTACCTAAGAAAAAATGTTAAAAGCGATGCTGAAACTATTAACAGCCAATTTTACCGGATCACCAACTATAGGTACCTATGGGCAAGTACACAGAGTTATATATATATATATATATATATATATATATATATATATATATATATATATATATATATATATATATATATATATATATATATATGCAATCAAATACGCCTTTGAGAACAAGCAATATTGAACTACTGTTTTCTTGGATATCAAAGAAGCCTTTGACAAAATATGGCACAATGAATTTTCATTTAGATCTGGAAAATTATCTTCTTTAGAGGCAATACATGGTGAAACATAATAAAGCAATCTTTGGCATAAATGACATTAGAGCAGGTGCCCACAAGGCAAACATGCAATCATATTAATGTCACACAAGAACCCCCAAACTAGTGCAAAGACATAAAGTAAACGAAAATAAATCAAGTCGTAACGTTAAATGGTGTCAATATTCCTCAAAAAAACAAAAGGAAATACATAATAGGTTTCCACCTGGAAAAATATATTAAAGCGAACTCCTAATAGAAATAAAATCAAAGTTATCTTCGAACAATAAAGTCTCACTGTACAAAGCATTCATCTACACATATGGTATTCATGAGTTATTGGACTCCACTAGTGTATCAAATAGAGAACTACCTCAACGAGCACAGGCGAAAATACTTTGCATTATTACAGACGTTAGTGGTATAATACTATAACATCCATGATGACCTTGGCGTTAAAACAATCAAAGAAATAATCAACGAGTACAGTTCAAAATACTTCTTAAAAATAAAATTGTATCCCAACGAATTGGCCAGTGGTTCAATAAAAATTTAAAGTGAATATCAAAGCTAAGCAAAATAGATATTAAGTTTTTATATCGTTCTTAGGTCTTAGCCATGGAATCACGACTTCCGTAAAGCATATTTATCTAATCTCGACCTAACATCAAAATATCCGCTGGAATTTTGTTACAATATTAAATAGAGATTTAATATCCAATATGTGCCCATAAAAGTATGAAAAATTCTTACGCTATTTAATGGACCACTCGGTTACGTTAAGGTCCGTTATAAATAAAACATATCAATTTACAACATACGTCCGTATGTGTATATAGCACTAAAAAAAACGAAAAATTTGAAAATCTTATAATTTATCTTACACAATTCACATAAAACATTGAAATCACCTGATGAATTTATATTTCCAAATTGCAAATAAATTAAGCACAACACAGACACATACACAAACTCACAAACGCACGGTATATTATACACCAGAAGAAAGAAAATTATACTAATAATTTTTCTATTTTATATATCTTCTTTTAAAATTTTCTTTATTTTAAACAAATAATTAAAAATTTTAACATTTAAATTTTTCATTGAAATTATTACTTTTTTTTTTTTTGTTAAAACTTAAAATGAAAACACAGTGCTTATGTCATTCACATATATATATAGAATACAAATTTTCACATTTAACTACCTCTAATTTAAAAATGAAAAACTTAAATTTCACTCAATTTTGTAATTTATCACTCAAATTTGATTCACTTTAATTTTGGTAAACCACTCAAAAAAAATTAAAATACTCGACCGCACAAATGTAAAATTTTCACACTCGTTTTCGTCTTTAAAAAACTTTTTAGTAAAATTTATGGGAAAAACTTTAATTTTCATATTATGTGTTTCGATCACGAGATAAAACCGTTGACTGATTAATAATTGTATGAAAATTACACAAAACAAAAAAAAAAAAACGAAACCAAAACAAAACAATATAAAGTTTGTGTAGGAAATTGTAACGGTTGGAAAATGTTCGTTTTTCTCGGGACGACACCAAAAATATAAACAAAAATCAATTTCGATTTATAGAAAAAGTGATAAATTTTTATGCTTATCTATTTCGCTCGAATATTTTGATAAACTGGAAAATAAAACGTTATAACAATTGAAAAATATTAGCGCGCCAAATAATTTCTAACGCATGCGGAAAACAGTTTGTTTTGATTTTTTTTTTTGCTATTTTTGCATGTTTTTCCCTTATTGTACTTTTTATCGTGTAACGAAAAATTTCCGAAAAGGCACATGGCAATTGAAATATTATAAATATAAACATTTTCCGTGTGGCTCTCAAACTGTTTTACATAATTAACTAAACCGTGAGTTAATATTTTTTCTTAAATATTATAACCAACAAATAATAGATTTTCTTTTTACGGATTCAAAGTGTTAAGTTTTCATGAAAACGGTCATTATTTAAGAAAAATCAATATTGAGTTTTGCTATCAATTTATAGATGGCAGTCTAAACAAAACGAAGAATTTAATTTTAGGTGATGTACGATTTTGTCTTTTAGATTTTTTGAATTTTGTTCTCAAACAAACAGTTTTGTCCTCAAAATACAGTCGCGTTCCAATTCAGTGGCTGTCAGCAGCAATTGAAGCGTTCGATAACTGTAAAAATAAACTTACGGACACCAATTTATTGATTCATCCATCATCATCAGCATTTCTGGCCCTCAAGATCAAGATTGCCAATAACATAAGATGGACGATCCTATGAGTGGATATAACTATAAGATGGAAAGAAATGCCTAGTCAGAGTTTTATAATTCAGTAAAATCGAAATCCAAATCATCAAGTAACTGCTGGCCCACGTTGAACTGTTCCAAAAAGGTTTCACTGGAGTCTTGTTTGTGAGAATTGTTCTAAAGGGTAAATATTTAGGCAACTAGTTTCGCGTTAGGGCATTATAAACCAACAAAGAAAACATGGTTACCGTCGACGGAATGGTTCAGAGAGGTTTTTTAAGTATGTAAAGTCGTTACGAGTTATTTTCAAAGGATTCAAAGTTGAAATGGCAAAGTCCGAGGTCCAGAAAGAATTCGCCTCTTACATCAACCAAATTTGTTCTAAAAAAAGAACAATAAGGTTATAAATAAAGCCGTGGTAGAGTATTTTAAGCCGAGAACGATTAACTCTCGGGGAACTGTAATTCGGATCCAAAACATAATAAACGTATAGGTGTCTGAGTGAAGGCACACAAAGATGTAGAATTTTAAGAAGGCTGCTGCTGACGAGGACTTGGACATCGATTTTACCGTCAACGATTGCCAGTTCCTCGTCGATTTCGAGACATTGTTGTTCCTGGATTTTATAAAGTTGAGCTGCGGCAGCTGATGAAACCGTTGGAAACTTGTTAAAAGTTAAACATTGTTAGCGATAAGGGCTCACATCAGTTTAAGCCCAATTGATCATATTACCAGATCAACATACACCCTACGATTAAACGGCCTTGTCGAGCATTTTGTACAGGTATCTGAACAGATAGCAAAAGTTGAAGACAATATCTTGTGAACATTTGTAATAGGCTATTGCTTTCACGCCTTGAGAAACCCTGAAATGAAGCCACCGAACAAAATAGTTACTCGGCATGACATGAATACTAAGGTTAACCTGATTAAGCTCCTCGAAACCTAACTTAATGGACATAACAAGAAAATTGAATAGCAGATCAAGAATTATCTCTCCCTCCTCTTTCCATCTCTCTCTGGCGTTACATCCATTGAAAGGGTTAACGCTGGTGATTTTAAAAGGATTTGAAAAGGAATAGGTGACCTCAATTCATCCCGTTTCATCGCACGTTGTCTCCAGTTTCGACACATTATATCACGCAGATCTTATTTGATGGTCTTCTCTTCCGACGCACACCAACTAGAAATTGTTGGGACTTTTTTTGAATTGTTTGATCTGATGGAGCTCTTGGGATGTTTTGCAATTTCCAAGGAACGGCAGGACCTTAAATTAATCCTACTCTAATTCTGATACCTAAGCGATTTGAAAATGCTGTATTCGTTGGAGATCAGTGTCTAGCTTTCGCTTTCGTAGGTTAGCACCGAGATAATCGTTGACCCAAGGTATTTAATATCTTCCAAGCAGCTGTAGTTATGTTCATCACTTCTGGAAAAATGTACACTGGAAATGCTCATAGATGTCATCAAATCGTCTGGCATTTCGATCCAGTGGTATCCAGACGTAGTTAATTCGCCTTTAATACAAGTAAGTTCCTCGGCATATGTAGTGGGCATCTGAGTCCTGTTTTTCACTCTTGAGGTGGCTCTTTTTAAACCCAGACTGCGAGAATTAGATCTTAGAGCTGAGTTAAAAGTGTTGCTCATCCGTCATTAACGATCTTTGTGAGAGGTCTAACAAAATTCGGGGCTTTTCCACTCTTTAAATTTTCGATAGATGCCTCTCTACTTCTTCTACTGGTAGGTGTGAAACAAAATTCTCCACACCTGCAGACACGATAGCTATGTTCCGACTTACATCGTCATTCCTACTTAGCAGGTTTTAAAGCATGACTGTCATAACTGAGAAAATCGGTTTCATTTGACCTCAGTTTATCATTCCCATCTCTCTGATGGTGGTGGATCTAGGATAAACATCTTTAGTGCGGTTCCGGGAGTTACCAAAGCAATCTCTAGAGTTAAGCGCATGGTCATTGATGTTTTCGATACAGCTTCTAAATGAACATCATGTGTCAAAAAAAAAGGTTGCATTTTAAACAATGTTGTTAATTAAACAATGTTGTTAATTGGTTGATTATGTTCCAGAAACATATTCAGCACAATATACGGCCATCACAGCACATTCAATTTTATTTATATTAACGAAGTCAACAAATTTAAAATAATTCGTTATAAATAGATAAATTTATCGATTTGCCCGTTATTACAAATATTTCATTATCAACACATACAGAACGCACCCAACCCAATCGGTATATTGGGCAAAATTAAAAACAAAACGAAATCAAAGAAAAACAAATCGACCGACATAACCCCAAATGTCAAATTTAATAAAAAAAAAATTGTGAGTTCGCACGTGTTAAACGTAAATAAAACTTAAGAAATTAAAAATTATTAATTAAACATTTTGTAAATCTTTAAACATGACGATTAAAACGAAAAAACGTAAACTATCAGTTAACGATGAACCAACAACATCGAAATCCATTAAAATAATACAAAGTGACAGTGCTAACGATGTTGAAAGTGATAGTGATGAGGCCGCCGAAAATGTGGACATCAATGATGAAGACGACACTCTGGGTGATATTGATATGAAAAATATTAAAGTTCCTACAACCGGTATAAATTATGATAAACCGATCAAGTGTATGAAAATATTTCGCACAAATTTAAAGAAACATTTTAGTATTACGGATGTAATACATTTTGTGAATTTGGCGACCAAAAATCCAGTGACTATCGGTAGATACATGAAGCATGGTGGACAAGTATTGGAATTGGTGGAGCTACTGGAAAAAATCGACAAAAGTAATAATGAACATGTTGCCACAGTATTTTGTGCCATTCAACTTAGTTTGATCCACATTTTATCGGACGACATGAGCGTACTGGATCCATCGGTACAAGCGTGCAAATATCTTATAAAAAATTTCAAAAGTAGTTTTGAAAATCTTCTTAATTCAAGCTCAATTAATCAAAATAAAATATGTTTGAAACTATTATCGGCACTTGTAACATTGGACGGTGAAATTGGGAAAACTATTTTCCCATTATTAGACGTGTTCAACGATAATGACATTTTAAAGAAGTACACAACACATCCGAGGGCCAAAGACGAAAGTGAAATTCTACGTGATGTGTTAATACAGTTCCTGCTTAGTTTTATGATCGAAGGAAATACGGTACTAATTCGTAAGCTTCTCGAAAAGAAACAGTTAATCAATTCGATAATACCAGGGCTGGTTTACGATAATCCAAGAATTGTAGTTCTAATTCTGGAAACGTTTTCTAAATTCATTCTTAAATCACAAGAAATCACAAAAACCGAGAAAATCAATTTGTTCGATATTAAACTAATATCAGATCTAATCAAACTATTCGATTGGCAAGGTGGCACGGATAGCCAAGATCGAGAAATGGTTCAAAATACTGTGTTGGAATTTTTAAAATTACTGCTCAGTTCCAGAAAATATGGTATCGTAACATTAACGCTGATAGATATTGCACACAAACGAAATTTCACTCAAAGGAAAGTGTTAGCAACATTGAGTGCCCAATGGAACCGGCCTCATCACGGTGAATTAATTATAGCCATCCTCCAAGCGTGTCCCGAATTAGTGGGATACTTTTACGATCAGGCTAGTAATTCGTTCAATGGTAAACCCAAATGTATAGAATTTTCGCATAAACTCCTCGATTCGTTGGCACCGCAACACATCGCATATGGCAGGAATCATCTAAGAATTAGTGACACAGTGAATTTGATTCAATCGATAGTTTTCCCTTTAAAAATGATGTTCCATATACAAGAGGTGATCAGAGATGATAAATTCATTTTGAGACTGGCATGTGGAAAATTGTTAGTAAAAATGTTCGAGCAGTATAAATTATTTTTAGACGCCATTACGCAATGGGCCGTCTACAAGGATTATGAAATGTCGAAATTGAATTTCGATATATCGCAACACATAACAAAAAATTGTCCATCGGTCGATACCATCATAATGTCGGTGTTCCGGACTCTCGAAAATAACCAATCGGACGAAATTTTAAGTCATTTAGAAGTGACACTAGATTTCCTGCAAATTGTCTTCAGTAATTTTCCTAATTTTCTGGAGAAGACGACCTCTGTCGTTAACTATATATCGATGTTAAAGCCAATTTTAAATATGACCGAAAGAAATTTTAAACTTGAGCTAAAAATGATTAATTTCATATTGGAAGTGGAACCAGAATCGATTTCGGCGCCGACAGATTTATTCGACGATATATTTCTGTCGTTTATGAAGATATACGTGTATGGCGAGACGCACGAGTCTGACGAGGCGAAACGATCATTGCTTAAAATGTTAAACAATACCAGTCTATTCGAAAATGGTGAGGCTGAAATCAGCTTGTGGTTGTATTCTATGAAGCAAATTGGAGTAATTTCACCGGATATCGACGATGTTTTAAACTTCGTTTTAAACATAGTCAAGAATTTACGAGACTCAAATGTCGACGAAGATTTAATCACCGATATTGAAGTTGGCACAGATTTGGTAAATATTAAAGACATTTTCGATAACATTGAAAATGGAATTTCAGTCCAGGGCCGAACTGAAATTTTAAACGTGAGCAATATTTTTCGAAAATCATTAAAACAGGTTTCATCAGGTAAAAAATCAAAATTAGTTAAAAAATATTTTGAAAATTTGATATTCCATTTATACTATTATCTCCCCGATTCCGAAATTATCGAGAATTTGTCGCGGAAATATTTAAAATTTGAAATTGTTGATATGAAACCATCCACTTTTGTGGAAATTGAAAAATCAAAAATAATAAAATTAAACGATTTGAATTTGTCAGACGTAGAATTAAGTGTTCACATCCATTTCCAAATTTTTAATTTAATTAATGCTAGTGATAAAGCCAATACCGCGATGTTAGAGAATTTAATTAATTTCTTAACTAAATTAAAGGAAGTTAATCCGGTTTATTTTTCAAATTCGTTAAAATATATATTCTTAAATCATCATAAATTGCTCAATAATTTTAATTTATTCTCCGATCGGAACACTAGCATTACGAATTTTATAATCCGGCTTTTTAAAGAGTTTAATGACGACATAAAATTTAATTTAACATTCAACTATCGAACTAAAATAATTAACGAGATTAAATTGGGGAATTTGGCAAGGGTAAATTTCGATGATTTGTCTTTCTTTAATTTTGACGCAAACAATGCTAAAAATATTATTGATATTTTGTTAAATCAATCGAACTCTACCGAAAATCTTGGTTTGATTGTGTTCTTCTTAAATCGGTTGGTCAATCTACGAGATTCATATTTAGATGCCGAACACGTTACAAAGTTAGTTGACCTACTAAAATTGAACTTAAATAATGAAAAATTAGAGGCTGAGATTTATAATTATTTTGTAGCTTTCCCTCACTCGATCGAATCGTTTGATCAAGATTATTTCAATTTTACGTTCGAAAATAATTCAAACGCGACCAAAATGACGACAAAATTGTGTTGCCTTCTCCTCGAACGAAATCGTGAAAATTTTGCAAAATCTTTTTTAAAATTATCCGAGTCTAGTGAAAATATTAAAAAAAAAGAATTGTACTATCCGATTTTAAATTCGTACTGTAAAGTGGGTAGTTTAAATGAGATTAAAAAAATTAGTGAAATTTATGCCGAATATAAAAATGGCATAACCAAATCCATTGAAAAACCGTTAAAAACAGGTACGATTTATAAAGAAAATATAATTGCATCAATTCGTCTAATCGAATCGTGTATGCCACTCGACGAATGTGTATCGTTCATTTCACATAAATCGCTTAAATTAGATTCATCGGAACTATTCCAGTGCCAATTGATTCGGGCGATTCATCAAAAAGTCATAAATAATAAAGTAGAAATCGAAAATTCGTATTTAAATTTCATTAGTATTTGGATTCAAATGATGAACATCCAATTGAAACGTGAAAATTTGGAATATTCCAAAATAATATCGATGATTGTGATCTTGTTCAAGTGGATCAAAAATAATTCGTTTGAAAATGTTGCGTACACGAAAATTATATTGTCACCATATTGGAATCAATTTGTGCGAAATTGCCTTAAATTCGGTATGAACATTGAAAATCAGGAGAATTCGATATTACTTCGGATATTGTCGTATTTGTGTGATCACTTGTTTTATGACTTCGTAACGACAAACGACGAAATCAGTAACATATTTGAAATGGCTTTAGGTCATTCGAATTTCTTTGAAATTATGCTAAACAATAAAGACAAGCGTAATTTGATTAAATTAAATTTATCCTATTTACTTTTTGTATTGGTTAAAAAAAATTCGATTGTAGCAAATGCCAAACATATTCCAATTTTTTTGGGTGCATATAATGCCACGCTATCGCCAACCGATCAGTACATTTTGAATATAATAAAATTATACGAATTATACGAGGTCAAACTGAATGATTATCGACCATTTATTTGGGGTGAAGCAGCGATTGTACACTATTCATTACGAGAACAGGGTACGACTGAAACCACTGTTATTAAGGAACCGCCCATGGATTTGGCACAAACCCAATTCGACCAATCAATGTGTGATAATTCGATCGAGAATTATCCGATTTGGCGTAAACTTGATTCATTGACACAACTCCCCGAGATAAATTTCTACGATTACGAATTTAATTTAGACGATGATGTAAATTTAAGCCAATTTTATAATTCGTTGAATTCGGTCGAAAAAGTTTTATATAAAAATGAAAAACATTTTGATCCGCAAATTTTGAAAACAATACCACAAAAATCGCAATTATACGATTCGGTTTATGATCCATCGTTTTATATACCACTTATGAGTTTAATATTTTCACCAGAAAGCTACAGTTATCCATCGATTACGGCGCAAAATGGTAGTTTAGGGTTATTAATCGCTTCCATGTCAGCTTTAGATGTAAATACTCGATTAGCGGCGGGTGATGCATTAATTCGGTATCGTAACTATTTTGAAAGCAATCGAAATTTCTTAGATAAACGAATTTGGATACATTTATTCGATTCGATGCAAAATGGTCTAGGTGAATTGTCAAATAAGCAGGTTGGTACTATACCTCGACCACCTTATTCTAGTTGCTTATTCCTGGCTAAATTGGCAAATATATTGTCGTATCCTTTGAATTCAATGTACTTACCGTTAACGAATTATCTTCTCATAACCAATTCGTTTGATTTTAGTCGAGTTCCTGAATTTATAACATTATTCCAGAGTTCAGACGTTAAACACGTACAGCATCGATACTTTATACTAAACATTTTAAAAAATAGTTTAAAGACAAGCCGAGATTTTGAAGCTCTACAATCGACATTCGTTCTTAAAGCTATAATGGGATTTTTCGCTTCGGCGTATTCCGATAAAACGATTGACCTACTAATTATTAGCATTCTCAATAATTGCGTTCGTATTCCAAAACTCGTTAAATTTATAATCGAAATAGTTGGAATTTTGTCGTGGTTAAGCTGCGCCATCGCCAAAACCGAACCCTTTAAGTATGACACAATCGATGGTCTTGTCACAATCATGTCGAACATTTATAATTCGATTAATATTTTAAAATTATCAAATCGTTATGATGTTCATGTCAAATTGCTATCACTTCACTTAAAACTATTGCCCAAACTGTCAAAAGACAATACAATTAAAACTTTATCCAAATTTATTAATACGTTAAAATTAATTTTAAAAAATAAGGCTACCGTTCTAAAGAAAACTGATATATTACATTTGATATCGTGTTGTAAAAATTATTTTGGTGAAAATTTAACGAACGAAATTAAATATGTTATGGAGGTGGGTTGTGAATTTTCCGAGAATTCAAATGATTTTATGTTGTCATTGAACCTGAAGAATGAAAATATTGATCAACAATTGGTATTTACGGTTAGTAATTTAAGAGACATTATTTTGAAATGGAATAAAGAACAGAAGAAAATTGTTATTAGTTAAGATAATATTATTTGTTTATAGAATAAAATAATGAAAAGATGTAATGAAAATTTAATAAAACAAAAAAAATATTTTCTATTTTCATTTAACTTTAGAGTAATATTTGATCGCCCTGAAATGCTTCTACTTCAATCTCAAAGTTAGAAGAGTATTTTTGCAATTAAGAACTCCGCGAACACTTCAGCAATTTTAAACTACTAGATCGCTTAATAACTTAGTCTTTCGTATATCTTCCACTTCTTGCGTGAAAAACCTCTCTTGTTCAAGCCGAGAGATTCCGTAGAGTGGTTCAAATCGTTTCAAACAAATCAAGCTTTTAACTACATTGGTTAAGGCTATTTTTGCATTTTTTGTTCCTCCACATGATCATAATTCGGATTCTGTATAGGCCAAAGCTCTTGTGCTTTCTGCAACCAATATGATCCGTTCCACCATAAACAGTTGTTGCGTAAATCTTCTGAAAAGATACCTCTAAAAGCACTGTCCACAGGATTTTCTTCCGAGGGAACATATCCCCATTGATTGCGGTTGTAAAGTGTAAGTATCTCACTAGTGCGATGAGCAAAAAATGTAGACCAACGACGAGGATGCGATGCCCATCAGAGTAACACAATTTTGGAATCTATCCACATGTAAACATGCGATATGTTATTAGTTTCTGTCTAAAGATAACTGCTTTCGATTTTCGTAATTCGCTATCCAAAATTTTCCTGAATGGTTGCAATGGAGGTTTTAATGCTTTCTGCTGGAGTTCCTGTGTCGGCACTGGTCATATGCTTGATCCAATAATTTTTGCAGCTACAGGATCTGAACTAGAACTATCGATTGCAATTTGTTTGAGGAGTCAGATGGACTAGGTAAAAATACTTAATTGGCTGAACGCCACGTGATCTTTTTATATTTATAATTCTTTGGAATCATGCCAAATTCCCGGTACATTTTTTCCATAAAACCAGCAAAAACAATACGACGTTCACGAAAGCGTAACATTATGGCATATAATGAAGAGTGCAACCTACGGCTAGACAGTCAATAAATGTTAGGCCTTCTTTAGTTTTTTGATCAAGCAATTTTGTTTGAACACACCAGGCAAGAAAAACTATCTTTGTAATTTATTTAGCTTGAGTTTATTTCCTTCATGAGCCCGGGGGATTCATATTCAGACATAAATTGTTTAAACATTTGATGGAATACCGTATCGTGAGCAAAACGTTGTTAAAGTGCTTGAAATCTTTGAAGTGCTTGGTTTAAGGAGCTCCTGAGCTCTGTTGGTGGTTTTTAAAAGGAGGACTGATGCAAGCGACCGTATAATGGATGTTAATTTATAGCTCGTTTGGAACTCAAACAATTAAAGCTTTGAATATTTGTGCTTACTCAGTTGCGCCTTGTAGTTACCCCCATCGCATTGAATTTTAAGACAAAGCGTCACGTCTTCCTGCAGCTGTCCCAAGAGCTTTCAGCCCGCAAATAATCTCGTCAGATTTGTCTAGTAACCGTTTGACGATTATAGCAGTGGCGTTATTAAATGTTGGTTGGTTGATAAACGTCCGAATGAAATTATTCACGAAGATCTTTTTTTGGTCGTAAAGTGATTTCAATTTTTGAAGCGCTTATATATAATTAGCCTCGATTTTACTCATGTGACGTAACAATATTTCAGCTTTACTCTTCATTTGATATTTGAGGTGCTGAAACGTTTCTATCGTTCTTACGGAATTTGAATCGTGAATTATGGATGAAAATAGATCACAAAATGATTGCCACTCTCTCTAAATAATCACCCGAAAAGAGAATCGGAACAGTATAGTATTGGTACCGAAAAGTACGGTATATTAATTGTTAGCAATTTAGTTCTAGGGTGAGTATTATTTAGAGTAGCTTCATAACTACCCTGAGTTACACTAACGGTTGATAATACCCCTTTGGTCTGCAACGATTTGATAGTAAAACAGTTTTTATTCTGGATGATTTATTCGGGCATATGGAACAGTTTCTGCGACATGTTATGTGCTACACGTGATTTTACCACTTGGCATTGGACATTGTAATCTTGTAATGTTTATTTTACTCTTTTTCAAGGGTTTCTTGATCTTTTTGTCGCGTTTTATTCTATGTACAACTCATGATATGTATAGAGTGACATTTTGGAGACTTCCGTTGATCCTTTGACAACCATTTAACACTCTCTTTCCAAAGAGTCAATCTGTGCTTTTATAAGCGTTTAAATTGTCGAGATATCTAATAATGGATTTGTTTCTGATTTCTCTAAGTAATACGACGAAAAATATTGGAAACTGCTCAGGCAGAACCAGGTAAAATGGCTTAAGCTCAAGTATTGAGCAGTAAAGTAAATCAGCAGTAAAGTACAACTGCTGTTTTACTGCCCTCCGAAACAGACACCTCTAAGAAAATTAGAGAACTTTTGTCATATAAAAGAAGAGCGATAAGAATATGTCAGCAAACAAGCGCTCCTCAACATAAATTTTCGTTCACAATCGGCTCAAAATAAAGCAGATAAAGTTCAATGTTTCGCAGAACATTTCGAAAAAATAGTTCATTCAAATGATAATCAAGGCTTGGAAACCTAACTAATAACGGTAGAATCTGAAAAAATAAAGTAAAGAAATCCTATTAACTTTACCAAAAGATGGCATGGCGTAAGATTAAATTCTATATGTATTCGAAAAAACTGATTGGTTACGACCTTATCTCTGCATAAATTTTAAAAAAGCTTCCAATGGAAGCTTAAGTAAGCTGAAGTAATGGAAATTGCAGAAGTAATCATGAAACTAAAACCTAGAAAACCATCGCACAAAACTTATTCTTTTAGACTTATTTCGCTGTTGCCGAGATATGAACTGTTACCCAGTATTTCTGGGTCTTTTTAGGAGTAAAAATGAAACATTACATAAAATTTATAATTTAATACCATTTTCGCAGATTAATTTTTTATCTTCACGTGATTCATTATGTTACAGTCACAAATTGATCATTGTAATTCCCCATAAAACTATAAATAGTTCTATAAAATAATGTGTTACAATAGTACATTTGGGAAATATAAATTGTCAATATAAACCATCTTTTTAAACAATGAGTTAAATAATTAAGAATTGATAATAATATTTGGCAAAACTCGTATGTAAATACAACTGTGGAAGTCATTATTTAGTAAACCCATTTTGTCATACTGTCAATATTGTTAAAATATATTATTATTCATATTTCTAGGTGAAATTGGTTGGTGATACAAACCTTCCAGAACCGACTGAGAAAATTTAAACAACTTTATTATGTTTAAACTAACAAAACAGTTTTATTTCTACAAATATTTGAGTTTTTTCGTATGTCAGATGAAGCATATAATTTAGGAAAGTTTCCCCATTTTGCGAGATACTAATGCCATCAGGTCCCGAAAACATTCTTAATCGTCTTGAAATACTAAAACATCTTCAAACTCGATCGTAAAGTTAAACGATCATATACAACAAATTTGTTGGGATGGAAGCCTGGTGTGCTGAGCTAATGTTTCCATACAGCGATGTCACATCCACTTACCTTTTTTTTAAGGTATTGTTTTTCCTAAACTTCTTAATATTAGTTTACAATATTTTGTCTCGTAGCAAAATTATGAAATATATTACCTGCAACACTAACCGTTAAAATCACCCCACTAACTAACACCATTTGATTGCTCTTTATTCATAGAAGGCATCGATGACCATTATTTCCACATAACCGGCGATTCAAAATGATATTGTAACATGTTAAGTACCAAAACCAAGCACGATATATCATAAAAACAAATAGTTTTGCTCTCTAATAGAGATCATAGAGTTGTGTTAAGTAAAGTTGGCCAAGTTTCAGTATATAAACTCCATTAGTCGAACAAACTGTAAAACACTATCGATTGGTTCCTTCTTTATTTTGCAACAAGTTTTCAACTCTCGTCATTGGCGCTCTATTTTTATGCACACGTCCCCAACATTTTCTAAAAGTTATCGAATCAACTTATCCATTAGAATTAGATCATCCAACAGTGAAAATTATTCTAATATATTAACATGCACATTGGTTACGTAAATTTTTTTTACAATCGTAATAAAAAAAACTTTGTTGCCAAATAATATTACATTTACTTTGTTTCTGATAAAATAATTAATGTTGGTTACATATCGAAATTATAATACGATATAATTAGTTAAATGATTAATAATTATATTTTATAACGGACAAATCTTTTGCCAGTTTACGCTGAAAATCTTCATTCCATTTTTGCCAATAATCCCGTTGCTGATTGGCCGACTGTAATGCATCGTTTACACGTTTTTCAGTTTCTTCCTGAATTTTTTGAAGTTCCTCCTTAGTTAAATTGTCAGTACCTCCAAATCGATTTTGATTTGTTGTTATATACGAAGAACCACCCGAACTTACATAATTATTTACTGATGATCCTGGATAAGGATTGTTATATGTATTCTCAAATTTATCCAATACATTTCCTATCGTATAGATAAAAAATTTAAAATTGTAAAGATGTTATAGTTAAAAATCTTAAACAAAATCGAATTACCTCGATTATCGATACATTGACGTACATAATCAATTTTAGTTAAATCCGGTTGAGTTTTCTCCGATATAATACACGATGCTGAATTTGCTGGACATTTATATTTATCACATGTAATTCCACTCGAATCTTGACTGATAGTAAAACCGTTTACCATATTCATCACAACAACAAACAAATTTACAAAAATTAAAAGTAATTTCATTTTATTATTTTCACTCTAATGCTCTAATTGAAGTTCACTCAAAAAAAGTAGTATTTTTGTAATTTAACAATAAATCGGTCAATTAACGATTTAATATATTTTGTTTCAGATGACAACTTTTCACTTCGAAACTTGATTTGAATTTAAATGTTTTTACTGCACTTCAGTCACTACTAACAAAAATAATTAAATATCGGCGAAAAAAAAACGGCTTAAACACAACTGAGCAAATAGTTTGAAAATTTTTATTTTTTTATAAAACAGTCAGTATAGAGCGACGTTCAATTTACGAATTTCACTTAGCACAGCAGACTTCTAACATACGTGTGAATTCGATTCAAAATAAAATAAAATAAAATAAATATGTACACAGAATGTACACGAGAAATTTTATGTTACAGGTGAACCTCGAATTACGCATTATCGTATGATCCAAAGTTTTTTGTGAAATTTTGTGATATTTTTATGTCATTTTGAGCAGTGGGTAATGATGCAAAAAGATGTTATCTTCAACTCTATCATAAAATGGCTGAAATAATATAATCGATAAAAAGAACGTTTAGAGTTGGGTTTGCTTTGGCCCAAGAATATAATGGAAGAACAAAAACAATTTCGTTTATTTTCATTTCGTTTATAGAAAATAAGAATGGAAACCGCCTTCATTTGATGTTAAACAACTTTAAAGTGTAGTTTTATATAATATAAGGTAGCGGATAAATTGCAAGCAGTTCCACCCTCAATGAAACTAATTCAGCGGGAGAAAATACTGTATTGCTTATCAGCGCCGTTAGACACAACCAAATAAGCTTCATTTAAGTACACTGATAAAGGAAAAAATCATAGATGAACTATATTATGGATGGAAAGGCCGCACCAGCAGCCAGTGGTACCGATATATAAAGTTTGTTCCTTGATACAGAAAACGACTTGTTTACTTCTAGATCTTAGTTTATAATACTTGAAGTTTAACTTCAGTTTCTAAAAGGACACATAAAGAAAATGAATTCTAAACAAGCATTGCTCGAGTTACGTCATCCATCATCCGACCGGATGACTACACCCGTAGCAGTTACAAACTTGCAGTAACTTAATATTATATGCATAATTTACATTTCTCAAATTATAATAAATATACAAAATGCATTCTACATTTTATTCACAACATATTTTCTAAAAAGATAAGATACATTTATATGAAATACATTTTAGTCATAACAAAAATATATTATAAATAACATAAAGTCAAAATAAGTAAATGCATTTTTCACACTAACAAAAATAAATTTTAATCAATGAAATACATTGATTGACAAAAATCGCTCTACTAACGATTTTTGATATTTGTGCATATTATATTTTTAAGAAGCAGAATGTTATTAGAAGTCGAACAAGAAAGTTCAACATAAGAAAAAAGAATACGTGAATAATAAAATTAATTAAATAAAAATATATTAATTTTATTTATTCTATAAAAAGTGAAAACGTAATTCGCGCATCCGTCGTCATTCATAGAATGGATTATACGAAGTAGTCCTGTAATTTCAACAATAATAATAAAAAGTTTCTTAGTATGAACACACCCATACATACGAAAGCTTCGATTTAAAAGTTTTGCAGACATAAAATAAATAATAATAATAATAAAAAAAAGAAATGGAAAATTGAGTGGGTGTTGTGTGGTAATATAATACAGACATAACTTACGTTACACATACATATTTTGTTATTATGTACGAATTAAGTATAAAAATAGCTTCGAATTTCGGGCGATGAGTAATTAGTCACATTGTAATAATCAGAAAAACTTTTGAACTTGAAACTTTTTTATTTTCAAACTAAAGCTCGCTAATTTAACCAACTTAATTACATTTTTAATTGAGCATTTTTTTGTTATAATTCGATTTTTGAATAATGTAATATTTTTATAGATAATAAATTTTTTATTTGTATATTACTACTCGTGACAAAAAAATCTGCATAACAAAACTAATTTGCATAAATTGACAAGTACGAATTACGTATCTCAGAACTAAACTTGTCGCAATTATTTTACAAAAAAAAAATTGAGATGCACCACTGCTATTTCATTTTGAGTCAATTATTCAAGGTCTACTGGTAAAAGCTACCCAAGAGAAATTAGGAACCTGGTCTTAGAAAAAAGGAAAGCTAGGAAAAAATGGCAGCAAGCGAGGAATCCATCTGACAAGACGTTCCTAAACAACAAATCACAGCAGCTTAAGCGAGAAATTCAGAAGCTAACTGAAAAATCGTTTTATTCGTTTCTTGGAAAGTTGACTGCTGATGAAAATACAGACTACTCATTAAGGAAGGCAACTAAAAGAATAAAAACCCCAATCATACAGATTCCTTCTATTAAGCGAAGTGATGGCTTGTGGGCCAGGGATAACAAATCAAAAGCTGAAGTGTTTGCTGATCACCTGGCTGGTATTTTCCAACCGAATGAGATCGAATCGGATATTATAATCGAAAATGGAAGTAACGACTATGGGGCAACATCCATCTAATAATCCAGAAAGAAGTTAATAGGGAAATAAAATTCAATCTGAAGACCGGAAAGGCTCCTGGATATGATCTTTTAACAGGAGAAATTTTAAAGCAACTACTAAGGAAAGCTATTGTTCAACTAACCCATTTGTTTAATGCTGTTATAAGATTACGGCATGTTCCTTCTGCCTGGAAAGTTGCAAGTTATTATGCTACCAAAATCAGGTAAACCGCCAAATGAAGCTCAATTATATCGGCCAATATCTCTGCTTCCTATCATCTCAAAGCTAATGGAGAGACTTCTTCTGAGTAGAATGACACCAATAATAGAAAGTAGAAAACTAATACCGGATCACTAATTTGGATTCAGATGTAAACATTCAACAATTGTCCTGGTTCACAGAATTACAGACATTATAGAAAAGGCGTTAGAAGATAAACAAATTTGTACTACCTTATTTCTGGACGTGGCAGCAGCTTTCGATAAGGTATGGCATGAGGGATTAATACATAAACTAAAAGTTATGCTTCCGGGACCATATGTTGACCTTCTGGAGTCGTATTTATCTGAAGGACTTTTCCGAGTAAGACAAGAAGATGAGTATTCTGAACTGAGAGAGGTAAGGCCAGGAGTCTCACAAGGCAGTGTTCTGCGCCCACTCCTATATCTACTTTATACAAGTGATATACCACAGTCCGATCATGTAAGCAAAGCAACGTTTGCTGACGACACCGCTATACTAGCAACAGCGCAAACTGTTGAAGAGGCGGCGAATAAACTTCAATATGCAAGTGAAGAAATTCACCAGTAGACCAAGCAATGGAAAATCAAACTTAATGAATTAAAATCAACTTTACGAACAAACTATTGGTTAATCTACCGCCAATCAGCATAAACGATGTCATGTTGCCATACGAGAACTCCGCCAAATACTTGGGTATGACACTGGACGTTAAGCTCAAATGGAAAGAGCATGTGAAGAAGAAAATAATGGAGCTTGATCTTAAATATAGACAGTTGTACTGGCTAATTGGACGAAGGTCAAAATTAAGCACAGACAACAAAATATTGATTTACAATCAAATCCTAAAACCGGTCTGGCTATATGGTATTCAGCTTTGGGGCTGTACTAAAAATGCTAACATCAAACCTAAACAAAATTTCCAGAATAAGGTACTTCGGAGTATAGTCATTGCACCCTGGTTCAATCGTAATAAGGATTTGCATCGAGATTTGGGGATACCGGATGTAAAACACGAAATAAAAAGATTTGCAATGGAGCATGAATCGAGGCTATTGCAACATGTTAATGCGGAAGCCTCTCGGATACAGGATAATGAACACTTGGTTAGAAGACTAAAGAGAACCAAACCCTTCGAGCTCGTCAGTATGTGAGTAGCTACCTATTAACAAACAGGCATTGGAGCATCGCTGGATCAACAGTGACCTCATTATAGTTTAGTTTTTAAGAACTCAGATGTAAATTGATGGTTATGGTATTATGACACTGACTAATTTTCCAACTTTTTAAGCGGATAAAAAAGTCAAATGAAGTGAGAGAAAAATTGGGTATACCAAATACTTATTGGAGTAAGCGCATACAAAATAGTGTATACAAAAAGTAAAAATTGTCAAAAAAAATGTGTAGCTCATTTTTTCTTGCAGTTCAGTGAGCACAATTCTAGCAAAAATAATTAATTTGTAATTATTTTTAAGACGATAGATTCTTTTATTTTGACGTTTTATCTTTTTGACGTTTCGAAATTGTTTGTCACATAATTTTTTTTGTTTTTACAATAAAATGATAAATACATTTTAATTTTTTAAAATTATCTTGTTCCATATTATACAGATCTCAATTTCATATGCAATTATGTCGGACCTACATTTAATTGTGACAGCTTCCATAAATTTCTTACAAATAAACTCATACCTATTGAAAAAAATTTTTTTTTTGTTGCTTGACGTTTTAATTTCCCAAAGATAATGCGATGAGGCAATTTGAAATTCAAAACATAAATAAAAAATAGGAAAACAATTGTTTGACATTTAACAAATATATGTATAGCGTTGTTACACCCGAAATAAGTGTTTGTCTCTGTTTGGTTTTACTAGATGTGTAGCATTAGTTAATTTGAAAAACTAGTCAGTGTCATAATACCATTACTCTGAAAAGACTAATGGTATTATGACACTGACTAGTTTAAATAAATAATAAAAAAAAAATAAATAAGATAAATATAAAGCAAGCCGAGTTAATAGAACGCCTTATATTTAACGGAAGCAACTGAACCATTTTACAAAGATCATTATATGGAACATAATCTGGCGTTCTAATAATAGGATGGCATACACGTCTAGTGAAATTTTGTTGAATTTTCTCAATTCGATTAATACGAATATCGTACAGAGGATCCCACACGATAGAAAGGTATTCTACTTGTGATCTTACCAACGTGCTATAGATGGTCTTGAAGGTATCCAAATCTTTAAAATATTTACCAATACGAAACATAAATCCAATCATAGGGTTCGGTATTCGGTTTTCATCAACAACAATGCCAAGGTCAACTTCTTCTTTCATGCGACTGATATTAACATTTTTAAATTTATAGTCATAATAGACGGGATATTTCTTTCTATGAAAAATCACTGCATTTATTTACATTAAGTTCTAATTTATTACAGTTAAACCATTGGAAGAATCTATCCAGATCCTGTTGGATCGTCGATCTTCACAGATTGTTTGCAACCGCAAAGATAAGATCTTAACCACGACAACAAGTTCAAGTAACACCGACTTCCTGCAATTTAGAGAAAACAATATCACGTGAGATTCGATCAAATGCCTTTTTGAAGTCAGTAAACACTACATCAACCTGCGCACCACCTTCAATCGAGTTTATCACAAATTGAGTAAATTCAACGAGATAAGTAGCAGTTGAGCGACCCGGGAAAAATCCATGTTACTGTGGAATAATAAACTTACCAAATTCAATTAACATAATATCACGAACTATGAATTCAAAAATTTTAGGAATAGCCGACAGAATGGAAATCGGTCTATAATTAGCCACTAAAGATATATCCCCATCTTTGAAAACCGGAATAATATGCGACGACTTCCAATGATCGGGAAAATAACCAATTTCTAGCGATCCGTTAAACAGCAGACCTAACGGCAAAGCCAGAGACTGTGCACATCTGCGTAAAATAGTTGCAGGGACAAGATCAGGACCAGGACAATGATTTGGTTTTAATTTCAACATATAGTTGTGTATAGCATTGGTTTCGAAAATAACCGATCCCAAATTGCCAACACCAAGACTAGAATTAGAGGATTGATTTAAATTAAATGATGGCGATGTGGTTATAAAATTAAAACCCCTTTTTGAAAGTACCCCTTTTTGTATTGATGCAGGACCAACAATTTTTGGGATCACTTTTTTGTCAATTGACTGGAGTGTATTCAGCATAATCAACGTATTTTGAGATAATTTGTCGTTTATTATTAATTTTGGAGCAACCTAATTCTAAAAATTATCCGCACAGACCACTACATTTAATACTTGTGTCTGCTAATGGGTTATCACATGTAGCAAACACGCATTTCTTTTCAGTTATAATTAATATTTGGCGTGTAATAAATTGTCGTATAATGGTTTGCGGTAAAACTGTGTGTAGACTTAGATTGTTTCCGTGATAAATTAAAGATGTAGCTGATTAATGTGATGTTGTGTAGAGAGCAGACAACGATAGTTATATATATATATATATATATATATATATATATATATATATATATATATATATATATATATATATATATATATATATATATATATCAAGAGTGGACAGTAATTAATTACAAGTAATTTAATAACGTAATTAAATTCCATCTTTTTTATTTTGAAATTTGTAATTGTTATTTAAATTACTTTATTTCATTGTAATGGTATTCGTTATTTCACTTACTTTTTTCCCCCGTATTTTCTAAGGTATTTCAATTACATATAATCAAAATTAATTTAATTTACAATTACATACGAATTTTGAATATTTTTTTAATTGTTTTAATTTTCTTAATTTTTCCTTGTAAAATCCATACCAAAGTGCTTATTGTTTTTTTTACAAATGTGTTTATAAATGTGTTTGCTGCAATGTAACAACAATAAAATCAATAAAATGAATAAATTAAACATTTCAGTGTTTAAACAAATTGATTTTGAATATTTAGAAAAGTTTATTAAAGTAATGACACATTTTTTTTGCAACCTATAAAAGCCTATTAAAAGGCTCTTTTGCAACCTATGGAAAGCCTTCAGGGACAGAACTCTACTTACTAAAAACAGTATTCTTTCTTAGAAAATGACTAAAAAATTCAAAGTGAGACGGTTTTGAAATATGAGTATGATTCATCTTATGGTTGAATCCTACCAGCACTAAAAAAATGTTTACAAACCCGATTTTTGACTTAAATGTCGCCTACATTAAAATCGCATAAATAAAATTCCTAAATTTTAAGAAATTCGAGCTACAAATATTGAACAGTTAAGATCAGGACCTAATGAATTTAGTAGTACTGCAAGTGCTGATGATGGAGAGGATTCTTACATTCTTAGTTCAAATTTGGGCTCTTCTATGAGTAAATTGAAATCGAAATCAGATCTTTAATTAATACAATTGTTGGCTGATAAAAACAAGCAATCCATCTTCAATAGGTATTCTTTGGTGAAGAAGGCTTTCATTAAATTTAACTCAAGTAATTTATATTTGGTATTTTAATTACTTTAATTACTAATTTTGTAATTGAACTTTGAAATTGAATTCGTTGAAGCATAATAATTTGTAATTAGTAATTGAATTACTAATTTTAATGTAATTTGCACGCAGCCTTATATATATATATATATATATATATATATATATATATATATATATATATATATATATATATATATATATATATATATATATATATATATATATATAGGGTGTCCCAGAAAAGAATGGATAAGCCTGAAACACTTCCAAGTAGAACTATTGGGTGCACCAAAAAAAAATACAAAAATTTCCAGGTGGTACCTGAGATAATGCAGTTTTTTTTTAAATGTTTATTTTTTTCAAACTACTTTACAGCAATGTAAACCATGGCTACAAATAAATGAATTCCATCAGTTTTTTGGCAATATTCTTCAAGGACCATGCCAACAGATATGCGGTAAATCATATGAGTGGCTCCTGTAATTTTTTGGGAACAAAAATTTTAACTTCAATTTTAATCATGAAATGTGGTAAATCATTTTTTTTTGTGAAAGTTTAAGCCAAAATAGTGAAAAAAAATGTTTGAAAGCCTAATAAGCTGCCAACTATTTAAAAAATATGTGTGTTTAATAAAAAATTTCAAAATGGTATAATACATCCTTTTATTTAACGTAATTACGAGGTTATTACTATTAACATGCAGATGAAATAGATTTCGCTAAGGTAGCGTCCGGATTCCGTTGTAATTAATTCAGCTGTAGTAATTATGACTTTGTACTGTATGCAACCAAATTACGACATTAGCTACATGTAATAATTTCGACAGATCTGTAATTTTTTCAACAAAATTGGCGTGTGTAGTGAATGCAAATATTTTTACAAAAAATTATTGTTCTAGCCCGTCGTAAATTATTAGTTTACGACCAATATAATGAAATATAAATGCTTTATTATAATGTGTTGTTATTGTTCGTTAATATCGTGGTATTAAATTTTAAAATTCAGTATTATAATATAGCGAATAAGTTCCCAAATTATAGGTATATATATATATATATATATATATATATATATATATATATATATATATATATATATATATCGTAGCAACGACTAACCATACTTTAACATGTCAAATATCAATATGCATTCTGTTTGCTGCATTGGTGGTCGATAAAATCATTTCTAATACCCTATAAAAAATTGTATGTTTCAATGTTTGCTACACTCAGAAAAAAGAATAGTGCGTGTTTTACTTAACTGGTAAAGTAACACAAAAATTGTGAATTTAACATACTTTTTAATCAAATTTACCTGTATAAAGCAGAGGTTATTTAAGTAAAATTTAGCTATACTATGTTAAAAAAGCCAATTTTAATTTGTAAAATTAGTTACGTGAAATCTACATTCGTTTTTTTTCAAATTGACTATAGAGACACATGTAATGATAGCTTAATAATTATTTAAAATTCAATAAAAACAAAATTTAAAAAATTTATTGTTGGAATGTAATATTTACTTATTGCTTAAGAAAAACATAGCTTTGAAAATGGCTGGTTTAACATAAAAAACAACCTTAATTTTAACAACATGATAGTATAAATTACATTCCACTTATATAATCCTCATTAACAGCATAATTTTACTAGGTTTCCCAGTAGACTTTACATAACATAAAGTTGAATTATCATAGCGAGTAAGTTGATTTTCAATAAGAAATGTAAATGACATTCGTATAAGTATATTTTACTCTTACTTACGTTAATTTCATTTAAACGAGTAAGTAAAAATTACGTAAGCAAACGTAAAATACAACGCAAAATATTCTTTTATTTGTTCATTATTCTAACGACTATCCATTTGCTGGTGAATTTTTGACGAAGCAACAAGTGTATTTTCGTGTAATAATAATATTCGTGTAATGAATCAAGAAGACATAATAAAAATTGTGGATTTTTTTTTAAAAGTTTAAAATATGGAATTGGGATATATCCCAAATCATTTAATAATATTACACAGGATACATATTTCTCTCGTCGTCAGAAAGCAAATAAGAAAGGACCGCCGGTTGGTAAATTGTATCATAAATTTTAATACCAACAAAAAAAAATAAAACAATTTTTAAAAAATGATGGGAAGCAGAACAACCTTATAAATACCAGAACTGCTACAACATTATCAGGTACACATTTTATTTATTGTGTTGTCTATAGATCTAATTTTTAGTTACTTCTTTCAAGATTCTTCTATGTTGACGATCATTGATTTCAATCTCATAAAAATGGAATTAAGGCACATCAAAAGCCCAAGAAGTTTAATTTTAGAAAAATGGGCACTAACATCTAATAAAAGAATAGACGAGATTAAAGCTAATAATGATGCAACTTTGGTTAAAATATTTGACGACTGGCCGCTATTTAAACATTCCATTGGACCTGAACTAGTACAAATTATTAATCAAATAGATTGGTTTGAAATTTATGTTTTGTATTCATTACAGATAAATATCGATTAACAAACTTTACACTGCAACAACAACAATATAAGTAATCTCTATACAAAATGGGATGATTTTATAAGAAAAGCACCGGACATTATAAAAGGAAGTGTAAAACATGTCGAAAATAAGAAAACATTCTTGGAGCTGATAAGAACCAAAGAATCTTTGACCGGAGGTATAGATATTATTTTATTGGTTTAGTTATTTGTTTATTTGTTAATTATAGATATTATTACTATATATTTTTTAAATATTATCATACATATACATGTAAATACACTTGTATATAAATATAAATACTTTTTTTTCTATTTTAGTAATTTCTAATTATCTAATTTTATTTGTTTCTACAGATACGTTTAACAAAGAGATGTTAAAAATACTTGCGGCATTGATTCCCCCTTCGGTTAAATCAAAACTTGGAAAAAAAATCTCATGAGGCACTCTATTAAAGATAGCCAGAATAGTTTTCTATTAGAAGCTGAGACTTTGGGCGAAATGAATATCCAAATTGATAATATAAAGAAAGAATATCTAAAACTTGCCACTAAGCTGCAGTCATTTTTAGTAGCAGTAGGCCAAGGCGACTCTCTTCAATTTATTCCGATAATCGATGGATATAATTATCTTTTAGGAAGTTTCCTAAAAGCACTTGATTCAACTTTTAAAATTTATCAAGTATTAAACTTAAAATATCCAGCAGCGTCTTATAATTTATGGTTGTTTATGCAACAGTATTTTTATAATTTGTACACTCCATATGACCAAAAAGTTCCTGCAGTGAGTACACTTATATCCGATTTGGTAAGCCGACCTTAAATAGTTAATAATCTTCTATTTTTTTAATTGTTAGTTTTGATTTTATATTAATATCTGTAACCTGTTTAAGAAATTATATAGTATTAACTACTTAAAATTATTTGAATCATTTAAAATTTTAATATAATATTTGTAATAATATTTAATATGAATTAAGAAACTGTTTTTTTGTAAATTTGAAATCTAGTAATATTTAATATGAATTAAAAAAAAACATAAATAAAATATTTTGTTTTATTTCCATGAAAGTCGTTGGAATTTCTCTCTCTGTCTGTCTGTCTGTCTGTCTGTCTGTCTGTCTGTCTGTCTGTCTGTCTGTCTCTCTCTCTCTCTCTCTCTCTCTCTCTCTCTCTCTCTCTCTCTCTCTCTCTCTCTCTCTCTCTCTCTCTCTCTCTCTCTCTCTCTCTCTCTCTCTCTCTCTCTCTCTCTCTCTCTCTATCTCTCTCTCTCTCTCTCTCTCTCTCTCTCTCTCTCTCTCTCTATATATATATATATATATATATATATATATATATATATATATATAGATATATATATATATATATAAATATATATATATGTATATATATATATATATATATATATATATATATATATATAAATATAAATATATATATATATATATATATATATATATATATATATATATATATATGTACATATATATATAAATATATATATATATATATATATATATATATATATATATATATATATATATATATATTTATAAATATATATATATATATATACATATATATATATATATATATATATATATATATATATATATATATATATATATATATATATATATATATATATATATATATATATATATATATATATATAAACAACTATACTTATGTAAAATTTACAGTACAATATAATAAAATAAAAGTGTTGTTTACATATTCAATTCATTCTTTTTATTTTACAATTGAGCGAATTTTACAATTCTATATACGTTAAGTTCAAATATCAAACGTAATTACACATGTGCAGCAATGTTAAATTTACATATCGTTTACAAAAATGTACAATGTGTAATTTTAAATATACTGGCATACCATGTTAATTTTAAATATATGAATAGCTTTAACACCACTTTCTCTTACTTAAAGGAATTGTAAATATAGCTTAAATACCATGCTAGTTTTACATTACTGTTGGTAACATAAGGATTACTTTTGTTACTGAAAATTAACTACAACTATGTTAATTTTAGATAACCATATATGTTTTATTTGCTTTTTACAAATACAATATTTAGTACAGGAAGATGTGAAATCTACATAGTAAAATAAAAAATTGTTTACATAACATTTAGTAATTTTTACTTTTCAATTTTTGTAAAATTTGCATTGGGTTAGGTTGGCTCGATTCGTACTTAATTTTTAGTAAAACTTAGTTTTTTTTTCAGTAAAATAGACTATATCTTTTTTCTGAGTGTAGCTGTGTGATTAAAGATCTACAAACAACAGCCGAGCGAGATGGCGCGTTCTCTCATCAAACACATAAAGCCTTAGATTAGCACAAATAACATTATATTTAGGTCATACTCAACCTCTACCATTTTCTTATTGCATAATCGAAAAATTGAATAAAATTGGCAATTAATCGAAAATTTATTCACTACCACATAAATTTTGTTTATGTTAAAATATCAAAATTACAACATCAAAATGTTTTTGGAATTCGGACTGCCAACGAACTTATTAAAAATATGTAAGAGAAAAAAATTTTACTAATGTCATAATTACTACACTACCATGGAATTCGGACGCCATTTTAATAAACAAATTTTAAAAATTTTAATAAAACGACATACCACACTGATAATATTTGTTTTCTCTCGTTTGTTCATGCGAGACAAGCACAGTTTGACTTAGTTAAGTGTGCGAATGAGAAATGTAAGTATTTAGTTCGCCAGTCAACGTTTTCGACATTGTGTGTGTTTCATTTCGCTATTTGATTGGACTATTTTTTTGCATACTGATTTGGAGTTTGTTTTTCAAAATGCCACGTATAAAATACACGTCACAGGAATACACAAATATGCATTTTATTTACGGTGAGTGCAGATGAAATGTAAATATATCATCAGCCCTTTATAGGAAAAGATACCATACCGGATTACCGCGTTTTTATCAGAGCCCACGGGTGTTATTCGTAAGGAAGAATACTTGGCAGTGGTGTTGGTGGTCCAGCACTGGAAACTTCACTAATACTGCCACCGAAGGCACGGTGCTTGAAGAAAATGAGCGAGATCCGTCTACCTCTGCAAGCTCAATCACAAAATCGTACAGGGTATTCAAAAAAATATGTTCTACCCCTACCATATTACACGCGTGCAAATTCTGGAACCGAAAGACTACAACGCAAGATTGTTTTTCTATACCAACAAATTTTTGTGAAAATAGAAGAAGACCCATAATTCTTTAAAAATATTCTGTGGAGAAATGATTCAACGCTGAAGAGAGATTGATACTTCAACATGCACAATCTGCATAGATCTTTCGAATCTGTGATGTTTTATTTTTTTATTACGCCTAAGTTGTTACAACTCATTTAGCATTTTTCTCTCTTATTTTAATTCTGTGTTAGTTGGGCTATAACATTGTAGATACTCCAATGGGATCGGCTTTTCCGATTACATTAGCAACTTTCAGTCCTGAGGAACTCTTTAGCACAATGCATCGTAGCTCTTTAATCTGGAACGTTTGCATAATCGTAACGTTCGTTTTTTTTGTGCATTCCCAGAGCTGGATGTCATAGGTCCAAACAGGCTTAAGTGTTTGCCTGTTAAGCCTTTTTCTGAACTTTACATCTAGTTCTTGCCTTTTTTCTTGACATGCTCGCATGTAGTATTTCCTGCCTATTTATGTAAATAGGTATATGCGATCAACTTTCATCCGCAAAGGTTACAATATCTGTTTCTCAAGTAATAGGAATGTCATTGGTATAAAGCAAATACAAGACTGGCTCCAGCACGCTCTCTTGTGGTACTCCTGCTTCAATTCTTTTGAATTATGAGAACTCTCCTTTATATTTCACATGATTTTAATATCTTATAGAACTGGTTAGGGAGGTCACAATGTTATTTATATTATAACATCAAGGAAAACTCCAGAACATACCTTTTTGTTTTCAGCGGTCTTCTCAATCATATTAGTCACTCTGTGTACCTGCTCTATGATGGAGTGTTTCTCTCTAAAACCAAATTGGTGAGATGGTAACAGGTGTCTTTCTTCAATCAAAGGTTTCATTCTTTTGAGGAGTAATTTTTTGAATAGTTTGGACAATACTGGTAATACAGATATAGTAGGCGGCTTATGAGACTTGGGTATCATAATAACTACTACTATTTTCCACTGCTAAGGAACATATTTCATTCTAAATGCTGCATTGATTATGTGTAGCAACTTCTTAAGATATTTTTTGGCAACTTTTTAATTACTTTTCCTGTAATTAGATCGTATCCAGGAGCTTTTTTTGCATTTAGGTTATGTTTGATTTCATTTTTGAGTTCTTTCATTGTCTGGTCGTATGTCTACCTTGTCTTCTTTTTGCATGAGAAAGGTATATTCAACTGCTGTTTGTCTAGTCAAAGATTTAAATGTTTCTTCCAGATGTTCAGCAAAAATATCAGCTTTATCTCTGGGGCTTTTGGCTCAAGTACGATCTGTTTTTTGATTGGTGGCGTCTGCTGTTTTAATCTTTTCAATCCTTTGTAGCTTCCCATAAAGAGTAATCACTTTTTTTGTGGCCAGAAAGACTTATTAAATATTTGTTGAAGCTTACTGCTTTGGTTTCTTGTATTAACTTCTGCAGCTTGTTTCTGAGCTGATTGAAAATATTTTTGCTCTCCGTTGCTCGATTTCTATACCAGATTTTGTGAGCTTTCAGGTTTTCTCTAATCAGATTTTGTATTTCTTGTGTAAATATTTCATTCTTGTGAGGTTCATTTTTAGCAGGAGGAGTGCTTTCCTATGCTGCGACCTGAATATAGTTTATGAGCAGCAGCTTTACATTTTTTCAAGTTGTGTTTGGTTTTTGATTGAGACTTGAAGATCAATAGTTTCCTCAATTATTAGTGCCAAAGTTTCTCAATTAGTTTTCCCGCTTGTTAATCTTGGTAGCTTTTCTTTTTCACTGATCGTCAGTATATGACTGGATAATGATCCGAGGATAAACCTTGATTATTTTTAATGTGGATAATGACCTTGGCCAATAAGTAGGAATACCACTTGAATGTAACTCGCAGTTTATTTGATGTTAGCTCCTAATAGTTCTCTAACTTTAGGTGATATTAGTCTTAAACCCCAATGCCTATGTTTGAAATTGAAATATCCTCCTATGATAAAATTTGAGCCCATCATTTTGAGCATTGAGAGGTAAGGTAATGCCTTGGTGGACAATATATCGCAGCAACGCGCAACTTCTTGTAACTATTTAGTTGCACGCTAAGTGATACAATTTGCATTGTCTCTGTTTCGATTGTTTGATAAATCTTCGAAGTGTTTGATGTTTTCTCTGATGAAGATAGTTCTCCATCCCTAGCTGTTTCTGCTGGATGTATAGAATGATAACAAGAGTAACCTTTTATTGTTACATAGGACTTCCTAGTGAAATGGCTCTCTGCTATTAATCATATATCAATTTGTTCAGTATTCAAAAAGATTTCTAGCTCTTTGAAGATGCTGTAGAACTCCATTAACATTCCAGGATATTAGTGTTAGAGTTTGTTTTTTTTTTTTTTTTGTTTAAGAGGGAACTTTTTCGCTACAAACCTGGTTAACTTTTTCTTGATGTCCTACTTGCTGTTCAAGATTAACTTGTCTTTTGTTTAGAAACTTTATATTTTCTTCTATTTTAAAGAGGCGATTGAAAATAGCATTTAGAATATTTTGCATTGTTGTCATAACTTGTTGAGTTCCAGTCATTTTGACCTAATGCTCAGGTAGTACTTGTCTTACTGACCAAGACCCGAATGTTCCACTCATGTGTAAAATCAGTACTACTGTGTGGGTCTGAGATATGGAAATATATTAAAAAAATAATAAATAAATTGTAGGTATTTGTAAATAAGTGCATTCAACGAATATTGAAGTACTTTTGGTAGAATAACAAAGCACTCAGGCAGTGAGCTCGGTACAGGGACATAGAAATAGATTGATAAAATTCTAAGGAAACCGCCAATGACCTGGAAAAGAACTGTCTAAGGGAAAATGAACTTGGCAAATCATGGAAGGAAATCAAAACAGAAGCCTCAATTGAGTAAGATGGTCTAGCCTCCGATTAATTAATCTATTCTCCGTTAATAATGGAGATCAAACTTCAGATTGTATAGCTGCAAAGGTAAGATTGGTAAGGGTTACTTACCTGAACTTACAAAAATCATAAGATGGTACTTAAAGTATTTTAAGGTGATTTCGGAACCAAAAAACAAGTTTGTTTTATTTACTGGATCCGACAAAAAGTATACACACAGAGTTGAAATTATATAACTATGTGATACGAAGAAACCCAATACCGGTTCATGTTTGTAGATAAATTTTTTATCTTCGCGTGATTCATTATGTTATTGTCGGCAATTAATCATTGAAATCAACTTTATAGTTCTATGAAATAATATAATGTGTTACAATAGTACATTTGGGAAATATAAATTATCAATATAGACCATCTTTTTAAACAATGAGAAGAATAATAATATTTGGTAACACACGTAAGTTAGTAATACATAAAATATGGAAGCTATTATTTGTTTAAACCGCACACTTTGTCGTACCGTCGTCAATATTCTCAAATTTTATTATTTTTTATATTTCTAGATGAAATTCGTTGGCGATGCAAACCACCTAGCTGGCTAGAGAAAATCTGACTATAGCTTCATTTTAATAAGCTAACAAAGCATGTATAATTTTTCTTTCTACAAATATTTGGATAACCTCCAACATCAATGTTTGGTTATTTGGATTTCGACTTTTTGCGAGGCATCTACGATTAGATGCCGAAAAATTTTCAAATTTTTCTCTAATATCAAATTCACTCAACCTTTGTGTCTCCCAAGTTGCTTGGCGCAATTCGGTTTACTGTGATTATATTTGTTTGCAACCAGGAAAATTGAAAAATACTGCTTTCATCTTTTGTAAGTTAAAATAGCTATACGATTTTTTCACTCTCTAAAACCTAATTTGTCACTTATGAGTTATTTTGTATTACTGCAGTACATTTTCAGAATGTCAGAATGTCTTGAACCTGTCTTTTCCTCTTTTACTTAACTTAAAACCATATTACATTTAAGTAATTTAAGTGTGGTTTTAGAGTCTGCCAGCCTACTTATGTACTTATGAGTGATTTCTTATAGATGTAATGGCTCAATCAATTGCATATATGGAAGGTTTTTGTAGTTTACTCCGTTAGAATCGTTATATATATATATATATATATATATATATATATATATATATATATATATATATATATATATATATATATATATAAGAGGCTTTGATAAAATCAAAAACAATTAAAGAAATATCACGAGATAGCGTGGCCACATCTATTGAAGATTTTGCATAAATTCAAAAGTCAAGAAAGTTAGCTGACTTTTGAAGGCATTGAAGTTTTAACTTATTTTGAAAAAAAAAAACATCTTTGAAAATGAGGATACCGTTTCTTGCACAACTCATTTTAACAATTTAGTTAATTTTATCAAATCAGTCATATAATCCAAGAAATTTTGTCCGTTCGGGAAATACCGTGTTGTTATTCACAAGCATATTTGATTAAAATTATTATAATCTATAAATGTACTAACAAATGATCATTTATATATTTATCAACTTTTAGGCGAAATACCAGTTAACAACACGCTTCTGTAAACTTTCAAATAATCGTAGTTACCATAATTATTAATAGTATATCTTTAAAATGTTACCCGATATTATTTCATCAACACAAGGGCCACAGCCAATTGTGTCAGAAAAAAGTTAACCAGCAAAATTGAATGTAATATATATATATATATATATATATATATATATATATATATATATATATATATATATATATATATATATATATATATATATATATATATATATATATATATATATATATATATATATATATATATATATATATATATATATATATATATATATATATATATATATATATATATATATATATATATATATATATAAGTCATTCTCTTGACAAGCGGCACGGAGATAAGAACACAGCAAACCAATTACAACATAAACTTACGTACAACTCGCCGAAGATACGAAATTGTAAATAGTCCTTTGAACCGGATGCCGCTAGTCAACTTAGCAAAATTAATTTATTAACAATAATTGTGTTAAAGTGAATTAAAATAAAAGGAGAGTTGTGTAATTCAGTGATCACCATAAATAAATAAAATAAAGCATCAATCTTATTTGCCGCCAAATTTAAGCATCTTGATATCTCAAAATGGAAGATGTAATAGCAATAAGAAAAACGCTTGACAGCATACAACAATCAATGGAGAGAATTAAAGATTTTGCAACCAAAAATGTGAACAATCTGAGCTTAAATATAGACGAAGTTCACATCAGGAAAACTAGAATTGCAGATTTGCTGAATAAATTTATGGAATTTGAATATGAACTATTCAAACACGATGTTGAACGAAAATCATCACTACAGAGAATAGAAGAAATGTATTATAGTACATTGAGTGAAATGAATAAAGTTATAAATACTCTGACACCAGTAAAATATTTTCACACAGCTAATACTACGTTTGATAGTCCTAGTACATTCAATACTGCTATGACGCATCATAACCGTCCTCAATTAAGTGAAGTAAAACTAACAAAACTTTTATTGCCAAAATTCAGTGGAATTTCAATGGAATGGCAATCATTTCTTCAACTATTCATGAAACAAGTTCATGAGCGACCAGGACTTTCTGATGCTAAAAAACTTCAGTATTTGAGAGATGCTCTTAAAGGAGAAGTCGAAAATTTCATAAAGCACATGCCAATTAACGAGGAATGTTAAGCTGAAGCACTTGGTAAACTTAAATACCGATATAATACGAAGATATGAAAATACGAAGATACAAAGATACGAAGAGACGGAGATACAAAAATACGAAGAATCGATGATACAACGGTACGAAGCTACGCGGATACGAAGATAGAGAGATACGGATATACGCAGATACAAAGATACGAAAATACGAAGAATCGAAGTTACAAAGATACGAAGATACCAGAAACAAGCAGATAAACCACAATGCTTAGCCACAATTCAGATGGAATGTAGATTTCCGAACAATGAAAATTTTAAAGCAATGTATAATGTATTTATAGATAAATATCTGTTACTTGGTCACATGACACTAATGGGTGATGCTAATCTAAATGCATACACTCTTCCTCATTATGGAGCAATGAAGCAAAGCTCCACTACTAAGCTGAAGTTGGTGTTTGATCCCAGTGCACAGTCAACAAATAATATTTTACTAAAAAATATATTGAAAGTTGGTGCTTGCAATCAATTACAGCAAGTATACGAGTTTTTGAGTAAAAATAATAATAAAATTCATTCTCTTCTCTTAAATAAACAAATTAGCTGTCAGTTTATAAATGCAGATGCGCCACCATCGAGAAGATGCGCCACCATCATTGGGACGAGGCATCCATCAAACTTCTTAAAACAAATGTAATAAAGGTGATAGGCACACACATATTAACGTTAGAAGAATTTCAAACATTAAGTACTCGCTTAGAACCCGTTATCAACTTTAGATCAATTTGCATAGACGAACGAAAAGATGTCGACGCATTAACTCCAGCGCATTATACCATTATTAGATCATTGGTTCACTTTTTTAAACCCATACAAAGTGGAAACTCATCATGATGGCATATAACTCAGCAAACCTACACACATTTTTGGCGTAAATAGCACATCCCCTATATCACAGCTTTACAAAATAGATACAAATGGCATGCCACTAAAAATAACTTAAAAGTAGGAGATATTATATTAATCGCCGACGACCGATCCCCATCACTGCATTGGCCATTAGCAAGAGTGGTTGCTATTCATCCCGGAGAGGATTGTTTAGTGCGAGCAGTAAGCCTTAAAGTACCTCATACTATAACCATAATCTAGAGACCGATCTGTATACTAACAATTACCGAAGATAGATAATTTGAATCAAAGGGATTCTGGGCGGGCGAAATGTTGTTTTACACAAGCATATTTGATTAAAATTATTATAATCTATAAATGCACTAATAAATGAACATTTATATATTTATCAACTTTTAGGCGAAATACCAGTTAACAACACGCTTTTGTACTCTTTCAAATAATCGTAATTTACCATAATTATTAATATTATATCTATAAACTGTTACCCGATATTATTTCATCAACACAAGGGCCACAGTCAACTGTGTCAAAAAAAAGTTAACTAAAAAAATTAAATGTAATATATATATATATATATATATATATATATATATATATATATATATATATATATATATATATATAAATATATATATATATATATATATATATATATATATATATATATATATATATATATATATATATATATATATATATATATATATATATAAATGAAAGTCAATTTCTTGACAAGTGGCACGAAGATAAGAACACAGCAAACCAGTTACATTATAAACTTGCGTATAACTCGCCGAAGATACTAACGAAATTGTACAACCGTGCTATTTACTTTTTCAAGCGGATCGAATTTCAGCATATAGGTAGTGCTCATGTGCATAAGTATGGTTGGCTAATGCACCCAAATATGCACTGCAAACTTCAAACAAATCCACCACCACACATTTACATATTTTAAAAATAACCGCACTCATGAAAATCCTCAATTTTGTTTTGAGGCACACTACAAGCTTATTAGAAAAAATCTGGAAGCTATGAGATTTTCTCAGATGAAAAGAACATTAACATCATTCAAGCTGGTATAACAAAATCCCGCGTATTCATTAAAAGACAGTCTTCAGAAAAGTAGTACAACTTTTTCAATCCTTTCATTTTAAATACAGTCCATTCAAATACCAAGCACATGTCAAGGTGGTTTAAAAAGGTTGTCTATTTGTCGACTTTTTGATCACTAGCCAGAGAAAAAATCATAAAAACCTTGAAGGAAATTAAAGATTTTGAAGATGGTTCGTTTGTCTATTTAAAGGATAACTGGTTTGATGAATATGAAAAGAGGTCAAAAGAACTTAAAGAAGACACTCTCACGAAATTTGTTTCCAGATATAAAATTACTACCAAAGCAAAAATTCTGATACGCAAAATTTCACAAATTTTAAGATATATAGACATTATGATATGGCAAAGAATTTAGCAAATTACAAACGAGGAATGGTCACATGGCATACACAAGGTCGACTCCGAAAACCGAAATACTGCTTCAATTCCGCTAAAACGAAGGGGATTTGCAAGAAATTATGTCAGGAAGGTACGCTTCAAGATTCGCCACGCAAGAACAAGTGGATGTATTTTCGATAGAAATTCTATAAATGTATATGTAGAATCAAAATATTAAACTTAACCTAAAACATATCGACGTCAATTACTGATGATACAATAACATGGGTACACAAATCACGAACAAAAACGCACGACTCGACAGTAGCTTCACTCTATTACAATTTACACTGGAGGTTTACCTAACGAGATTGTTGTTGGTGATGGGTTAGCAAACGAGGCAGTTGGAATATTAGCATATGTTGAGTTCAAACTGATTTGTCCCCATGGGTCTCGGTTTGTTGGCGTATGCTAAACTGCACGCTACGCCTCTGCACAAAGCATTTTCAATAACGCAACAGCTATATGTTTAAGAGCTATAGGTTTATGAGCTACATAAACCTATAACAGCTATAGGTTTATGTAGCTCTTTCGTGAATCATATGTCCTGAAGGTCTTTTCATTATTTCAACTGACGATATTCCGGAAAAACAGAAAGAATTTCAACAGAGGTCTGAAATACTTTTTGTTAAAAAGAAGTCTATAAGATCTGGGAGCTTATTGATGTCTTTTGGCCAGTAAGTTGGTGTACCAGCTGAGTGGAATTCGCATTTTAACTTTTTTACCAGATGCCAATAGCCCCTTCACTTTAGTCGTTGTTAACCGTGGTCCCCAGTAGCAATTTCTTGCGTTAAAGTCACCCAAAAAATTTCTTCAGACTACTATTACAGATTTTGAGTTTTTTCATTTTGACCAAAAACTTACCGATTTAAAGAGATTTTGGCACTGTTAATGTACTCACCAAGACCTATTCTTAGAGGTATCATGAAGCTCAATTAGACTACTTTAATTTAGTAACGAGAGTTTTATAATCTTCTGGTTCTGTCGTGTTGATTTTCTAGATGTTATTATTTAATGATACTACTTTATAGTTACTTACGACCAATTTCAGTAGTTGCTGGATGGCATTATATTCTTGCACTCCTATTATGTTAATAAGAGGTGAAAGAATCATCTTCTTTTTATCTAGCACTTTTGGAGTCATTTGGTTATATGGATCGATAATATTTGCTGATGTTGGTTTAACTTCAGGGGATGACTCAGCCTTTGTTTTGGTTGCTGTAGAGTATTTTCTTGCTTTTTTGTTTACTCCTTTTTCGAAAATCCAATTAGTTTCTCGTTCCATAGTTCACTTTTATCAGTACATAATTGGTCTTCTATGCTGAAGAATGATTTTCTCTTCTTAATTCGGGAACTTTACTATTTAGTTTTGCTATGGTTTTTTCCATTTATTCAAGTATTTGTGTTAGACCATCATTATTTACGCTGCCTGAAAAGTCGACATGCTAAATTGCATATTCCTTACTGGTGACCAAGGTGTAAGGCCACTTCTATGGAATGTTTGTTGTTGTAATATGCGGCTCCCCAGAATTTCATGGAGCCCATCTTTTCAGTAGAAAAGGATGGATCAAATGTTCCAGTATATCACCTGGGGTAATATAGGAGCCATCATTGATGGCTTTTTTGCTCAATTTGTCAATAATTTGAGTTTCGATACCCATGTTTTAGTTGCCATAAACCTATTGTTACAGTAGTATATAATCAAGTTATGATTACTTAAAGAAATCATAGGCAAAATGATGTTGTATAAATGAATAGATTCTCACAATGAATATATATCCGATTCTAAATTATAGATAATACAAAATTAAGATCAAATTAAGTTTAATGAAATGAATTTAAATAAATCGATTTCATTTATTCAAAGTTCAATCCAAGAACTAAATAAATAATCACCTTTCGTGGATCCCACTGATAAAATGACTATCGATGAAATGACAAATTTTCAACTTTCAACTTTGGCACTCTTTTTTCATGCACACGTACTCAACACTTTCTTATCGAAGTTATCGAATCTACTTAATTGTTAAACAAGCTTACCCATTAGAATTAGATCATCCAACAATGGAAAAAACATATTCTAATATATTCACATTCACATGCACATTGGTTACGTCAATTTTTTCACAATCGTAATAAAAAAAACTTTGTTGCCAAATAATATTACATTTACTTTGTTTCTGATAAAATAATTATCTATATTAAATAATTAAAAATTATAAATATTTTAGAACGGACAAATCCTTTTCTAGTTTACGCTGAAATTCTTCATTCCATTTTTGCCAATAATCCTGTTGCTGTTTAACTAACTCTAATGCTTCATTTACACGTTTTTCATTTTCTTCCTGAATTGTTTGAAGTTCCTCTTTAGTTAAATTGTCAGCACCACCAAATCGATTTTGATTTGTTATTATATACGAAGAACCACCCGAACTTATATAGCTATTTACTGATGAGCCTGGATAAGGATTGTTATATGTATTCTCAAATTTATCCAATACATTTCCTAAAGTAGATGAAAAATTGAAAATTGTATAGATGATATATTTAAAAATCTTAAAGAAAATCGATTTACCTCGATTATCGATACATTGTCGTAGATAATCAATTTTAGTTAAATCCGGTTGAGTTTTCTGCGATATAACACACGATGTTGCATTTGCTGGGCATTTATGTCCATCACACGTAATTCCGTTCGTATTCTGAATCACAGTAAAACCATTTACCGGATTCATCACAACAACAAACAAATTTACAAAAATTAAAAGTAATTTCATTTTATTATTTTCACTTATAATTGAAGTTCACTCAAAAAAAAACAGTTGTAATTTAACAATAAATCGGTCAATAATTAACGATTTAATATTTTCTGTTTCAGACGACAACTTTTCACTTCGAAACTTGGTTAGAATTTAAATGTTTTTACTCAACTTCAGTCACCACTTATATTTACGTTCATTTATATCTGATAACAAAAATAAAATAAAAAATAATTAAATATCGGCGAAACAAAAAAACAAAAAAACAAAAAAAAAAAGAAACAAAACTATGACTTAAACAAAACTGAGCAACTAGTTAGAAAATTTTTTTTTTTATAAAAGTCAGTATAGAGCGACGTACAATTTACGAATTTCGCTTAGCACAGCAGACTTCTAACATACGTGTGATTTCGATTCAAAATAAAATAAAATAAATAGCTATGTATACACAGAATGTAAAGCCACGAGAAATTTTATGTTACAGGTGAACATCGAATTACGCATTATCGTATGGTGCAATGTTTTTTTGTGATATTTTTGTGAATTTGAGTCATTACAGCAAATAATTTCGTTTATTTTCATTTCGTTAAGATAATATACGAGCCATATCAAAATGAGCTATACGAGAATTTGAAGAAAGCTGGACATGAGGTTCAGTTCCATGTCAAAGAACAATTTTAGTGCACTGCTAAAAAAATCGTAGATGAACTCTATATTAGAGATTATATAGCACCAGCAAAATTTAAAGCTCAAAATTTTATAAAAGCACACTTATTCAAAATGAATACTCAAAAGTATAGTATTCGATATATTCGTCATCATTGAAAGAACAGCATTATACGAGGTATTCGATATACTCCTGTAATTTCGCAACGATAGTAAAAAAAGCTTCTTAGTATGAACACACCCATACAGATGAGAGATTCGATTTGAAAAGTTTTGCAAGTCGTAGACAAAAAATTTGAGTGGGTGTTGTGTGGTAATATAATACAGACATAACTTACATTACACATATTTTGTTATTCCTTATGTACGAATTAAGTATAAAAATAGCTTCGAATTTCGGGCGATGAGTAATTAGTCACATTGTAATAATCAGAAAAATTTGAACTTGAAACTTTTTTATTTTCAAACTAAAGCTCGTTAATTTAACCAACTTAATTACATTTTTAACTGTGGATTTTTTGTAATAATACGATTTTTGAATTATGTGTTTTTTTATAGATAATAAATTTTGTATATGTATTCTACTCGTGACAAAAAAAATCTGCATAACAAAAACATTTGCATAAATTGATTTTTTTTTTTAAATCTTAATGGCACTGATTAATTATTATTAAAGCATTCCACAAAATTTGAAATGTACGAATTACGTATCTCAGAACTACATATGTTGCAATTGTTTTACAAAAAAAAAAAAAAAAAAAAAATTGAGATGCACACTGCTAATTATTTCATTTCAAGTCAATCATAACAGATGAACGTTCAAGGCCAGATAATTTGAGAGGTTACACGAAAAATCAATATATATATATATATATATGTTTATTAATATTATATATATATATATATATATATATATATATATATATATATATATATATATATACAGGGTGGCTGAGACCAAGTGTTACCAAATGAAAACGCTGTAATTTTTTTAATTTTGATTAATTTTTATTGAAATCAATCGTGGAATATGTTGAAAACATATTACAATTAATGAAAAACATGTTACTGCTCGATATGACCTCCTTTAGCTCTGATTATTTGATTCAGTCTTCCATAGAAAGCATTGCATGCTGACCGAACGTGGGCTTGCGGAATTTTATTCTATTCTCGAACAAGAGCTGACTTCAATGCATCAACACTTTCGTATTTTTTAGTGTACACCTTACTCTCAAAAATGGACTATATGTTTAAATTCATGGGATTCAAGTCTGGTGAATATGGTGGCCATTCTTTCGACAAAATCAGCCGCGGAACGCAATTTTGTAAAAATTGCTGTGTCCCTCGAGCTTTGTTCCCGAGTCCTGTTGGAATGTCCAACGGTTCGTACCAAAGTGTTTACGTGCCCAAGGTAGCAAGCATCGTTTAGGATCTTTTGGCGGTACACCTCTTGGTTTACCTTGACTCCATGTTCGATAAAAACCGGGGGAGTGCGTCCATCTGCAGTAACTGCAGCCCAAACATGGTAGCTCTTGTGTCCAAATTATCGTTGGACTTGTGCTCTAACCAAACACGATCATTTTGTTTATTCACAAACTGTTGAATGGTGAAATTTTCCCATCAGAAAAGACAATTTTTGGAATCTCATCACGTTCGGCCAAGGCCTTCAATGCTCGTGTTCTTTCAAGCCTAACTTTTTTTGTGCCTCCGTAAGATCTTGAACTTTTTGTATCTTGTAGGGCTTCAAGTGTAGTTCATTTTTCAATATGGTTTGAATGCAGTATCGTGAAACATGTAGACGTGCGGCTAATTGATTGGCACTTTGACGAGGATTTCGTTGGATTCGTTTCTTCACCTTTCGTATCATTTCTTTTGATGTTGCTGCCTTTTTAGGACCGCCTCTGTTGCGTTTAGCGATGCTACCAGTTTCGTTGTATCGAGTTATGGTTCGGTACACAAACATTTTATTCACATTCAAATGCTGGAGCTGACGAACTATTGCTGTTTGTGAATTTCCACCCAAAACAGGTGCAATTACACTATTACGTTTGAATTCCATTACGATTTTTTTATTAAGATATTAATTTAGTACAATTATTTGTTGACCACATGTAAACAACTAACCAAACTTCAATCTGTCAAAAAATTGACGCGCGAAAATGACAACTACACAAATGACAGCAGAGTGAAGTCAGTAACATTTGGTCTCAGCCACCCTGTATATATATATATATATATATATATATATATATATATATATATATATATAAAGGGTGATTTTTTAATAGCTATAGGAAATTTTTCCAAAAAAAGACACATAAAATTAAGAAAAATGCATAAAATCTTTATTTGAATCGATAGTACGGTCCATATAATTTAATGTTTGAAGATTATTTCATGCAAATGTTGCCCGCGGCTCAAATGGTCCATCTTCTTAGTCCAATTGTGGCATACATTTTCCAACATTTCGGCCGGTATCTCACGAATAAATGCTGTCTTCCAATGCGTCAATTGAAGCGAGCTTGTCAGTATAGAAATGAGGCTTAACATAGCCCCATACAAAATAATCTAAAGGCGTTAAATCGCACGATCTAGGCGGCTAATTGACCGGTCCCAAACGTGAAATAAAGTGTTCACCGAACTTGCCTCTCAATTGGTTCATTGTTTCGCGTGCTGTGTGGGATGTGGCACCGTCTTGTTGAAACCACATGTCATGCAAGTCAAGTTCTTCCATTTTGGACAAAAAAAATGTTGGATATCATCTCACGGTAGCGCTCACCATTCACAGTTACGTTGCGATTCGCATCATTTTTAAAAAAGTACGGTCCAATGATGCCATCAGCCCATAATCTGCACCAAGCGGTAACTCTTTCTAGATGCATTGGTAGCTCTTGCAATGCTCCTGGCTGATCTTCACTCCAAAATCAACAATTCTGCTTATTTACGAATCCATTCAGCCAAAAATGAGCTTCGTCGCTGAACACAATTTTTCGATACAAAAATGGATCTTCCGCCAACTTTTCAAGAGCCCATTCACCAAAAATTCTGCGTTGTGGTAGGTCGTTCGACTTCAATTCTTGCACCAGCTGTATTTTGTAAGGCTTCACATCTAAATCCTTCCGAAAAATTTTCCACGTTGTTGAGTAAAAGAGGTCCAATTGCTGCGAACGGCGCCGAATCGATAATTGATGGTCATCACTAACACTGGCCGATACAGCTGCGATATTTTCTTCAGTTCGCACTGTACGTAAGTGTGTTGGTGATTTAATGTCCAACAATGTAAATTTGAGCACGCATTTTGATAATAAAATTTAATGATTTGCAACCGTTGTTCGTTTGTAAGACGATTCATGGTTAAATTATAGACCAAACTGACGATGTTTGACAGTGAAACAAAACACGAAACATACGTGACCTGTCAAAATCAGTGTTGCCAAAAAGGAAATAGTTAAAAAAACACCCTTTATATATATATATATATATATATATATATATATATATATATATATATATATATATATATATATATATATATATAATTATATATATATATATATATATATATATATATATATATATATATATATATATATATATATATTTTCATGCAATTCCTCGTTGGTTACGTAACGGTAGGCATTCATTTTTGGACGAACAAATTCGTTTTGACAACGTTGAATAATTAGACGGTTTGGTGGTTTAGTACAGCCCCACAGTTGGATACCATACGTCAAAATTGGTTTAATTTTCGATTTGTAGATAAGACGTTTACAGTACAGGCTAACCTTTGAATGTTGTCCTATCAGCCAGCAAAGCTTCCGATGAAAGTTGTTTCCGTTGTCGGTATATCGGAAGTGTATATAAGAATAGGAAATGCCCTAATACGCTACCCGAGAGCCTTTCTGCTCTGGCTGGGTAAAAGTTAGAATATGTATCTTTGTGTGATACTCTAAATTTCCGTTTGGAGACATACGACTCGAGCAGTTGACAGTAATATTTTGACACTATTTTACTTATCTTATAGATGAAACCCTCATGCCACACTCTATCGAAAGCCTGTGATACGTCTAGAAATATGGTAGTGCAATATTTCTTCACTTCAAAAGCTTGTTCTATCTTTGCAGTCACGCAATGAACTTGATCAATGGTGGAGTGTTTGTTCCTGAATCCAAACTGGAAATCAGGTCTAATAATCATTGGTTTTATTCGTTTCAATAATAACTTTCCAAACAACTTTGAGATAGTAGGTAACAAAGAGATCGGCCTGTATGATGTCAGTTGCATGTATGATGGCATATTTTAACAACCCAGAGTTGCCTGCCACATGTTTCAGCAAAACCACATGGTAGACACCGTCAGATCAAAAATTATTAAAACAGCGTACATCAAAAATGAAAACTAGATGCTTTCTTTTTTGTGTTTAAATGCTAAAAATCGGGATCAACTCCAACGGTTGACCCAATATCTGAGTAGACATCAATTTCATTTGTTCACTCCCGAAACTGAACGTGAATATACTGTTGTGATCCTCGGCCTATATCAAGTTGAGCCAGTGGCAATAAAATTGGCTATCACAAATGCGGGGGTTGTGGTAAAAGCAGTAACAATCCGCAAAACAAAATCAAACTTGCCATTGTTTGTAGTGAGATTATCTAGAGTAACATCAAGGAATTCATCTCCACTCACCTAATAAACAATCCACACACCTAATAAGCTATCTTTAGATAGGTCCAGGTACAACCCAATCAGCCTCCTTCAGTGCTAAGAAAAATCTTGAACGAACAACTGTCTCTTTAAAATACTTTCACCTCCGAACGAGGGCTGACCTCCAGTTCGGTTTTTATCAGGTCATTCTGTCTCAACACCAACTCGTTTAATTGGGTGTGCATGATACCTCAATAAGTCTACTGGAATTATCCTGCTTGATATTAAAAAAGCATTTGAATTGGTCTGGCACGATAGACTCCTTTGCAAATTCTACAGGATGAACTTTTTAATCTGTCTATTTAAAATAATCCAAACATTCCTTCATAAGCGCTATTCATATGTTCATATACATGATATTCCATCGGGTGTCCCCGCAAGGGCTCAATTCCCATTCCAATTTTCTTCAATCTCTTCACCAATGGTAGGTCGTTGAGCCAAATCTTGGCTATTTTTGCGGACAATACCGCAGTATTTTCCTCGAGTTGCGCGGAAGTACGTTAAATCGGCCACTTTCTGCAAGCCAATCATAAACGGATGCGGTGTAGCGATCTCTGAGCGAAAAGCCTTCATTTGGTAGGCACAGAGTACGGTATCAACGACGATAGCTCTTCAAGCTAGAGATTGCCTGATCTACTTCTGGTTGTTTAAAAAATACGAGAAATAAGCTCAAGATCGAAACCGCTGGAGTATGATAGTTATTACGGTACGGTAAAAACCGTTTTAGTATTACAATTATTTAACCTAAAGTAATAATTCCTCTTTTGCATTTTAAATCAACAGATATACACATCGATTTTGTAAAACTTTCGAAATCAAGAATTGCATTAAAATTAGCTTAGGCGCTTAACACATCGCCATTTATAAGTAATATTCTTACAATATATTTTACCAGTTTCGGTTATCTTCTTGCACTTAAATTTACTTATCGTATGTCAGGTGAGCTAAGCATATGTTGAGTAGAACTCCATCAATGAGCGCAGTTCACGTAAATTCTTTAATGGAGCCACCGGACTCCTCTACATCTTCAGGTCAAGGTTAATACCTTGATTAAATCGACGTGGCACTCTTCACACTTGGACCGAGATAACTATATGTTTTAGTTTCTATCGAAATGAAGAGACCAATTGGCCCCTAGGCCTTATCTTTAGTTGCAATATTCAAAAATATAGCCTAAGGATAATTCCAAAAAACTTTCACGCTCCCGATTGTATTTCCTTTTTCATTTAATTTTGATTGAAGTTTTTATCATTGCAAAAGCTTTAAGCTTCAAGGCTTAAATGTTTTAATATACGTTTTGGCTAGAATGGATTCCAAAATTATTTTTTTTTCTATGCTTTTAATTTTGAACCCAAAACTTACCCAATCCTTTTACAATCGAATATAGGTCTGATTGTATTTGTCAACTGAAATTTCTGCGGTTACTGCCTAATAACAGTTTAAGTTGCGTTCACAGTCAAAAATCAAACAATGAAAAATGTCTTGCATGAGTTTTCCGGGTTACAACCGTAAGCATTTAATATTATCCGTAACTAACTTATGATACATCGAGCACAGTGTTTAAAACTGAGGTGATTGGGGAGGTACCGGATTCGGAACCCAACGGGCGAGGCATGTAAATGGGAATGTTCATCACTAAATTGATGGTAGATGACGATGTACACATGTATGGCCGTAAATTTATGGCCGTAAGTAGTAAATTTATCAACTTGCAAAATAAATAGCCATAAATAATTAATTTTTGTGAAACTGAGTGAATTATATTTGTTTAGGGGTGCCAGCAACACTTTCTGTACCTTACAAAGTTGTAAATGGAATAAAGTTAGTTTTTTATGGCCCTGATTTAATGTGTTGCATCGAGTTGTTTTCTCTTAGTTACTATTCGCAGTTACATTTAAGACATAAATAAAATTAGCTTGATAAAAAGTCAAGGAATAAACAGTTAATTACCGGTGACTGTACTATATGTAAAAGCTCTCGATGCCTATTGGGTTCATAACATTACGTGGCCTGAACAATATTACATTTTCATTATAAGAAATGGGGGATCGTCACGTCATTAAAGCAGGTGCGTTTGAAAGTTTATCTATTTTATAAATGAGTCTCAATAATTAGGCAGTGAGGCATTCTACCGATGAAGAGTCAAGTAAAATAAAAATACGCACAACCTAAATTATATATATATATATATATATATATATATATATATATATATATATATATATATATATATATATATATATATATAATATGCATATTATTTATTGTAATATGACCTAATCACCTAAACCTTGATAATTTTAATATTGTTCATCCAATGTCAATGTCAAAATAATTATTTGAAAATAAATATACATCTCGTATGCGTCACTTGTGTTTTTATTTATATTATTAATGTTTGTGTTCTGACTATTCTAACTAAAATATTGTTCTGTTATATTGCATCATTTGTTTCACCTGTGGTCGCGGAGTACCTTCAAGGCAAATGTAAACCAAACCAATTTTAAAATTTTACCACTTTCACTATTAATTGACGTATAGGATAGGGTGACCAGATATACTCTTTTAACATGATTTTTACTCTTCACTCGTTTTTTCAGCAAAACGGCGAAAATATACTCTAATTAAATTAAATAACAAATTAATTTAAGGCTGTGTGCCTCGGGCCGATTTTAAACTTTTGTCTTTTCTAAATTAATGTGTGGTTCTGCTAATTATTCTTAGATGGTACAACTATACAATATATTCTGTGCCTGCTTTTCAATTTCTAAATTCTTGGCAGTTCATTTTCCGAAGGTAATTAACAAAATTAAAAATTTTGACTATAATAAAACAAAACAATAAAAAAAATAATTACAGCGGTTTATTTATATTTTTGTTTGACGTGAAGTAAAATTATAACTGAAAAACAGACTCACGATGAGTCTTTTCGACCGCCGCCAAGTGAGTAATAGCGAAACGTAACTTTGAAATAAAAAGTCGACAATTTAGACAAAAAAATCGACCGGAGGCACACAGTCTAAATCTAACACTATATATATAATAAAAATCGACCACAGAAAATACATTTTCCGTGAAAATTCGAAATCGAAAATATGCCGCGTTAGTAATTTTTCTGCAGACTTCACATAGATTTGCTTCATTCATTCATTGCAAACAAAATCTCCTATACCAGCCGTCTTTAATTAACCCTACATACAGATTAACAAAGTATAGCGCGAAAAAGCAGTCCATGAGATTTATTTATGTTTGCCAGAAACTAATTCTGACTGTGAAGGAATTTTAGTTTTATTAGTAATTATTAAAAGGAAGACTGTCGACTATCTGGTACATCATTAGAAAATGTAATGATTATAAAATCTAATATAAAAATGTGGTGTAGCTACTTTACTGGTGCTAATTTGGTAATTAAAAAAGGAATTGCTAGCAAAAGCAGCTATAGTAATGAAAAATATCTTTTTAAAGTTAAACTACTAAAAGTTTAAAGTTAATATACGCAAGTCCTTGCGTATATAAATAATGCTCGGTTGATGGCACTAAATGGAGAGGAAGAACTGTCATTTGATAGGCATCAAAGTTATTTTCTGCAACAATGACGTTTATTTCAAAACTATAGGAAGATCTGACCTGGGATTAAAATCGATAATACCAAATTACTGATACAGTTCGGACCAGCAATGGCTTTTTAATATAGGTTTTATTATTATTGCTACATCATTAAGATAATTTAGTTGTTTTATGACTTTTAATGTGTTAATAAACTTGCATTCAAAAATTGTTTCCAAATGAGTTCTAAAGTTTAATGAATACGTCGTTCTGTACACAACATTTGGACTGCGTTATTGCCATTTAACATAAACGAACATATTTTAAGGTATTCATAGATGTCTCAAAGCATACCATAAGCTTTCGTGATTTATTGAACTTTGAAAATCTTTTCTGAAAAACAGGGGTGTTTTGGTCACTGCTAAAACATCGGGTAATACTTCGTTTTGTAAATTTAATTTGAATGTTTCCTCTTATAATGGTCTCATGGTCCAATATAGCTTTTTCTGAACTGAAATGTTTATTTCCGCCTTTGAAATTTAGAGATAGTGATATAATACAAAAACATTTATATTTTTGTTTCCAATTCCAATTTGTAGAAACTTCTTTCGGCCTAAATAAATTTTAGTTCCCTCAAAAAGCCAAATAATTATGCTGTGTTCAACTTAAATATTAAGCTGATTTTTTCTTAAGTCTGACTCCATGTTTTTTAGCAGAATATCAAAACTTATTCCACTGCTAACTTTATTGACTAATTTTTTGGCGTCTTCCAAAGTTAAGTCATTATCCGTAATTGTCTTTTGAAAAGAGTTATTTGATGGTTTTGCACTGTTAAAAATTTACACTATTTAATTTGTTTCCACGAACCGGAAGTTTAAGCTCTTGTTTGGTGTTCTGTAGTTTAAGAGGTGTCCTTAATTTCTTTTATGACATATATTTTAAAGGACGTCGAATGCTCATAGATTCATATTCCTTATTCTAGCTTGGAGTTTAATATACTTATTTTATATATTGGATCAGTCACTCTATCCTTCGAACAGCAATAAATAAACTGAAGTGAAAATTTCTGGCCATCAATTGACACCGATAATGAAACTAGCAACACCCATCCACCAAACGAACGGGAAGTTTATAGTTTCATAAAGTTTCATAGAACTACAAAAAGTTGTAAAGTTGTTCATCGACAACTGCAAAGCGCTCTAGTAACAATAATACAAAAAGTAAGCAATTCTGGCAGATTGCCACTAAAATGAAACGGAAACGACTATTAAAAAAAATAATGACATACTTTTTAAGAATTGCTATCTGGAATGCAAATGGCAAATTTTAGAGTTATAAGTATTTTTGAACACAAAAAAACATTTACGTATGCCTAATCTTAAAAAGTTATTTTACTAGAGCCTCGCATTTCAAAATATCAAGCTCTACATCCATCAGAAAAACCTAGAAGCAGGATAGTAATATTTATTAAGGATAATATTAAACATCATGAATAATTAAAAATAGAGGAGGAAGCTTATCAAGTAGCTATACTGTTTGTATTGAAACTTCTACTATCCACCCTGATATAACCCATGAAAGAAGACTACATCAAACTAAATCTCTTAAACGCGAAAAACATATTCTGACGATCAAATAGAATTACTCCTAAAGGAAGAGAGCTATTTAAAGTAGGCAGAACATTAAATGTGAATTTCACTCCGCAGTCACATTCTCCATTTAGGAAGCCATTATAAGGCCTAAGGATCCAAATAAAGTTCCTGACCTTCTATATTTCTATATATCCAAGGGTATCTCCAAAAATTACTTATTATTCGAAAATGAAGAAAGGATATTCTTAGACCATTCTTAAGTTTTGCCCTCCAAGCCTAACAAATAACAAAAACTGGGAATACTTTCGGTATGTAGTCGAAGATAGCGTGAATCTACAGGTGCAGATCTCGAATACTTATATGATAAAATAAAAGCTGGAAAGCCTGTATAAAAAGCTGCCTGGGAAAATACTCGAACTCAGCGAGGAATTTTACAAATAAGTATAAAATATCCAGTTCAAATAAGAGAGTAATATAACAAAAAAGGATAACAAAAAAAGAGCTCTTAAGACTTGGCCAAGAACTAAAGGCCCTGAAGACAAAAAAATCCTAAATAACTTGTGCAACAAACTTAAACTACTAATAAATTAGATTAATAATGAGAGAGTTGTTAACTTCCTTGCTAATATGAATGGTAAACGGGCCAGTGGAAGGCCACCAAAGGTTTGAAAAGACCTAAAATGAAAGTAACACACTTAAAAATGGTTTGGAGAACCGGGGCTCGCAGCGATAAGCAAAAAGCTGAACTATTTTCCGAACGCCTAGAAAATGTCTTAAAACTACACAATGGGCAAACGGATAATAAATATTTAACAGCTATACGCAAAATAGACGAGGTGTCTCTTTTACCAGTTACTCTAAAAGAAATCAAAATACCTCAAAGATAAAAATCCTCCTAAAGCTTATTACAGACAGTTTATACCTGCACATCAATTTGGGTTCCGTGAGGCACTCATCCATAGATAACAGGGGAGGAGCTGCAAAAAAGAAAGTATGCACAGTCACACAAGAACAAGAATGAAAAAATTTTCAACTTGTGAGTAAAATCGGTACTTAATGAATGGTTGTGAGACAGTAAAGCATACAAAATAAATCATAAGGAAACTGTAAGGTTCATCAACGAACTGCACATAAACTCGAAGCAATCAGATATTGAAACCGAAATCACTAAGGAAACTACAAAGTGATGTCACAAGGATATCAGTAGACTGGAACGCGGAAGGGAAAAGAAAAGTTGAAAAACCCGCAATAACTTGAAGAAGAATTACTGTGCTAACGCAGAAGTGAAAATAATTGGCAAACTATGAGTGGAAACAGGAGCACTAAAAGCAGAAGTATTTAGCAGTATTAGTAAGCAAAAATAAGAGTTAAAATTTATTTTAGTTGAAACCTTTAAATTGCCCACCTTCAATTCAGCCACATTATTTGATAAATAAGTCTATCTTTAGGTTGGCTATCTTTGATCTTTTTATAAGACAGGTGAATACAAATTATTGACAGGTCGGCTTATATTATAGGTAATTGGAGTTCACACGTTCGTTTATCAACTGTTTTGAAATGTAAAATACTATTTTTGAAATACAGCATTGAGACATATGGCCATTGCGAGGACACAATGTCAGTGATATCCATTTTATCCTTAGTATATATTTTGCATACATTAGTTTTGTTCCGGATTCGAGTGTTAACCCAGTTTGTCTTACGATAACCAAATTCGAGTGGAATAGGTACCACAATTTGTGTAATAAAATATACATTTAATTTGCCCCATTAACATATTGAATCACAGCAAACCTTAAAGTGCGCGTGCTTCTACCTAAATCAAGCAAAAATCTTGAAAACACCGATGACTAATCTTGCAAAATGATGATTACAATTTTACGTAAACGTGTGTTCGAATAAATCAATTGGCAATAGTTACAATTATCTAATTAATATATCAATATAAACAATTTTAACAGTTTTTTTTAATTAAAATTTAAATTTAAATACTTATTTGAACTTCACTTCCAATTACTTATTTATATACAACAAAAACTATTCATCCAATTCAACATCAATTATTACTGTGTGATTCACGTTTACGTCTTTAATGTATTGCGAAGTCGAGAAGAATTTATTGAACATTCGCGTTTTTTTGTTTGTATTCTTGTTTAATGAGATAACCTTTGAAATTTATCAATAATCGAATTTTGGTATCTTACTTCGTGACGTGCGTCTTGTTGTTTTTGATTATTTATTTATTTTATTTGCTATAAAAACGATTGGAGGTGAAATAATATGCGCCTCCGATTAAAATGAAGCATCCATGTCGTAGAGTGAGGCTGAAAATTTATTGTATAATTAATTTATGATTTTAAGGTAAATATTTTGATCTAAATGTGCATAATAATGCACTTTAGTCATCAAGCACACAAACACTTTTACATCTGTGTTGGTTCTTAGTGGCGAATATTGTGGTGGGCGACGCATGTTAAAGTATTGAGGGATCGGCGTTTCCGAATCCATTTACTACTCCGTTATTACAGATGCATCGAGCTCAGAAACTTGAAACTTTGTAAATATTCGTGATATTTCAACTGGAAAGTCCGTAACCCATTTATTTCTACACGGTTGCATAAAAAGGTGTTTGACACTTTGAAGCATTAATCAGCTAATCACAGAGCAAATGTGATGTCCTATTTGATTGATTGATTGATTAGGGTGTACGGCCAAGGGTGAACCAGGAACTCCCGGAATGCTGGGCACCACCGTACACCCGTGTTACATATAACAAAACAGAAGGAGTGGATGGAATGTTAGTTATGGCAGACTCGACCCGGTTGCAGACACCTAAGCGATCGATAGTTAGTATTTTTTTTGTGGCGAAGGAAAAAGAAGGGTAAGTCAGTAATGACAGAATTGGTCCGGTTTCCCGGTAGCCAATATTCAAACTACTGTTAGTTAGCACAAGACAATCACAATTATAATAAACTGCTCTGAATTTTGCTATATCTCATCAGCAACTCCAATCTGGAACCATTTTTCTGTAATCTTGCAGTGTTTCTCTGAAAAAAAAATCTATTAATGGGCTAATTTCTGCAAGCCGTAGGCTGTAATAAATTGAATTAGTTTTCGATTGAAATTTTCAATTAAATATTAAAATATAAAAATACAACAAAATATAATATAAAAATATAAAAAACATACAAAATGTCTGCAAGCCCTAGGCTGTAAATTTAAAACATTAAAATATTAAAATATAAAAATATAATATTATAATGAGTATTACGAAGTAAGTAATATAAACTCATAAATAATAAATAATATAAATAACATAATATTATAACAGTACAAGAAAGCAATAATTCAACAATATAACCACATAATAACATTATAATAAATTTTTTTTTTTTTTTACTAATTTTATTTATTTTATTTACTTTACCCCAAATTACACACATTAAAGATACAAAAAAAGGAAAATAAATTAAAACAAATTATAAGTTGTGTTTAACAAGAAGAAGAAGAGACTAGAATCGAACATCATTACTGGTGCCTCTAAAAATCTCCTTCGAAAAAACCGTTTTTACCGACTGTTACTCTGAGCCGCCAAACAACGCCCGATTTATATAGCCCGTTGACCAGATAAAACAAGCCCATTACTGAGAATTTCAAAATACAGAAAGTGGAGTCGTTCCTCACCAAACACATGAGCCCAACCGGCATCAAACACTGCAAGACCAAAACTACTAATCGTAGCGAAAGTTCAAAAGCAAAAGATTAAGACCATCATCAGCGACATTTGCAATGACTCTAACACCAACCCTACTTGTTTATCTCCGGAGACTAACCGGACATCACTACCGCCAGACCCGACCTACACCACACCGAAGTAGAATCGGTGAAACCTGCCACTGCGCCATCCGCAAAACAACATCAATTTATTTACACCCTGCCTCGTATTCCGCCATAGGAGCAACGAATATAAAGAAACTTCAAGAGAAGCGTGGATCACAAAGCAAAACTTCCATAAAATCCAGCAGCAGCAACCCTACAATATGCAAGCCGACCACTAAAAACACCCCTGACAACACCCAAGGCACCAACACAAGAACTCCCGCCAATCCCGAACATCAAGGACACCACCGGCAAACCTGAAAAACTCGTCAGCATAACAAAATCATCAAACTCAACGCAAGAGCGGAAACAAGCCCATCAGCCAAGAACAACCATGATCACGGAAACATGGCCTGGATAATATAAGAACCATCCAGCCACAACACTCACAGGCCAGAAATTCATAAATTACCAAGAACAAACCACTAATACCCACTCCACTAATCAAAACCAGAAATACCCCCGTAGACACAGAAACATACAACCAAAAGCCAAATCCTGCAGCCATCCACTACACTCCCATCAAACTAAAGCCTAAATCCAACAAAACCAATGACTAATAATAGCCATAACAATAAACATAAATTTAAAAACGAGAAAATCAACCCAAACGGACCAGATAATTCATTCTAAATCAAGTCATTCATATGAGCACATAATACCAGAACGCAACCACAAGATCCATAGACCAAATAGTGCACACAAGTCGCGATATGACTATCGAAATGATCTTGGTTACTTTAAACCTGTTGCTTCAAAATATGGATACAATCTTCCAAAATTAGAGTACAACGGAGGTACTCATAGCAAATGTGATGTCCTATGGCTATTTATTAAAAGAGATTCAGATGACTAGTTTAGTCTTGTGTATCGTGTCAGAAGTTTAAGGTTGCAAAACACACAAAATCAGAAACATCGGCTATGCTAGCTTTTGCGCTCTATTCAAATAGGATATTGCGTTTTGGTTTACCTTAATTTATCCACCGATCCCGGTGGACAGTTCGAATTGCAGCTGTTTAAGAAATTATCAATTTTACTTGGGGTTGAACGAAGACGTACGCACAGCTATAATCCGAAATGTTCCGGCATGGTGAAGCGCAGACATAGTACATTAAAGAAGGCTTCGATTATGTGTTACAACAGGACAGACTATTCAGTAATTTCACCATTAGTCCTGCTAGATTTGTTCCGAGTGAATTTTTAGAACAAAATCAACAATCGGTGCACAGTCGGAGTTCATTAAAAGTGGTAAACAACAATTTAAAGGATGAGAGCCAGTTCCAGCAACGTGACATACTACAGGCTACAATTTTATCAATCAGCATTTGCAAGATTGTTTACGTATTTCTACGGATGCATTGCAGAGCACTCCAACCTCTGTATTTAGGTTCCCAATATTTACTATTATCGATCGATAGGGGTAAACCTTTCTAAACACTAAATCTAGACAATATAGACGAGCAAGTACAATGCGAAGCAACAACATTACCACTTGGTCATCAATCACAGAGTAATATAGATAATGCAATTGTGCCTAAACAAGTAACTTACTCATTAGTCTAAAGCGCTGCATTAAAAAGAACAGGGCCTAATAATAATATTAATCAACCGCGGCGTTTTTTGCCTTAATATCGTGTCTCACTGTTAATTCCAAAGGAAATAGTAGTATGTGCGGCTTTACCGGTTGTAGCGGCAGCCAAAGGAGACAAAAAAGAACTGAGCAAAGAAGAAAATACTCAATCCATAAAATGAAAATCCATGAAGGCCAACGGCCTTCAATTTGCACAGCAAACCTTTGAGCCACACGTGATTAAAATATTAAATGCTTTCGCGATATCGTGTGCAATGACTTGTGGTGATTCACCAGATTGATGAATGCACCTGTTACTTTATTCAGTGCAAACATTAATTAAGTAACCTGCTAAACGCCCTCCGCCATACTGAAAACCATACTGACGATTGGACATTAGATTGTTATTTTCCAAATATTTCATCAGCTGGAAATTGATTATGGTCCAAGTACATTGGAAAGTACCGAGATGATAGCGATTGGGCGATAATTTGAAAGGGCCCTTTTTTAGAACAGGATGTTTCTTAGCAGTTTTCCAAATGGAGAGGAAAATGCCAGAAGACATAGATCGGAGGAACAAACAAGATAGTGACTTTGACAGGAACTTACAACAATATTTTAAACAGTTGGGTGAATACCATCCGGACCGGCTAACTTGTTTGTGTTAATGTTTGCAAGGAGATTGACTTTTTCTTGGATTAACATATTTGCGATGAGAGGCTTCTATATTGGCGGTTACTGATCTGCAGTCGTGTGTATGCCAAGGATTGCCTGATTTTTTTGCTTGGCGAGACTGGAAAGAATGAACTGTTCCATTCCTGTTAAGATAACTTTCGACCAGAATGGGGAACTGACGGAGATCTTGTATTTCTCCGCATCAGATATTAAAAACGGATCCAATAGATGACATGTATCGTTGACCCGATCTGGTATTATCGTATGCTGATCTACGAGTTGTGTTAGTTGGTTAAAGTGGCAACCATTCCAGCCGCCTCATCAGCCGGTGTAACAAATTTAGAATATGGAAGCCACTTGTCATTGTGAACATTGAAATTACTGGCCACATGGATTTTAGCATTAAGTGATTTCTGAACGATGGAATCTGACAGAGTATCAAATCCAAAATGAACGGCGTTGTTTAGGATATTTGGACTTCAATAAAAGCCATATAGCAAGATGGGATGTTTCGGGACATAGATTACAACCCACTTAAACCTGCAATTATTCGTACTGAATAAACCTGAAGAAACCGATGGATTAAGGAGTAAACCTTAATAACGATGGCCGAACAATCACGGGATACCACGATTTTGATCTCGGTGTGAAGTAAACCTGCTGTTTTTGTGGAAGCAAACAATGATGTATTGCGATTGACTGAAGTCATTCAGAAATGGTATGGACTAAAAAACTTGACGTACTTATATCTTACGATTTACTACAAAAAAAATCTTTATTAACATTTATTGACTAATCTGTTTCGAACTTTCTTTATCATCAAAAATAATCGACTTTAAAACATCCTTTTTATCTTCGAAATAATTTTTAAACCACATTATATGATCCTTCTTATCTTGAACAGTGATATAAGGATTTTTCGACAAGCCAACACAAACCAATTCCATAAAATGGCGAACCGGTCCTCGGGTTGGGCACCACCCCTCTAAATGCTCCTCCAAAAATATATGATCGGCAAAATAAACATTATTCTCAACCGCAAAGTCTTGTTCATTATCGATAGGGAATTTCCATATTTTTCCCTGTTCGGTCCACAAAATCATTTTCTCGAAATAGTTAGCTGGTGGATGTGTGATAGCCAATTTGAGTTCATAACTTTTTAATTTACTCCAAGTTTCTAGAATGTCTGGTGACTCTTGTAGCTTTGAAGGATCTTTAAAAATTCCTAATGGTTCGGATCCGAATAAATTAACACTGGCCGAACCCGGTGGCGGTTGAACACGATTTTGTGGACGTCTTGGTTTAGCATATGAATCTCGTTTATCATTTCGAAAGTGTCCATCGGTTGGTCCACTAGTACCGGTCCGTTTCATTGCACGTCTTATATAATCGGCTTTGGTTTGAGTTTCATCAGGTGATTTAACCGTTTTATCAATTTTCATACCGACAATCAATTCACTTAAACTAATCGGAGTTTTGTTGGACGTCTCATTGAGAACATCATTTACCTTGGCATCAGAGTGTATCAAAAGTTTTGATAATAACTCAGATTCAGTTTGTTTAACATCACCACCTAGTGCTTTGGCAACACTCTTGGCCGCTTCGATAACATTCTTTGTGTTGTCAGCCTCCGCTAGTTTTGATTTTTCACGTTCTATCTTTATCTTTTGTTTTTTAGCTCCAACTTTTTTTAAATCGATCATTTTCACTGAATCAACACTACTATCGGTCGACATACTGGCCAGCAGTTCATTCAATCGATTGACAGATTTATTGTCCAATTCCTTTGGTTTTTTGGGTTCTTTTTTTAGTTTTGTTTTATTATCTTCTTCGTCAGACGACGAGTAGTCCTTATTTGAGGCATGTCGTGATATAATTGATGGGTTCGATTTTATAAAAACCAAAAACTTAAAATTTTGCCTAAAATCATAGTTTAAAATTAATTTTTAGGTTAGGTTTTAATGATGTTACCAATATATTCACCTAAATTTTGCAACATTTGTCACGGATGTCAACATTGTATTATAGTTTTTATAAAATTGTTAATTATTTTTAAACCGATTATTTATAAATTATAACTATTTTTATTTATTAATTTAATAAATTCACGGAATCAAAACTAACCAAATTCAATGCCATTCAGTAATTTGCAAATGTCAAATAATAATAGGGGAAACATGAAATGTCAAAACTGCTATAAAAGTATAGATAGCAGTTTATTAAGGTAAATAACCAATTCAAATTAAATTGGTAACGCGTATAAATAATATGTCAATTTGAAATTAAAAATTTGGACCAATTTTTAAAAAATTGGTAACGCGTATAAATAATATGTCAATTTGGTAAAGTGTTTTCTAAAGTTAACGGTTTTACACAATGTGAATTAAAGTTTCAACTTATAACTGAAATCTAGTGGCAACACAACATGAATTAAGTTGAGCTAGATGATTTTAAGTACTCAATCGTTACTTTGACAAAATATAAATATTTGCCATCGCGATTTTTCATGTTATGTTCATGTTGAATTTTCTGTCTGAGTTGCAAATATGATGCGTAGTAGGAGTAGGACTACCTAGAGAACAGTATTTTGTTATATATACTATAATTATTTTGACAAATTCATTTGGTATTCAGTTTCACCAGAAATATTGCTCAGCCCACATTGATATGTGGAGAATCCAATGCATACATTGCGTGTTACTGTTTGGTGCGGCTTGTGGCGTGGCGGTATTATTGGGCCGTATTTATTCGAAGATGAGGCCAGTGCGACCTTTACGATCACTTAATCAACTACCGCCACATGTTAACCTTTTTTTTGTGGCCATATGTTGAAGATACAGGTTTAGACGACCATTGGTTCCAGTAATATGGTGCGCCATGCCACACATCGGGCATTACAATAGTAAAACTGCATCAAAAATTCAATGGCCAGCAAGGAGCTGTGATTTGACGCCTTTGGATTTTTATTTGTGGGGTGTCGTGAAGGTCAAGTGTTATACGGACAATCCACAAACCATTGAACATTTGAAAGCTAATATTGAAGCAACCATTGCCGAAATAGATCCGCACACAGTCAAAAATATGCTCAGAAATTGGACCGACGCGATGCAATGACTTATCCAAATCTAGCCGTCTTTCAATTTTCAAAATTCATTTTTTAATAGATAAGACGTTTTTTCGGTCTTACCAGCTCGCTTCGCTTGGAACCTAAGGATTGACCCATCGTTCAGGCTGTTTGCAGCAAACGGCTCTACGGTAAATGGTTTTGGTACTAAAATTTTAAAACTTGACATTGGACTGCGACGCGAATTCTCCTGGAAATTGATTGTTGCTGACATGTCGTTACCTATCACCGGCGCAGAGTTTGTGAGAAACACATGGTTGGTCGTTGATATACAAAGACAAAGGTTCATAGACTCTTTAACGTCCTGTTAACAAAGGCTCATCGTCCCGTTAACGTCCTTTGGAAAACCCAACAACGTACTTTGGAAAACCATTTTAATTAGCCAGTTTCTGTAATCATTGCGCAAAACATAAGGTTCGAGTATGTATCTATGGAAAACTAGCCATTTCAAAACAATTTCATTACAAAACAAAACGTTAAATATGGAAATCAAGTTAGATAAAATTTTAAAAAGATCTTGGAAGATTAAAGAATCATCAAGCACAAAATACCTGAGTCCAAAAGGAATAGCAATAGAAAATCATTTTTCGTCGAAGGTGCCAAGAGATTCCGAAGGCCGTTTTGTCATGAAGTGGCCGTTTAAAGATACATCAGTAAGACTATGAAATTTAGTAAATATAGCAGAAAAACGATTTTATAATCTGGAAAGAAAACTCAAGATGAACGAAGAACTTAACGCATTATAAAAGGTAAATGCATGCGAGTATCTTTAACTTTCTCACATGGAGGAAAAAGCGAAAAAAGACATTCCAATAGTTAGTCAGAAAAGTTTTTACCATGCCGTATAGTTAAAACTAGTATAGCACTACAACCAAGATTCGCGTGGTATTCTACAGGAACTAACACAGTAATGGCCACAATACAATTATTCCTTTGGGACTCACTAATGCGACTTCCAACCCACAAATATGAAGTAACTGCTGGCATTGAAAAAATGTATCGTCAGGAGCGTGTTATGCAAGATGATGCAAGCTAAAAGAGAATTTTATGGTGCGCAGCAATCCATATGTTAAGTTGAAACACTTTAGATTGAAAACTGTTATCTGTGGTACTGCTTCTGTGCCGTATTTAGCAACAAGACGTTTATTACAATTGCGGCTTTTGACAATAACATAAATGACTATCCTCAAGCAGCTCAAATAATTAGAAAGGATTTCTATGTCGATGATTTACTGACTGAATTCCGTTGATTTAAAGCTTAAATCAAATAGAGACATAAGTAAAAATAACAGGATTCAATCTAAGAAAATGGAATGCAAATAATTCCAAAATTTGGAAATCAAAATCTTGGTAGACGCGAGTAAAAAGGCATACGCAGGAGCGGCCTATTGTAGGAGCCTTTGTCCAGACAACATCATTCGAGTCAGCCTAATGATGGCGAAAACAAAATGATACCCACGAAACAAAAATTACCTTCCCATAGTTGAAGTTATGCGCAGTGATTTTGAGAGCAGTAATTGACTCAATGCATATAAAGTAGACTATACTTGCATGGGTAGACTTTTTGATTGTGTTATCTTGGCTAAGTGACCATCCCGGAATGGATATTAAACTGAACTACACTAAGCTACATTTTAAAAATTATGATACTTGAACTTGACTAAGTCAATATAATTTTATTGTATTAATAATTTTAATTTACAATACCACATTTTTTAAAGTATAGTCAAAATGATTATCGGCAGATATACCCTGTTCCTGATCATCAATATGGCTTCCCCAATAAGCAATCAATTCTATCTATCAGGATGGTAGGATTATCAATATCATTGAAAAGTTATCATGAAAAGTTATCATTGAAAAGTTATCAACTTTTTCACTTCGCCATCAAATACAGTTACAAAAATCTATTGGTAAAATTACAGCCCTGGTCCTTGCACACATAAGGGCATTGAAATCTGCTCTACTATGCCCAAATTTGGTGCACTGTAGAAATAAATATTCAATATCCTATCTATCTGCGTATAACCATTACGCTGATTCTATGGTTTTTTCTGAAGGCTGTTCTTGTCTTTAATCTGGCTATTATTTCATTCATTGACGCGTTATCCTTCATAATCATTCAATATTTATAAATTTTCACATCAATTCGAAAAGCTATTCAACGTCATTTTCTCGAAGTTACACGCAGATTTCGATCAATCAAAAAGTTAATTACTTGATCCACACATTCCTCAGCTCGATCATATGCTGTTTCTATATTTGAACCTTTATTTATTATGATAAAGTCATCTGCAAACTCCAGAATGACTTGGTCTTCTGAGTTAAATCCATGAATCAAGCTCATATACAGACTGAAGATAATAGCTCTCTCACCAACCTGTTGTTCATTCCACCTACAATTAATTTACGAGCATTCTTAAAACCAAACACTCTTAAAAGATTCTTAAGACAAGGATCAAAAGCACCTGCGATGATTTCGCTGGAACCACAAAACCATACGCTCTTTCAATGTCCAAAAATACCAGCACATTTTTCTTACAAACTTTTCCACACAATCGTTGGCAGAATGGCAACGACGAAACCCAAAAGTGGTTTTCGGCAATAAATTATTTGCATTCAAGAATTTTAAAATTATTTCTTTCATCATATAATTCACCAACTTCATGAACATATTCAACATTGTATTCCACTGTAATTTTTTAGCAGATTTCTATCCCGAATTCGTTTGGGGATGGTTACCACTCTGCCTTTTTTCCACTTTTCCGGGTTCTGAACACTCATCGACATCTTATTGGAAATATTAAGCAAAATTATTGTTGCTTCAAAATCCTAATTTGTAATCATAACTAACTCGATTAGTTCTTAGGGTCATAGTCTTTGAGGTGACCAAAACCCACAAAAATTCAACCCATTCAAATTCAACGGACATCATTCGAATTTCCCCTAAAACTATCAGGTTTCCATATACATTCATTGAAACCACCTAAATTATTTGAAACATTCACCATTATTCGTAAGAGTTGATTTTCATTTTCCTTATCATCTAGCACGGCATTTCTACCACTCTGTGCATTCATAAAAATATCTATAATCTCTGCAAAAGCAGTTGTTGATGCAATGCCTTATAGTGAAACAGATGTGAAGATGGATTGGTGATACTCTGAATCCTCCGAGTTATATAACAATAGTGTCATTGAACTCGCAAGAGAATATGAAAGACGGAAGGAAAGACCAGCAATGACTTGGACAAGAACTGTGTTAGCCGAAGCTAAAAAGCTTCACAAATTATGGGTTAAAATAACATCTATATAATCCCTAATAGAGTCAGATGGTTAAGATTTTAGCAAAGTAGAAGAAGATCTATGCTCCTAAGTTGCCGGAAATGGTGTTGTACTTTACGATATAACATGCTAACCATCTCATTCTGGCATGAAAGTGTCATTTACTGACAAATCATAGAAATACGTTATATATATACTTCTTCATGGTAAAACAAGCACTTCTCAAAATCGAAATGATTGCTATCTAAATGGTAATGAATTATCTTTAAATCGAAAATTTCTATCTGTTTATACGAAGAACTTAAAAACCAAATAAAACTCTAAGACAGTATAAGTATTTTTTATCCAAATATAAGCACCTTTTGAATTTACAACAAATGGTTCAAAGGGTATCATAAGTGGATCGGAGTCTCACTCGTATCAGTGAAAAGGAATAAATTGTTAACATTAGTAAAAGTAATAGAGATGAAATGTGTCCGCAACTTCTCGCAAAATTTGAATTTCTTGCCTTTTGTGCAGAAAAGTGTTGCCAACGAAATATATGAGCAATTTAAGGTTATAAAAATGTAGTTCTACATGAAAGAACAACGTGTTTTGAATGTTGAGCACCATTAAATTGAATGCTGGTTTTTGAACAAACCCATTTGAAGTGGCCTAATTTTATCTTGCCAACTTCCTATTTTTTTAAACGCGTCCCGAGAAGTATTACAATCGAACCGCACATTGATACACTATTTAAGTCGCGTTGTATACGCGCTACAGGATCAAAGTACGCTTAGTTAGTGCTTTTTATAAAAAGCAAATTACGTGATCGTAACACACGTTGAGGAGTGTAAATATTAAAAAGAGATAGCAGCTCTGGACAATCGACCTTACCACGCGCAAATGTGGCACTTACACACTTTCGCCTAGACGACAGTGACTGAGTACCCAGAAGACAACATCTATCATGATAAGGTAATAGTTTCAAATCACCCCTTCTTGAGGATGGTAATTTTCTTAGAGAAAAAAATAAAAATGGCTTCTGTATGCCATCTATTCTCTTAGTGTGAATATCGTAGAATGGAGACCATATAACGCTGGCATATTCGATATGCGACCTCACAAATGATGAATATAATGATCTGAAGGTCAACAAATCAAGAAAATCTTTCGAGCATCGCTTAATAAAACCCAACTTTGAGTAGGCCTTATTAATGATCGCGTCAATATGGAAGTTGAACATCATGTCAAAGCTAATAACTACCCCCAAATCGTTTAGATTTAGATATTGTCATGACTTGACATTTCTCCACATTAAGAAACATTAAGTGTCGATCAGCTCAATCACAAAAACAATTCAAATCTTATTGGAACCTAAATCTATTCGGTTCGCATGATATGGTAGAAACAATGTTTATATCGTCCGCGAACAATCCCTCTGTAAATTCCAATAATTTTGTAACATCATTGATAAATAGCAGGAACAGCAATGGGCCCAAATGGCTCTCTTGGGGTACACCAGAGAAAACCGTGAAGCTATCGGAAGATATGTCATCAATTTTAACATACATTTTACGATTAGTCAAGTAAGAACTTAGCCAATTCAGCGGTATGAAGTCGCAATTGAGCTTACTAAGCTTACTAGCAGTAAACGGTAGTTTAGTTTATCGAAAGCTTTAGCAAAGTCTGTATAAACTACAACAACCTGGACTTTAGATATTGCGGATTTTGTTATATAACTCTGGAAAAGTGCCAAGTTAGTAACAGTAGACCGGCCTGGAAAAACCCCATGTTGATGTGAGCTGATCAATTGCTTGCTATGGAGAAATAGAACCATTTTTAACCATACGTTCAAATACCTTCGGGATACAGGACAATATTGCAATACTCCTATAATTTGTTACGTCATTGCGTGATCCGTTTTTGTGTATCGGTGCAAGGAAAGCTAATTCCACATATCTGAGAATTTACCCTGGCTTAAACTTTTATTAAATAGTAAATGAAGAGGAGTTGACAAACCAGTAGCACAACACCTCAGCAATGCCGGCGGCAGTTCTTCTGGTCCAGAGCACTTGGAGATATCGATATTAAGAAGCGCATTTACAACATCTTGTTCGAAGAACGTGATGATTTATGCTAGCTGAAGACCATTGAATATTATTGGTATCTTTGACAAATATACAGCTAAAATAGTCCGCAAAAAAATTACAAATTGTAAGAGGATCATTCGACTTTTGACCCTTAAATGTCATAACTGATGGTAAACCGTTAGTTTGGTTCTTCAACTTAATAAATTTCCAAATCTTTGGATTGCTCCTTAAATCATTCTCTAAATCAATAATAAAAAACGGTTAAGACAATTGAATTGTTTCCTAAATAATTTAAACTGGAAATGGTGTAACAAATAACCAGTATTCTTAAATATAGTATGGTCTCTGTTACGCTGAATTTCGAGCTTTTTCAGATCTTCTGTACCAAGGATCTTTACGAGCCAATGACTGTTTTTTTTTCATTTTAGGTACAAACTTTTTAATACAGGAATACAATAGATCGTTGAAAAAATGAACTGCATGGTCAACATTGATATTTGACAGAACATTGCTCCATTTAACATTAAATAAAAATTTATTCATTGAACTGACGTCATCGCGGATTTAGTCAAAAACTAAGATATTTTTAATAAAGTTGAGGTTGTCACAAAATTCGTACGATAAATCGATCGACATTGGTGTATGGGAAACACCAGTGCAGCCCACAATATCATCACAGGCTTCCATTTCCATACGTGCGTTTATTAGTGTAAAAACACAGATCCAAAAAGGTACCACGACTGTTTGGAATATTGTTTATTTGAGATGCACCAATACTAACCATATAATCACAAACCAGCGCAGAAAAGTCGTTAGTATTGAACTGGATAAATATGTTATCGTTGTCACTTCCAAACTTCCAGAATAACTCTGGGAAATTAAAATCACCATAAACTATATCGTCCAAAAAAGGTAAAACCTTATTAGTGATATTTTTCGGTAATAAATGACGGACCAGAGTTACATGGAATATACATAGCGCATATGATCAAATTATATGAAGCCAATTTTCATTTAACTGCTTAAAATTTTAATTTTGGGTCGAATACCAAAAGTTCACAGAACAAATTTTTACGAACGGCAATCAGTACTCCACCGCCTTTTAGATTTGTACCAAAGCTACATCGGTCCCGGTGGAAAACACAAAAGTATGATGGAAAATTTCGGATGAATTGAAATCTTTTGTCAGCCATGTTTCAGCTAGCAATATGATGTTGTAATTACACTCCACTACGCCAAGATAAAACTACAATTATAGAAAAAAATTGATAAATTATTATCTATTGCTATTTAGAAGTAAGTTAGAATTATGAATTGAATTATTTGAATTTGTGTTAGTATTACATTATTTAAAACTAAATTAGAGCCATATTTAGTCAAAAATTCTAATAATATGAAAATATTAATCATTGACAATTGATTTGTATCGGCGCGAAATTTGATTTGATTGGCAGAGGAGTAAAGAAGGACGTTTAAAAGGCCTGCGAATGAGTTGGATATGTGTTTCGGCTCAAAAATATTTTTACATATTTTTTACTAACATAATCCGTCAACTAATTACAATGAATTATTTTTGTTGATATTAACACGAGTACATATTATCATACTTAAGAATACCACACAACAAAATATAATGACCGGAAACAGAATTATTGTAAAGAAAATGTTAATTTACTTCTTCTTATTCTTGAGAATGAAAGGATTTCATAATTCTCATGTTTTAAAATTTTAATTACGTAAATATACATACAAATAATTGTGGATAGTGCGGTTACTTTAAAATGCACTCGTATTCGATAGCGCCCGTATTAGGATTATGCATAATTATTTGCTTTTGTCTAGATCTCGTATACCTAAAACAATAATAACTAAAAGAATAGCTGGATTGTATAAACATTAGACAATTTTATTTTTAACCTTTTCATATAATTTAAAGCCTATCTATATAGATATATAGCTTCAAATACAATATGTAAATGGATGATGGTGAACTAATAAATTTTCCGAAAAAAATTACCTGCTCTTTTCCAGTTTTTAGTTTTTAAATTAAATTAGAGCGGATTCTGAAACAAAACATAAAAAAAATGTTGCCACTGCACCAGGGTTTACCTTTTTTCATTTTGAGATAATTTGTTTATTAAAAAATTATTTACAAATTTTCAAAGTGGTTCCGACGCACAACATTTTGTTTAGTGTGTTATAAAACTTTTATTGCATGATCGCTCTCATAGGTAATCTGATGAACGAATAATAGGTAGAAAACTAGGATTATGTTGTCTGTGACGGTATTCATAATATGGGTATATAGAACTCATGAAATATTAGGTATTATACGGTATATACATAAATAAATCATATAAATTTTAAATTGTTGTGGCTACACTTTTCTTTTAGTAAACTGGAGCAAACGGTTTCTTTTAACTTTAAAGATATTTAGAAAATGGTAGTATCATTTGTTTAGTTCAACGGTCATAAACGTTAATACGTATACATACTTATGATTTAGATATGCAATAACTTGATCTAGGACAATATCTACAAAAAAAGCTACGTCATGACCTACCTTTGGCCATGACCAAAAATATTGAATATTGCATTCCAATCAACAGTATTACAGACTACTTTCAGACTACATTTTTACAATTAGTGATCGTTGTGAGTCGTCAGCCCAACGAATGATTTCACACAGAATTGGTCATGGTGCAGTATTCAGCGATGGGGATTGAGCTCAAGACCACGGTTTGTTTAAGCCAACACTTTAACCATCACTATACGATCGGTATCGGTATCAACATATATATATACGATCGGTATCAACATATATAATTAATTATATTAATTTATAATTAATACTTGGTTAATTATTGAATGAGGTAAAATTTCATAATATTAAATAAGCTACAGTAGTGGATAGAGACAATTGTTTTACCCGTTTTAGTATCCAAGGTGGTCCTTTTGTAGTGTTACTAACATTTAATGATACAAATTGTGACTAAAAGAAGTCGCCACATACAGTGGATCAAAGAGACCACAACATACTCTATTTTGCTTTGACAAATGCAAAAAATTCTATTTCAACATATTGTATTTGTTAACTATTATTCCGGTTTATTATACTAACGTTTATAACTTGTAATTCGTTGACGACGGGTTGAGGTTTCTGAATTTTCCTAATTTAACGGGTGGGTCATTTAAAAGTTTAAATTTTAAAATGCATTAAAACAAAAACGGTTTGAAATTTTGCCAAATTTATTTTTTTGTTGTGAAATACAATTGTTCCGGTTAGAGATGGAATATTATTTCATTCATATGGCTGCCGCGGCTGGTCTCGATTGGACCAATTTTCGAGCACTTTTTCGAGAGTATGGGGTCGTATCTCGGCGATGGCATCACGAATGTTGGCCTTCAAATGCTCAATTGTCTCTGGCTTGTCGGCATAACACTTGTCTTTAACGGCGCCCCACAGAAAAAAGTCCAATGGTGTTAAATCGCAGCTTCTTGCCAGCCAATTGACATCACTTTTTCGGCTAATTAAACGGACATCAAACGTTTGATGCAATAAATCGATTGTGGCATGAGATGTGAGGCAAGTTGCACCATCCCGTTGAAACCAAATATCGTTCACATCAATACCATGAAGAGCGGGCGCAAAAAATCGGTTATCACGGTGCGAAAGGAGTCTCCATTGACCGTAATGGCTGCGCCGTCCTCATTTTCAAAGAAATATGGGCCAGTGATGCCTCCGTTCCACAAACCGCACCAAACAGTCACTCGTAATGGATGCATTAGCTTCTGTAAGACCACGTGTGGGTTTTCTGAGCCCCAAAAACGGCAATTTTGCTTATTAACGTACCCACCAAGATGAAAATGAGCTTCATCGGAAAAGATGATTTTTTTGGCAAAATCGACATCATCGTGCAGTTTTTCGTTGGCCCATCTAGCGAAGTGAAAACGATGCCAATGGTCATGCGGCCTCAACTCTTGAACCAGTTGAACTTTGTAAGGCGTCATACCGAGATATTTTCGCAAAATTCGACGTAAACTGGTGCGTGAAATGTTCAATTCTTGAGAACGATGACGAGTTGATGTTGATGGATTCTCACGCACACTCTCAGCTACAGCTTCGATATTTTCGGGTGTACGCGCTGTACGAGCACGCTCACGTCTTGGCGCATCAATATTGAAACCTGCGTTTAACGAACTTTAACAATAAACTGGCGTATACCGGGCGCTGTTGGTCCTACTCTGCGACCCAATCTTGCACGGCATTTTCGTGCAATTTCCGACGAATTGTCTTTGTTTTGGAAATAAATTTCCAATAAATTCCAACGTTGCTCAAGCGTAAATCGATTCATTTCATTCAGTGGAGTTGAAGATAATATACTGAATTTTGTGACAGAATATAATGACATAAGTATTGCCAGATTAGAAATAACCGGAAGTTCAAATTTAACCCTTTATAATTAACACACAAATCATAATTTATGGAAATAGATTAAATAAAAATATCTTTTCTCACCAAAAATTCTCCATTTGTGATGGACTCAACCAATCAAACAATCAGCTCAATAAAAATCACCAAATAATTATAACAAGATTTATAGTTACAAAAGTTATCCAAAACACATAAATTACTGTCACAACTATTTAACATATATCGGTTCTATGGTGTAATGGTTAGCACTCTGGACTCTGAATCCAGCGATTCGAGTTCAAATCTCGGTAGAACCTAATTTATACATTTTTTATGTAATTTTTTTGTATTGTGGCAAGCAATATGTAGAATAGGATTTTATTAACCGTCACTGATGTGACGGTGGTTTTAGGGTAAACCACCCCTCCCAGCGATGGTATAGTTACAGTAGTTAGACAATCTTCTACCACAAAATACTTACATTGAGTGAATGCACGTTTGTAGTGCACCGAATCTGACTGAAAAATTGTCTGTAGTCATAATTTTATGGGCCCCAATATATTGAATAAGTAAATTAGTGTTTGATTGTTAATCGACCCATCGTGGCTTTAATTGACCAATGAGTCGCTGAAACAACCTTGTACTGCTTTGCCCTTATTCTGGTGTCTCAACACATATTACTGCCAGTAGGATCTGTACAGTATAAGACCTGAGGCAGATTCATAACATTTTCCCACCAGGTTAACCGATGATCAAACCTAAGTGTCTTCCTAGCATATAGAAATTAAAGAACTATTTTGCGCTGACTCAATTCTTTCTATGAGATTACTATAACGAAGAGACCAAACATATACTCTAGCATACTCTAGTTGTGAGCGGACAAGTGATTGATACAAACGTAGAGAATCCCAAAGTAGCCTTTGCTTTAGCACAAATTAAGTCGAAATCGTGATTAAATGACAAAGTTGAGGTAAGTTACTCCAAGATTTTTTATTTTGGTTGCACGTGTCAAATTCACATTAGAAATATTATAATCAGGTGCGAGGGTGAACTAAAATATGTTTTTGTTTTACATTTAGCTACATTTAAAATAAAAAAAGTCTTACTCCACATAATTTGTGTGCATCAGATATATTATAAAAATATAAGGGAAAATAATTTTAAGTCAAATGCCTTGTTGAAATCCGTAAAAATATGGTGTCAAGTTGGGCATTATCCTCCGTAACTTCTTTACCACGTTTCGAGAATTCCGTTAAATTTAATACCGTTGAAAGGCCGTGGTTGCCGACCGTGTTGAGTGTTGCTCATCTCTATGGAAGACTTCAGGTAAAATACATATGGTCAATAACAATAGACTCAAATAGTTTGATTTAGATTTAAAGATAGGCTCAACATAAGACGATTGCCAGACAGATGGAAAGACACCAGCCACATAAGTGAACTATTAAATAAAATTGAAAGACAATTTTAAGACAATTCTTAAACTGACTGAGAGATTTGATAATAATATCATAAGAGCTGTGGGGTTAAATGCACGTTAGTATTATTGAAACTATGAGTTTCATATCCATACTTGTCTTCGGCAAAAGTGAGTTGTTTATATGAATATATTTTGAAAAAAAATGATGCAAACAAGTCATCAATTTCCCCAGGATCCTTGCCAACAATTTTAACACGTATTTTGCAACATAAAATTGTAACACGTATTTATCAAATTTCATAAGGCTACAAACAGGGATCAGCAACCTACGGCTTGTGGACCGGATGCCGTTGCCTTGCTAAAATCTGACGGATCCCAAGTGCGAAAAATGTGCGAAATAACGATGTACATCTATATACAGATAACTTGTTTTTATTCAACAATTTTTTTCAAGATTTAATTATTCAATCCTGGTTAATCCCAAATACAACCAAATGTAGGAATATTTATGCCAAATGCCGAGTTTTCCAAAAAACTTGAAAGTTAATTAGGCAAAACAGGAAGGATGAACACATAAACTTAAATTTAGCTTTAAAAAATCAAGTTGGGTATTATATAACTAATACACAAAAGCTGTAAGAAACATACATTCTAGCTACCCTAGAACAAAAACAAAATGAAGCCTTTGTCTGACGGTTTAAACTTTTTTTAATGGAGCCCTGCAACATTTTTTAGTTCTTTTCGACAGTAATTGATGTGAACTCAGGTACCATGGATACAGGACAGCTTACATGATTTATTCAATGAATAAAATAAAATTTTGACATTATTGAAGAATTGGCTGAACTTGCACCTATGAAAGGTTTTACCATAACTGTGACCATAACAACTTACGGAGTGCCGAAAATGGTTGGCGAAATAAAAGAGTCGTAGTTCTGCTCCAAGACTAGAAAGACTTCGGAATAAAACATTTTGCGATGGTTGCAAAATGGGCGTTTCAGGGAAAGTATGAAAATTAATCTTATTCTGGGGATTGAAACATCCTGAGATACATCCTCGATTTTGAATCCCGCATCTTGTGTGAAAGTCAACTTGTAAAACAAAACTTTAACCATTTTCCAACGCTCCAGAATGACAGCAATGTTTTCATCTCTTTTTGCTCATATTTGAGCAGCAGCTAGCGCTATTAAACTCTTCGGTACTCCGTTGAATATATATGGAAGTGAAATACTAGCAAAAGTCTAAATGGAGCTATATTTGAGTTAGAATGTAATGATCCGTTCTTAACAATTTTGATGCTAGTCTTCTTTTAAGGCCCAGGCAAAAAAGACTGTTTTGGATTTCAAAGTGGCTTTTGGATAGGCAGTGATCATCAATTGGTCACTGCAACTTGCCTGGAGAACCGCTAATTTGCAGATGGAAAAACTGTGAATTATTATAGAAGGCTGAAGTTAAATTCTCATAAGTTCTGCAAAGGAGGCACCAGACTCAACATATCTGGAAAGCTAGGTCTATTGTCGTTCGGGACCAAAGTAAACTCATCTCCTTCGACACTTAAAAGGGCATTTCTCTGATTTACTTAATGCTTATCATGTGTCAAATTGCTATAGAAAAAAAATTTCAAATTTTGGCTGCAAAGATGTGCTTAGAGCAACCGTCCTTTGAGGGATTCACGTTTACCATGCAGAAACGGGAAAAAATCTTTCTCCGAGAGTTTATTGCATTAATTCTATCTTGCATTAGAATTATCTTCTCGACCTTATTAGTATGTCAAAGCAAAGTTATGCCTGATGAGTAGTGCATAATTCCACTGGCAATCGTGCATTGTATGCCATACGTCCAATGTTAAAGTCAAAAGCCGACAAACTGAAGTTGTACAAGGTATTGATCAGACCATAAGAGTATATAAAATGGTGGAAGACATTTGACAGAGCGCTTGATTTATGGTTCCAATTGTGACGATGTCAACGTTTACCGAATTCTCTACAACCACGAGAAATCACCGACCCACTATCTTATATCAAATAAATATTAATCCGATGGTCCAAAAATCCTTTTACAATCAAGAAGAAGAATTTCGCTACCAAAAAATTTGGACAACAAAAAAAACAGGCAATTTAACAGTAACAAGATAAAAAATTTATCACACCCATATGCAATCTAATCAAAGATTAATTTTGTGTAAATTACATTTTTATTACAGTTTTTTTTTTTTTTTATTTTTTGTTGTTTTAAGTTTTGTACAGTCAAAATGACCGGTACAAAACACTATAAACAGTACGGTCTAAATCAAACGATTATCGTCGTAAAACGTTTATTTTACTTCAATTTCACAAATAGCTGACAAAATGATGATCGTTTCCATTTCGCCGCTGTAGGCAAATACAATAAAAATTCTAATTTAATTTTCTTATTTTACTTTTCTTCTTGTACGTCTTCTTTTTCCTCCCGCTGCTCTTAACTAAATATATTAATTTTGTTTTTTGTTTTTAGAAAAGATTAATTACTTTGGTACGGTAACTATTTTTTTAGTTTCGAAAAGTAAAATTGATCAACTGTTAATTAAATAATACGGCGGTTCAAAGTCATAAGTTACAGTTTTGGTGAATTAGAAATTGTAATAAGATGATTTGGAAAAAAAAGAACCGCAAATGATCTCAATTTCGGTTTTGTTTGTATTTCGTATCACGCGAATGCATTTCTTTGATTTTGGAAAGCTAATGAACATATTTAGATAACCGTAAAATGAAAATTATTCAACTTACCGATTGGCTAATTATATACTTTCATAACATGTCAGGCCGCGATAGTACTACATTTTATGTTATAAGTTATTTCCAAAGAATAACATTTTGAGCTTGAATTTGATATATGAACATTGGCACAGGAGTTTGAGACTCACTAATGGACTCCCTACTGGATGGCCGAGTGAACCAAAAAATTAATGACTGTACCAAAATGTCAAACAATATTTGTGTGGGTTCACAGAAAAGGGAATTAGATTAAATAATTCCCTCTAATCGACTAACCTGTATACTTTATTCTGCAGCCCTGTAAAGAATTCAATAATTTATTAATTTGTATTTTTTTGAACAAGCGCAGTAACACAAACAGATAAAATCCGTTATGATATTGTTGATGACACAATGAATATAGTGACTTCTATAAGGGCAATATTATCAGAGTGGTTCTACCGTGATATTATTTAAGTAATTATTCAATTTAGATGTATGTTAACTATTATATAACTAAAATGTACACTGTATGTTATACCTATATTTTCCATCTAAATCTGCCTTGAGAGAATATGAGGTGTGAAATGTTTTCCTTTTAAAACCTTTTTAATTTTTATAATTCATGTTTGCAGTACACATTCATGTAAGAATGAATTATAGTTGTTCCGCAAATAGCATCAATGGTATGTATCTAAATTGTTCAAGAAATAAATCCAGGAATTTAATTTATGTATTTTTAGCCTTTATAAGTCTTCGTTTTATGTAATCTGTATAATGAAAAATTTGACGCCCTTCCAGTAAAGTTCCTAGTTCGAATTCGTATTAACTTATTATGGCTGTACAAATAGTATATGTTTATTGCGCACCAATATTCGTCATTGGGAAACCTGTGGCTGATGCTCATCATAGTCGCTTAAAATGTGGATATGTAAATATATTAAACTCCTTGTTTTATTGACAATGAAAACACTTTATGCACTTAACTCTTTCGCATAATAAGTGGAATCCTTATTTCAATTAATAAATTTAATGTTGCTACTTGTGACTTTGCAGTCATTAATTTGAACACGTTGCTTATCCTAATTCATAATTCACCTTACTTCTAGGAATGGAAAGGCTGTCAGACTTACAAGTTGATCTCTATATAACAATATTCAGTAATATTTTCTGAATGTTTTGATACTTCAATAGGTTTAATGCAGTATTTACAGCAAGAGTTCCAAATAATTATGTAGTTTTGTCGTCCGTTTCTAACACATTTGCTGTTTTATTCTTAAGATGACAATATTAATTCTGAGACTAAGACGCCAAAAAGATCGTGAGCCATTGTATCTAAATAATTTTCGAAATGTTATTTGAAGTGGTGATATGCTGCAATAGATCTAAAAGAAATGCCATTATAAGCTGACATAGAGCTGCCCATTAATCGCAATTTACTTTGGATGAGAGTATAAATTTGTTAAGATAATGTTAAATGGAGAATGATCGTCCATTCCGATGTAAATATTTTAGTGGTTTTAGTTTGATTAGTAATTCTATTTCTGTGGGTGTAAACGGACGAAAAGACGTAACACGAGAGGCAATTGACCCACCAACTGAGTAGCTTCCTTTTGCTTTATATATAGCGGTAAAGGTGTCAATTGTCGTCATATGTATATCTTTGATAATTAACTTGGTAAAACCGTATTTATAGCAGAATAACCACTAAATTGCAGTATTTTGATTACTTTTATATAATTCATTGTCATTGAATGAATGTAATTTCCTCTAACATCTTTTGCTAAAGTGGCAACATTTGAGTTTTATTTCATCGAGGATGGCTACTTTTTTAAGGTCAGGCAATACTTTAGATTATTGATAAATTTTTTGGATCCAAGCTACTCTAGTTTTTGATGCTAATAATGTAACACTAATATTTCCGTATCTCAAAACTTTTCTTCTGTGTATGAAAGATTCTGCTTTCGATGCATTATACATAGTCCCTGCAATTTTACGACATCTAATTTTACGACGCAAGATTTATTAGGTTAAGTATGGTGTTCAGAAAAAAATTGCAGAAATGGAAAATAGTTCAACAATAATCAAGCTGTTCAACAAACTGGAGAGAGATATTTTCCTTCTTGACTTTAAAATTGACTTTATGGCAGGGTAATCACAATAATACTATTTCAACTATCTAAATTCTAAATGGTACTCAATAAATGGTAATCAATATAATCTGCTACACACTAAGAATTTTTCATACATATGCAATGCAAGATACATTATATATAAGTCCAATTCAAACTTGCATTGTATTTAATGTTTACCTTTGAATTAAAAATTTAAAATTTAGGATTAAATTAAATTTTAATATAAAACTAAACTGGTTTTTAATGTTGTGTTTAAATAAGATTTTAATTATAATAGAATTAACTTTTTTTAATTCTAGTTGAATTTTTTATGAATGTAACTCTGCATATAAATTGTAATTTAATACAGAATCAAAATTGAATGTTTACTAAATTCAAAATTTTAAATCTAATTTGTATTAAAATTAAGTGCAACCATTAATTAAAAAATTAATGTAGGCTGCATTAAAATCAAAAATATTTTGTATTGGATTTAAAATTATACTTGCATTAGAATTTCTTTTAGGGTTGCATTTTATTTTTATGTATATAGCTTTATTGCAAAAAAATTCCAAATTGCATTACAGTTACTGCCAATATTGTTTTAAATAAATCCTTTTTTAATTAAGGGTCTAAATCGGGGTTCGTTCAATAAAAGAATTAGTTTAGATTTCTATTTGTTTTTATTGTACATACAAAATTACATCATTATATTCAGTAAAAGCAATCAGTCAAACATAAATAATTTCTATATTAACATAATTAAAAAATTATCACAATCAATTCAAAATTCTCGATAAATAATGTTTTAAAATATACGGTGTATTATTTTTTCTGCAAATTTTTTTTTCATAGCTTTGTTTAAACTTTAACCTGCTGTAACGAAGCAGTATATTATACTTTATCTTGTTAATCAACTCAAAACCATTGTGAAAAAAGTCGCACTGAGTAGTGAATTCCGAAGATATAAAATAAAATTCATTTTCATTTCTAATAATTTGATTAATTTCAAAAAAGCTGATGTTTGATTCATCTCGTTTAAACATTACAAAAAATCCAATTTTATAAAGAAAATCATGTTTTCCTCATTAATATAACTGGTAATGTCTTCCTCTTCAACAATACCAATGTCAGAAGTTTTTCGTTTCCTTAACCTGGTACCTTCTACTTACCTATATTTTTCTTGCAAATTTCTTAGTTTGTTGGCAATGAAGCCTTTATTCGTTTTGGGATCGTACAGAATATTCTATAAATATAATAATAATAATATATATATATATATATATATATATATATATATATATATATATATATATATATATATATATAAATATATATATATATATATATATATATTTATATATATATATATATATAAATATATATAAATATATATATATATATATATATATATATATATATATATATATATATATATATATATATACATAAATATATATATATATATATATATATATATATATATATATATATATATATATATATATATATATATATATATATATTCGTATAAATAAAACGTAAAACTTTAATGCATATGTCGAATTTACTTACTGTGCCGTTTCCTTTCAGCTGGGGAAATAAATGGGTAATTGCGCTGGCCAACTCCTGTTTCTGTGCCGCGTTAGGATATGTATGTCCTACTTTTCTGATGAAATAGTTAACCCCTTCCCTTATTATCGCTCTTCTTTCGGGTAGTCTAAGTGGTTTCAGGCTGCTTCCGATTGTTTTCTTTTTGTTAAGAACGATTGAGTGATCACATTGGCAAAAATGAGCTTCTAAATCCTATAGAAAAATATTAAGTTGAAAAAAAAAGAATTTGATCAACCGGAAATTAAGAAAAATTTTAATTAAATAATTACATCAGCTGTGATGTTCTTATCATTTACAACTATAAAACTGTTTTGCCTGGGTGGTAATGCTGTATTATCCTCTAAGTACTTAATTTTTTAAAAAAATGATGAATTTAACCGAAACTCGTTAATAATTTCAATAAAATTTTGTTTTTGAATGGTAACACCATGAGAGTCAGTGAAATGGTCAATATCTAACACAGATATGTTTTCATGTATTGCAGCTGAAACAAAATAATGGTATTTATAAGTATACATTTGAAAAACAATAAACAACTTCGATTGAATCGAAATACGTATTTTCAGTGCATTGAAAATTTATGTTTTAATATAATTTTGCATTAAAATTATCTCACCTGAAAATCCTCGTAACATATTTTACTGTTGTGTTCAGAAAACAATTTGTTCACTTTGACAAATTTTATTTCACCAGCAATTTGTATTTTAATATAAATAGGGTTAATTAAATTATTATTTTTGGTTAATAATTTCTAACAAATACTTTTGGGGAATAATTGTGTCTTTGCTATCTACAAAATCTTCAATGTCTTCAACGGCACATGACATATAGTTTGCAACTGAAATTACAAAATATTGTCTTGGAATAATTAAATATATATATATATATATATATATATATATATATATATATATATATATATATATATATATATATATATATATATATATAATGTTATATTATTACCAGCTACAACAAAGTCACTATAACACAATTTATCCTCACTGTCGTTGGTAACTTTAATATATTGGATTTCACTATTTTTTCTTATTTTTATAAAAAGCGACATATTTGAAAAACACGTGTAGTTTCTGATTTTAGGTTATAATTTTTTACATAATATTTTATCGAACTCACTTCTTCCAACTGTTTGTTTAATAGTTCCTTAGCTAATTTTATTTTATTTTATCAAAAAACACGTGGTTTATTAATTTAAGAAATAAAATAATTAATTTATTTATAACTAATATTTCACAATTTATTGCACTGCTAAGATGCCTCTAATGGAATGATTAAAAAAAAAAATCAAACAAACAATTTACTGTTGAAATATTATTATGTATATATAGGGTGTTTCAATAAAAGAAAAATCCTACATAATATCTGTTTAATGTGATTCGTTTATGGGATATATCATTTTGCTATCCATATGTTGCTAGAGCTACCTGTATACCATTTGTGACAAAAGTTGAACATGTCTCAGTGTGTAAACTCTAATGTAAAAAAGTATGGTACCCATATGTTGCTAGAGCTACCTGTATACCATTTGTGACAAAAGTTGAACATGTCTCAGTGTGTAAACTCTAATGTAAAAAAGTATGGTACCTCTATTGGAACACCTTTTACATTAAAACAGTACCTTTTAACCATTTTTTTAAATTCAAGTTTGCATTAAAAACAAAGTTTGAGTATATTATAAACGAAACAATTTTTTTTTATTATGTATTGATCACTATAATTAATGCAAGTGTTAAATTTAAATATAATGCAACAAAATTTAAAAAAGATAATACAGGTTTGTTTAAAAACTACAATTTAAAACAATTTGCATTTAAATGTGTAGATTTAATATAATTGCATTTAAAATTAATATGTTTACATTAAAATAGGTATTTAATGCAAGCATGTCTATTGAAATATAATGTTGGTTACCTTTAAAAATTCAGTTATTTAAGCCTACATTAAATTTTTGCATTAAAAATTCTAAGTGTGTATAACTCACAAAATTAAAGCTATGCTTCTTCGTTTTACTGTATCGGGTGCAACCTCCATCAAATGGCATTCAATTGGAATAAAATACGAAGATAACAAATGGCCGATATAGCATATGTATTTAGGCATGTTGCCATGCGGCAGATAATATAACAGATATAGAAGAACTTCTGAATGGAATTAACTATAAAACATGACGAAACAAATTTAAACTGAAGAAGACTACATCAAAACTTAATAGAAGAAAATTAAATAACGCGCCGTCAACGAAATATATAAATATCAGGTACAAAGATACTGTAGATAGCTTGGCAGGGTAGGCCGATTTTTTATTAACACAGCTTCCTTGGCAAACCAAGTGAGCCAGTCCCGAGTATAATAGATCTAAGATAATTTTAAATTATTTTCAGTTTCGAGAAACTCCTTTCTGCATTAGCAACTGGAATTGGTAAGATTGGGATTATCTTAAAATTACAAAAATATTCGGAAAACACTCCAATTGGGTTTTCTCACTGAAACATTTTAGTGCCTCTACTACTTAGAGTTGTATTAGTATGAAATGTCTTCAAAGACTTCAGCTCTATGAATAAATAGCATAATGCTGATATATCAGTTGATGCTAGAATCTTCCATAAACGGACATTTAGCTGCTAGAATCTTCCATAAACGGACATTTTAGCTAATGTATTTTGTATCATTTACAGAAAAATCCATTTTTTTTGCGGATCATCGATAAGTTCGTCTGTACATCCATATGAAATTTGTGTTTTTATTCTTAGACAAACAGGTTCCGATTCAAATTCTACTGAAACACTATTAGATCTAACTACATCAACGCAATCCAAAAGATTTTTGGCAAAAAACGTCACTTCTCAAATCTGATAAGAATTTACGAGTATATGTGCTGTAGCTCCAGCTGTAATTCTGGCATCATAAATGACCATTAAGGCGTCGTAAATATTAATGAGCTCAATACGAATAGGAGAAAATGCATCAATTCGACTCGCCCACCTTATGTTTTGCTTTTGTCTGAATATCTAATGTTAGAGTTCATTTAGCAAAGTCTCCACCATATATACACCCGTGGATGATTAAATAGATACAAACACAAAAAAATGCTCAACAATTTTTTAATCTTTCCATGTCCAAAAATCGTATAACCATTGCCTTTTGCTCAACGTAATCCATTTATGGCGTACAGTCTAGCACAATAGAATAATTGTAATGATAACAATTGCCTGATATAATAATTGAGTCAGTTCATTTTGTACTATCTTTCCTAATTGGCGTGAATTGTCTGTTATTTTTCTTAAATGTTCTTTCATAAGGGAGTCAAATCGCCCAAGATATTGTACCTGTTTTAAAAAGTGTCCATACTGTTAAATTTTATTTCGCTGAATAGAACATATTTGCTGTATACGAGAAATTCTTCGATTATTGGATATTTTTATTGCAAATGAACTTGCAGACCAATAAAAAGATCGTGGACAAAAAAGATACATCGGAAATAAAAAAATACTGCATAGTGATTTATTTTAAGTAACTAAATGCTTTACTTTATATCGGATACATCCCCGACTAGTATAGGAAACTCTAAATTGTATTCTACAATTGATTTGACATCCGGCTTCCATAACATAAAATGACGGAACGTGACATTTTGAAAACCCATTTTCCACAATGAAGAGAAAAAACGAATGCCTAAGATTATCCTTCTAGTTGAAGAACGCGCCGGCTGACGCATGACAGACGATGTACTTAAAGAATTTATTAGAAAGTTATACGTCTACATTAATAATGTAATTATCTTTGGGAGAAAAACAATATCAAAAAAATATGCAATAAATTATTTCTATTCAACATATAGACAAAACCGGAATTCCTAAAACAATAGGCGGAATTTTTGGGTCATGTCATAACCAATTCTGGCATTAAGGCAGATCCATAAAAGTTATCAGCAATTAAGAAAGATACTACCGTCATTACTCAATTGACAATCCATCAATTAACCTCATACTACCGTCGGTTCATTACGGATTTCTTAAAATCGTGAAATATGTCAAAAATCTCGCAAGAGGAGAAAATCGCACTTGCTTTACAGCTAACTTCATTGCACTGTATTTTTATTTTTTGATATTTATCACATAAAACTTATTAATTCTATAACTATTTTGATTTATTTCAATAAAACTTGACATTGTTAATCGAATAAACCTAATTTTTATAGTTTAAATGCTTTTTAAAAAAATTTTCATTTTTAAAGTCCAAAGTCGAAGTCGTCGGTATAAAAATGAAAAGTACAAAGCCAGTACTTCAAGGAAAAAAATCGAACATGGTAACGAATAACTAAAAGCTTTCGAACAAGCGAATGAATTATTGTCCTCATCAGATTTACTCATATTTCGGATTTCAACAAACCCTTTATATTAACAACGGATGTGTCGAATACTCGAAAGATTCATCAAACATTACTCGAAAGATTCATCAAATCCTCAAACATCATAATCAAATCCAGTTACACCTAAATGAAATTCCAACAGACAATGTTCAACGGCTCTCAGTTACTAACAGAAGAAATATAAAGGAAATAGTAAGAGCAGCATAAAAAGCTCCAAGTCTTGTCTATAAGGTGGAGCCACCACTGAATGGGTGCATTTTGCCGCCAATTCGCAAAAAAATCAACAGCATTACAGTCCAAAGTTGACCCATTACTGAGATATTTTACAACATTTTCAGACCATTATTTACAATTGGTGATCGTTGTACTAACGGCGTTGAAGTCATTGGCGAGGATCGAATACGACCGCGATGTGTTTAACCTTCAACTTAACCATCACTATACTATATTGGTTACCAATTCGTATAAACAAATGGTTCTAAAGCTCTCTTTAGGGACGCGGTATGGGTCGTTTACAGCCTATATACCATAGTTTAGTATATAGTTATATGGGCGTGAAAATCGGATGCTGCCTGAATAATGCCAAAAAAAGTTTTAATGAAAACTTCTGATGTCTTTAACAAAGTAGGTGAGGAACAAGTAGGATCAAATACCGCAGCGGCCTTCGAGAGATAAGACAATTTATTAGAACTTAACTCAAAATACTTTAAAAACAACGACGACTGAAATTCTGAACTATAGGTGTTGAGATAAGTACCAAATATTGCGTGTATGACAATCGAGAGACGACTCAAACCATGGTTTTGGGCTTCAAATTTAAAAATTTAATTAAAATTTCAGTTTTTCTAGTTTTTTTTATTGATCCTAATCTAGATGGTTCAAGCGACCTCTGCAAAGGAGATGCCAAACCTGCCTAAAACACTGACATGTAATCTATCCTTATATTATCCATTTAATTGTTGACCCTATTTATACCCATATTGAAAAGCACTACCGTCGGCCTTAAACCACATATTTTGTAAGATTTAAAACAATTTTGTAAATACCGCAGCACAGACAGCTTGGGGCAAGCACATTATTTTCTCATAAAAACATCCACTTGGAAACAGGGACCCTCCTGGGTATGACATCCTGAAGTCAAATTGACCATTTGTTAGTTTGTAAGAGAAAGTCTAAAACGCAGAGTTTAACAATTGGTCACTGTAAAGCTAAGATACAATTTTTCGCACTAGTCAATGATCATAAGAAAACGAACCTTATGTTTCAACAATCAACTGTGAAGGTTTGTTGACAGAAAATGAAGAAACACAGTATCAAAATCTTGTTAGCAATAGTACTGTCGAAACCAAATATTATTCCAATGTAGCTCCATGAAACGTATTGAAAACTTCGATGGTCTTTGCCACTTAACCGACTGAAAGTATGGTAAAAAATAAACCAATAAATTATAATATATAATAATTATAATTAATAGAGCAGTGCATTAATACGTTAATATACATGACTATGTTTCACATGGCGACTAGGAGAATTGCTTAGCAAATTTGTAGAAACATGATGGAAGACTCTAGAACAACTCACTGAGAACAGTTCACATAATATAAAATAATCAGTGAAATTCACCATACCTTCAGCCCTAGGTATTTTGTCATCCAGAACTATAGGATAAAATATCTCTATATGTCAACATCGTTGAAGTATTCGACACATGGGTGGAGTACTTCTCTAATTTACTTTGTTCCACATTTTCCGACTTCTTGATATACTTATATAGGAGATATTTTGAGGAACTATTTTATCGGCCTAATGAATGGAAAGTAGTTTTTGGTTCAACATAAGCGTACCAAAAAGTGCGTGCTAAAAGTAATAAATAAATAAATAAATTGTGCGTAGAACAATTACTGTATTGAAAATAGTGAGTTTTAATTCCCTCTACTTGGGAAGTTTATTATTGCTAAATTTGGTGACTCCGAAGTCCGTTTTTACGGCCAAAATATTGTAAACGACGTGGTTTACATTAGCAAGTAGCACGCAGCCTGGTAATATATGTTTTTTGCTACAGTTTTTTTGTGTCCTGTTATATTGTTAAATATTCAAGCACCAGTGAGTGGCTAACATCTCTGCAACTGGCACACGTCTCCCAGAATTCTACATTACTAATCCGAAATCCTGGTTCAAGATGATCGAATTATTGTTCGACGCGAACCAAGTTACGAGCGACAAACAAAACTTCGCAAAGGCGATCAGTTGTCTGTGGCCCTAACAAGCAGTGATGATCGACGACATCTTGGGAGAAGCTCCCGCAAAAAACAGGTTCACAATCCTTAAAACTGTGCTGATCGAGCGAACAACGCTCTCAGACAGGAAAAAACTAGAAGCTCTACTATAGAAGACAGAGATGGTCGACCAACGTCCACTCGACGTCTTACGATGCATTAAAACCCTGGCCCCTGGCCGATTTAATGAGCTCCTTATAACCCAGCTATGGACCAGAAAGCTACCTGAATTTATTCAGATAGATTTGATAACACAGCAGGATAAGGAAGCAGACGCATTGTCTATCATAGCCAACCGACTACACGAGGCAATGCCATAAGCACACACAGTGGACGCTATTCACCACAAGTCACGGTAATGCAACGCGGAGAAGTCTGACCATGTGCCAACTAGGTATCATGGAAATACTACAAGTAGCATGAGCTCCAACGAGCAACTTGCTCGTACACTCGACAAACTTAACGCCAGACTACTAACTTTGAGCATCTAGTTCAACAATTAACTAGTGAACACGACGACATACTCCTTCCCCTTGAAGAAGATCAGGAACGAATAGACGACAAATCCGCCAGCAACCTTGGTGTTATTATTTGGTGTTACTGTAGCGACCATCGCTACACAAGTAAATATTCAGATATTTCGTGCACTTTCACATAATTCGCTATCGCTACATGTACACAGTACATTGATACAGCGTACATTATTATTAGTAATTACACATAGTACTCGGTCGCCATATGGCCTGATGGGATGACAATTAATTTTTAACAAAATTATTAAGTTTTCTCATCAGATCGAAACTGAGCTTTGCTTCGCACAACAGCCAATTTTAAATAATTAAAATAACGATAAAATATCTATCAATGACTATCCCTAATATTAAGAAAGAAAATACCTCTAAATTAGAAACTATCGTGGCATACCTCTTCTTGGCAAGCAGATTTCTAATTGAATCGGTCACCTTTCAAGTTTTTTTTATGAGGTTAATTATTTCTAAATTATACAAAAAAGCTAATGACATACATCATGTGTTCTTATGGTTTTACATCACGTGTATATGACCTAACCATTGAAAGAGCTTAGCAATATCTGAAATTACCGGAAAAATCAATAATACAGTCACGATATTGTGTCGAAATTGAAAACTAATCTTGATTTTGAGCAAATAGCTCTGGTATACGACAATGAGAGGTTCTGTGTCCGATACCCTTCTATTGCAAGTTAGCCACAATTTGGTAGGCATTTAGAAGACCTTAAAGTGGCTCAAATCGAGATACTCAAAAGAAATGCCGACCAACTGGGATTGTATATTTTATTTTATGGTATTGTTTAAGCAAACGAGTTTGAAGACATTTAAACCTGCTGTTATTAAGTTATCATGACAAGAAACAATGTTATGTAATGTTTATAATCTATCCGTGTATAATGCATCACTTTTTAATCGACACAATCCAGTATTCGTTGAAAAGCACTACCGTCGGTTCAAAACTGCAAAATTTGTACACATATTTCGTACCGCATATTTTATGTCCACTTCACTTTCTATACCTAAAAATTATTAATCGAAACATTTTATTTTAAATAACCGAAAATTATATTTCATTAAACATAAATAAAAATATAACGTTTTATTGCCAACAATAAACACTTTATATTGTCTTTTAAACTTTTAAAATTCTTTTCCATCATCAATCAAAAAATCGAAAAAAAATTTTTTTTTTCTTAAATACATCTTCATACTAAATCTTCATGGCACAAACTATATTGTAAATACCATCGAGTTGTAATTGTATTTTCATCTTATCACCAAAACTAATAAACATCCAAATATACGTATATATACTCGTACATAAAATTTCAATAAATAATTAAGATGTAGCTATTTTATTTTATTGCATCTTAAATAAATTACTCGAAAAACTCTTCATTCAATCTTGATCCGATCGTCATCGTAACATTTTTTATAATATATATATGTTGAGGATTTATCTCGCACGATTATATTTAATGGATGGATACTGTTGTCTTCTTGTAATATGATCTTATATATAATTTTATAATACAGTTTGTAAGAGTTTGCCGGCCATCATAAAATAGAGGCGTGGTCTCTTCTTTTAATATTATGATCGTATTTTTGTTTCGATTTCTTTTTTTGTATTCTTGCGTTTTTTTTTTTTTGTTAAATATCTTTTATGTAATAGATTTGAGACGACGATTGAAATATAATTTTTTTCTTTAATGTTAAATAAGACAAACAGCAAAATGGTAAATAAATATAATAAGATAATGAAGAAGATGGACAAAAAATACCATTTCAAGCAAAAAAATCAGAAATAGTTTCGTTCATTAAATAAACTGTGTATGGTGGTATGTCTATTTAATTTTTATTATTATTTATTTATGTGGATCATTTATTTACAGATCTTCAAGAAATGAAACCAATATTTAATATCGTTAAATAAGACACGCCTTATGAATTGATTTATATGAAAATTAAAATAATAATTGTTAGGGTTAGGTATGCCAAGTGTTGCAAAGTGCGCTGAACGTGCAAGACCAACCGAATCCTGGTAGTATTTAATCTTAAACAATAAACATTCTATAGACTATACACGAATTATTACACAAACATTTTTAAAAGGACTATGTTAGGACGTAAAATGGGCTCCCTAATTTTAAAGCACATTAATATATGATCATTGCAGTTGATCACTGGTCTACAAAGCTACGATTTAAGATCGTAAAAGACACTTCAAATAACATTGGAGGTAACTGAAATCTTGAGTTATCAGGAGCTAGCCTGATTATTTTAAAATTTTTAAAGTTTGATTTGGGATTTCAATAATCTTAGAAAATGGATTCACATTTGATTACTGGTTTTAAGATATTGGTGTCCATTTAAGAGTAAACATCTCTCGAGAGTAAAAGTAAAAGTGAAGTAGACACGATACAAAGTGCACTTTAAAGGTCGCTGCCTCGCGATTCACTGACTTTGAAGATATAATAACTCGTAATTGAACAAAAAATACAGGGGGGAAAAGGAAATGGGAACTTATCTGCTTTAAAATTTGTTGCCAGTAATACCCACAAGACACAACTCCCTTCCACACTGTAAATTTAGATTTATATCCACATCAGTATGGTTTTAAGTATTTCATCTTTTTATTAAGTAGAAACACAAAAAAACAAAACCGTTGACAAATTCGCTGTCATCATCATTAAAACTATCCTCACTATCAGTCCATTTAACTTTCATCGTCGTGCAAAAACAACAAAAGCACTATCCAAAACTAAAAAAATGGAAAGTATAACTTGTAGAGCTTTTATGATTTTATCTGGAGAGTTTATTGTCAGTAAGTATTACCTTATTAAATGATGTTTGCCCCATATCATCATCGTTGAAGTCAAAGACGTCGGCTCTCTTATTGAGCCTCCGTTGCTGCTACTCGACTTCATCAGCTGTCCCAACTATTAATCTGTCCATAAACACATTTACTGCCAGACATACGTTCATTACTCTCACTGAAATTGTTGGCAGGAGTTTTACCACAGTTCTTCCACACAGTAAGTCTTTCATCATGCTGGTGGGTTCTACTATTCCTATTTTATTTCCCCACAAGGTTGCCATGTGCTCTGGCATAGATAACTTTTCTCACTTTTTGCTGGTATTTTTATCCTTTCTTTAGTAATGAGCCGTTAACCAATATGTTCATTGTTAATCATTTGTATAAGAGACATATAGAGCTCAGTCATGAAATCTAGGCCTAGGATGCATTGATCCGTTATTCTGGCAACTGTAAGTTGATGTTTAACCCGTATTTCTCTGATGGTTACTAGGAACGAAAACTCTCCTTTTACTGAAGCTCCAGTATAGAATGTTTAGTGCATGTTTCCAAACTCGAACGTGCCATTAACAACCATACTGTTGCAGTCCATGCCAAGTTGAGATATTCAAACAATACTACTTGACCGCAATATCTACGGTTGATTCTCCCTATTGTCATGCTGCTTCATCGTTAAACCGGTTCCTGGTTCTTATAACCCCTGAGCGGTTTTCTGAGGTTTGAAACATTTTAACTGCAAATAGGATTTTTGGCTTCTACTATCTTAGAAGCCTTAAGTTTTCATAATTTGGCAAAACCTGTGGCTCCAGCTGCTTTGTATTCCAATGTTGATGGTAACACTTCGTTTATAGATTTTACTTTCACAGTTATTTTGAGATGATGTGTTATCTGGTCATCTCTTATGGCGTTGATGAAGGCATCCACGATTAATTTATTCAAGATATTGACAGGAATTTTTTTGTATATAATTGTCATACGAGTTTTGTTATTTCTCGTTCAACATTAGAAAGGTATTCTCCTCGCTGCTAACGTATGTTATTCAAACAAATTGTGCATAGCTTTTGTATATGGGTTTGCCCGTATTTCCAACTTCTTCAAGATTCGGCTGTAGCTCATTTCTGTAGCAGTTATGGTTTGTAGCATATCTACTGCCCTACCCTGCAGAACTAGAATTACGGACTTAAGCTGTTTTTGAGCAGTCTATCTATTATGCTATATCACGGCCTGGAACTGTACTTTAAAGGTCTCTTATAGAATTTTGCCATTAAATGAAGAAGATTTCAGAATTCAGTTATGCCCTTTGCAGGCTAGTTGATTTTCAGAGGTTTTTACACAGCTCTATTGAACAGTTTTATCGGTTGGCATGAATGACTTCTTCAATGTACAGATATACTTTTATATTGTCCTCCAATTCTTGCATCTTTTCCGTTACATATATGCGATGGATTTCGTATTGGTTACTTCAGATGCTATGGATATTTTCAACTCTTGCACCTTTCCTATGATGGGTTTTCTATCTCTTGCATTCGTCGATAGAAATAAACGAAACCCTATATGTGTTTGATTGGTGATTATTGTGAAACTCCTGTTTTGTCACTTTGGTAACGTTGGTTTATTGGTCTGTTAAATAAAATTGCCATAATGACCGATTATAAATTTAAATTAAAATTTTAGGAGGCTTTCGTGTGCTTTTTAATGATATATGGAATAAAATACCTTATTGAAATCTCACACCTAAAGCTAAAAATTTGCCGAAAAAATCTTATAATGAATTCATTTTCATAACGTAATAAATCCATTATTTAATCTCTTTGGATAATATTTTAACCTAGATGAGGGTATATTATTTTAACCCAATTTACTGCTACATTTACTTTGACATTCGAGGTATTAAATTGTAACCTTAATCATTGATTTTTTAATCATTAAATTTATAAAAAGGTTATTACATCATAGAAGAACACTGAAAGTTTTCTTGCTTATTGGAAGATTAATACTCTCATTTCTGGGTTAAAATTCCAACTGAATTTAGAAGAGGATAGTACAAAGCCTAAATGATCCATTTTATGACCTAAACGATTTTAGCCATACTAAGTTATAGATCAGTTTATTTGGAAACTTTAAGCAAATTAATAAACAAATTAGGCCCGGACTTCCCATATTCCTTGCGACATTGATTTTCAAAAATAGCTTATAGATTTTTGTACAAATTTGGAATATTGTGACATACCTCGAGTACTCTTACATTGATAGTGAAGCGATCTCTAAAAGGAAACTCTTAATTTGTTATAGGCTTGAAAAAATGTCTAGGATAATACGATACAAAGTAGTTTGGAGTTGAACCAGACTCTTATTCAAATTACCTAAAAATCCTTTATTGTACTAATTTGTACTTAGAAATAGATATACAAAGTGTTTACTGGCGAGATCCACTAATTTTTAACATCAAATTTGAAGCAGAAGTAACAAACAAATAAATTTTATTGCGCAGGGGCTTGAAGAGTAAAAGTACAGATACACACTTGTCAATGTTATGGAACATGCACCAAGATACGAATTTTAAAATATGAGCTAATAAATTTTAGTATAGAAACAAATTTCTGTTTTTGATAAATTCACAAAACGGAGCATAAACGGAGAGATCACTTTTCTCGTCCAGGCGTTTAAATAGAAATATCATTAATTTACAATCGGCGCAATCGGCGAGGAGCACAAAATGTATATATGTAATAAAAGCATAGACAAATAAAAGTACAAGTTACTTTTCTCAGTATACATAATCGTGTTATAACGAGTTCCAAACCAAAACCTAAAGGTAAGATAATTATATTTTTAAATAATCGAACTTGCACATAGCTGTTAAAGCAAAAGTTAAGCTTACGGTTTTTATATTGATAATATAATGATGTGCATTCACCAGAAATTTATGTCCAATTTTTTGATACTATTTTGTAAGGTTTACAAGTCCACAGGTTTTTATTTTTCTAATTACGTTTATTGGAATTTATCTGATAATTCATATCTGTATTTGTACAAAATTAAATTACGCCATTAATCAAAAATTTCCAAAATCCAGAAAATACATGATGGTATGAGCCCATCACAACTGTTAAGATTAAGCCGTAAATCTAAATTCTGATGAATTCCCGAATTGACCATGTTTGGTACTAATTTGTTGCAAAAAGTTCAATATTGGAGTAGAGTAATAGCATAAATAGGTCGACAGACATGCAAATTGCATTGAAGCTGACCCATGTGGGAGCTGTGAAAGTTTTTCGTTTCTCACACAATCAATTTTTTATACCAACTAAATTACACAGCTGACTAAACAATTGTGCAGTAGTTATTTGACATAAAAGAAGTAGTTATTTATGGTATTAAAGGTGCCAACTCTTAGAAAGACCAGGCATTTATCATACAACCCTCGTATTTAAGGACGAAAACAATTAAAAATAAATTTACATATTTTGAATGAACAAAATACGGCCAATGAAATAAAACCCTTTCTTTGTTCTTTTTCAAGATGTAATTACAATTTAAATTCTTGTATACATCTAATTAGTTAACTATAAAGGATTTTATGACTCAAACTATGATGACATCCGCAACAATTTTCATTCAAAAATATGACATTTTTTCTGTACACTTACGCAGGTACAGTAAAATTATGCGACACGCATATAAAACTATTCGACGACACCAAAAATACAAAACAATACACTAAATTAACAACCACAATATGTCCGCCTTAAATTATTGTTTGTTACCTCAATAAAGTTTAAGAAAAAATAAATGAAGAAATTTGTCTTTTGAAAAATATATATATATATAGCTTACCTAAAGTAATAAAGTGAGACAAAAATTTGTTCGTTATCTCGCTTCAGTCAACTCTTTTTCAGTTGTGTGCTTTTTTTCACAGCAAAATGATTTAGTTAACAATTTAGTGTGAAACTGTGAACAAAACCGCGATGATCTCTTAACCGTGAATATATTATTATAATCTAGATACTAAATTCAGTGAATTAATTTAAGTTTTTTTTTTCATCTAATCTTATTTAACTAAATACTGTGTTAATTTACTTAAGTATATAATTTAAGAAAACAAATTACAAGTTTTGTGAAAAATTTGGATTAAAAAATTTTCGGAACTATATAAACGAAAATCGGAAGTGAAAATCATTTTTATTAATATTTATTCAATATAATTTTGGGAAGTTTATTTAAAAACTTAATGGTTTTGTTTATAAAACATTTGACAAAGATATACTAATTAATTAGTGAATTATAATATTTATGTAAAATATTTAAATATACAATCTACACACACACGTACATACATTTGTATATAGTTTTTTAGTAAAAAAAAGTTTTGGTTGTTTTCTAATTATTATACTGTTAAATTATTATTATTTAATGAAAAATTATTGTTACTATTTATTAGAATAAATGTTTTATTGAACATTATATCGTACATATTTAGTTAAATATAGGTATGTGAATTTTTAAAAATTAATTTAATTAAGAAAGATTTATTTGAATACGCAAGTCGCAATCTTTTTGATCTTTTTGATACATCTTGTCTATATTGACTAACTATTATTTAAAGTGAATGCGATATTAAACCAATAAAATGTATATAGACTGTCTAATAAAATTTATTGTGATTGCCATCAATAATTAAATAAAATAAAAAAATGCAAATGTATAGTAACATAACGAAAGACATCAATCAAAACATGAGGAAATTTATGAAGAAAGCGATGAACCCGATTTAATTTTTTTTTGTTTATTTTATTTTAAGTTTTTGAAATTTGATTTTAAATATTAACTAATACCGTCGGTGAAACTTAAACTACGTATGAAAAGATGAGCCATAGGCAATAAAAATAGAATTCAAGTTATTCTCGTTATAGGAAATGTTCAAACCTGCAGCAATAAATTGAACGTTAAATTATTTGCATAGTTTGAAAGCTATATACACTTCAATTTTTTTTGTTAACTGAGTGAACTTTTAAAGTTTTAACTAATTGACCCAGGTTGAAAAATCGGTTACACAATTTTTTATTTTTTTTTTTTTTCAAAATATCTAGAACATTATCAATGTTATCATCTAGTGAACAGTTTCTGATTAGTGTTGACATGATCTAAATGCATATCTCTTTGGTCTGCATTTAAATATTATTCTATACAGTTTGTACCATAAAGGGCAGGTATACAAATCGTTTTGAAAGTTCCATGCATTTTTAAAAGAGTTAACTAATCAGAAATTATAAACTTTAATTTTATTCGTATCCTCTTTAAAATGCACATGGACAATAATTGATAAAATTGTATAGGAAGAAATTGTTGCATAACAACAAACTTAAAATGTATAAAATGTCTTCTAAATTGATTTCTGGTATAATCTCCAATTCTTCGTAAGGACTTAATCTCCCAAAAATGTATTTAAGATTAAACCTGAGATGAAACAATTAGAAAAAGTCGTTGATAGCATTAATAATTTTACTGTCTAAAAATGTTTTATGTGCTTAAAATACATATAGTTATTACGGTAGTTTAGACAGAATCATTCAGATGAACCCACTTAGTTAGGTTGTCAAGATTTGCAAAACAATCGCAATCGCAAAGGTTAATAAAGTTATAAGACCAGCTATTTTTTATAATAAATTGCTGCTTGAAATATACTAAAGAAACCTAATTAAATGGTTCTTTACCTATCATGTCGCTGTTAGTGGGTTACGGTTTTTGATCACCCGTGTATGGCTTAATATTTTGAATTTAAAGAGTTTAGAAATTTGGGTTTAACAATTGGAAGTCTCATCTCAATACCACTAGGAAAATCATATAAGCGGCACTACACCTGAATTATATAATCTTATAATAATTAGTGCTTAAAACAGGAACAAAAATCAATTTACCACCACTTTCAAACAACACCATTCAATTCCGATTAAACAATTAAAATTTTTCCTTTAAGATATCTTTATATAAAGAAAGGTTTAGCAGTGTTTTAAGTAACTAAGGTAAACTACAGAAAAGTCATTTTTAATCTACAAAAATAAGTTAAAAATGATAGGGTCAATTAGATACATACTCCAGACTAGATTTGCCTAGTTTATTAATTTGGATAAGTCGTGGTTAAAGTATATGGTATAATCATAATCATCATATGTACTCGGCATCAGTCTATAAATAAGAATAATTTGGTTATCTTAATTCTAGGGGTTAATTCATCATATGCAGTTTATTCATCATATAACCTTGTTATCCTAACGTCCCATCAAACACCAACCAGCCGAGAGTTTAATCTCAAAAATTAGAACTTTTTAAACCAGCCAAATTCTTAACTATTTGTAAAATAAAAAAGTTAAAGCCACGGGTAGATCCCAAACTTCTCTCAAAGATTGACAAACTAAAAAAAATTTCAAAATTTTAAAGAACATGTCCAGACTGTCAAAAATATGTTTTTAAAATTAAAAATAAGACCATCATAATTCGCAGACAAATAAGCTTCTAAATACAGTCTCCAAGATACATGAAAAACAAGTTAAGCAACGGTTAATTATCTATTTAAAAATAGTTAAATTAAAACTAAATTGGCTTTACTGCTAATATTGGCATTAAAGGTCAATTATCATTTTGAGATATATTTAAATCTTTACAGTTTAACTGTGTGTTTATCGGTTTGTCTATGTATGTTATATACAACATTTATTTTATTATAATGCTGGTATACATTGCAACTGTCAGCGCATTGGTTTCATAGACAACTTTGAATATAAAAGTTGTTAGAATTGATCGTAAACATAATGTTTTACCTCGTTCAAACCTAATTCATTAATGGCTCACAAAATAAAAAAAAAGATATCATTACTCTGTATTGCACTTTGTTAGTCATAATACTGATGCTAACTTCATTTTGGAAGAATACTGATTCATTATATGCCACCATTTCACATATACACATGGGTTCATCGAGATAAAAAAGTGCATTAGTCAAAAACCTCACATACCTCACGGTCAAAAGCCGCCAAAACACGATGAACGACTTCACTTTTAGCATTAAAATTATATAGCCGAGATTTTGAACATACAAATGAAAAACTTTTGAATATCTCAAGGAAACCTAGGAATGAAAAATTACAAGAAACGCTTTTAGAAACTTTTAATACGATCGGAGTTATTAACAACAACGGATCAAATATAAAATCACTGTATTACGGGTAAACGAACAAATAAGATGTGCAAAGTTTTTACAACGTAAAAGTTAAGAAAACTTGTCGAAAACCTTCAGCTTTATCAATAACACATTTAATATGCTTACAAACTGATAAATTATGATTAAAAGTAAAGCCCAGATACCTAATTACCTACTACCCAAAAATATTTATGATTAACATCTTGTTTTACATTTGGTCACAGTTGATTTGGCATAACATCGATTCTAATTAGAATTCAACCTACTCCTTATGGAGAATTTTTGTTGAAATACGTGGTACTTGAATGCACTTTGTATATCCTTAAAACAACAGGTGAAAAAATGCGAGTCGGTAGATAAGTTAACGTCTCATGTCTAAAATTTGGACACCACAGGTTTTCTTATTACTTTCACCAAAAAAATTAAGTTCTCTTTCACTTATAATGCTTTCGAAAAAATCAGCAAATAAGTAAATATATTATTAACAAGCATAATATCCTTAAAGTTCCACAATACGGTATAGTTTGCTTATCGTATAAAGGGTGACTTAATTGTTGGGTCACTAGGCTAATAAGTTGCATCCGTAATTGGTAACAAAACAAAAATAGTAGTATCCATTACATTTTCATTTTAGTAGTATCTACTAAAACGATCAAAGACCGATCTAAGAATAAGGAGTTGCAAATTATCATATCGGACATGCAGTCCTGAAAAATTTTAGGCATGTTTGATGGCTTTACTCTCATCTATTTTAAATTATGTTCGGTTATTATAAATTCGGGGTTAGAACTCATCTAGAAGAAACTTTATTGATTCCTTGAGACTGATGAGACAAAAATCAGACTGATGATGTAAAAATTAGGTTCCCTACTTCCGACAGAAACTAGGAAATATTAGTAAGGCTATTATCAGGCAACAGAATATAACCTATATATAATTAAGAATTTGTTTCACAACCAAAATTTGCGTACAATCAAAGATTGCCTTGCTAAAGAACCGTTTTGCAAATTTGTTGATGGAAAATCAGTTCCACGTAAACGTCTGCTAAGCACTTTAATGTTAATGTACTTCAGTGTGAACTGTGCATCAATTTGATCCACCAGTAGGTTTCCAACAAAAGAAAACTTTAAAATCTCTCTTAAAGGTGTTAAGCCGGCTTCATAGGGCGGAAGTAGTTGTAAGTTTAAATGGTACGGTAAATCATGATTGTAATCTCATTCATCTTTCCACGTGATAAATCTGACTTTGAAAATCGGCGTTATTATCGTAGTTTTCCATATCTGCGGAAATTCGCCCAATCTTAGAGATTGGTTGAATATCAAACAGAGTGTAAATTCTAAAGCTCGATAATCCTTTAATACCACAGCAGGTATTAAAGGATTATCGAGCTTTAGACCAAAAAAATCTTTGGATCATATCTGATTTTGCCTTTGATGCAAGTGGCATACTTCATAATTCATAATATGTATGTTTCAAAATTACTGTAATGTCCTGTGAAATTTTGTTGACTGTTTTCTGAATTATGCTTCAGCATTACCTTATAGGACTTATCTTCCTTATTTTTGAGGTTTATAGAAGTGTAACAAGTTATCATTGAGGATATTTGTTTGGTTTTGACATCGTTGAAGGAACGAATAAATGTATGGCGTCAAATACAATGTTGTAAAATTTATCTACATTTACATTAATGTTCCCATTGTCCAATTCGCGTTTCCAATCGATGTTCTCAAAATAATATAACTGTTGATTAAGGTGATTAACATTCGAGCCTTCGCTCTTCAATATAATTTCTATAGATTTGTGATAAACATCATTCATAACGAAAGGAGTTGTCGATTCTTATATTCTAAAAAACTGGGATCAGTGGTGAACATCAGATCAAGGCTTATATTCAGTTTATTTCGTAAATTGCAGATTTCGTTAATATTTAGATCCAAAACGGTGTCTATGAGAAGAAATGCGGTATATGAGCACATATTGAGCGGTAACACAGCATCCACTTCATCCTCGTATGTCTAATTGATAAGTGATAAATTAAAATCCCCATGAACAAGATGGTATCAGATGATTTAGCGTTGTTGATTTCAACTATGGTGTCGCAGCACGCTGTATATGATGAAATCGGTGAATCTTGAGGAATATATGTCACAAAGATGTACATTGATCTCACATTTATTACTCAATAGTAGACTTTTTTAATTCAATAAATTTACTTGATATTGATGCATCAACAGCTATTAGAACACCACCACTGGAAGTTTTGCAGCTTGATTTGATCGATCGATCACAAATCGATTGGTGGAAAACTGATATCTTAGAGTACAACATCTCGACAATCATCGCAGTTTACGTAACTTTTTTAAAGAAATCGCTAGTTTAGACCATTCCATCAGGATTAGATTTATTTACTTCCGAAACCAGAATAAAAAATCGTTCCGTTAATATCGATGCGGTACTTAAATGTTATAAATGAAATTCAAATGCAGACAGAGGAAATATGTACAGAGGACTCTTGTTACCCTATAATCATGACAAAGAAATCGTACTCCTAGAGTTGATTTCATTATTGCGAAGATTTTGATTTTAGAAAGAGTGTCTTTGTGATGTTATCTTTACGACCTTATTCGTTTGGGAAGTTTTAGGTGACCAAAGAGGGTTTCGTTCAAAACGACCATGCAATGATCAGTTTCCGTTGAAGGTGGTTGATTTTTTAAAATATTACTAAATATCTGGTAACAAATATCAGATGGCTTTAGATTTCTTGCAAGTGTATGACTCAATCCACTAAATGAGAAGACTTTTTGCAATTAACTTATATGTTTAAAACAAGCAGATGCTATGCCCACAACGATCTTTAATATCATGTTAGAATTTATTTTTCGTAAAAGTAAAATATCACAGAATAACATATATAGGCTACCTATAAACATAGTACATATTTGAAAGATTCTTATCTTCTGTTAGTCTCAAAACCAATTAGTCTAAACATTATATGATCACAGGTTTTTGAAAACCAAGACATAATGGATTTTAATAGTGATGATCACACATTTTAAGTATAGTAACGAGTCGTTGGTACCTCTAAGCTTAGTTCCTTTGGCATTCATCATAATTGTGAAGAAGGTGATATTATATCGCGTCTTATCGCTGGTAACCGGACTTTGTAAGTCTTCTTTGAGGTTCAGCTTCTCAGAGGTAGAGAATGATGTTGCTTTTTGTGGTTGTCTAGAACAATATAGCAACCCGAATGATCAAGTCCAATGAAACTAAATTATTATTTTTCTTAAAATTAGTAAAGTTCAAAGACTGTTTGTGCTTAGATTATATGTTATATTAATTTCAAAAATATGATTTCTTTATCAGAAACAGATTTAAATATGTATACTTATGTTCCTACGTATTAAATAGGATAAAGCCAGTTTAGCGCTTACTAGGGAATATTTTATATTTTTTAACTGATATCCCATACATAATTTCATGCTCAGTGAGAAAATTTTAGGATAAAAATGATCAACAAGTGCATTCATAACCAATGGTGTCAAGTTGTCATCCAAAAAGTTTCAATTTAGATTTGCCAAACTACTGTCTTTAAATTAATGACAGATGAATTTGGATAGGTATTCTTAATTTTGGTTTATGTTTTAACGAAATTATTTAGCATAATTCTTTTTCAAATCAACTAGATGCTTCATATTCTGTACATAATTTTCTTCAATAGTTGTAATTATAATCCACAAAACAAAATGTTTTATTGTAGCCAAAGTTTAAAAACGATTTTGGTTAATACAAAACAAAATCTCGATCCTGGAAACACAACTGAAAATGTTTGTTATTTTGTACATCCAATGACAAACAAAATCTTTCATTTACACATTATGAACAAATTTGTCAAATTCCGTACCCGATAATACGTAATTACCACCAATGTTAATACTTCTTAATTAAGTTTTAAATTAAATTTTTTTAGCATAAATTAAGAAAATGTGACTAAAAATTATACAAATTATTGTATCTTTGGTTAAGCTTAATTTAGTAAGCGGATTAGTATAATTTTCGGTAAACTTTTTTAGTAGTTAGATATAGTATATACTTGTATGTGTATGTTGTTGAATCTTATAATAATAACGTCATGAAATTTATTGCGTTCGAAATATTTTTTTTTTTTGTGTAACGTAAATATTTGCTCTTAGCAAACATAAATATAAATATAAATTCATGGAAATTTATAATTTTTAATTTTAGTAAAAATTTATTAATTATTTATATTTTAATTGCTAAAAAAAATTATATACATTGCGCGCATGAATATTTGTTTTTATTTTTCGAAATTAATATTATTTTTGAAAAATAGTTTTGCAAATGTTGAGTCACGATGTTGAGTGATGGCCATGAAATTTTTATACATATAAGCATCACTATATATTTGATCAGAATATGAATGAAATTTGAACTATCCGGATTGGTTGACAAACATTAGAAATATGTACAATATTCATTATGTCATTTGGGCATTTTAAGCATTCCCGAGTTGGGACGCTATAAATTTAGATAAAACAAATCATTTAGTGAACTCTATTTATATAACTCACAAAACTGTTCTTTTATTCTTATTGATCTGACTGAGTGATAGAACCCTTCGTAACATCAGATTGACAGATACGAAAATATTTAAAACAAAATCTACATACACATTATTACCTTGTCTTTTACCTCCACATTTTAGCAAACATAAAATACTATTAGAATCCGTAAATTTTACTACTTTCTTTTCTTATTCATTCCCAGTTAGGTTTACACCTTTGACTTTCTAATCAGTTTACAGTTCATTTGACAGATAATTTTATACATTTTAAATTACTTGTTCATATTCGTTTTATGCATAAAACACCAACAGTGAAGATCCAATGTTACTCACGCTAACATTACAGAGAATATAACCCTCTTTGCTGACATTTCATCATTTTTATCATTTTGCTGATATTTCTCATTATTTCATTTACCCTTTTTTTGTGCTGTTTAAACAGACGTACCGCTAGTCGTATGTTTATTACTAGATTGAATAAAACTGGCTATACTTTTCTTCTACTTTAAAATTATTTTCAATCAATAAAATCTTTTATTCTCATAGCTCAATATTTTCGTTAAAATAAGCTCTGCCAATATTAAAGAAAACCAATAAAGCTTTCATATTATATTTTTACGTTACAAACAAATTTGTCCACGCACTCGATAGCAGAGTATAAAGTATTACTTTATAAAATGCATTGTTTGTCAATCCTTCAACGAAGTAAACTCATCCCTTTTTTTGGCTCTCCCACACTACATTTATCGCATACAATATTCGCCGTTTAGACTATTAACCAAGTTCTATACATTCTTAGTTGCGATTTTATTGCTAGGTTCATTATACTAAAAATTTCGTCTAAATTGCTATATTTTAATGACTTTTCTAAATTGTTTATTAGTTCTTATTAGTCATTCATAGATGGCACTAGTATTAATATAACAAGCTGCGATGTTTTTTAATACCATCTGCACATTGCATTGCTCCAGCCAGCCTGTACTGGCATGGACGATGGTTCATCCCATGGATTCCGCACTTATACAGGGGGTCATAGTTGCGTTCATCGTCATCACCGATCGAAATCAGATGATGAAAAATATATTTTGCAACCCTCCCCTGTTGGAATTCGAATCCGGTGCCTCCCGACCCAAGCACCGCACCTTTAACTATTGTGCCATTTGCTCGGTAGGTTTTCTTGTTGTTTTGTATACTGTTGAGTCAATTTTGAATGTATTAATTTAGTATGTAAAATCATCTGCTCTATAGGATTTCATAGCAGACTGAGGACTTTCTGAACCGGAAACTGCTTCTCAATATCCCAATTCTTATGTTTTCTTCACCAAATATTTTATCTTCGTTCTTAGGATTGGACAACCACTGTTCATTTTAAAGCCAGCCTATAAATGTATCCATTTGACCTGAGCTGAGACTTCAAAAGCGGTTTCCACCTTTAAATTTTTGAGATAATCGTTTACATAAAAACCATTGACTTTAGCAGCTGAGTGAATATCGGCAAAAAAACAGTTCAGTCTTGGCATATAACATTTCCTTTATAATGTTGCACATGCTGCTTATCGGTTTGCCAGACCATAGATGTAGAACCAGCTTCTTTCCAAGACATCTTTATTGCGACAGTGCCCTTATATAACTTTCTGGAAGATTTACTTTATTTTGTCTTCTCAACAAGTCTCCAATCAAGTGACCTTGACTCTTTTTTCGATTCGTTCTTTCTATAATTTGCATATCCCGCTTCTTTCTGGAGTCCTGATATACCTTCACTGTTTGTTACACAACAGCAAAGAGCCTAAATGAAACTCACCCAAGCCGAGTTTTTGACGCCAAAGAATTCTGCTGCATATAAGGGATTTTTGGATATAAGACACAGTTCTACAAAATTATACTTCAAAAGAGCAATTGGCCTTTTTTTAAATCTTTTTTATATTAGATTAAGGCAATTATTGCAATTATTCAAATTCCTATTTTAAAATTATTAAAAAACAGAACTATGGTTGGAAGCCATTACCACTTTTCTTACGGGATATTTTGAACCATTTTTTGACTGTGTGTTTTTTAAATTTAACTCCAAGTTGTAATACAAAACTTCAAGTTGTAATACAATTTCTAATTTATGTTTTGTGGTCAATAATCAGCATCGAATACGGAAATACGACGGTAAGTAAGAATCTTAAGCATCGTTGTCTGACTACATATTTATATCAAATACTGGTTAGCCTTTGGCAGTCATTCCACGGATTTTCAAATATGACTTAATTTTATGACTTTATTATATGACTTTATGTCACGCTGGTAATTTTTTTATCAACGACTGTTATCCGTTAAGACATTTGACAACATTTGACTACAAAATTGAATGTCTTAAGCCAAAAGCATGTATGCGGATGAAATTATAAAAATTATTCTCACATCAAACAACACATGTTAAACCAAGAGCTTTATCATTCAAAGCACACTTTTCCGGATAAAAATGGTCCATGCTCCTTGTAAAACAAATTTAAAACATTTTTATCTCTGTTTGGTTTTTATTCTGCTACGAAACATTGTTTTCCGAATTATTCATGTGAAGCTCTCACATGGTTTAGATGTATTGGTTTGATAGTTTGACTTGCAGATGACTTTTAAAATGTTCATCAGTGTACGTGATTACGCCTTTATAGTAAATATTACATCATATCAGTGAAACAAATCGATAAACCATACCACAGTTGGTTTGACAAATGATGTATTGATTTTTGAAAATTTGTATTTTGTAAAAGCCATGAAAGAACTGATCTTGGCTGCAGAAAGTTGTTGGGTTTCTATAGGTGGAAGAAATTCATCTCAAAGAGATGAATTTCACATCGTCTCGTGCCTCCAATAACATGATGTAATTTTAGTGTGGTAAGTTTAGTAGTTCAAGTCGTGAATTTGGTAATGCCTCAAATCTTTTGCTAATCATTATTTTGTAGTAGTTTTTTATTTGAAGCTTTGGTGGATTGGAAAAGCTCTCAACGTCTGTATAAATCTTTATAAGATTTGACTTTAGGAAGGTATGAAATGAATGTAAATACAGTGGTACTTAGATTCTAGTATAAACATAAGTAAGTTACTAGTAATAACAAATTGGCTCTATCAAATACCTCGCAAGCCAACTCTTGTGCTAGACAATAAAGATTTTCCGTATGCTTTAAAACCGACAGTTTACTTTGATTCGGTATTTTGCATTTTGAGGCCATATGTCATTCATTTATAACCCAACTCTCACATCGATACATGATTACGAGTCTGATCAATGCACAACTTTAGAACTCTTTTAGTATTTACGTGATATTTAGTCTTTAGCCAGAGATAACTATACCAGATAAATATTTTGTATGGATTAAATTTAAACAAGTAAATTCTTACTTTTGATGCAACCGAAATTTAACCAGACGAAAATTAAATGTACATTTTACATATAAAAATGCATACATATTTTCATCCTTTTCCTTTTTTTTTGCACACAACTTGTTTAATTATTAAAAAATAAAACAAAAATTTTCATGTTTTTCGTATAAGAATACAAGTCGAAAGAGATACCCGAATTTATTAATGGGACGGAACACGAATTATTCACAAATTAAGTAAGACTTTGTTTTGGTTTTTACTTTTAGTTTTTGAGTACAAAAAAACTAGTCTTTTGCAAAAAAAAAAAAGAAAAGCATGAAAATATGCAGTTTTATATGTACAACAATTTGTCGTTTCGGTTGCATAAATTTCCGTAATATGAATTAACTTGAGTAAATTTTAACCATACAAGATGCTCATCTGGTATAATTATCTGTATTTTAGTATAAAACCGCTTTAGGGAAGGATAAGCATAGAAGGATAAGCATAGATCGGGATTAGTTACATTAGAAAGAAGAAGGTCGATGGACAACCATAGTGCGAAATCATGACAAAGAAGATAACATGTGCATATTGTAATTGTGGGCCGATTGGAATGGATATAAATTTTCAAAACAAAAATTGTTTTACCAAATTTTGCATAGACTATATTCTAGTGTAATTCTCTCAAAATTATGAAGACGATATAACTGAGTTCGATTTGAAAAAAATATCTCTAGTCTATACGAGTTTCAAAAAACCAAAAGAAGTTTCAGAGCAATAAAATATAAAACAAATTTAAGACTAAGCACCTAAAATTATGCATAATATTGCGGGTAAATTAAAAAAATATTATTATGTTATATGAATTCTGCATTTGACAAATTTCATTCTAGCTAGCAAAAGTTCAATCAATTGCAACTCAGTGACTGCGTGAAATCTTAGCCCATAGAAATGGCAGTTCGAACGTTTTTTTACTATTGCCGTGTACCATCAATTATGATTGCATACTTGGTTAATCAATATCAAGGTAATGAGTTAATTATAACCTTAAATGGAAAAACCTAAATATTTTAATGCAATCCGCAGACTTTCTTGATTGACTAACGAATTTAAACGAAACCATCTTTATGGTTTATAAATTACCTAATGATAATTTTCTATATGTAACCCAGTAATTTGTTGATATAACACTAGAGGAGCTTTGTAGATAATTTTTGATCAAATCAAACACTCTGAACTAATGGAATTCACTACAAGAGAATGTTCGCTTTTCAGTATCTGCAGGGTCAGGGTGAACTCTTTGAAGATGCATCGTTTATACATATTTGCCTAGTTAGTTATACAAAATTTCGTCTGCAATATTGCTGTATTTCAGTATTTCTGCAGTTATTTCTGTGAGTTCTTTCTGTTGCACATTGAAAAAAATTTCTTTTAAGTGTCGAGAACTATACTTTGATATTTACAAGGAGATGTTCATCTTAGTTTGGTACGGCAAAAGTCTTTATTATGGAGAAACGTTGCAGTCAGATGGTTACTGGGAGCTTTTATCTTAAAAAATAAACGAACTAATGCGTTGATCTGTAGCATGAAGATCTGAAGTTGCTGGCTAGTATGCTGTATTTTAATAGTAAACTGGTGATGGTAGTTACATTTTACATTCCTTGGAGATTCTCAGCATTTGCAGTTTTCTCGAGCAAATTTCCACTTGGCTACGATTTGGTCTCATTTTTGAAGATTTCAACTTCTCGAAGAGAATCATCATTCTTAAAGATTTTAACTTCAATGGAACCATAACTACATGTGGAAGTCTTAGTGGTTCCTGAAATGTTTTTATACATCACTTAATTATAGTTTTGGAATGTATGTATTAATATAAACAATGATTGTAATTCTATTGGTTCTTTTAATTTTTAAAAAGGGAAACTGATGATCCAAAACCTAAACTTTCTAATTCATTTTATGGTTTAAGACGTTGTTCTTCCTGCACCTTTGAAAGTGAACGCAAAATTTATCCTTTAAAAACCATTTTGACTTAACATTGAAAATCCTTTTAATAAAATCTTGAAGTACTTTTGCAAACGAGCTGGAATTCAATGAGTCTAGTTATGGTATGTTGGTCCAAATTTGAAATCAATTTATTAAGAGATAATTTTAAAGACGCTGTTGAAATATTTTATGTGTTAGAGTAAGGTCATTTGAGTAAATAAGTTAGGTACTCTTAGCCTTCCAACACTCGTGATTTTCTCGTCTACAAATTTGCTTAGCGGTTGTTCTAGCAAAGACTACTTTTCTGTTATCGAGAGTTAGTAAATAAACTATCTATTTATGTTTCTAAGTATAGGTATATTTACAAGGTAACGATGTGCTAACCCTTCCCTCATTAGTAGTTACTATTTTATGTCTGGAGTATGAGCATTGTTTTTCACATACAAAATTCTAATTGTGAGCGAGTGGTTACAAATTATTTACAGGTTGAATAATCTAATGCATCAACCAAACTTAAATGTGCAAAAACCACCTATTTTGTAACGTAAAAGGGACTGAGTAAAGTCAATCTGTAAGAAGACAAACATTAGACAGACTCCAGTTAACCGTTTTCAAATTATATAATCTTTCAAGGACGATAAGAAATACTATAAAATTACACAATGGAAAATTTACTTTGTGAAAGTTATTCAAAGTGTTTTCACATGTTTCTGGGTTCAAGTTTTCTTATGGTCTAATTAAATATTGTACATTGATATTTTATTGAGAAATATTGATCTATTATTCCAAACTATAAAAAAAATATAAATATCAACCTTGCTTAATAAAACACCAAAATATTATATATATTTTTAAAGTATAAAACTATATTTTAGTTTTTAAATTTGGCGTTATTTAATAATAAACTAAATAAATAAATAAAATATACAATTAAAATTAAAAAAAAAAATTTATATGCTAATTAATATTTCAAATAATCAGTTTTTTTTAAATATTTCGCTGTCGATTTTGAAATAACACAAAAAATCTTTTTTAATTTTAATTCATGTGATTTATTGGATAAACAGACTAAATGCTGCGTGTAGATTTATACATAAAACATGATTCAGATATTTTTGAACTGAACCCTGAAATAGCCTCTATGTTCAATATAATGTACTAATTATATTTCAAGATTTTAAATAATTTATGTTATTTATAAATTTCAAGTTCACTACAAATTTGTATTATTTATATAAATTAGGGGATCCGTCCCTGTGTGCTTTGCACACCAACCTGTCTAACAAAACAGTTATTATATAGTTTAAAACATAGATGCAAATGAAGCAACCGTTACATATTTAAGTGTTACAAAAACTCGGCCATTGAGTATATGACTAATCTGTAATATTCAGGGCTTACTCTATTTGATCATAAACTATTTAGAATCGATGAAGTTCTATTTAGTAAAGTTGCATTCCCTAAATTTATTTGAAATGGGCCTCTAATTGATTGAAATACAGTCCTGCTTTATTTTTCAATGTGAATTTGATCCTGATCAATTATTATAAATAGTGATATTCTAGAAATTCGTTTGTTATGCATATACTGATCACTTCTTGTCACGAACATTAAAATGTATTTACACATCGTCTTTATAAAGAATACCCCCTTCATGCTTTCACGCGTATAATGTTATGCAGACAAAGTATGAATTAAGTACACTGTATTGTCCATGAATCAAATGATGCCAAACAATTTCAGGTAGTTGTAGATGTGCTTAAATATAAGGTATTTCTTGGCACATATTTCGTGGAGAACCAGTAAAACTAAACGGCTCACCAACATCATTAATAAACACTTGCGCAAGTAGCCCAATTTTGACTGACAACATGCCACCTACTGCCTTTAATCTGAACATACATACCAACCACTCTAATAGTTTTTGCAAATGGTGTAAAATACAAAATCTTTCACGAATTTCGAATTGATGAAATATAATGAAGCATTTTAACTTTGTTTTAGGCGAATGTAAAAAGAAAGATATGTTATGTTCTACTTTGGCATGCCATCCAGCATGCTCACCTACAAAAGAACAGTATATTTTATATTTTAATTAAGACATAAAATTAAGCGGTAACGAAAGAAAACCAATTTTGTGCCCGACCCAACTAATTATTAATATTTTCGAATATTTCTAGGCACGAAATATTAAAATAAACAGATTTTAAGCTGGTACAGCACAAAAATAAATACAAAAACTTTACAAAACTATTCGTACCTTTATCATAAACTACATCATATACACATACTAACATAACGACAACAACAATAATGTATTTTGTCTTAATAGATTTCAAAGAGGTACCGGGTATTTATTGTTGTGTATTATTGATGCATATAGTTGTGGTGCAATAAATTCATAAATTTTTATTAAAAATAATAAAATTAAATTTTAAAATTGGTTTTCGGTAAAAAAATTTATATCGGGCTTTTGTATGATGTCTTAATTTAAAAAAAAAAAAATGTTATACAAAAGGAATAAAATATCTTAAAAATTGTGTATATCTGTTTGGGCCTAATAGATTTTGATTGTAGCTGAAGCCGATCTATTTTAATCATTTTATTACACCACATTTTCTGGCTCTAAATTAAATTTAATGAAAAATATAAATTATAGGACCCAATTTAACATAAACTTAGAAATGTTTAAGTGATCTCTAAAATTTTATGTTTTCACCTTTCAAAAGTTTAACGAACTAACTTATTTTAAAAATTCAATTTAATTTTAAAACATAAAAATTATTGTTTAAGAAGAATATTTTATTAGCTGAATGTCCTTTAAAAAGAAGAATTCCTAGATGTAATTAGCATAGTTGATAGACTATTTAAGCATATATTGCGCTTGCAAACTATCACGTTCATACTTATGTGCCAACCTTTTACACTAAAAGCTTAAAAGTGTAAATTTATTGGATTCCTTTCGATTTCAAATCGGACAACAAATATTTCTTTTCACACATACCAAAAATATTCCTTTTTTTATTTAAATCTATATAACTACACTTACTTTTAGCTTTGCTTTCACTCTATTCTTCAAGATCTATCAATGTGGATCAAAAATTCCAAAAAATATAAAATATAAAACTTGTATGTCATATAGCCTTGCGATTAGAACTCCAATGATTCTTATTCCTAGAGTCCATTATTGTCAACAATTCCCCTATATCTATTGCTCGTCCCTAGTTGTTTCCTCAAAGAAAATTAATAATTAGATAACACTTGCATACGCCTGTTATCAATAAATATTTTTTTTTCTCCACCGTCTTTTCCCAGAATGATAATATCCTTTAAATATCTAAGCTGGTTTTTAGTTCAATTTCCAATAAATTTCATTTGACGTGACAACTCTTATTGCCAAACGGATCGCACATTTTTTTCGCTACCACTAAAGTTTGCTCTTGTTCGAATTAATGAAACACGGGTCACAGGTTTGGTTACAAGGTTTTGTAGTCACTCGAAGTGTGTTGAAACGTTAAAGCTTTAAACAAAACTAAAAACTACGTAAAATAAAATTAACGTCACAAAATTATAAATAAAAGAGGTTTTAATTCAACGCCTACTAAAGTATCGTTTTGTATGAAACAAAATGAACGCATTATATACAAACAGAAAAGTTTTCAAATTTATGAGACAAACTACTAATGATGTGTTAATCGACTTAACTAACTAAGCTTAAATAAACTTAACGAGCTAGTTCATGTAATATCTACATAGATGGAACTACCAAAAAAGTCACTTCAACTTTGACTAAACTAAACTAAAATAAATCTCTTGTTGTTCTACGAAGAGCAAAATTGATTTAAATTTAATTAAGTTGTGATGACATTAGCGTATTTGGTTTACACATTTTATATTATAAACATCGTAAATCAAATATCTTAAATAAATATATATGTCGAGAATTGAACGAAGTAAAATAAGTCATAATACATTTGTTTTCTATCGTATAATACAAAGGTTATTTTTGGTTATTATCCATAACCAAGTTGTATAGATTGAACCAGACACCAGAGTTAATTTTTTGAAAAAAAAGAAAAATAAATAATATTTAGCAATGTCATATGTGTACGTCATATACGTCGTGTTAATAAAAGACGGGAAAATCTATCAACACATCGAAATTTTTAAAAGAGAACTTTAGTCAATGTGGGCGTAAGATTGTTTTCAGTGTCATCAGTGAATGTTGCTCTGTGAGTTTCATCTGTTTTTGGAACGTCTTTTGTATATAGGATATTTTCTACATTCTTTATTCTTTCTATTCTTTATAACTTTAAATAAAAGATTTAGTTTAGTTCATATAGATAGTTGAGTATAGTCTTACTTTGTGGAGATCGATTTTTTACCCAGTGTTCTGTGCTTTCCGTTTTTATCCAAACAATTCTCTAACGTCCAAAGAGTAGTTGGTATGTGTTCGAGTTTCTTTTTGACTATTAGGCGTACTATTTCAAGCTGCTTATTGTACATATGTTATTGTTAAGTTGTTCTAACTGGTTGTCCAAATGTGCCTCGTTCTTAATTGGCACTTGAAGATTGATTAAGTTTTTGGTGTGTGCATTAAGAGTCATGATAATAGAAGAGTGATTAATGATAATCCTCACTTTTTTGATAACTTTTTTATTACCAAAAAATCTATACGATCCGGTATTGTATGTGAATCCACAAGCCACAATATGTTGGTTTTTCTTCGTAGTAAAATTCTCATTTATAGATGCCTTAAATCACTAAATTATTAACTTTAGAGTTAAAAACCTCCAAAAATGAAATTTAACCCTGCTATAGATTTAACAAACGTGATAATTCGAACATTGAGTTCAAGTGTTGCCACACTTGATTTCTTCCATAATTTTGATCCTTCATGGTAGACCCTTTACTCGTTCAAACTTTATGACTCGATCGTCCTCGAATCATAGAGATTGGTCTTCTCTATCGACCGCCTATTGTAAAAAGTATTTGTTTGCATCCAAATTTTATTGACGTCATTTTAATATCAATTTGATTGATTGATTGATTGATTAGAATGTACGGCCAAGGACGAACCAGGAACTGGTTCAATACTCGGTATATTCTTCAATTTATGATGTGGCCGATTTGTCTCATATTTATTTTTACTTTGGGAACATCAATCAAGACCCTAATCGGTTTAATAGAAATGGTATTCATTTAATGTTGCCAAAAATCAAACCATGCTCGTTTATATGAAAAGTGCGCATATATTGTAGCCCCTGTATTGCTGAATCGCATAGTCCCAAATTTATATCATATAAATTTTGTTGGAAGTGGATATTTTTCAAAATGTCTACCTCTATGTATCCATCGTGAGCTGGTTATCTCCCTCATTATGCCTTATTTCAGATTTTCAAAATGCCTACTCTATATCACCATCGTGAGCTGGTTATCTCCCTCATTATGCCTCATTTCAGATCCCATTTACATATCTACCATGAACACAAAATGTGTTCATGATTTTCAACTCTTGAATAAGATTTATCTATGGTCTTAGGAAATTTGGCAGATTAACACCGTATAGAACAAAATACTATGTTATCCCTTAAGTCTTAAGTTATCCTAAAGCCGAGTATCACTATAGAGTTTTTTAAGGTAGAGGTAGAGAAAATTCTCACGTAGAGTAGTGTATACACCCTGTAGAGCTCTACAGTAGAGCTCTACACGCACTCTACGTGAGAGTTCTATTGCGTAAAAAACTCTACAGTGTACACGTTATTGTTTTAGGTTTTGTAGAGCTCTACATGAGCTCTACACTCTATCTAGCATGTTTCATAAAGTTTTTTGCTCTACAGTAGAGAAAGTAAATGTATAGGTTCACGTAATTTAAAATTGAAATGGTCATTTCTTTCGAACGCATGTGTGCATTGACAATTAAATAATTAATGACATTTCTATTTGCATTTCGATGGTCATTCGCTTTCAATATTGTTGAAATGTTTAAAATAATGTGGTTGGGCACCAATTAAATTTTTTCAAAACACACCTATACCTTATACCTTATACCTATACCTATACCTATGCTCCGGCTGGAATAGATTTTAAAGGAAGAAGATTTTAAAACGGTTTGCACTAAAAGTTTTAATCTGGAAATTATGGTAAAGTACGGGTGAAATTTGGGCTTTAATTTTTTTTAATTAAAAAAGACTCCCATCATGAAATCCTAGTCTGATTAGAATACACGATACCATAGTTGGATTTCATGCTTTAATAGCTGGATTACGCTCAAAACTATTACTTTCAAGTGCGAATTTCTGCCTTAGTGCCCCTTACAACTACTGATAAAAGGCACAGGCTGTTGTCTTTATATGTTTTCAAACAATGGTTCCTTTTTTAGCAGTTCTCTTCTTTAAATTAGATTTTAGCTGGTCATTTCTAATTGAGGTAAGGAATCGCCTACGAATCGAAATTTATATTTTGCAGATGAATCTTGTATAATTGCAGGTCAGGGTATTGTTCGTAATTCAATTCCAAAACATTCTTACGTCACTAATTTCGTCAGAATTATCCTTTCGACCTCATTCGATTAGTTTGGCAAAGGAATATTTTGTCTGAAGATTTTCGTAAGTGCATATTTTCTTTTCAATGATCGGAATAACCAGTTGCAGTAACATATCGAAATTACTATATGACATACGTAGAAACATATCATAGGCGTTTGTAACGTTTTCCTTAATTTCATTCATTGGTCCATGATAAAATCCGGCATTTTGCTTCTTTTTCGTGATCCACTCTCGCTCCTAACACTATCTTTTTTTCATGTTTTCTTCTTGAAGTAAAAAAATAACGGCACTAGCAGCTTGTTTCTGGCGAAAACTCATTTTAATTTGATTTATTTTTTTTTTTGATTTTGACGAAAGAAAATCTGAAAATAAAATGTCTGAAATTTAAATATTATTAATCGAAAATAAAATATAGTAGTAACCGAGCACTCTGCCATAGAGAAAAATAGGTCTACATAGTGTATACAGTCTGTAGAGCGCATGGTAGAGCTCTACTTAAAATTTCTCTACGGCTACTCTACGGAAATCGGTAGAGTCGTAGAGACGCTCTATAATGTACACATTGCTTGTAGAGACTCTACATTCTGCACTCTACACTCTACCGAAAAACTCTATAGTGGACACTTAGCTTAACAAAGGAATATTTGTTATCCCCTAGATGAATGTTATACCTACTTTATACAAGTTGGATGAAGGCCTCTTTAGCCATAACTATGATTGGGTGGTTATTTTATTTTAATACATAAATACCCATGTTCATAAACATAAAGGTTCCTAGCCCAATTTCTATACATCATTATTTAGTAATGCGATTCTATTTCTTTATCAACGAATGATTTCATAATTATATGTACGGAGTTTTATATGGATATGCCAATAATAGTAATTGATGGCTCCCACCTTCCCTAAGATTTAATTGGTTGTTTTAATTTGTAAATATTTTTAAAGAACAGACAGCGCTTCCAGATGTCTTTCAGCAAAACTGACACCCAAGTTTGGACGATCAAACTTGGGTGTCAGTTTTGCTGTGTCTATAACGACTTACTGAAAAACACTTTGGTGCTCTCTTGCTTCTTCTTTTCTTATTTTGTAGAACCAAATCTATTTCTCTTAATAATCTAGTTCTTCTTCAGCATAAAATAACTGTTCGCTTGGAACTACTTTACTGCTAGTCTAAAGAGGTGCTTTATCTTTCTTAGCCTTGTTTACTAATATTTACATTTGATTTCCATTTTTATTGTATCCATAAGTTTTACTTAAGTTTTTTGGTAATATTATAACTACTGACCGTTACTAGTACCAGTTGATATAGAGTTATTCATAAAGACTTTATTTACTAGGTTCTTGGTGGTCGTATATTAATATACAATTTTGAAAAGTAATAATAATCGTCGACTAAAGAATAAATATAATTCAGCTCATCGTCATCTTTTTTCGCCATTAAAACGTTTTCTATTTTGAATTTGAGAGGTTTGCTAATTCTTGTTGTCAGTAGAATCATGGAGATGCAATTTTGATTTCATTTCTCCATTCTGTAGTTGAAGAATTCCTTTAGCATCTCGCACCATATTGAGATTCTTCTAAAAACCTTATGTCCATGTGGTCAAAATTTTTTTTATGTACTTTAATAAAACTAAACATTATAAATCTTAGCGGCATTTCAAAAAAACAAGTAAAAAAAAACCGACAAACACCACCATAAAATGTCGAACATATATAAATGGACCAATTATAAATCATCTCACAAAGAATTAGTTGCTAGATGAAATTACACCGAAAAACCAGTTCAATTCATGAACTCATTTCTCCCTCATCGGATTGATGGATGATAGATAGATAGTTGTTCATGATATTAAATAAATAAATAAATAACAGTGTGTAGCAACAAAAATTTATTTTTAAAAATATTTTCATTGTACCGCATCGCGTCTTCTTCATTTTTAATTTAAATATTTCTTATATGTGGTTAAAGTTTTGTCGTGCAATTTTAATTTAGGTATATGTTTTTATCAAATACATAACCAACAACAATTCTTTTTCAAAAATTATATATTCAATTTTTATTTTTATTTTTTTGTTATTTTATAAAATTAAATGTTTACTCGTGTTATTTTATTAAGGTATAAAAAATAACTTTAAGACGGTTAAGTGGTGTCTTATACTTCACATTATGTACGCATATATACAGCGTTGTCCAATAAAAATGTCTTCAATATTTTATGGTGCCAATATTATGACATAATGGCATGAAAAATGGAACTTTATGATCTAGGTTTATCAAAGGCAGCTTATCATTTTCCGAATAATAATAAATATTTTTCACGCTTTCTTTTTTTTGTGCAATTTTTTCTGGGGCTGAAGCTGTCCCAACTCTTTCGCGGTTTATTTTTAACGTCCTACCTTACACTATCACCAGCCAAATTGAGGACGCACGAATATAGGTTTAATTTTAAATCCATTTGTACATTGTATTGCACCAGCTTGCCTGTACTGACATGGACGATGGTTCGGCCCATGGATTCTGTACTCCAACCGGGAGTCATAGTTGCGTTCTTCAACATGACCGATCGTAATCAGGTGATGGAAAATCTCTTTTGCAAACCTTTCCCGTTGAGATTCGAACACGGTACCTCCCGTCCCAAACACCGCAGCTTTAACCACTGCGCCAATTGCTCGGTTCCACGAGCTTTATGTATATATGTAATTACATAACATAAAATATTACATGCATATTACACATATTACATGTTCATACATGCATGTGCAATTCTCATGGCTCTCTGGATTCATCGGGTGCAATCATTTCCCGCTTTATTTTTGCTATCAAATGTTTAATTGTTTATTTGGTTTTGGCTATATTGTGGTACACTTTCAATATCAAACATAGCCCAATAGTTTTCGGTTTTAAATCAGCCAAAGTATCTTTGCGTATAATGTGCAGACCCCAAATTCCAGGACCAAATTTATGTACTTTCGGACCAAGGAAAAATAATTTTACGGGCCCTTATCATAAAAAACATTTCAAATAAATTGTTAATCGTGGCATACTGAGTTTTCTGTTTTTAAGTTCCATAATTAAATATCACATATACCCTAACTTCATTCCATGGTACTGTACGTCAAAACCGCTTGAACAAACAAAATTGGTAAAAATGGTATAAATGGTAACATATACGTAATTTTATGCAATTTCTTAATAAATTTAATATAGTTAAACTGGACATCAAAATAGTTTAAATCTCGACGGCGACTTCTTGTAAGGTTTTACTAGAGGAAACAATTCTGCTTAATATTTCATTCCATATTAGACATTAAACAAAATTCAAAAGTTTGCATTTTCTGCAAAATATTGCTTCACCTATACTTTTGTCGACCTTTTTGGTTTTGCTCGTCACCAAAATTTCTAAAGCTGTTTTGATTTCTTTGAATTTCGCAGGTTACGCTTTAACAGCATTGTCAACGATGCAGGGTTAAGGCTAAAAAAGATAAAATATTTTAAACCGTATATTGTAAAATAAAATGCGGCTATTGTGCAAGACTCTGCAGCACAGATATATGTCCCTAGGAAATTTGTAAAAATTCGTCTTCTTGGCATATTGTGTGTATCAAACTCATAGTATGGTAGTTGTCGTACATTTCCGAGTAAAATATGACTCGTCATCCATGGCATATTTGAAGTTTGAAAGCACATTAAAACTATTTTGGAAAAATTGCTTTAACAACATTTTTATCACTTTTTTCATTTTCGTTTTGACTGAGAGAAGGTTTTTTTGCTCGTCGTCGAATTTTATTTTCTAAAAACAATTATGATTCTTGCTAAAGCACGATACGATTTTCAACTACAACTTTGTGTTTGATTTACAACTTTGTAAATCTACAACTTTGCCTTGATTCTTGCGCGCACTCATCTATCCGATAAAGTGGCATTTCGGCCGGATATTGTTGCATCCTGCTTGTGTATGGTGATCCATTTCTTAAAGCCATACTTAAAAGTTATACTTTTTTGCATCTTAAATTCCAGCAGATATTCTATTCAATCAAATCATAAATGTATCAGTTTTTCAACCTAAGCTCGGGCTGCCCCCACCCAAAATTTGTAATTATTATTATTAAAATTAACAAATCGAAAATATGGCGTAAATAAACCATCCCTATAAGATTCAGTTTCCTTAAGAAAATAACCCACTATAGAGTTCAACAAATGTTATCTCATCTAGAGTTTAACGCTGTTTATAGTTAGACGCCGCAAAGTTAAAAATATTGTATTCGTTGGAGTTTATTAATCCAAAAATTGTCTTTCCACAAATTAAAGATATTACTGCTGATGATATTTGATATTTGACAGAAGCTTTTTTTCATAGAAGTAAGCCAACTCATTGTGCTACGTCATCATACCACGAACAATTAAAGCATTGTAACTTAAGAGAATATTAAAAGTGAGTAATGGTTGAAACACTGTCTGTTTTATCTGACATTCTATATCATTCGAATGATCTATTGTCTCTTCATTGACGTTTAAAACATTATAGACATTTTTTACATATTAAGATTTCTTGTACTTGTTTGATTCTCAGCAAGAATTTGGGTCTCAATATCAATGAGTCCAAAACAAAATATACGATCACTGGTTTTAGAGACCAAGACGCAATGATTTTTGGTAATGGTGACCACACATTTGAAGGAGTGACAACATTCCGTTACCTCGGGGCTAGTAACCGTGCTTTATATGACTTACGTCCACTGCTAAAGTCAAAATACCTTGCAAATGCCAACATGCTGAAGTTGTTCAAGGTGTTGATCAGACCAGTTGTCATGTATGGATGTGCGAGTTGGACCCTGACAGATGAGTTTGCATTTTTCTGATAAAAAGTTTAGTTTTGCCAATATATTTCTAAAGCTTTTAAAATACCAATAATTGTTTTGTATTTACAATTTTTATGGGATAATAAATCAATATTATTGAACAATGTGTTATGTGATATCTAATGCTACTTTGTTAGAGTGCAGATCCATGGGCCGAACCATCATCTATGTAAGTATATACTGACTGGAGCAAGGCAAGGTACAGATGAATATTTAAAGGGAACCTGTATTCGTATCATATCTAATTCTACTGCACGGTGAGTTTAGCCTGAGGTTTCATGAAATACGTATAGGTTCAATGATATTAAGGAGATTGCGCAAGTATTAACTTGTAGCGATCATCGCTACACAAGCACTTTTCTTGGGCTGAAGATTACCCAACTCTTTCACGGTTAATTTTAACGTCCTACTTTATGCCGTAGCCAAATCTAGAATGCACGAATACATGTTCGCTTTGAATATTCATCTGAACATTGCATTGTTCCAGTGCATTACTGAAGGACCATTCTTTGTATTTTTTCTTTTTCGTGGACTCAGGCTAACAACTGTAATGATTGGCTTTTGTACAGGTTTTTAGTGCGTGTACATATGACGAGTGAGCTAATTTTATTTGGTTAAGGGTTTAGTTGAATCTAACCTTAGTTTTGCGTACAATGTTCTGACATGTTTGACTTATGTTTTGCATTCTAAGTAAGAATATAATGAGCCATTTGCTTAGTGGTTGAAACTACAATGGATCGCTTTCTATTGTAAATTTTAGTATTTACATTCCGATCATATATATACTTTGTATTATTCAAGTTAAGTGTTAGTTTGTGATAATTTGGCTATTATCATATATAAATATGTGAAAATTTCTGACCCCCTCAACAATATTTATTTATGATAAAGATTCTAATTGTTTAATATTATATTTTAGTTTCTTGTGTTTCCCTTTCAAGTGATTTTTATCTTTAAATTTTAAAAAGTATAAAAATTATAATTCTTCCTAAATTTCAAATCCAGCATAGCATAACTTTAACAAGAACCCTCTCTATGGATTTCAGCATTTTGTATAAAAGTTCCAATTGGTTTTATACCGTTTAAAATTGCTAAAACAAATAGAATGGTAGATTTTTGTATCAGTTTTATTCCTAATAAAAGTTATTGCCTATATTGTTTCGGCGTTTAAGTTATTTATTTTTTTAAAGAAACTAAGACGTGTATGTCTGGTTCAATATTTTGACGGTGCTTTACATTTTATAAATTAAGTCAAACTTTTTTTAGATTCAACAAAATTGGTATCGGTAGAAGTTTTAAGCTCAAAGAAAAGAGATTAATCTAAGATAAGAAATGCGAAAGTGTTACTTAAGATTGAGAAATGCGAAAGTGTTACTCTAAAAGACAATGTAATCATTGAAGCGATGTAAAATGGCAATGGTTAAAATTTTCTGATAGCCGAAGTCTGAGACGAGGACGAATTGGTTGTCAAAACCCCAACATATATCTCAAAAATACTAAAACCATCACTGCAAAAAGATACCATTTTCATATATTATTTGGTCTTATGAAAAAGTTCAAGTAAAAGAACTCGCCACTGTTATACGAGCTACAAGCATCGAAGGACTTTTACAATTACCACCTATTCAAAATTTTATGTTTTACTATAAACGTAAGAATGCAGTTACAGCTATGCTGCCGGAGTGACTACAAAATCTAAACTTAACCAACTTTGTTCAGAATAAATTTATCGTCCTTGAGCTTCTATTGTCAATATGTTAGGGCCCACCAAAACGACGTAATTTCGAAAAATTTTACGCTTTTTATATTGGCTAGATGATAACGAACGATCTGGCTAGATGATTTTGCTACCAAATTTTGATTGACGGTTTAAAAAAGAGCAGCTAATGTAGCAATCTACCACAAGCAGATCCACTCATCTGTTATTACTTCATACATGGATATCCCTTAACATAGCTTTATATGCCGAAGGTGCTTTACCACATTTGCAAAACGATTGCTAATACGTCCAACTAAATCTTGATTTTAAGGTCACATTCAGTACTCCAGAACATTAACCGCTGATAATTTACCTTAATAACGAACTCAGTTAAAAATAAACACGGACCGAACGTATTTTAAAGGTTCTTAAATAAAATACAATCTAGAGCACATACTTCAAAAGTTCCAGTCATTTTTTTTTGTTCTCCTTTAGCAGTCTATTATTCAATTTCCATGAATTGACCCTTTCTACCGCTCTTCACGTTTAAACCATATAACTTTTTGAGGCCTCTTTTAAGCTATAATGCCAAATATAATGCACCTGTTATTAGTAGTTTCCTTTATGTGGATCCAAATAACGTAATTGTGACCAATTTCATCAAGTCTTTAATTTTATTATGCATCTAAAAACTCTTAAAATCTCAAACCTTCATACGTGTATGGTTCTTCATACACAAAATCACCGAAAAGATCACCCTCACTTCCGATTGTCGATACCTTAAACTTAGACTTAACACAATTCAACATTATAAACATAAATTTCCGTGGCATCCCTAAATAGTTTTTAGCCGGTGTTAAGATATCTATCTTCCCATGCTGAAACAGAAAAGTTTCAACATCGGCCTGCCAGATAAAAAAGTACTCGATCCAATTATTCCATTTAGAAAACTCTTTATATTCTAATAAATGGTAAAGACTTTTGCATAAATTTTGCCCATCCCCCAACGGAAATAAAAACATACCAAAAAATCGTTAAATTAACTAATTAAAAACACAAAAAAAAAACTAAGTTAAAAAAAAAAATTATTAAATTCAACCAACCAAATAAGTAAATAAATAAAATTAAACAGAAAACGAAAAAAATTTCTTAAATCGTCCATTGTTTATGTTTTATATTTTCTTAACAACAAAAAAAAAAGTTTTAAAAAAAAAATGGATGGACATATGTAAGCACAGTATCTATCCACAAAGTCTTATTTGTTTAACGATTTTTTTCGTGACTTAAGTATTTTTCTTACTTCTTCTTCTCGGTTTTTGTGTATACTTACTTGGAATTTATATACACCGAGAGATACACATGTGTAAAGTTTTAGATACTCGTACAAGGTAATACATGGTATTTAAGAAAATAATAAGAAAAGAAGAAAATATGTATGCACAGCATCATAGACGAGTACGTTATTGATACGTAATAAGAAAAGTTTTTTTTTTTTATATGTATTAAGAGGTCAAACACAACTCGTCGACGTCTTATATATATATGTTTCATCTCATTTTGGAGACAACAACGTTAATGTTGATCATGGTGAAATAAATACACTCAATCGCGTATATGTAAATTTATTTGTTAAGATCTTATATTTATGTATATTACAACTATATTACGTCAACAATTACTTTTGTTTTTAAGAATATAATTTCATGGGAATTTAGCTAGAATAATGGCGGTATTATACTATTTGGATTCGATTTATCGAGAATCTCGATTTGTGTCGCGATTTAGCTCTACGTTACAGAATATAATGTTGTTTGGTCTCAATCGCACGAAAAATAAAAATTGTACAGTAATTTTTTTATTTTATCACCACTTCGCTCCCACTATGCTTCGATGATTACGTGTGGTGTAAGATAAAAATCAGCCACAGCATACAGTATGAACATGTTATTAACCTAAATTACCAACATAAACATATCATTGCATTTCTTCTAGCAGTTAACTGCACCAAATTTTGCTTCAGCGTAGATATTCTTTCATATACCTTTCCTTTTGCGACTTGGTGAAATTTATCAAATTTCGACTGAATTTTCCAATATTTAGTTATTTTTCCTGTTGATCTCTGTATAGATTGCGTCTGTTCCCTTACTCTTTTGATATTATTCGATGAAGAAGCAGTGCAAGGACTTCGTATCTGTAAACCGTATAGTTTTATAAACTAAATTTATTCTAATTCCTAGATCTCTTCAGATTTCTTCTGATTTCAAACTATGGATTAACTAAAAACAAAATTGTGTCTCATGGCAAAAAAATGAATATATAGGACCTAAAAAGACGACTTGGTGCTACTAAGACTTTCACATAAAACCGTAACGGAGCTGATTCCTCTTCTCTTAAAATATTGGTGACCGAGAACGATTTTGGAATGTTCCCATATTTTTGCATTTTTTTACTGCTCTTTCTTCAGCTGCCGTTAGTAGCATCAATCCATAGTTTAGATACATATCTATATTTATAAACTTTTACAGAAAATTGTGGATAATAGCTATATGATCCGCATCCATTGTGACAGAGCGATCGTTGAAGTCTACTCAGTAAATCCATAAAGAATCTTTAAAAAAACATCTTTCTTTTCAAGAATCACGGCTAATACTCCCATATAATTTTATCCATCCTCTTTCCTGTAGAAATTTGGACTATTTTCGATTTGTTGTTTAATTTCATGTTTCATTTGGTTCATACTCCATTAGAACATAGATATTTCTCGATAAACCGGATGATAAGTGAAAAATTGCCTTCTTTTCTACATCAAACTCGTAACATTCTGAGTCTACTTTGGCTTTTTTATAGCATTACGTTTACGTAACTAAATCTTTAATATGCTTTTTAGACCTTAGGTTGATACCATATCACTTTAAGTTTTTCTTTAATTCTATAGATTTGCACCTCGAAAAGTTACATTTTACTGTCAATATTTAATGACTACTTTTTTAGTCGTCTGGTCTATTTGGTTGGTTAGACTTTATACACGTTTAAGTCTAGGTTTCCTAATTCTTTACTAGAAAATATATAAACAAAAATGCATTCATGAATTTTGTATTTATGATAAAAAGCGACCGCACCCCGTCAGCTAACAAGCCAACAAAACTGGAACTTTTTTCATGATGAGAAAATGATCATAACTCTACCGGGATCAGACATAGACTGGGTTTCCGTGACGTCCGAAGCTCACTCTTTGCTCATTGTTGTTGATCAAACTGTTAAAATTAATGGTATATCTTATTTCTGCTAGGGCACATAAGTTCTTCGGATCAAGATTTAGATTTTATTTGACACAACAGTGACCCTTTAATTCACCTTAAATTAATACGACAGATCCAATATTTCAATATCCTAAAGTATCTTATTCGTGCAGTGTGCAACTAAACATTTTAGATACAAGGAACCCTAAGATTGAAAAGTATTTGGATAATTTTGGATGTACTTTGGACGCAAATCGAATATCTAATACTTCTTCAACTTTGATTGGCCAAGTACTGACTGATACGATTGGGCTAATAGATAGTGTTTGATCACAGAAAATTTCAAATTAAGATAAATTTGCATGTGATAAAGGAATCAAAATTTATAATACAAAAATGTATGATTTGGTATGGCCTCAAAATGCACGGTCTGAAACAGTAAAAACTCACACGAAAATTTAGATGACCTCATCGTCTCGAGTATATAGTAAAGGTTTACACCCAGGTTAAATCTGTTGTTCAAATATCAAATATCAAGACTAAAACAATCTTGAATTCGTTTGAGAAAAAAATACTACTTGTTGAAATCTTCGACAACAAACGAAGTAAGAAAAGCGAAACGGGACTTTTACTTTTTAGAATTATGGGAGTGGAACGGAAAACGGGAGTTCTGTAGTTTAATAAAAACAGCAATTTGCAATACAAAGTTCACCAGTTATCAAAAAAGTATCAGTCATAATTAATGACCAATCAATCGATGAGCCAACGGTAGTTACTAATGCAATTAATTAATGCTTCGTACGTGCAAGTGATTTTCCCTATCCATGGATTAAATTAAATGTTAAAGAGCGGCAGTTAAGTACTAAATTGAGGCTGAGTAACCGAAGACCGAAGACGATGCAACACAAAATATTGTAAATCTAAGATCAACTGCAGCTACAGGACGAGATGGCAAATCAAGTAGGTTCCTTCAATTATTTTCCCTTTTGAGAAAATTGAAGAGAGCCCTAACACACTTGATCAATAATTCTATCGATGAAGGCCATTTTCCGTAAAAAAATAAAAATGACAAGAGTTATACCATTATACAAATATTGTTTTTTACGGGATCCGACAAATTATAGGCCTAATATAGGCTTTTAAGAAAATAATTGTTTAGCTGAAGACCAATATGGTTTCACCAAGCTATTTAGAACACAAACAGCTAGCTTTTAACTGTACCTTTCTTATTTGTTGATTAAAGGAAAGCATTTGACTCAATAGATCATGAGATATTACTTGCTGAACCACAGCTAGGTCTAAAGTTAGAGGCGATACAATTATTATGGTTCCAGTTTTTTGAAAAATTCAATGGCATGCTGATGATTGGTTCTAAAGTATAGCATTGAAGATCTTTTCAACCATATGCAGAGAGATTTGAATATGTCAAACTTATAAATAAACGTAAATAAGACAAAATATATGATTTTCATTAATAAAAAATTGCAAGATTCAACTGTCAGTGTACACAACATAACATGTGACAGAACAGTAATAGATCGTGCACATTCTTTTAAATGCTTAGGCCTACAGCCTACTTATGAACAATAAATTAAACTGGAATAACCATATCGATATGATCAAATCTATAATTCGTCCATACGTATTTTCGATAAAACGACTTGAGCAAATTTTACCAAAAAGTTCGCTGATACTAATCTTTAATGCCATCATATCACCACAATTAACGTAGGTATCTTAATCTAGAATGCGGTGGATGTGAACTTTAAAGCACATTTACTATTTATACCTTAGCGATTTTCAATAACTGAGCTATTTAGAAGAATTCCGCAATTAAGATTCTCAAAAATAATAAAATGCAAACTTTAGGTTCAAAGGTTAAAATATATACCAAAAAATAAAATACAAATATTTTTGTAGATAATGCTCAAAGCTTACTTTGATAAATTCACTTCATTGTTTTTCATTGTTTGTTTCACAATTAGTAGCACGGTTAGAACTTTGAAATTGTAACATGAGTGGTTTAAGTGATAATCAAAAGACTTGCATGGCACACTTTTACAAAATACATAATCCCAAGACAAAGTGATAATGATTCATCCGTCTGATCACGCATAATCGTCATATTCTTACGGAGATCATAGCAACGGCTCTAGATAAAATTTGATTGAAACATAATTCAAGCGTAAACCTATGCAGTCCATTAAATTTATAAAATTCATTTTGATTATATTTACAGTACGTGTTCAAATAAATTTCTAATTCTTAAGTAAATTTTTTCAATCTTCTACGAAGAACGTGATTAATTAATTTATTTTAAAATGTTTTTTTTCTCTACCATTTTAGAAAAACGAAACCACTTTACAAACACAACAAAAAAAAGCAAGAAGTTTAGACCGACCGATAAATATAAATTTTAATTTATTTAATAAATTCATTATAATGGCGACATCACATATTCTATCAGCCATTGAACCATTAACAAATGGACCACAACAAAATGGTGGTGGTCTTTTGAATGGTAACAGTAATTCATCACAAAATCGTAGTCCGGACGGCATCGATCGGAATTTAAATATAACACTTGATGATCGTGAACTGTGGTTGAGATTTCAAAATTTAACAAACGAAATGATTGTTACGAAAAATGGAAGGTAATTGTACATTTTTTAGGTTATAAATAAAATAATTTACTTTTAATTTTATAGTGTTATGGTTGAGCTTTTTACAGGCTGTGTTTACAAGTATATATATATATATATATATATATATATATATATATATATATATATATATATATATATATATATATATATATATATATATATATATTTATATATATATATATATATATATATATATATATATATATATATATATATATATATATATATATATATATATATTTATATATAAATATATATATATATATATATATATATATATATATATATATATATATATATATAAAATTTAAAAAGTCAATACTAGTTTAATATAATAAGATTACTTTTAACTATATGTACTTTAGTCATAAAATTCATCTCGACGATATTATTGACTCAAGTAATGAATTCAATCATAAAAAAATATCTTCTTCACAAGGCTAAATATTTGCAAAGAGTTTATAATTTTGAGATTTATTCGTGACATGCATATAAGTACCTAATTGATTTTTGTGCCAGTCATTTCAAATTAAACGAAACCAACAGTATGTTGGTGGTCTTTCCATGTGTCTTGCTAAATATTTCGTATCAAACGTTTCCAAATGTTTGACAAAATTGAACTAAACCTAGGTCTAATTTAAGAGAGGACACTTAATTAAAATTAGAAAGTATAAGATTATTTATCATGCTTTAAACTGCTTCTGATTCGCTTTAGTATTAAAAAGTTGTATATAAAAGAATTCTTTACATGGCGAAATTTGTACCAATTTTTAAATAGTCGACTGTGGTTTTGAACATAACATTATAGCAACTCATTTCAAGGAATGTTATAAATGTTAGCTTAAGTTTACATGTATTAAAAGATTTGTTTAATATTTACTTAGTTTAAATTCTTGAAAATGGTTTACAAATAGTAAAATTTGTAGGATACAAACCTTGATTTCAATCTACAGTTTTAACTGCAATTCAATTACTGTTTAGTTTTTTTATATCAAACTACCATTAAAACTATCAAAAAAATTTAAATTTAGCAGTTCATTTAGTTTATAGTTTAAAACAAAAATTTAAGAACTTTTTATTAGTTATAGAGGACTAAAATAAAGCTTAATGCTTTAACATGGGATTATTGACTTTTTAATCACCTTAAACAAATATTTGTTTTAATAACTGTTTATTAGGCTGAATTTATTGCGTACTAAAAAGGTAAATTAATATTTAACTATAGGGCAAAATATATATTGAAAAGATCTTTGACTGAAGTACAAAATTTAATGTTGATAAAAAATGTTTAAAAATTATTTAAGATTCATTTTAGTACTAAAAATAACGTCAAAAAGTTTGTAACGTAATTAAACTATCGATGTAGATTTCACTAACTAAAAATATTATTTTCCAAGCTACGTTCAGTTAAGCTTAATATTTATTAAACGAATTTGTTGAAGCACTTACTATGGCTAGGAACTATGTGTAAACGTCGTGTAAGAGAGCAGTCTAAAGAAAGTTTATTTAGGGCGAATATCAAAAACTCAATCCTGGAGTAGGCACCAAGTAGTTTTGAATAGTGACCAAAATGATAGATTAGAATGTACTAAATCATTTTTGTACTAAAACCAAGCTCAAAGTTTTGTTTCATTTATAGAAACGAAATGAATATTTTTATTTTAGCTTAGATTTAGTTTATGGTGATTTACCAGTGATTTAAACCCTCCAAATCGGAATATTTAACTAAAGTTTGTCATGACAAGAAAGCTAAATGCGTACTAAAATTATAATTTACCAAATTTTGCGATTAACCTTGAGTATGGCACGCAGCCTTAGTAAGCATCTGTTCATAATATTTGAACTAAGTCTAGTACCTAAAAAAACCAAAAGTATTTAAAATAATAATACTTATGATTAACTCAAAAGTTTATAAAGGGTGTCCCAAAATTAACGCAAAATTTGAATTTACCGCCATTTGTGCAGAAAATTGTTGGCGACCCTGAAAAAAAACTATTTAATAGCTGAGAGTTTAAGGTTAGTAAAAATGGAGCATAACACGGTCCTCATGCATTTTCATTTTCTTTTGAAAGTAAGGCTGGTCAAACAGTGACTGTTACTGCTGCTTGATATCGCGACATGATAACACAGTTCTTTCTGCCGAATACGTGGTTTCAACAAGACAGTGCCACACGTCATACAGCCCATGAAACAATTCAATTACTGCATGAAACATTTTCTGGTCGTGCACTCTTTCATTTCGGTGATTAGAATTGCCCTAGATCATGTGATTTAACACCATTAGATTTCTTTTTATGAAGTTATTTACACCCGTACATACAGATGAAATTAAATGCTGCATCAATGAAATTCAGCCACATTTATGCAGAATGGTCATGAAAAATTACAAAAGAGTACGTATGCGTGCCACCAAGCTCGTGGAGGCCATTTACCCGATGTGTTATTCTATCAATAACCCTATACTATATGCCCTTTATGATTCATTAAAAAATAACAATCTAAAGATTAAAAACTGTGTTTTCTATTTAATTCAAATCTTGCGTTAATTTTGGGACACCAAAATTTGTAAATTTTGTTAGCTTAGATTTAGTAATTTGGTGCTCGTTTAAACAATATAGACATAATGAGTTAAGTTTGTATTAAAATTACGAAACTAAATAAATTTGATTATTAATTAAAGCAAAAAATACAGTTTGTGCTCATAAGAAAATGTTACAAGTAGTAAACAGAAAAGTATGTTGTTTCAATCTTTTTGGGCTGCTGGTTTTTTCTTGATTTAGAGGTGCTAAATTACATACTTTGGGAAAGACCGACGAGGTAACTCTAGGGTAAAAAGACGATTTGGAATGTTTTGCGTATTTTATTGGTCACTGAAATAAGAATTTGAATGAAAAATTTCCCCTTATTTTAATATAAAACCATCAAAACGTTGGATTGAAGCTAATCCAAACGGAATGAAATGTATGCTATTGTTTTTGTAAAATTCCCAATATGTTACCTCGAACTAAAACGAAGGGTGAGATTTTCTGATAAACGTTGCTGGTGAGATTTAATTTCGAATGAACAGTGACCAAGTAAATATAAGTAAAATAGCGGAAGCGAAGTGGCTAAACAATGCCGTACCTCACCATTGATCTCATGCGAGTCAGATGAAATATCATAAACATAATCCTATATCTTGTACGATTGTCCAATTAAGTATAATATCTACTTAATAAGAACTAAATTTTAAAATTTAGTGATCGAATTTTAGTAATCATGCATTGATGCCATCAAATGTTTCAGAAATATCTAAAGATAGAACAGTTGACTTACCATATGTTTCTATATACGTTTTACACAACAGTACGTTCAATAAGATCGCCAAAAGAGCAATTCTTACGAAACCCATATTAAATATTTGATAAAGGGAGAAGGAAAATGCCAGACTTCATTAACATTTAAAACTTTTTGACGTTTAGCAGAGATGAGTAACTGTTATTTTCATTGAACATTGAATTCATCAGACTCATCAGACTCATCAGACTCATCAGACTCATCAGACTCATCAGACTCATCAGACTCATCAGACTCATCAGACTCATTTGCTTTATTTGGGTAGAGAATTTTAAGAAATTTAGGAACAACACGAAATCGAAAATAAATTTTGTGAATTGACGAAGTAACAGTATTGCTGCAGATGGGGATGAGATTTCGGAGAAAAATGAGATTCAAAATGGAAGAATCATTCAAATTGAGAAGCTAATTATTTTACCTTTTGAATAGTAGTTTAATATACAGATATAATTACTAAACAAGCAAACGATTAAAAAGTTTGCTTGTTTGATTGAGAATCTGATATATTTCCTATTTGGTTACGAATTTTGAGGTCGTGGTTTAACTTGAATCTGTTTATGATTGCATTAGCTTTATTTCGGGCTATATATTCTAAATTTATTAAGATTTCCATTAGAATTAGGGTTGTTTAAATTAAATGGGCACATTTTTTACTCGAAGATTTACATTTAAAATTAGACAATTGTTTTTTGCGTGGCCTATTATTTTTATAAGAACTAGGAATAAATTTCTTAATTTCTTAATTCCGTCTTTGTATTAAATCACCATTATTAAATCAAGTTATATAATTGGCTGCTGCATCATAGCATTATTTTTAATAAAACACGCTGGCTAATCAAAAGAAGAGTAACAACGATTGATATTCTGTCAATCTGCATCTTCAAAATGCCAGATTAGTCAAGGTTTAATAATCTCCCAAGTATAAGTGTGATATTCGGAAACTTTACTAAATCAACTCATGATCAAAAAACCTAGTGGAACATTCATATAAATAAAGTAATTAGAGTAAAATCAGAGTAAAAAAAATCAACAGCATATTATTGGCCAAATTTGACTCTCTATACTGAGATCTTTGACAAGATTCGAGAATCGAATTCAAAACCGCGGTGTGCTTAAATCAACATCTTAACAATCACTTAACAATCACAGATTCACTTGTTTGGTTGTAAAAACTATAACCATAAGTAATAAATACAGGATTAGAGCTAAATTTTAGTACATTAAAGTGGATATACCTTCCCTTACAAATAAAATTATCTCTCGATCTAGAACCAAATATTCTACTCGGGAATATCCCGGACATTGATAATAATTTTATTTTAATAGTTGAAGTATGAAACTGGAACTTCTCCCCATCTTAAAACGGCGCAGGTTTGTTTAGGTCCAGGTATTAGGCTCGAATATTTGTATAATTAATTTCAAAATTTAAATTCATTTCACAACCATTAAATAAAACAAAATAGAACAACGTTATCAATTCACAGAACCCTTAAATCTGCTGCTGTATTCACTTACAGTGACGAGGCCTTCTAAGTAAATTTTACTTAGATTTGACAAATGAAAACTTGCTTTTTTTTAACACAGAGTTCATTATTATATCCGATATGAGAATTTTTGAAGGCTCGTAATGCAATAAATAAATCAAAAACCAGTTAAAAGTTGCAATAAATTAGCAAACTTACACTTCAGTGGTAAAATAACCTCGAATTTTATACTGACCTCCACTGTATGGGGTGGAAATGTATGCACTTAAATATGAATAGTAAAAATTTAAGTATTGCATGTATAAAAATAATATGTAACGTCAAAGCAAATACAAAGTAAATTCCCGCGCATATTTTGAACTTCATCTTAAATGATCCTTTTGGGTGTAAATTATCTAATCACCGCATAATGTTAATCGTGTTCTTATATATGTTTATATAAATATATGTGCATATATATATAATAAATTCATTGTTTAATAACACAATAATTTTTAAAGTACATATGTAGTAAAACATTTTGTTAATCTTTCAAAAATCTTATTTTTTTATCTAATTAACAGTATTATTGATTTGTGATATTTAACAAATGATTACTAATCAGCTCAAAAGAAAATCTTCTTTTTTTCAATTTTACGAGTATACCACTCAGTATTCAGTATTTAAATTTTTATCACCATCTTACACAAAAAAAAAAAAAACAATACAACAACAAGACAAACCAAATATATGCGGTTACGTACGAGTAGGTACGTACCAAGTCGACGTATATCATCCTCATACGTGTTGTCTAAATATATATATTAAATCTATATCTGTCGTATATTTGTCTAAAATTTTATCGCGCGGATTTATTTTTAGCATTTCAGTGTGTTATTTTTGCATGTCACTCACTCGTATAATTAGACTTTATTTTTGAGCTTTGATTATAATAAGCTTTATTTGGTTTTAAGTGGTAAATTGTTGTTGTCATCGTTGTGTGAGATAAAATAATATATGAATTGACACGCGACAAAGTTTTTTTTAAAATTTTATTTGACTTAACACATTTTAGTAGATTTAATTATGAAGTTAATGTGTAAATTTTTTTACAAAATGTTGTAAACGATATCAATGTTTTTTTCTAGTTTTTGTTACATGAAAGTGGGTAGCGACAGTATCTATAGTATTTATATAATGATAAAGGTATATAAAATATATGAATCACACTATAACTCCATCAGATCGCCATATATATGCGCAGCCATACGTAATATTTTGACGTAATAATTAGCAAATAATTTAGTGAAATCAAATAAATGCCAGTCAAAACTAGATCAAAATTAATTTTGTTTGTTGGTTTGTTAAATTTAATAAAACAAATTCAAAGAAAATATATTACAACACTAATTTAACTTAAAATATAATTAATTAGCACATTTTTAAAATTAATTGCACATTTTTTTGTTTTGTTAAAAGGTATTTTTGTAAAAAGTAAAAGGTGGCGCAAAAATATTAATTTCATTGTGTGACGTGGCAAAATCGATATAATTGATTTAAATTATTGCTGTTGCTATTCACTCATGTATAGATTAAAGTGCTTTTGGGGTGACTTCAAATTTAATCTGCGCCCCGTTTTGTTTCGGAATAAAATCTGAATTTTTACTATGCGCAATTAAATTAAAAACTGCGTTCAGTGTATATTTTATTTGTTAGCAAGTTAGAAACTTTTTTAAGTATAAAAACATAGTTCACAATATTTTACCAAAGGCATCACTAAACTGCAACAACCTAAGATCTAATTCTTTGGCTATTTGAGACCGAAAAAGACGATTTCATAATCGATACTTAGTTAAAATATTTCTTCGCCCTACACAATGTTCAACAAATATCACAAACTGAAGTAGATATTTTTTAAATACAAACGAAGATATCATAATGACCACGGAAAGCTTAAAGAGACGTTGCAGTTCTCTGAGGCTGATTGTATTAATTAGAAGTTTCTAATATGTATTTGCAAAGTACTTGTACTTTGTACTCAAAGTATTTGTTCGGAACTGCGTTTTCCATTTTATTTGATTAGGATTGACATTGCGAAGTTTAGCTACCATATTTTTATTAGACGAATAATTACAATATTATCAATACTTATAGTAACAGTAATAAAACTCTAGTTTAAATATTACGATAGTTTACCTAGTTAATTCAAAAATCTTAATTCCGTAGTTCTACACGAGTTTTATAGGATATTATAATATATAGAAATACACCAAAGCCCGAAAAGCTTCGAGAAAGTTCCAAAAAGTGAATAAAATGAATTCATTTTTTATTTTAAGGGAAAAAGAACTTGTTTATCAATAAAAATAGTTATGTAAATCACAAAATTCGAATCGATTTAAATTAGTTAAATTCAGATTGCATTCCTGACACGCCATCTATACTTAAGGGCTAACTTCTATCCATATTATTCGCAGTAATATTTACCAGCTTAAGAGCATTACCATGCTTAAATTTGTTCTAAATACTTTCAATGCATTTTCGTCATCCATTCTTTTTTATTTTATTTTTCAGTTGTAGGTCAGATTTATTGATGCCTTTCATTGATCTCAAAATTTTCTTAAAGGTAAATCAAATATGGCTTGATTTGGTCAGCAATTTTGTTGTGAATATACAGTTTAAAAAAAACATGTTTTACGTTTTTGTTAGTAAAGTTCACATTTGCAGATGTACTTTCTTATGTCGCAGTCTTTCATTGTACAGTCCAACGGTGAAACTTGTCAATACTTGTTTATAGTTTCAGTGTATAGAATTTTTACTATAATTTCCTACTGTCATGGAAGCGATGCGTCAGCACTCATCAGCAAATGTGGTAAGTATTTTTGTTCTTCCATTCTTTGGTTTTTGTAAATGATAAGGAGTGCAGCCAAGTTGGCAGATTTTTATTCGTAAAAAAGACATTCAGATTCGAGTCAAAATTTTCAGATTATTTATGAAATTTTCATTTTTACCAGATTTTTTGTTATTTTTGTTTAACACAAAATAAATTTAGTATAAAAATCGATACTCTTACGATATATGCGGTTGTTATTCTATGCATAATAAGCACACATTTAGTATGGTAAATGTATGCGAATATGTACTGGGCAAATACAATACTAAATTTGTGGTTTCAACAACTTTATCAGCTTTTTAAAATCATAAACCGTAGCTGTTAAAGGACGTGAATATCATGAATTTACTTATGAATAGAGAAAAATTAGACTTCTCGATTTTGAGGAGTATAAATTAAATTAATAAATGGATAACAATACTTATGGGAAAACCTTATTTGATACGAGACGTGGAGATGCCAGCGGGTCTTTTTTTTAATTAAATTTACAATGGCCATTCTTACAACACCGACGTCAACGGCTAATGTTGAGTGCATATCCTAGTGCTTATTTTTTCTAACATTTTAACTTGAATAAGACTATTCGCAGAAACCATCCACTTTAAGTGGAATATTATTAATGAAAGAGTATCTAATAAAATCTTGATGACTCACTGTATGAAATAATTTTAATCCCAGAAAAGCAATGTCCCAAAAATTTAATTTAGATATGTATGACCATATGGTTTTTTGTGATTCTTGACAATTTGGCTTATTCGAGAAAATAACAGCTAAAAATCAACAGTTAGTAATCTTTTATGCACCTGGTCTATATTTACACCTGAATTTAAATTGGTGATTCAAAATACATCCTTTCGTTTCAATTATTGATAGAAATGTTTTCAGAAGTAGCTTTTCTGGTAATTATACTGGCATTAGTCATATTGGTCTATGAAACATTATTATCTGTGGTGGTTTGTTTGGATTTATAATTATGATGAATTCAGCTATACTTTCAGCTCACCTGGTGATTTTTCACCTACATCTGATAATTTTTTATTTAAGATTTTTTAAGATTGCCATCGAGCGTTTCTCGTTATTGGCACTCCTGGGTTTAAACTTTAAATATACTTTCCAGATGTATCGGCTTTCTCTGAACCAATCGGTTGTCTCTGTTTTTCCCCCAACTCCCCTCTATCGCTTTTAGATAATAGGTCCTTTCAAACTTTTGAATGCGCTCCATAACAAATATTTGGATAAGTTTCAATTTGAAAGGTGTAATATGTACTTATAGATTTACTGTTCTTATAGTTTTATTTTTTATTAAAAGCAGGCTATCCAATGCTTACGCGTGAATGTTTTAAACAAATCCTAACTTAAGTGTCTATAGTTTCTACGCTTTCCAATGGGTTCGTAAGATATAGTTTGTTATTCTAACAAATCATAAATAAGTCCCAATCTGTATATGCTTATTTCTCAAATGGCTGTTTTTTCTCTTTGTTTTCTAATGTTTGTTTTTTCTAATGTTTTCACTGATTATCAAAGTTAAAGGTGAGTGATCTAAATAATTTCTTAACTCTCGTTCACTTCATTTAAGTATTCTTCGTTACAATTAGAGACGTGGGCCATCTGTTGGTTTGTTTTTAAAACATAGTCTATGGCAACAGTTTTACTATGGCAACGTTTAAAATTTTGATAGCTCCTAAGTGTTTCGCAGCATGAAACAATCATGTTTTCGCTGGAAGAGCATTTCGAAATATTTAAAACTTATTTTCAAAGTAATTGTTCTGTAAACCGTGCGAATTTTGAAAAGAAATATGGGTGGTGAAAGGGGTCCAAGCGAAACCACTGTAGTGAAATTGGTGAAAAAAGTTAGTGAAAAATGCTTGCTATTAGATAATAGAAGCAGTAGCTTAGACATTGCGCATACCCGAGAATATTGCGGCTGTGGCTAATAATCATTCATCGACCTCAACTGGCCATTAGTTGCACCAGCCTGAGATAAAAGCACAAAGACCTGGGATTATTCGCCTACAAGGTCCAGATGACCAACCAGCTCAATATAAGTTCTCTGCTTGAGCCATAGACCACCTTGAAAATGACGTCGATTTTAACCGAAAAATCATATTTTCAGAAAAATTGCATTTCCATCTCGAGGGCTATGTAAAAAAGCATTACTGCCAGATTTGGAGTATGCAACGGCCATACACGTAATCGCAGAGAAGCCAGTGCAACAACAAAAAGTAACAGTATAGTGTAGATTTTAGAGTGGTGGCATAAGTGGGCCGTTTTTCGTCGAAACACTGCTGTAAACTCCGTTACCGGCAGTGGCGACCGTTACAGAGGCACCCTAACCAACTATCTATGACTTTAAAATAGCCATTTTAGAGGCTTTAAAAGATACACATTTTCTGCCAAAATCATCAAAAAAGTTCTTGAAAACTAAACTTATTAGATGGCACACTGTAAGACCAAGAGAGGGAGCCACATGAATGAGATTGTTTTTTATTCTTAAATTGGAGACTCAAACCTTACACAATAAAAATAAAATTCCAAAAAATATTTATGTATACTAATTTTATAGCATTTTTTAAAAAAAAACTTTTAAATGGCCCATCCTTTAGCTCCAAACGTAACAGACTTTTACTACCACTGTCCAACAAATGTATTTGTCACACAGCTAACTGGTGTAAGATGTGATTTCAATTATCTTTGTTGTGTTTATATTGTTTTGGTCAGCGGTGATAATCGAACTCGAGACCCGAGCGTAGTCAACAAGTATCTTAATCATCACTTTACAAACAGTAGTGACTCTAATATTTTTACACAATGGCGTAAATATTTAATAAGATTAAAATTTTAACTGTTATTGTTAAAATAAAAAATTAAATCTTAAATTAAAATAGAGTTAAATCAAGTAAGTTGTTTATCACCAGATTTGAAGCAAAATTTATCGAAGTAGGCTTTAAATGTGCTAAGAGTTTTCATCACAATAATGCCGTTTTCGATTGTTTCAAAAATGCTTTAATAGTCAGTTTGTCATTCATGTTGTCGTTATTGTTTATTACTAGTACTATGTTTCTGATAGTACGAGGTTGGATTGTTTTGTTTCGATCAATGTTCCTGAAAGTACCATATAGTATTATAAGTTATTTGAAATCTATACCGAAATATCAAAGTTTATGAAATGTGATCTTCGGTCAAAAATATTCCAGTATATATTTATCGTCCTGTCTAAAATTGACTCTATACTTTGTGTAAATCATAAAGTTTCTACTACATATCTGCTATAATTTTTAACTGCACATTACTTATCTCTAGGCGTTATGTACTGCAGAATATTTATCATAAATCTGTTAATCATTATCATCTATCGTATTTAGATAAAAAAAATCGTGCAACATCTTAAAAAAATACTTAACTACCAGTTGCCTTATAATTGAGGCCGTAAGTAAAACTAAATACAAAATTAGTCTAAAAGCTTCTTCTCCCTTAACTCGACAATTTTTCAAGCCTTAAAATGGTTTCCATTCAGGATAAAAATAATTTATTTTATATTTATCAGATTCTTCGGATTCCTCTTGTATCAGAAACATGCTCAACTAAATTGTAAATATAAATTCATCAACAAATAATTATAGTTACTTCATTTGTTCGACGTCAGATGTTATTTTTCTGTTTATTATATTCCATTTATTAATGTTAAAACCACTAGCATATGATTTATAATCCATACCTTGAACAGAAAAATTGGGATGAGCAGTAGTGGATTAACAGAAAAAGGATATTGTTATAATTAAATTTGACAGATATTTTCTCTTTTATTGACCAAAAATTCAATTTGCTATCAACCATAAATTTAAAGGACTGATATAATCCATTGAACGAGAAACTATACAGAAAATATAGAGAAACAATTCCAAAAAAGGAATATAGCCCACCCAGGTTTAGGTAAGGTTAGGTTAGAGTGCCTGGAACCACACACTTAGAACAATATCGGTTCATTGTGACACCACAGAATGTTACTTCCATAATACTCTTATTGGAACCATCTTGAGCTACTGGTGAGGCATTGAATGTCACGCACATTGATGTCCGCGAGATCTGAAAATGTTGTCCAATAAATATTTACCCAAGTTTTTATATGTCTTCTGTGTGTGTGTGCCGAATAGAGCATAAGAATTGAACCGGTGTCTCTTCGTCCTATTCTTCCATACAGCCTCAGTAGAAATCATTATTTTCCAGACCCAGCCTTAGCCATGCGAACGTTAACCGGAAAAGCAGAGTTTTGGTGCGCTATAAGTTTAGCATTGACCACACCTGTCTGGTTCTCGCACATGTGCGAATATTGAACCACCTCTCATTTTTCCTAAGCGCCATTCTAAGCGTCGTAAAATTAAAAGCCTATCGTCGATTTGAAAATTCTAACAAGTGGCGATTGGGTTACTATAGTAACTATAGTAATACTATAGTAACTATAGTAATTTTTATTAAAGTTACACGCGTAAACTATTCACATAGTCGTGAAGGAATCATAAAAACAGTTTAGTAATGGCTATTATATATAAAAACCTTCAAATGACGCGGACATACGTATAGAGGCTAATCAAATTGTCTGATTTAAATATTAACAAAGTTCGCTATATTAGTCATCCGCTAACTATTACCAGATTTTACGAAAAATATAAAAAATATTTCTAAAATTAGATGTTCTTGTTAGTACCAATGGACATACCAAATTAGCATTAGCTTATCACTATGACACTATTTGCACAACACACGACGTAGGCGTGTGACGTATTCAATTATACTGATTACATTTTTAACACAGTTGTTAGTTTCATACACCATCGCTTTTATAAATGAGTCACCTTGTAATTATTTGACTGTGCTGTTGCATGGCTGACATTTGAAAATATTTTGTCCAGTTTTGGCTGGGAAAATTTACTTAAACTTGGTTGATAGCTGTTATAAAACTAATGGTGAAACTGATTTTTGTAAAGACACAATTCGTAAGTCATTTGGTGCGAGTTATATGATGTTAATGGTTTGAGGTCTTAATTTATTTTACTAATTTCACCTGAGTGTATTAAACAATCATTTAGAACTGATTCTTAAAGTTTTAGAAATGTTGTCTAATTTGCGGGCTACTTTATCATCTCTACCAGTGGTTTGAGAATTATACTCCAACCTGGGTCTTATGTAGGTCTTATATATTGTAAGTAGTTCAGATGGATTAAAGTAAAACTTACATCGTCGTAGAAATCCAAGACATTTGGCTGCACCAATCGCTGCTTTGTTTATTTGTTCAGCCCAAGATATTCTCTTTGAAATAGTTAAACCGAGAATCTCAAATGTGTCAGACGTAGCCAAGCTGGATTCACCAGTCAGAAAAGACGGTGAATAACCATCAGTTCGGCCAGAAAAAACACAGGTTTGAAATTTGTTGGGATTAAATTCAACTTTGTTGGCTTCACCCCATTTAAGAATGGAATTGAGATCTCGCGTAAGGCGGTCATTCATAGCCATTCTTTCTGCGAGAACATAGTTTCGCGATGAAGAAGAAGGTAAACTGTAAGAGGTAGAAAGTGAGCTGTCATCAGCATAGAAGTATATTGGATTGAGAGTTGCTGATAGAAGATCATTGATGAAAATTAGCAAAAAGGGTTGGAGAAAAGACGGATCCCTGAGGAACACCAGCGTTTATCAGATGTTGATCGGAAGTCACACCATCCACCACCACTTGGATTTTGCGACAAAGAAGAAAATTTTCAATCCATAAAATTAACGAACCGTGAAGGCCAACTGCCCTCAATTTACACAGCAAACCCTTGTGCCACACGCGATCAAATGATTTTGAGATATCGAGTGCAATGACTTGAGATTCACCAGATTGATGAATGCTTCTGTTCCATTGTTCAGTAACAACATTAATTAAATCACCTGCTGAACGCCCTTCGCGAAATCCAAACTGACGATCATAAATTAGATGATATTTCATCAGCTGGAAGTTGATTATGGTCTCAAGTACTTTAGAAAGCACCGAGACGATAGCGATTGGGCGATAATTTGAAGAGTCCGATTTACTGCCCTTTTTTGGCACAGGATGTATGTTAGTAGTTTTTCAGATGGAAGGGAAAATGCCAGAAATCGGTGAAACAGATATGATAGTGGCTTAGACAAGGATTTACAGCAATATTTGAGGACAATTGGGGGAATACAATCCGAACCGGCTGACTTGTTGGTGTTAATGCTTGCAAGGACTTTAGCGACAACTCTAGATCTAAATATAATGCGGCGCATCGATGAACTGGCTAGAGAGATAATCGGGGGTATTAAGTTAGAATCAGGTAAATTAGAGTTTGCTGCAAATTTTCGACCGAAGAGATTGGATTTTTCTTGAGCTGTAGAAAAGATATAGTCCCCATCTTTCAGAGGTGGTATTGATGATTTCCTACTGTTCAAGAAGTTTTGCTCTACTTCTTGTACGATAATACATAATACTTGTAATAGATACATTTCTTGTATCAATTAATTTCATTGGGATGCTCACAAAGTTTCTGCCATATTTGTTTATCGTATTAAATATTCGTTCGAAATTACCGAAGAGCTCGTATAGTGGAGAATTCCATTAAACCAATTGTTTAGTTATGATTCAGATTAAGTTGATGTGATCAGTGAAACTTCCTCCTGGTCTGAAATCAACTTGTTCGTTTCCTAATTTTTTATTGTTTGAAGGTGGATTAGATTATCCTTATTAAGTGTTTTTGGTGATGAATGATAACACCTTCTCGGATGGTCTTGTTAAATTTATGTGCGACAAATATTTTATTATCTCAGTAAGCTCAAAAGAAAGTTTAACCGAGAAATTGGCACAGTGGTTAAAGGTACGGTATTTCGCGATAGGCTGGCTTCGGAGCACTGCAATGTGCAGGTGGGTATCAAAGTGAATTTGTATTCGTATGTGCTTGATTTGGCTGGTAACGGCGTTAAATAAAATAGGGCGTTAAATTAACCATGATAGAGTTGGGTGAACTTCGGCTCCAGAAAAGATTGTAGAGTTTAAGCACGCAAAAAAGAAGAATGTTTAAGAGAAATTCAAAAGAAAAATTATTCCACAGATTCTGAAAACATTCACGATGCTGTTTTAGAATGTATCTTTAATATGTCTTTGCTAGTTGGTTGCTTTCCAAATGTCGGTATAGTCATTCCAACAAGAGTCTTAGCAAAAAGTTAATAATTTCTCTTCAGCAAACATTTTCTGAAGTTGGAAGACGTAGTTTAAAGTTGCAAACTTTGTAAAATTATCATAATTTAGTATACCCTTTGTGTATGCGACCGAATTGATGGTTTAGGCAAGATACATGTTAAGCACTTTTTAAGAGTAATTAAATACTCAAAGATTTTGAAAATATCTATTATATAGCTGAACCTGTGTGTGTTCTAATCTACCATTTAGGAGTGAAACATTTTAGGTTATTGCAGGGTATTCGCCCGAGTTAATAACTTTTTTCCCACCATTAAAGCGAATATTAATATTGACGGTTCTCACTTACAGGAAATAACCTGTTTTAACAGTGAAAACGTTTTACTCAAGTCATTCATCAATTAAATTAATTTTTTCCGTTTTTTTACCGTACATGAAAAATAGCCGGTTCTGAGCAGTAGAAAACCACAAAAAAATTATAATCACCATTACTAGACTAGTGACCTCAGTCCTCACATATCCTCAAAGAAAGTAATCCATAGGTGTAAGATTACACGATCGTGAAAGCTAGTTCACCGGTCCATTATGCAAAATTATGCGCTCATCGAATGTGTCCCCCAATGAATTGATGAAGTTGAGCGCTATGTGGTATGTTGCGCCATCTTGTTGGATTCAAAGCTATGCCCCATTAAATACTATTCAACTGATCAGTAATAATTGCTCTATAGCGATCTTTATTAATGGTAACATTCTGGCCGGCTTTGTGATTGTGATTTTTAATGGATGTAAGGGTTGTCAACAAAGGATTCTAAATTGGGAAATTCTGCTTATTGAGGAAGCTGTTTAACTAAAAATGAACCTCACCGCTGAATAAAGTTTTGCGTTAAACAAGAGGATCAAGCTGAATATAGTTTTTGCACAATTTGCAAGCCTTGTGTAAGTTTATTTACGGTAAAATGGTAAAACGAACTGACCATAAATCAACTATCAAATTAACAGTCACTAAAACCCAAACCTTTAAAAAACACCCTTTGGAGTAAAAAAAAATTGGAAAACTGTGTCATAACTATAGGAGGAAAGGATGTAATTAGGAGGAGAAGAATTAATTGAAATATGTTAAATTTTGAACAATATCACAATACAGCCAACTCCGCTTGTTGTTCAATTGACAAATTAGCCAAGAAATATGTTAAGTGCTTGAAGTTGTTGCGCAGTAAGGAAGAAAGCAGTAACTAACATCGCCCCATTATATAGACAACCTTGTTCCAATCGATCATTTAGTTTAGAAAGATTTTAAGTTGTGGCAAATATGTTCGCAATTATGTTGGTCTGAAGTAAGGAAGGAAGTTAAAAAATGCAACTTTGGTAACCACCATTAAATAGCCAACCCTATTTAAAAAAACTCTTTATTAAAACCCAAAATATTTGCAATTTTAAATTTCTATTTTAAGGAATAATTTTTTTTAATATTTTAGATTTTAATGCTTTTAAAAAGAGTTTTGAATTTGTATATGTATATGTATTTGTTGTTTTCGTGAACTCAAATCAAGCACCTCCGCACTTGACAATTGACAGTTAGGTACTAGCTTTCTCTTTTCCAAAGTCCTTAAGTATTTAAAATTGTTGCTACAAGTTTTTTATCTATATGGCTTACTTAATTCGTTTTCTGAGCATGGTTGTTAATTAATTTCACTAGCCGGAGGACTTATATTTTTCAAATAGTCGTGATGGACTTTAAACTGTCTTAGGTATAATGGCTACTATACAAAAACCTTCAAATGACGCGACCTTACGTAGTTTCAAATCAAATGTGGTATTTGTGAATCACACGATAACCATTACCAGAATATACGAAAATAGTATTTCTAAAATTAGCGGTTCTTGTTACTACCAATGGACATTTCGAATTAGCACCAGCGTAGCTAAAGTCATAATTTAATTATTATACGAAACGTTGACGATTATTTTTAATTTTAATTTTTTATTTATTTGCAGACGAATGTTCCCGGTGGTTAAAGTAACCGCAAATGGATTAGACCCGGCCGCAATGTATACCGTTCTACTAGAATTTGTTCAAGTTGATAATCATCGTTGGAAATATGTCAATGGTGAATGGGTAAGTTACCGACCAAATCTTTTTGTTATTGTTATTTATATTGATCTCGATTTTCTAATATTCGTCATGATAGTTTTTTTTTAATTAAAATTACTTTATTCCATTTTGTTATTTCTCATCTATGCTAATTAGTGTACATAAACACGATTTTTTGTTTTCAATCCATTAATTTAATTTAAATTTTCCTCGATCTACACATGAGATGAAAAACAAAACGAAACGTAACGAAAAAATGTGCTAATTAGATGGTCACATTTAATATCGAGAGATAACTTAACAAAAAAAATTGTTATTAATTATTGTTTATTTTTTTACTTATTTATATATTTACAAAGTGTATTTGTTGTTATTATTTAAGGTGCCTGGTGGGAAAGCTGAAGCACCGCCAACTAATCCCATCTATGTACATCCGGAATCACCGAATTTTGGCGCACACTGGATGAAAGAACCCATCTCATTTGCTAAAGTCAAACTAACAAATAAAACGAATGGAACAGGACAAATTATGCTTAATTCGTTACATAAATATGAACCGAGAATACATTTGGTACGTGTTGGTTCGGAACAGCGACACGTAGTTACCTATCCATTTCCCGAAACTCAATTTATTGCTGTGACCGCATATCAAAACGAGGAGGTGACGTCATTGAAAATAAAATATAATCCATTTGCAAAAGCGTTTCTAGATGCCAAAGAAAGACCAGACAGTGTGTATGCCCGTGAAAATTCATCGTTTGGTTGGTTTTTACCACACAGCTCGTATTCCCCGACACAAACATCGATACCAGTTAGTGATCGATATCAACATACTGCACGTACAGCACGTCCTACACCGTATCCAGCACAGCGGCCAAGAATTGGAAATAGTCCACCCCAAGGTTCAACTTATATTCCATTAGAGCCACCAACACCACCGACATCAAGTTCGTCAGTATTCGGTTCATATCCATCGTGGCAAAGTAGTTCACCAGCCTCATATTGGAATCCTGGAAATTCGGGTAGTCCAAATTCGATAGCACCAAATATTTCACCGACTCCATCGAACAGTTCGCCCGGATATGGATCATCGCCAAATTATTCATCGCATCCACTAACATCGCAATATATTCCATCGCAAAGTGAAAGTTTTCAACCTGTTTGCGGGTCACCGCCACAAATCTATTCAACACCAGCCCATCAAATTTATCATCCAACACCGGCTGTGTCGCCAACATCTCATCAACTCTATAGTAACGTTCTTAATCCAACTACAATAACAAATCTCGGTTATTCATCGTCATGGCATCCGTCGAGTGACTATAGTGTATTCCAAAATACGTATCATTATCAAACGCCCGAATATATTCCGATTATAAGCGATATTGGGTAAGCTCTGCATAACAATACATAACCTAAATTTTGATTTAATACAATTTTTTTTTTTATATATGAATCTAGGTCATACAATCAACCACAAGAAGTCCACGAAAACAATTCAAAGTTAACGGAAAATGTGGCGCCATCTCCAATTTATGGTAATCAAACACCAGAATCGGTAATATCGCTCGAATGTTCGAATAAAGGTTCACCCGATCGAGGTGGCGATGGCCAACAATCAAATACAACATCATCGTCACGTACATGGACACCATTAACTCCGCCCCAATCACAAATATAAATAAGATGATATCGTTTATTTGTTTGTAAAAACGCGGCAGCTGCTAAATTTGCGCGTCGCATCTTATGTAGGTTTAGATCATTTCTATAAATTAAGCTAAAAAATAAAATCCGTTTTTGATTACTTTAGGTACATAAACAAGTACGATTCACTCTAGACGCTAAGAATAAACTTTTCCATTATATATTATGATTATTAGTACTTATTATATTAATTAGTATTCGTATTACTATTGTTACTATTATTACAAAAATATATAAATGATGTATTCTTTACGTTTTAAATTAGGACTATTTCAAATTTTAAAAAAAAAACTATAAATATATAAATTTAACTGTCTATGTATTTTGTTGAATAATTAAATTATAAAATTATATAATTAACTATTAAATTGTATTTTATTTTGAAGTTCGAGCAATTCTAAAGAAGGTCAGGAATTCAAATCATGATTAGGGCATTCGAAAAGCATGTTTCTAATTTTACCAATGTTCTTATGACGGTACGACTTTGACTTGTTTTTATGCCTTTTAGCCACTATACAAGTCAAACAGAGTATCTTCTACTATACCGCATCGGGCTTTTGTTAATTCATAGCAAAGCACCATCTTGTAGGTTTGCTTTTCAGTCAACTACGTATCAAAAAACGGAATTTGCCCTTAACGCTTATTGTTTAACTCGAAGAAAAGTGCAGCCGAAAATGTATGTGAAGCTAGCCCGAAACTCATCCCGAAAAAACGAGATGGCTACACCAAACTATCTCTATCGTGACATTTTTTTACTCTCAGCCCGAAAACTATCACTATAATCTTACTATAACTATCATGCAAATATGTCATGATAGAGATTTATTTTACTGTCAGCCCGAAATAATCTCGGTAATTTTGTTTTTAAATATTAATTTTCTTTCTCAATAAAATGTCTATGCTCGATAAAATCTACATATTCAAATATTTTATAATATTTTTATAACTATCATAACATTATACTTAATAATTTAAATTCAAAGCCGTTCACTACACTTAATTTGCATACAGATCGTACAAAAACAGGCGATTAACGAGCACTAGTCATATAGAGTTAGGTTCATTGAGGTTTCGGCCATATTAATCATTCATTGAAATTTCGGCCTATATGACTAGTGCTCGTCAATCGCGCCTGTATTGAAATATTCAAATGACTATATTTCAAAAAATCCAAATAGAATTTTTCACAAATACGCACAGGATGTGGTCAAAACCTCAATGAACCTAACCCTATATGACTACTGCTCGTTAATCGCCATAGTGCTTGTGATTCGTAAGTTGTTCAAGCGCAATGATATAATTGCTTTATTTTAATTACACTAACTGCTACGTAGCCATATAGTAAATGACTAACCTACGCTTCTTATAGATGATACAAAAAATATACTACAGAAGTATATACAACTTCTTACGCTAAAATCGTCAAAAATTATTATTTTTTAGTTTTATTGTAGTTGTTCCCTAATTTTATTAATTTTAACTTTAATACAGAGAAATTCAATAATCGTTATAGTTTAACATAAAAATATCATGATAGTACTAGTGTTGCACTATGTAAAATGTTGTATTTTTCGGGCTGAAATTTCGGGCTAGCTTCACGGACGTCAGCCGAAACTCATCACCAGCTTTCGGAAACTTACGTTAATTATACGCCATCGGTTAAAAAGTACGAATACTATTTTCCACGAATGTTAGAAGCGTTTTGAACCATTTTGAGTTTTTGATTTCAATCATTTTTAGAGGCTTACAAACGAATGATTCAAAAGCACGGAATTGTCATTCTTGAACAGCTAAACCAATGAATAATTTTGCGATGTTTTGCATCGTATCGTGACTGGGGATGAAAAATTAATTTGATACGCCAAGTGTATATGATAACTCCAAGTGTAACCATAGTGGAGAAAGTCCGTCCATGTGTCAACATCGAACTTCTCTAGTTTCAAGTTGAATTTGCTCTGTATTTAGTGGGATCATTTGGGTGTGGTGAATAAGAGATGCTCTGCTAGAAAAATAGAGCTACTATTTTATTTTTGACGTTTTACTAGGTTTTAAATGCCAATACTGTGTATATACTTACTCTTACAAATATTTTGTATACACATTTTCTCTTACGTTTTAGAGGCAAGACAACTTCTTTTCTATATGAATAAATTCCACTGCTGCACACAAAAAAATTATACTTTTTTTGTAGCGTCTGCGCAGTTATTGTAAAACCGCTACAATATATAAAAAGTCCACATCCAATTCAATTCAACTACTCGATGTGCGGTTTAAGCATAAACGTACTATCGAGAGTAAGCAATGTGTCGGTAGGGTCGATCATATTTCAAGCGACACAATTTATTTACGGCATCAATGGTATGGTTGGAAGGTTCATTATCTTCCATCCATATCGTTCTTTTTTCTAACGCGGGAGTGGAAATACAAAGCCTATTTAAAACTATTGCCTTTATGCACTAGCAGGCCTAAGCCCAAACGTGTGCGAAATCGTATCGGACATATTTTCAAGTCCACCTGCGCAAGGCAGATCCGATGTGTTGAAACACGCCTTACTCAATCGGTTAACACCGTCCGAAGAGATCAAATTAGAGTCTCGTTCGAGTGAACAAGGCATGGGAGACCGAAACCGTTTGATATGCTCCGCCACATTGATATGGTGGTACATCCGGAAACCAAAAAATTGAACGATTTGGTAGTAACAGCGGATAAGCTGCATGAAGCAATGTCAACCACAAGTACCGTGGCAGCAGTTACGAGACAATCACACCCAAATAAATGAACGGTCAGAGACAGTGTTGATATTTGACAAAAACCACAACAAATCACGAGGCGCGATAGTGGAACAGCGGCTAGACACAATTGAGGCTTGATTAAACTATATTATACCCAGCGTTTAAACAATCGATCGAGAAGTTAACGATTTTCTTTAAGTTACCGAACTAACTCACGCTCAAGGAACCTGAAAATTTTGATCGGGACGCCTGAAAAACTGCAGAAAACCAGGCCGTTGAACATACAAATGCTCTGAGATTCGCTAAACAATAATTTTTCAATTCGAAATCAACCGATTTAGTCTTAGCGGCTGCCAATGGCATAATAATGAACACCTTTGGAACGAAATTACTCCAGGTGAATATCAGATTCAAACGTAAGTTCACACATGGTTTTGAATTCATACATCAGTGAACCGTCCAATTATTGGCGCCGATTTCATTAGAAAATTTGGAATACTGGTCGCTTCAAATGCCTCAGACGAGCTGGTTTATTCAGCTACCAAGCTGTCAGTAAATGCCACTTTGGTGAACGGCTATGGCACTCTGCTTAAGAAATATTCTTCCTTATCAGCAGAACCAAATTTTAAGTTCCAGTTCAACATAATGTAGTTCATCATATTGCCACTTCAGGCCATTTGCCAACCATGTAGATTATATTTAAAGCGACAACACATGGTATCTCCCACGACACCGGGTCGATATCCAAATTCCATATACAAATCATAACCATGCATTTGCATATGGATGAAAGTTTTTTTTTAAAATAGATCTCGTTAGAGCATACCATCTCATTCTAGTAGCAGATGAAGCTGTTCATAAGGCAGCAATAATAACACCACTTGACCTCTTTGAATTCACTAGAGTGCCATTAGGTCTGCGCAACTCAATGCAAACGTTTTAACGCTTCATGAATGAATTTGTTAGAGATCTTTATTTCGTATTCGTATACTTTGACGATATGTTTATGGCATCTAAAACTGAGGAACAGCACAAACTGAACTTAAAACCATTATACATATTTCAAAAATTAGTGAAGTTTGACGTACATATTAAAACCGCCAAATATAAATTCGGGTGACGTCACTATAGACTTTATCAGTCACAATAGCACAACGGGTGGTATCCCTCCATTACAGGAGCGAAATAATGCCATCAACAAATTTCCAGTTTTAACAATATGCACCGCTTTGTTTGAATGTTGTACAATCACCACCGATTTATTCTAAACCTCGCGATAAAACTCGCACCGATACATGAGCATGTAGCAACTTTAGAAAAAAAATCCAAAGACGCCAAGGACGAATGCCAAGTACTTCAAAAGTATGTACATCAATAGTTGTTTGAACTTTGCTGTGATTTTACTCAAAGAAACTATAGGACGCAGAAAAAAATATTCCACATTCGATAGAGAAATACTCGCAATATATCAGGCAATTAAAAATTTCCGATATTCTGTCGAAAGTCGGGCGTTCACAGTACGCCAATCACAAAACACTAACACGAGCTATTCAATCTAAAACTGAACGTAATCCAGGACAAGTGAGACAATTCAATTTAATTTACCACGGATATCCATAGCATGTCCATTGCACAGATAACGTGATCGCAGACACACTGTGACGAACCACAGAAAACGATGATAAATAAGTAATGAAATGGCCGAAGTAAAATACACTTAGATTTGCAAAAGATCGCAAAGGCATAAAACGTGAACTTAGTACTTCAGAATTTACTTGCTGGTTCTAGACGTCCGGTAATTCCAACATGACATTAGAGTTTTTTTAGAATACCAGGACTAGAATTGCCTGTGAAACCAGTACCGGAGTAAACCGTCCGTACATCGCAAAAGACTGACGTCTAACAATACTCGACAAGTTTATACATATCATCTTTGTGCTGGCCTAGTATAAAGACATATATGCAATTGGGCACAGTCCTGTTTATACTGTAAACGTGTTAAAGTTCAAAGGCACACAAAATTACCACCAGGTCAATTCGCAACACCAACAGGGCGATTCGAACATATCCATATAGACATCGTGGAACTATTACCACCCTCTAATGAATACTCTTATGTGTTTAACTTATGTTGATCGGTTCACTCGAATGCCCCAAGATTTGGACGCCAAGATTTGGTGTCCCGCAAGATCCCAAAGGATCAAGGATCGCAATTTGAATCTAAATTAGTCACAGAATTATCACAACTTCTCGGCTCACTTCGTAAACGCACTACGATAAATTATTCACATAATTATCACAACTCCCCAGCTCACATTGTAAACGCACTATACGATATGTGTAAACCTAAAACAATAGCATGGTAGAACACCAAGGCCCGAAGCAATACACTCAACTGGAGTGCCGAAATTCCCACAATATTATAAATATGACGATGAAAGAAGATATATGAAGCGCTCCCTAGTAGAAATGGTCTATAAACAAACAATAAAGCTTCCCGGTGAATTCTTTGTTGGCCATCCTTTTATTAGCTTCTAATGAGACATTGCCAAATAATCCAGGCATAAGTTATCCCAAACAAGGCTGACTGATTTAGCTAATTACTTGTTAACTTTGCCAGGACCTTTATACATACAAAAAGGACCTAAAGTAACCTCCAAATCGAGAAGAAAACTATCATTCACAACCTCACGGAGGGAGGACATTACTTGTGAGGGAGTCCTGTAGCCATGTAAGCCTACGTCCTTTAAGTAAGATTGCCGTTTTGTGGACATTTATACTATCGTCCCCAACGACTAATAACTTGAGTATCGCTTCTTTTTATCCTTTAGTTGCCTTTAGCCTCTCGTTTTAGACCTGATAAAATTCTTTGACTAGTTTTTTAGACAGCACTTGCGAATCAGTCAAAGAAATATATAGTTATTTATGATATATAAACATATCCTGGACAAATAATCATCTTTACCTCATTCACAACACTATAATAGGTAACCATAGATTTCCAACAGCTCCTAGATAAGTTCAGATTTGTTTCGATTCTTTGATTACGTTGACATTTTGTGCCATAGCGCAAAATGTCTGTGGAATTTTTCACTCGAAATCTTAAATGGTTGAAGATCACTCACTACTTCTCTGAAAAATGTACATTTACCTGCTAACGTCCTACTTCCATCATATAGAGCACCATTTTTAACAAACACTTTGTGATTCCAACACAAAGAAATAGTGCAGCTGGAAATAGTGCAGCGAAACAATTTTTACATTTTTACACCACACTACGACCGACTGTTAGGTACTATGACTAGGAGCATCGTTGCTTTATTTTAAAATAATGTTTGTTATCTAGGATGGCCTTAACTCGTTTCAAGTGATCCCACCGCCGTCACTAATTGTAACGTTTTCTCTTTTAAGGTTCGTATAAGTAGATTGCGAATCATTTTCACTGAATAATGTGAAATTACGTTTTAGCTTTCACCTCGACTGCACTCGGGCCTAAAGTGTATTAGCACTGTGAGCCAATTGCTTAATTTGTTATAAATATATATTTTTTAAGCAAAAAAGTAACAACTAGGATTTGATAAGCACGGGGCTTTCTAAAGACTTAGATCTCGTATATTAAAGTGATAAATAAAAAATGGCCGTAATTCAACAGAAACAATCAACCATCAAAAATTCATCGAGGGGATGTTACTAAAAATATTCCAAATATTAGCCATGATGTCAATCATTTGTAATTACAACGCGTCCACGGATGTTAGCTATCCCAATGATAAAGGCTCATTTTACATCTATTTTGAAAATCTTATGGGATTCCCCATACTAGAGCACGACGTCAGAGTTGTGATTAGTAACTTTAATGGTATACAGATGAAATCAGAAAGATTTATGTGAAAAAATGTGAATAATGATATACTTTGAGTCTCATTGTGAATATAACATTTGGTCCAATATCAGATGATCATTGCATATGTAATCATTTGATATTGGCCCTATATTGGTCACAGCCGGTTTGGATGGCAGTTTTCGTGCAAGCCAGAGACACTTCACTAAATGAGAACACCAAGATAGCAAAAAGGATGATAATTCATTGATCAAAATTAGCGGCTATCCAATACTCACCAAATAAATTACCTAAAAGCTCTTTTAAATGGAGCAGCGGCCAAAGCCTGGAGGTCATTAAATAACCAATAAGACAACAAAAAGGTCATCATCTCTGTAAAATGCGCTCTGTAAATCAAGTGCCCTGAGGAAAATCCAGTATATATTCAAACCTAACAAATCTTCAACTGGAATGACTCAAATGTGGTGAAATGGCTTATAAGCATCCGCGCAGGCAGCCTCTCTACAACCACAGATTTAAAAAGCCACACAAGGGAAAATCGAAATACAAACACGCTAATAGTAACAATCAATGAAGAAACGGCATATTAGGTATCTTAAAGCTCAGTTCAACATTGACTAAAACAGTTAGAATCATCACTTCTGTGCTTAGATTTGCAAGAAGAGCAACTAAATTGTTACCAAAATACCTGACAGCTAAGGAACTCAATGAGAGCAAATGCATTGAAGCTAACACAACAGTTAGCATTTAACATTAAAGTTGTCAAAGTTAAGAACAAGCTATCAGAAATTTTTGCAATTAGCTCTTTTTTTGATAAAGTAAAAGAACAGCGAGTTTACTGGCACAGTCACAACCTGTATTACAGTGGTAATTATCGGCAACGATGGTTCCTCGAGGTGGAATACGCGTTAACTTATTCGCACTGTCTAGAACAATACGTAGAGCAGACTAGGTTTTGGAACCAATGAAGCTAGAATATACAGGCCAATAATTATCAGTAAAAAGTAAAAAACCAATAAACTTAGTAAACTTTACAACGAATTTGTCTATGTAGTCAAGAAACATGTATATTGAGGCAATTTCATTTTTAAGTAGCACAGACCATAGATTGTGACTAAAAAATAAAATCTGATAAACAGATCAGATAAAATCTGTATATCAATTACAAAAAATCACAACCCAGTGATTAAACTTAAGTATTTTCAAATAAACAATTTATAAGTCGACATAATCGTAACCATCCATGTAATTCGTTCTAAAAAAAATGTATAGAACATCAAACCTAAGAACGCAACCAGTTTACCAAAGATTCACCATTTATAAAAAAAGTTATATACATACATACTTATTCATATAGTAAGATTCTAGTATTTTCTTGAATAAATATAAAACAAAATGCTCCCACTCCCATACAAACAAACATACAGAAACGAAAAAAAACGAACAAAACGAAATCAGTTAAAAAACTAATGACGTCACTCAATACTCCGCTATATTTTTACACACTCTTTTCAAATTAAATCAGTTTCTATCGAACAGTTGTTGAGTTGACATCTTAATTTCTTACAAAATTTACTTAAAATATTTTATTTTGGTTACATTCTAAATTTAATATATTAAAAATAATAATAGTATTTTGTTACATAAATAGTAAATAACAGTTATTTTTGTGAATTTGTGCAGTGAAATAAACACCAAAACCGTATGGTGTGAGAAAAAAAAACATAATAACAATTGACAGCTGGATTACATACAACAACTGCGAGATCATACGATATTTTTTATTTCATTCATACATACACGGCTAAACTATAATTTCACTTCTTCGAGTAGAAAAACTATTTTAAATAGTGATCGTCGTCATTGCCGTTATTAATTTTTTTATTGTTGTATTTTTTTGTTTTGTGGTCACGTGTGTTTTATAAATCGTGTGTATCAGTATTGCAATAAACAAAAACATTTTTGTGTTTTGTGATCCGTTCGCGGATTATTTTTTTTAGTTTTTTTTTAACGAAGTTATATAAATAAAAAAAACATGAATTTATCATTTGCCGGTTGTGGATTTTTAGGAATTTATCATGTTGGTGTAGCTGTATGCTTTAAAAAATATGCCCCACATTTATTATTGCATAAAATTAGTGGGGCATCGGCTGGTGCATTGGCGGCATGTTGTTTGCTTTGCGATATGCCATTGGGTAAGTTAAAATATTTTTTTTTGTAATTATTATAGAACAATGCATATTTTGTCAACTCGATCGATTTTTGTGTCTTATCACAACTGATAACAACTCATTTAGTTAGATTCTAAATTAATTTATTGTTTGATTAAAATTTGAACTTTATTCCTAAAGTGTGATTCTTTATTAAGATTATTAGGAGCTTAATTATAATATAAGATAGCATAAGTCTCAAGTACTTACGTACACACATAATGAATCACAATTGTAGCTAAACGACAGGTTGTCCTCGCGTTGTACTTTCTAATTTTATTTTGATTTTAATCGTCCGTTGATTATAAAGTAATTTCGGTAATGAATGATAACTTTTGGTTAATGTATAATGGAACAATCGTTAAAAAGTTGGTTTATGTCACTAAAATCGGTTCTGTGTTTGTTCTTCAAACTCGAGGTCATATATTTTGTTTTTGAGACAAAGTATTATGTTCAATGTCCTCTACGGCTACAAATCTGAACTAAGCACCTTGCCGACAGGCTGTCCCAAGGGGATAACAATGTAAGACGGCTGATGATTTCCGTAAAACCTACATGATTTCCGAGAGAAGAGTCATTATTTGATATGTGAAGTGGTCGACGGTGAAAAGTCCTCGGCATAAAAATCTGGCTCGGACGAATTATGGTTCAGCTATGGTAAAATTATATCGGGTTACATTTTGCTTCACAAAACATTATGTATCATATAAAAGATGCTTGGTTCCCGAAATCAGAGACCAAAAGCAATTTCAAATGTCTCATATTACTATCAATTTATTGATCTGAACGTTTTAAAATATAATTGAATGATTTCGAGTTATTTGAAAATTAAATTTAACTGTAGGCCTTTATTTCTAATGTACCATGGTGAGGTTCCTTAGCACCGTTATTACCCTGTAATAATACCTTTTATGATCTTAACTTTCCCTTGTTTGCCAAATTTGATAACCATAAGTCCATCAGTAGGTTTCAGTAGGTGGATATAAAATAGCATAGCTTGTTGTATATATATTAATATTGGCCTTTTAGGGTGAGTTTTTCGGTTTGTTTTGACATTTCCCTTACTTCTTTTATGTTTCCAATCGGTTACCAATCTTTAGAAAACCTCACATATTATTGCTTGACTGGCTTCCTTGGTGAAGTTCCTGCTGATTTAACTCTCTCGTTGTCTTTTAATTAATTTGGTGCTTTACAAGGCAAATAATCAGTGCTGCTGTCAATAGTTTGTTTTCTTAGACAGTTACTGGTTGACTCATCTTAGACTTTTGAATTTCCTTTCTTAGCTGTTTAGTAAGATTGCTCGCTTTTCTTTTTCTGGCAAATAAGGAAGTTCAGTACTTATTACAGTACTTCTTTTCAAAAATGCATCGTTTTTGTAAGGCGATAGTAAATGTTTTGAATTTAAGTAATATTTAATCAATTTAATTTCAATTCTACTCAAACCAAATCAAATTGATTTATTTTAATAGTTTGAATGCATATTTGAATAACTAAATTGAATGTCTTATTTTTTGGTATGTTAGCTAACAGTTAGTAACCAAACTTCATTTGATTGTTTTTTCATACTATTAGAAGCCTCGATGAAGGTTTTCATTTCTAATGTACGTACATAATTTACAAAGTTCCAAAGCACTTTATTAAAGAAGCTCTGTAGTATCTTAATTTTCTTCTTCTTAGTACATCACTAAAGCTATATTTGGTATACCCAAATAGGTTTCAGAGTTTGTATAAAAGTATTTGATGTTCAAAGGCATTCTAACATAATTTGTTTTATTATCAAAAATTAACTTGAAAAGATTTGATTACTTCAGATTTGATTACAGCTTCCAAAATTACTGTGTCATCAGCAAATGTAGGCACGAATATGATTGTTTCTTTGGGTTCGAGTTTTCATCTTCATATTTTACTCGAAAATGCCTGTGGGTTATGTAGAATTTAAGAAATTCATAATCGATCAAATGCTTGCGCTACATGCGAGAAGATGATTTTAATGTACGTTCTATAATATCTGTGATTTTGTAAAGTTGCTGAAAAACAGATAAGCAGGAATAAGATTACTATTCTCTATAGTGAGCTTTATTCTCTTCAGAAGGACTTTTTCAAATATCTTTGATAATAGATTGAATGACTTTTAATTGTTGCTTCCTGCTAGCTTCCACTGCTTTAGAACGTATCTTAATTTAAACACAGCATTGATTATGTGCAAAAGTTTGCTTATCACTTTATCTAGTAGTTCTTTAATAATTTGCCAAGTTATTAAATTTAGGAACTTTTTTCGCATTTAAATATTTTATTGCCTCATTCGATCTGTATACTAAATTAACATGTTCAGTTGCAGTTTGTCTGAAAATCTAATAGGTGCTGTCAAATTTGTATCTATTTCAACTGTTAACGAAGCATCGAGTGCCACAAACAAAATTTTTTGTTACTTTTAGTATTCAAGACTTTTCAAATTTACATCGGAAATTGTTAACTGTGGTATTCCCTTTAAACCACAACTAAAGTGCCACACGTATATAACTTAATCTTATCATAAAACTTGCACTTCATTTAACATGAAAATTCATGTTCATTATATATACTGCAAAGACCAATAAATTATAAGAGAAATGTCTTATCGTATTTTTGGAAATAATTTACGCGTAATTTGTGCGTTGAGTTAATAACCAGGCCTCCTATCAATCGCAAAAAAAAATATATCAGCGTATCATCATCATATATTAGAAGATAAAACGGGTATGACACTGCTAACACACATTTGAGCTTTTTATCGCAATCACATATGACATTGAATGTTTAAAGAAAAATTGCGGAAGTTTTAGTCCGTATCTTAATTACCTGCGTTTAGTTAAATAAAACAGCGTACGTATGATTGATAAGAAAACTAGAATGTTATTATTGTTATCACAGATAAATTACAAATAAATTTTAATGCTGAAGCGTTTAGCAATTTATCTAGAAATTCGATTTATAGTGTGACGCGTCCCTTATGAGACATTCTCTAGTCATCACGGTACTTAGCAAGTACTTTCACCATTGCTATAAAATCGGTGACAAAGGCTAATAAATTAAATATCAAAAATTTATAATTATTTTTTTTTTGCTATCAGCACCCGATTACAAAGTTCAGTCTTTCTTTTAATAGATTTATGATAAATTAAACAAAAGTTTGATTATTATAATTATACATTCAAGTTTATTGATTGATCGATCACTTTTTACACAAACGTGGCTTTGTATATAGAATATTTAAATCACTTACGGATTTGTCACAATCGCACGCTAATATTACATGTTTGCGCTGGTCTAGTTTCTAGAGTAGACAGAATATTTGGAACATTATTTACATATTTTGTATAATTAGCATTTTGTATTCAGTTTAAATCGACTAGACAGACACTAAATACATATTACGTTTAGAACCATTGGGTTGCATGATAACACCAATTACTTAGATCAATGAAAAATGCGGCTACTGATGAATGTACATGAGAGTAAATATGTTTAACATATTTTTATTTTAATAATCAATCTACGATAACAGTTTTCTGAACTTTTATTATACACATCAATACGTTATTGATAAGATTACTGCGGGAAATTGATTGTTTTAGTTTAGGGAATTATCATGGGAATTTTGTTTTTTGATGTTTTTGTAATACATGGTGTTTACGTTTCATGTGTCTGATGTGTCCGATTATAATATATGCTCTAAGCACATACGCTGTAATGAGTCTTTGTTCTAGTAAATATTTCAATCATTGGTTCTAGACAACTTGTCTGGTGATCAACATTTTGTATAATTTTTGCTACTTTTACATGACGCAATTCAAGTACAGAGTAAGGTTTACTTTAAAAGTATCTTAAACATCAGTTGGTCCCGTCATTCGCAAGTACTTATAAGTACTAAGTATAAGGCGTTGATAAATTCAACAACTCGCCTCTATTCTGGCTATTTTTCCTGAGCAGTAAAAAGGAGCTACGCTCATTTTAAACGTGTTAAACAAAGACTAAATTGATTCTATACTCGCGATTTACTAACAATTGGTCGACTGGAAAGCCACTGCCGTTATGGCCAAATTATTCTAATTACAACAAACGGAATCATCATTGGTTCTTCGATCAACTGGCGGCATTAATTATCGCAGACGATTAAGACGAGGTGACCATCAATATTTAATAGAAAATCACTATAAAGCTTAAACAGAAATGGTATGGCCATCCTCATAGCAACCAACATGGAAGAAAATAACATAACACCTAAGGAAATCAAGATAAAATCCATAAAAATCATTCATTTTCGAGAGATTACATCAAGTGGGTAGGATTTGCGAATACGTTCAAAACGTAAGTTCACACAAATAAACAATTTCGAATACGCACAAAATGAACTATCACAAAACCCACGTAATAGGATCAGCAGGCAAACTATTGTCCCACTCTGATTCTCTGAAATAACTAGTTCTGAACGACAATGCAAAATACCCTATCAGATCCCCGAAAAGATTTTCATTGTCCGAAAAGATTTTTAGGTAAACAATCTTTTGACGGAAGCACATAGTTTTTTTTGGATGTAACAGTGCAACCAGGTATCGTAAAATGGCTGAAAAATGAGTTACCAGATCTCTAAAATATAACAATTGATCGCTTAATAAACGCTGGACCACCTTGCACTCCTACAACGAAACTAAGACCTACCGATAGACTGTATTTATGAGTGTGTTGGGCTCGGTAAAAGCTAAACCATAAAATTACAAAACATTTGTGGCCAACTAAATAACAAGGGTTTAACGGAGCACCCACCTAAGCCAATGACACTACATGGCTTCCAGCGAAAATCCAGTTGACTGTGTTTCAAGGGGGGGCTTAAATTCTAATCAACCATCCACTCTGGTGGGAAGGTTCAACGTGGTTAAAATTATCACCATATCTAATAACCACTTTAAGCTAGTCAAGAGTTTAAATCGCCGCTTGGAGACTGAGAGAAAAACACATTTTTAAGGTTGTTGAGCTGGTATATTTCTGTTATCACCTGCAGTTTCTAGAGATTGAAAACGTCTCTCTAAGAACTTCAAAAACTGACTAGTTCTTTGAATGGCTCTTGGATCGTCTAGTGAGTTCTCGTTACAAAGCGTCACAATCCAATTTTTTTGATACATATTATCAAAACGACAAATCAATGATGGTCGATATGGCTTCAAAAACCGACCCAAATGGTTAACAGAACTAACTATCCTTTCTTGATGTGGAGTGGTTCAGTTAACCATTTGGGTCGTCATTGGAGCTGTGATAGGTACTCTGACCTATTTTTATTCCAAAAAAGATGCGTTAATTTGGTAAATAAATTTCACCTTTTTGAGATATTTCAAATTCGTCATGTCTGCGTATTAAGAAGTGGCCTAAAGATAATGCTCAATCTATGTCACTGATCAGCGGAGTTAAAGGCCGTGAGTTTAGACACGTTTCTATTTCGAAGAACTTTTCGAATACGACAGGTTTCAACAGCTGTCCCAAAAACTAAATTTTTAAAAAATTATCTGATTCTCTTATTGATAAAAAATGAAATTTTAGTTCTTTAGATCAAACCTTAAATGATTTCTCGCCGGATATACTTATTTCTATGAACTTAATCTTAGATTCGGGAAGTTAAAGAACGTTTCGATGGAATAAATAGTTCGGTAAATAAATATTTCTATATGTTGTTTTGGTGTTTAACATTTTATTAGCCCCAATCGAATTCGAACATTACATATTCACTTAAAAATTATATACTAATAAATACCTGGGTTTATTCATACAATTCAACCACAAATGGTAATCACTAATTGTGAATTTGATGTTGATTAAACAATTTGTTAAAACATGCTTTAAAAAAATAAAAAAAAGACACCGGCACAAATGTTTTGAAACATGTTACAAACAATTCCTTTAGCAGTGGAAAACATGTTTTCAAAACAATAAATCAAGTCAAAACAGTTTATGTGTAAAGCGTAGGAGTTTTAGTTTAGCCTTAAAGTAATTCAAAAACTAAACTTCCGCTTAGTTTAGATACAGAAGATAGTTTGGTAAAATATAGGAAAAAACCTTTAACGTGATGATAAACACATTTATGACCTATTTTTATGCTGCAAAAGTAGTAATTATTGAGGTTTTTAAATCCAATGGCAATAATAGTTTTTCCGCTCTAATTTAAACTCTGGCAAAAATATTGTCGTTTTGCTATCTAAAATATCTCTTTTACATTCTGCTAGTATATTTGGAAAGTTAAATCAGGATCATCGGTTTTGCAAATTTCATCAAATTTCTCCTTTTTCTAAAGGTGTAAGGAAAGTTATAGTTTATTAAGTTTTATTCCTCTAGAGCTTCTGTTCCAAACAGATAGTCTGGAATAAAAATAAAACAAAATATATTTGGAAAAATCCGGCACCTGATATTTAATACTTAGGGTCTATCCCAAACACCGACTTATTTCAGATTTATTGGCTTATTTGACGCCATCTTGAATAAGTCGATCAAGCCGTCCCAGTTGATTTTGCTGACTTATTTTGACAGCTCTATTTAAATACAAATGTTTTTACAATCTGCCAGTTGAATACTAAAAAAATTTAACGCATAAGTGAATTAAAATAGACAAACAACGAACATTTATATTATTGATTATATTATATTGATACTAAATAAGTATTTTATACGATGTATACATTCTATCAAATAAGTTTTTTTTTTTTAAACAAAGACACGGAAAATAAGTCACCTCGCTAGCAGGCTTATTCAAATAAGTCCGACTAATTAAATAAGTCGGTGATTGGAACAGACCCTTAAATATACAATATACGGAAATATTTCCCACTAAAATTGATTAGAACTCGCGCGTAATGCGCCAAGTAACCCGTAAAGATTGTCAATCCAAAATGACCTTATTTACTTATATATATATATATATATATTATTATTATTATTTTATATTTTTTGTGAATAAATTGTTTACGTCAACGCACATTAGAAAATAGCAGATAATATTCTTTCTATTCAGTAAAAAAACAATTTTATTGTATACACAAATTTTATGTCGTTTGACCCTGTGCGTTTAATAAAAAAGTATGTGGGGTATGCTATACAAACACTCTGTGATAATAATATCTACTTCTAATCGCGGCAAAAGCACTTTGGAAAAAGTTTTAATATTTCCACATACTATATAAGTAAGGTTTAGTTCGAAAAAATCGTACGATTTGTAAGCCGTTTATGCCACGCTTAGCCCCATCATTCAATTGTGATAAGAATATTTTTTTCAATTGAATTTACGTCAATGAATTAAGTACAGTATATTTATATAAGTAAATTCACAAAAACTTATTTCACGTGAGGTCATTTAAGTTGTATACATTGCAAATCTTAAATGTTATCATTTTATATGAAATGAGGAACCGTTTAAAAATGCATCCGAATTACACTTGATTTATCTTTGAAAACACACTTTACAAAATATTTATAGTAATTTGTAATATAGTTGTGTAATATTACGCGACAGGGTTATTACTATATAGTTGTAACCTAGTTAGATTATTGCAATTTTATCACGAACAATAATGTAAAGCCGTGATAAGGACAAGCCACATAGTAATTTATTAAAATCATATCAGGCCACTAACAAATTAGTATCTCAAGGTCTATTAAATATGTTATTAAATGAACAACAAAACTATAATCGGGCGACGTAATTTACGATAGTTAAATCTATTTAAGTATTGTATGTTACACAACATAGACAGTGTATAAGAGACGCACGCACATATATACGCTACCATCGACGTCTATGTATGTATAGATAGAGGCAAAAAAATAGGTGTGTCACTCAAAACATAACGAGCTTATTATAGTTTGTCTATAGTTAGCTAAGTAGTTTAAAAAAATGTTTTTTTTTTAAGTTTCCAATTCCAATCTACGTTCGTTGAAAACATCTTATTTATTTGTTGCGCAAAAACTTGTTCATTATCGCAAATTTACGCGTACTTATGTATGTATATAAATACATATATCTGACACACATCTGCCACAATTAATAACAATAATAATGTAAACTATTGTAACTGAAGGAAATTACGCACGATAACAAATATGTACAAGGGCTTTGGACAATAAAAATTATGTTTTAAGTTTAATTCAAGAGCTTTCACTTTGTTCACTTCGTCACTTTACATTATCACTTTAATTGTGTAAAAGTATGTAGCTATATGAGATTTGATTCATTACAAACATAATAACAAGATATCACTTTCTTAAGTTTATAAATTGATTAAGATGATTGACATTTTGTTTGAAAACAACAAGTATTTCGTCAAGTATGACGGTAATATAATAAAATTATATTTAATTGAGATGAGGAAGTCATATAAGTATATTCACGTTTGAGTACTTGTTGTTACAGATAAAGGAACTATTGTGACAAATATCAAAACGGTCGAAGAATGTGCAGTCGCTGAAAAATTAAGTGCTTATCTTAGCCATGAAAGTTTGTCGGTTAGAGTTAGTTGCATTTAAAAAAAGTCGAAATACTTGCAGGCAGTAATCATTAAGTTGGTCACTCCTAAACTAGGATGGCCGATTTCGTATAAGCCCGGATTCCTTGGAACCATACCTTTCAACTGTGGGTTGGATAAGTTTCAACTGTGGCGGTTGGATAAACGAAGATCAAAAAACTTATCACCAAAATCTTTCTACGGTATAGCTACTGAAAACTTTGTTTGTCAGTGCTATCCCAGGTGTCTCTCAGTTTTGATGGGAAGCTTCAAAATATAGACTATATATAAATGTGTAATTTATTGGCTATCGTTCGGAACTTGGAAGAATTGGTGATCCTTGCTACGAGAACCACTAAACCAATTTGTGTCATTATCAATGATAGTCTACACTTGGAAGGAACATTCCCCTGATTTACTCAATTATTCCATCATTATATTAAAAATTTCACACTTGTGATGCAATAACTAAAAAAGCCATAAGAATGGCTTTAGTGTAATCAAAATCGTCAAGTTATACTCCTCTGATTTTCCTGCAGAGGTTAAATAAATTTTGACATTCTATACATTACACTTTCACATTCAAACTCCTATCAATGTATAGGTTCGTGCAAAGCAGAACTTTCAATGCAAACGAGATAGACAAAATGCAATAATACGATCGCGTTAATTCTTTCGAATGTTGTAAGAAATTCGCAAAACCTTCTAATTTCAGAGATGTATATGCGAATTCCAGTAATCGAGGGTCTAGTGTTTTTGAATTTACTGCCGATTTTATTTTTAATTGCAAAATTATTATCTCAATTCACCAACTTATCTTAGAATCTTTTAGAATATTTTCCAAGTGATCAAATAATGCAGCTCTTGTAGCTTTTGGCTATTCAGATATAGATATGCTGAATATTTAAAACACTTATATTTAACTTAGTACTAAAATATTCAAATGATTTCTTAATCCCATTGTTATAATGCCCGTTTAGTTATTTGGAGAAAATTTAAAGATGTAATGAACTAATTTAGGTCGACTGAATGCTGAAATATTTACAATCAATCAACAATTTAATCGTAATCAATTACCGCATCGCTTTCTCTTGTAAATTTAATGATTATAAGTTTTACATTGCTTCAACAAGATTTCGATCCAATCCAATTTGTTAGCCTGAAAAATGTTGTACTTTTGTAACATGAAACCAATCAATTCTAATACGCGCAGTAATCTTCCATCCACGAATACAGGTTATACTAGTCAAGTGGATCAAATCATCTTTCTCTTCGCATTATACCGTGTGTGATTAATGATGTGTTCTTTACTCGAAAATATTCTTTACATAATATGTATAACGCTTATCAAATCAAATATTAACCTTTCCGGTTTTACAACATACATATTTCAAACAAATATTTAGTTTCGAATGATAATATTGCCATCTTACGCAAACTTCTTATCGCCAAATATTTGAAACGCAAATTTTTATTTTTTTTTGGCCAACACAAAAAATCGCCACCAAAACTTAAAAGTAATATTTCCGTCTCTCTAATAATCTTTATATACATTTACTAACGTCATCGTACAATGTGAAGGGCACACAAAAACTACAATAACAATTCTATGTACAACAAACATTGCTCTCATATAATAGAAAATAGACGAAATTTCTAGAAGGCACTACCAACATACCTTAACTTTTTTGTATGTGTGTTATTGTTGTAGTTTTATATCTTTTAAAATATCGTACGACTTATGACGTCATGATGTTTATGCTTTGTTATTGGTTCGAACGAAGTTTTGGCCCTTTTTTCGGTTGTCTATATTCATGTTATGTGTATGTATGTGTGGGTTTTCTTATGAAATGCTAACATACAATTTTAATGTTGAGTGTTTCTTATACAACACAACATAAATTATGTATTTTGTAACATGAATTTATAAGCTACAGTGTGTATATAACTACATTATAATGTAACCCTTTAATTTTAATTTCCGCACCGAATCCAAAATATAAATTCGTTTTTTTTTCTAATTCACCTTTTAGACATAAACAAAGAATTCTAATTTAAGATTTTAGTTTACTAATGTAAATATAATTTGTGTGTCGGTTGTAAGATTTCATGTAACGTGCACATATGGTGAGCATGAAAATATGTAAACAAAATGTAGTTTCTTTATTATAACTAAGCGAATTATAAATTATAAATTTATTTAATTCCCGCAGCACCCGGCTACCATCGAATTTCCAGTCAATCTCCAATTCGTAGAGGTCTAATATTAGGTTAGTAAATGCATATATTGTGTCTCGTTAGAAAATTATTTTGCTTCAGTTTACTTAGAAAATTTAACGTTATATTCGCCCATCACACGTCAAGTTGATTAAGCACACTTGTTTTTGATAGAAAGGTAACAGAGTGATGATTGTGTTTATAATCGTGATTAGTCACGATTTTCAATCATTTATTTTCGAGTATAGCTAATTATTATCTTTATAAAGTTGCAATGGTGGCTTATCTACTAAACAGGTGGTTGCACAATTATTTGATAAGTTATCAATTTAGGATACATATTTCGGTGTAACTCAATTTGAATAAATTGCGATACGAAATTGAATACAATCACATATATTGATTAAATTAAGTAAAATTTTAATCAATTTATGTAATCTCAAGTGTCAATGCATTGTTTAAATTATAGAATTAAATTTCATTTTTCATTAATATTAAAACAAATTTAACCTAAAGTTACACAAAATTTGAATATGTTAATATATTAAAATACAGTGAACATTCGATAGTAGTCACCTTTCGTTTAAGAAACATTTTTAATCTTTTTCATACCTTTGCAAGATAGATATTAGAACAAAGATATATTTAACTTTGAAAATAAATGTAGTTTTCTTAAAATGATCGAATCCAATGCGAAATAAATTTTGTGAAAAAGTCTATGTTTTTTGCAGTTCCATCAATAATTTCGACTTTTTTTATGTAGTGTCAAAAAAATCAAGTCGTAAAATACAGAAAAATTATCGGCTGCCCCTTTCCAATGCATTACCGTCAAAAATCAACAAAAGAAAATTTAGATATCGCCACAATTGAATGACCCCAGCTTATGTTGTCAGACACGCAGTTATCAGGCGGAATTTATGGCAGTATATCAGCCGTGAAAAACTCGTTTGAAACTCGTTTGAAACTCGTTGCTCTCGAAGAAACTCGATGGCCAAAAAGTGGAGACTGGTGTCCCAAGGCTATACTTTGCTTTACAGTGGAGGAGACCTCAGAAATATTGGTGTTGGTTTTTCTTCTTAGGCCCCAGATAAAAAAGATAGAATCCATACTGGAGCATGACCTCAGAATAGTGATTGGTAACTTTAATGCTAAAGCTGACAAAAATCAGACTGTCTTTATTTCCGAAGCAAATTGACCATGTGTTAATTTCTAAGTAAAAGTCTCGGGTCATCCAAGATAAGTGATCTTTTGGTCGGCTACCAAATTACAGAGCAAGCAGTGATTATCAACTGCAAAGCTAAGATGGCAGTTTTCGTACAAGATAATAGGAAAACGAAACCGTAAAGGTTTAGTTAACGATGAGAAAGCACAATATCAGAATATTGTTAGCCATTATAGAAACCAACCAGTGTTCTGATGATGAAAATGATCATAAAGGTGTTGAAATCGTCGGCCGTCAGTGCTGCTCAGATGACTATAGGTATAGTAAAAAATAAAACCAAAAATGATTGGTTCAATGAGAAGTGACGTGTGGCTGTTGATCAACAGATTATATTCTATAAAGAACCGAAGCGCGAATACGTTTCACAATCGAATGAAAGAATAAAGAGGTCCTTGCTACAGAGAACCGCCAAGCGAATTTGTAGAAAGAAAAGTTCGAATAGTAGAAGACTCAGCAATAAGCAGAGTTCACGTTACTTCTTTAAGAAAGCCACCGGACTGGGAAGGACATTTGGTGTCCTCGACACATAGAAGGAGCATTTTTTTGATTTGCTCAATGTTCAACAAGTGTCAAATGCTGTATTTCAAAGTTTTCAAATACAAACTGCGGAGATGTGCATAGAAGACCCATCGTATGAGAAATTCACAATGGCCATGCAGACTAAAAAGGAATCGAGCTCTTGATTTTCGGAGGAGGCACTTTGTAGGACTATCTTTTTAACTTTATTCGATTCCTATGGCAAATCGAAGTTATGCCAGATAAAAGGAAATAGGCCGCGTTGTGCCCTAACCTTAAAAAAGAAGACCGCTCAAAATGCGAAAACTATCGCGGCAAACCTCTCCTTTGTACATCAGTCAAATTACTGTCTTACATAATATTGGAGAGAATCACTCCTTTGGAAGTGAGAATCCACCTTGGTAGTCTCCTACAATTTTCTCCTTTGGAAGAAAATTGTAGGAGACTACCAAGGTGGATTTCGTTCGAATCGGTCAGTCATTGATCAAGTTTTTGTCGCTGAAATATGTATGTGTAATTGGAATGAATGGCAATGGTGTTAAAAAACTGATCCGACGGATCCACTTGTATGATTCTCGGCTTCCGTTGGTTCCAAAATGAAACAAAGTTCAAAACAAAATACAGGATCACTGGTTTTAGCGACCAAGATGCAATGGACTTTAGTAGTGCCGTCCACACATTTGAAGGAGCGACAAGTTTCCAATACCTCGGGGTCCTTGTCAATCATAATAATTATAAAAGCACGGATATAAAAGCATGTCTTGTCGCCGGCAACCGCATGGCTTACGTCTACTGTTAAATTCTAAATACTTTACAAATACTGATAAGCTGAATTGGTACAAGGTGCTGATCAAGAACAATTGTCATGTCTGGGTATGACAATTTGACTTTAACGGATAGGTATGGGAGATGGTTATGACAGTTTTGCGTATGACATACGGCCCCAATTCCAACAATGACGACACTTACCAAGCTCTATTCAACCACAAGATCAGAAATTTCATGAAAATTCCTGATTTTGTTCATAAAATAGAAAAACAACAAGTAAGCTAGTTCGGTCACGTTTTGCAAGCCGATCCTAATCGGATAGTGCAGCGTTCTCCGAGAGGAAAGCCGTTATTTGTTAGACGCAGTGGTCGCTGTCGGTGACAATGGCTACTCGGGGTAGAGAACAACTTGTTTCTTCAGATTGTCTAAACAGTACGAAAAGCAAGCTCCGGATCAAATCCGATGGAACGGATCAGCAATGGCCATTCATTATGATTATAATCAATGATTACATGTTCAACCACATGATCGTCATATTATGTAATCATTAAAAATTCGTAATCGTCGTATTCTTTAACCAGTATGGTCCCTTAAAATAGAGATATTTCCATTTTGTTTAACCGCAGTAACCAGAATGCAATTTATTTGATTTTTGTTTTGCAGTACCTACTTTGGAAAAAAATGTTTTAATAGCATTGTGCATGTTTTATTAAACCGAAGTAACTCTAATAGCATTGTTCAAAAGTCTTTTGATATAAATATGGTTGATCGCCAATTTTGATTCGCCAATTTTTAGAAGATATTCTTATTCTTAGGAGTTTTTTACATTTGAACTTATGTAATTTTCTGAGGCTTAAGCCCTCCCAACTCTTTCGCGGTTAATATAATATCCTAATTGTTGGTGTCGCCAGCCAAATACTGGATGCACAAATACATAAATTCGCTTTAAATGTCCATCTGTATATTACATTGCTCGAAGCAGCCTGTACTCACTTGGACGGTGGTACAACCCTTGAATTCTATACTCGAACATGGAGTCAAAATTGAGATCATCATCATCACCGCTTGCAATCAAGTGATAAAACTCCCTTTTACATTCCTCCTCCGTATGGATTGGGACCCGGTATATCCCGTCCCAAACACCGTAGCTTTAACCAATTGCTCAGTCTCCTAACCTGTTCCGAGTTCTGTATCACTCCTTTTTTAAATGCATTTTTTCAATTTTTGATTTCAGCTCTGTCGAATTCAGCCAAATTTACTGTATATTAGATCGAATAACCTTTTTCAAATTTAGAACCCTGTAATTGACATCAAATGGTTTGATTCAAATTTTGGTTAGATATAAAAAAAACTGTCAAACAAAATAACTCATCTATTCAGTTGAGTAGTTTTTAAAGAGAACACAAGTCAAACAAAATACAGATTACATCTGGTTTGATCCAATAAATCCCCTTGAATTCTAGAGTAGGTTCTTCCAATATATTTGATTTTTGAATAAGTTTAATAAAAACGTTTACGTTATACACATAAAATAAATACACGTCAATGAAAAAAATTAACAGTATTTTTGACAGTAAAAATACTTGAGATAAAAATATAGAATTGCATAAAGTGTGAAAGGTAAAGAAATATTTTTCAGTAGGTATTGCGAAAAAATATAAATATAAATATATTTTTCCCTGCTAAGTTTGATTTGGTTCAGTGCTTGAATTAAATCAAACTCTGGAATTGAAATATATATTATAATATAAAATGTTTTCATAAATCACCCAACTGAATCGCACCTTGCGTTTTATAAAAACCATCGATCAATGTTATATCATGAATTATACAATGTCGATCGGAACCTTGAAATATCAGTACAAATACAATCAATTTGATAAGATATTTTTATGAAATTAATTTTTTTTATTTTTTATTATCTAAATTCCAGGTGAAATGACATCAGATTTCTTCCGGGTTGTAAACGAAGCGCGAAAACATTCCCTCGGACCCTTTAGTCCCAAATTTAATATACAAACAAGTCTTCTGGAAGGACTACAAAAATTTTTACCAGCTGATGCACATTTACGAGTAAACGGGCGGCTACACATTTCATTAACCCGGGTCTACGATGGAAAAAGTGTTATTGTGTCACAATTTAATAGTCGTGAAGATGTATTACAAGCCTTATTGTGTGCGTGTTTTATACCCGTATTTTCGGGACTACTACCGCCACGGTTCCATGGTGTACGATACATGGATGGTGCATTCTCGGATAATTTGCCGATATTAGACGAGAATACGGTTACAGTTAGTCCATTTTCGGGCGAAAGTGATATATGTCCGCGAGATCAAAGTACACAATTATTTCATGTAAATTGGGCGAATACAAGTATCGAACTTTCAAAACAGAATATAAATCGTTTCGGGCGAATTCTATTTCCACCCAAACCCGAAGTACTTTCTAATATGTGCCAACAAGGTTTTGATGATGCTCTTCGGTTTCTTCATCGTAATAATTTAATTAGTTGTACTCGTTGTCTGTCGGTACAGTCAACGTTTATTGTTTCCGAAGCCACGGTACCAGAAATACAGGAATACGATCCAGAGTGTAAAGAGTGTACGGAGCATCGAAAAGAAGCTAAAAATGGGAATATGCCTGATACTGTACTAACAGTATTCCAAACTTATATCGATTCGGCGAATAAAGGTCTCGCCAATTGGATATTCAGGCATCGTGGTGCTAAAATTATACATGCCCTATCACTTCCGGCTACCTTACCAGCAGATTTCGTGTGCGCTACATTGACCAAGTAAGTAAAATATGTGTACAGTTATAGTGTGTGTGTGTGTGTTTGTAATTTAGTTTGTTGGTATTGCAGCACAATGTAGTGTGTAATATAGTTTTAATAGTTTGTCTCGGCCAAAGTCACATTTTTACATTCGTATGACATTCAAAAAATTAAAAATACTAACAAAACTAAATCGCGGTCTTATATTGTTGATATATTGTGTTGTATTCGTACACTATTATGTGTTTTTCATATTATTTTTTAAATGCCTAAATACTAAACAAATTAATAATCGTATTACCAGTCTTGTTGGTGATACCGTAGAACAGACCGATTATCGATTTAAGGTGGTAGCTAATGCTTTGCGTGCACGCAATAATCATTCTATGCATGGAAAAAAATCGCACTTGGATTATAGGCACTATGATAAAGAAATTCGAAGGTGAGTCGGTATTTAGAGTTCTATTTTTTATTGGGATTGGCCCATAAAAATTATGTAAATATTGTACTGTAAATATTGTTTCTTTCTGGAAAAATACTATATGTTAATTGGCAATCCCAAACCTTCAAAGAATCACATACAATTTATCACCATTTAGTTATAGTTAATCACGCGCACCTTCGCACAACCAAAATTAAAATGAATAGTTTTAATAAAAATGATTCTTATTTTTTCGTACCATTTTAGATTATTGATGGCTGCACCATCGCTGGGTACTCAAATTTGGCACATTAGTAAATATGTGCTAGCACAATTAAATTCAGCGATAATACCGCGAAAACATAAACAAAAATTAACCGCCGATTTATCATATCAATTAGCATTGACCGAATATGGCGATAAACTCCCGTACCCTAATAACAATAATAATTGCACAAATAATCATAAAATCGATATAATTATGGCTGATACACCTATAAGTGGGAACGAAATGGTGTCATCGAAAAGTAAAAACAATAATACCCCAACGAATAATAGTGAGGATGATACATTTGAACATATACTTCAGGTAACATCGCATCAAGAAGCCGTTTACGCATACTACTATTTAGATGAAAACAATAAAGTAAGTGATTGGAAGGGTGACTTAATTTTATAGGTTTTTAATACTTTTCCGTTTATGAATAGGTTAAAGTGACCGAAATATTTGATATGACGGAGAGTGATAATCCATCCCTTCAAACGGTAAACGAACGAGAAACCAACCAAGAATTACAATTTGATACAGATTGGGATGTTGCACAACCAGGTAGTTTACATCAACCATCATCTTCGTCGTGTTACAGTTGCTTTCAATTAAATTGGGAATCATCAACATCAACTTGTGTATGTGTCATTTTACATTTTGTCTGTTTTTCATTTTCATTACTAAAAGCTTACATTTTCGCTTAACTTCTGCACTTTTTTTTTTGTACGATACCTAACTATAATCGTTAATTTATTAAACTTTAGATTTCATGTTCGACGGAGTGTCCGACCCATATTATGATAACATAATCGATAATTATCATAATACTTCAATCGACTATGATGATGATGATGATGACTTTACATTTAACCACAAAGATACAAAAATGTTGACCGATTATGAGCATGAAAAACTAACGATAGAAGATATATCACATCAAAATGATGATGATGATGATGATGATGAAACATATCTTCGGCCGGAGGTCGATCAAACAAAAAATCTATTTTCGGAAAATGTATCGAATCTGTTATCGAAGCCAATTCCACATTCAACAATATCATTCGACTGATTTATTACTAAATTCGATTAAAAACTTATAATTATTATTTAAATTATATTTCTAGTTTAATTTTAATTTAATATATATATTATAATAAATTTTGTGATTATTAATTATTTTGTCGTCTACTAGGTTTTTTGTTTTGTCTAATTTTGTAATTATATACATATTTTATATCACATACATTACTATTTAAATTATATAAGGAGGCTGTGTGTATTTTCGCTACAATAAATAGTTGATGTGATTATAATATCGATGGGTAGGTAATATAATATTTTTGTCAAATATGTTCTCATCTCGTTTATTATCATCAACTATACATATAATATGCAAATGAGATTATGCCACCATATAATCTTGTGTACATAATCTATATTTTATTAAAAATATATAATATTTAAACTTTAAAAAATTTTTATAAAATACTAATATTTTATTATATAAAAAATAAAATCACAATAATAATTTGTATTTTGTAAATAAGAAATTTATTTAAATAAAGATTTTTTAAGAAAACATTTTTATGGAATTTTTTGTCTATATACTAGTATTAAACTAAAGTGTTATCGTTATTTGACGACGAGGTTAGGAAAATTTCGAAGAAAATTACTTATATTTACTAAATGTATGTTAACTCAATTTATACGCTAGATAACTGATAAAAAATAAAACAAATGGCATTCGAAATTATTGTCCAATTGTTTAAAACAAAATAATGAACGAAATGTCACTTATCTTTGTAATGGTTCCGATGGTTTACAGTTGTAAATGTGGAGCTACCTGGTTTGACTCCGAATGGGGGAGAGATCAAAAAGAGACTTGATCACTTGAAAGATATCACTTGATTTCCATAGGTTATTACGATCAACAAAACCAGGATCCCCATATGTTCACTGGCAACGTTTGATGGTACTATATCAGCCATGAATGAAATATCCTGAAAATTTTATCAGCTAATTTGCAACTTTTCTGCAAGTAAGGGTTTACAGATAATCGTTCCTACTCTTTACGATATTTAAAAGGTAAAGATACAAGAAGTTTATTTTATGACAAAAGATATAAACAGGTGCAATAAAAATAGTAATTTAAAAACGTTTTATGAACCATTAATTAAGGTCTACAGTAATCAATGTCTGAAACAGAAGTCATTGCAATCGCGTTAAAAAACAAGTCTGAGCTTAAGGTCATGGTCATTATTAGTGCATTACACAACATATGCGAAACCCCTTGGCAATAAAGACTTGGACATACATATTTTAGTGTTTATAAGATTATGTTTATCCTGCCTCAAACTTTGACACAAAATAGTTATGTAAAAATACCAGTTAGAGAAACCCGTAATAAGGTCTCAAGTAAACGCCACGGTATACAACTCCATATCAAATAAGATGTACGAATTTTGTTTTGATCCGAAAACATGTGTGTACTTTGAAGCAAAAGGCACAGCGAACTCAAAGAAGACTGTAAAACATTAGACAATGCGGCAAGGGTTTCTTCTGCAATAGTTACACACTACTAATTTTGAAAAATATGCAAACTACATTTTGCCGAAGATACCGTATTATTACACCTTCAAAGAATCCGTAAGAAATTTGTTGGACTCAAAAGTCGCTCTTCCGAACAAGATTCGAGGGTTTCTAATGGAAAAATCTACAACGGAAGATTTTTTGCCCTATGCCGTCAGGATAAATAAACAGTGCGAACAATCACAATTGTCCAAATTGACCATGGATCAGTTCAAAAGTTTAGTTTTTATAAATGTCAAATGAAAGCGCTTATCCCGTGATTCTGACATTCGCACAAGATTGTTATCAAAATTCGAGAAAGATGACAACGTCACATTTTCGCGCCTTGCAGTAATTATCAAACAGTTATCAACTTAAAACAGGATACCGTCATGTTCGAGAAACCCAATTCATCGTCGGTTAATGCAATTGCGCAGCCTCTAACCACATCCAAGGCACATCTGTTCCGCCAAATCATCAAAATCTCACCACATTTCACAGAAAGCACAACCGAATTCATCAAATATATCAAGAAACCCATGGTGGCAGTGCTGTGGAATGCATTTCTCAGCTGACTGTCCATTCAAAAATCATAAATGTCAGCAGTGTGGAAAAACCGGTCACGAGGAAGGTTACAAAAACTGTTCCGCTTCCCATCATACATCGAAAGAACAGATAAGTACCAAAAATGCAGCATTGATGTGGTTTATAAACGCAAATTTATATACGGCAGCATTTATGAAGTTCCTGTAAAGCTACAGATAGACACTGCTTCAGACATCACAATCGTGAGGGAATTCACACGATTGTGTGGGAGTGTGAACCTTTTTTATCTCCAGCATCAGATCAACCAATGGAACTTATAGCACAGTTTTCCTGCGAGATGCAATTCCAAAACACTGTTAAAATGGGGAATTGATACGTATCAAATTGCTCTAGTTTAAATATTGGGTGATAGACTGGATTGAAAAGTTCAACTTGTAAGACATGCCAATCAACAGTATATGTATACAAGTCCAGCATTGTCGAACTTAAGTCACAATTTCCGGATGTATTCAGCGTTACTTTGGGATGTTGCAAGAAAACTCAGATCATTCTTCACAGGAAATCCAATTCCATTCCTGTGTTTAAGGCAAAGCGACCAGTTGGTTTAGCAAAGATCAACGATCAACTTCTGCGACTAGAATTTGGAATCATATAAATCCGGTCGATTTTTCCGAATGGGCAGCATCCACTGTCGTCGTGAAGAAAAGTAACGGAGGTGTAAGGATATGCGCGGATTATCTTCCTAGATAAAAATGAGTTGCGACCAGACTCAACCAAAGTTCATACAATTACCAATATGCCACCGCCCAAAGATGTACCAACCCTTCAATCATTCTTAAGTGTTATCAATTACTATGGGAAATTTATAAATCATATTCATAAGTTACGGAAACCATTGGACGCAAATTATAGTCAAATAGATAAGGAGGCGTTTATTCTAATCTTCGCAGTGACTAAGTTTAATCGAATAATATTTCGTCTCTATTTCACAATTGCAGCCCGACTATGAACCATTACTGGCGGTTCCAAAAAAGGAATACCGATATACACAGCCAACCGATTGCAGAGATGAGCATTGACCTTATTACTGTACGATTTAGTAATCGAATATAGCCCTACAACTAAATTTGGACATGCGGTTATACTATCACGATTGATTTATTCACACGTCGAACCAGACGAAGACTACATTATTGTATACATCCAAATGAAAAAAGATGTCAACCACACTCTTACCTAGTCCAATGAAAATGTACCATTGACATTTTCGATGATTCAACGTGAAACTGCAAAATGTAGAACTCTACAGAAAGTCATACAATTTGTTCAGCGCTGATGGTCCAATAATGCGAAAGGAATTAACAGCGACAAGGCTCGATCATTGTATGCAAGGCAACAGAGTCCGTCGAACGTGAATAACTGTTTCATTTTCGGGGAAAGAATTGTTGCAGCTTCACACAACAATTTTACGTCAGCTTCATGAGAGTCATCAAGGAATGGAAAAAATGAAATCCATTGCTAGAAGCTACGTATACTGGCCGAACATTTATGTAGTGACATCAAACAACTTATTTTCGAAAGTGGCCCATGTATGAGTGTGGCAAAATCACCAATCAAGTCAGAACTTGGTTTAACCGCTTCCAGTACTGTCAACATGATCAACAAATCATGCTCCCAATTTTGATTGCCGAAAATCATTGTATCTAATAATGGCACGCAGAATGTTTCCAGCTTCTTCCAAGAATTTTGTTCGGCAAACGGTATTCAGCATAACCGATGAATGGGCAGGCAGAAAAGGTAGAAGTTGCATTACAACGTTTTGTTTAAAGCTGCCGTGCGACACCAAACTGCAACGCACTAGAAAGCAAGTCATCAGCTGAAATGATGCTCGGGAACAATTTAATAAAAAACATTAATCATTTGGTATCCTGGAGAGGTCATCGAGCGCGCGAATTTTAGGAGATGCTCAAGCGACTTATATTAGATATTAACAAGAGATCGCAGAAGAGCGACAAATTAAACTTGCTAGAATGTTGCTCTGCAATCATAATGATAATAATGAATGGTTTCTAAAAGTCAGTGAAGGAACTCTTCCTTAAATATATTCTCTTCACGATCCTGAACTTATTCAAGTGCCTCCATCAATGATTGAGAATGGCAACGTAATCGACTTATGAATCAACCTTGAAACTATCCAAGGATTACGCGATGAGCCTTTCAATTTACTATAATGCGGATACAGTCATACCAAAGATTATGCCGATGCTCCCAACTTCACCGTCCAACGGAACAATTATCATGATCCCTAAATTTGAAACTTACCAATGGTTTATGAACTCGATTGTTGGTTGAACAACTATCAATGACTGCGGGTATTATCTCTGAGTGCAATTCCGGTGGTTCAGTGCTATCCCCGCTACAAAATTTCCATTCATTTTGATAAAAATATGAAGGCATTTTGATAAAAATATGAAGGCATGCACATTTAAAAAAACTCACCTAAAATGCACTTCAAACCAATTTGTTGATTTACTTTCCATAAGTAACGGTAAATTTTCGGTGAAATACTTCGAAACAATTTTACATCGTTGCACAACTAACGGTTAAATTCGTTTTTGTTTTGAAATTGTGGATAGGTTTTTGAGCGCCAATTTGTAAAACGAGAATTAACGAAATTAATGCTTTTATAGTAGAGGTGGTACTTAAGGGGTTTCATGTTTGAACATCAATCGCATGAAATAATTTTAGTCGTAAGTCAAACTCTAACGATGAGTATAGTTTTCGGGTAAAAAAACGAACTACGCAAATCAAGTTTAGGTTGGCAATAGCGTTTAAGGGGTTATGCCATGACGATACGTTTTCCGAGTTCTCTACAACCGTGACATATTGACTGCTGCCCTAAGCAATCCTGCGATCCTAAACGAATGGTTCAGCTTTTTCAGATTGTCTAGAACAATACGAAAAGCAAGCTTGTGAACCGTTGGAGCCGGATTATCGATGATTCGGTAGGGGCCAGTAGTGGTCTGTACACCTTTACAGGACATAAACGATGTCTTCTCCTGCACTAAAATAATTATATAGTTTCTGTTCCTTCGAATTTGAGTATGTAAGTTTTACAAAATATAAACGTTTTGTGAGTTTAATCGGGTTTTTACCAGCATCCGACTTTCCGTTAACACGCCACTGAACGTAAAATTTTCCACTTCTGAATGCTTCACCTAAATCACGTTTCGACCAGTTTAAGTGACACCAAACGCAAAACCGAAAAAACGCACATGCAACGTTACTCCGATGACTAAATATTTGACAGTGCATTTTGAGTATTTTTCTCATAATGTAATATAAAAACATGGCTGCTTTGGTTAAATTGAAAGAACAAGGATGGTTTGTTTATATTATAATTTAAACATAGTAAAATAGTTAATTTCCTCGTAATTTAGTCAAAAATCATTAAAGTATTAAATTCTTTATCGATTTATATAATTAATTTGTTCGTATTTCGATTATTTACCATTGATTTCGATTTGTTTATATCACAGGAATATCACCGATGATGGGATCAACAAAATCACAGATGATGGCCGAATTTCGGATATTAAAGAGTTGGTTAAAGTGATACTTGATGTAAGTAAAATATAAAGTGCGTATCATTATGAAATAATATAAATTTGTGTCTATGTATTTAGACGGATTTTCGTGAAATTGGTGGCGGTGGATTTCCATTCGAGTTGAATAAAGGTGGAAGGGTTGACGCTTTACCTGGAAATGTTGCACTGCAAGTGTTAAAAATTAGTAATGTTTCGGCGCCCAAATCAAATCAAGATTCAAAAGCAATGCCACGATTGTTAAAAATTGAATTTACCGATGGTCAAATCCAGTATCCCGGTTTGGAGTACGAATTAATTCCAGCGCTTAGTCTAAATACACCACCGGGGACCAAAATTTTACTAAAAAATGGTCCTATTAAAATTTCTAATGGATTTTTACTGTTGGAATCGAAAAATGTCGATGTCCTGGGTGGAAAAGTGGCACAATTATTTGAAAAATGGGAACAGTATCGACTAACAACGAAATATTCAAAATGTAAGTGCGGTGATTAGCTCATCAATTTCGCCCACACACGACTATAATGATTTAATTGTATATTTCAGCTGTGGTCAAACCAAATACGGGGGCACCGTCGTGGAGTATGTTCGGTAAGAAATTGGATAAAATACCAGACACTTTGAATTTCAAAAGTTTATTGCCCGAACAAGAAAAAGAGAATGCCGAATTTGAGGCGTCTCGAAAAGTTGCGGTCGACGATGCTGTTAAATTACAGCATGAAAAACCTAAAGTATTTGGTGGTGGGAAAGTTCGCATTATCGATCATAATGTACAAAAAATTACCGATAAAGGTTATACGGTGGAACAGGCCAAAAACGCGCTCAAATACAGTCGTAACAATTTAGAAAAAGCTTTTGCCAATTTGAAACGTCAAGGTGATGGCAAAAATCGAAATGGTAATGATATGGATTCAAGTCGGGACACTCGGTCAAATTCTAGATATTCAGGACGCGAGGATCGATTTGGTGGTGGTCGAAGAGGTGGTCGAAATAATCGAGACGAAGAAATGATGGAATCACGACCAACTGGAAAATTATCGTTGTTTGATTTTCTCGAGGATAAATTACCACCGGTACTAGATATCGTTTCGTATAATTCGCATTCGACACAAAAGAAAACGGAAGCGGCACCGATTCGAGCCACTAATAGTGCACCACCACCACAGACAAGTCAAAAGCCAGTGCCAGCCAAAGAGGAGAGTATCAGTAGTTCAAGTACCTTTGATAGATCCAAGTTCGAGAATAATATTTCATCGAGTTTTCGGCAAAAGAAAGAGGATCCACTACCGGGTGGTCCATCATCCAATCCGTCTCGATATCCTGGTAACAGCTATAATCAACAGCAGGGTCCCAGATTTCGCACAAATTTCGCGATCAATAACGCGCGACCAGCAAAATCGACTACACCGGGAAGTAGTGGAAGTAACACAAATAGCTATCAAAATGGAAAGTACGATAATTCCGGAAAATATGATAACGCGGGAAAATATGATAGTTCGGGACGGTACGATAATTCCGGAAAGTATGATAATTCTGGGAAGTATGATAATTCTGGAAAGTATGATAATTCTGGGAAATCTGATAAATACAATCGAAATAATTACAATAATTCGGGCCAGAATTATAATTACAAACCAAATAACAACAACAACAATCAGTATACCGATAAGGCAAATGGTGCCACTACTTATCCAACAAAATTGCAACCAAAAAAACTTCAAAACGATTACCAGCAACCGTCATCCCAACCACAACAAAGTCAATCATACCCGAATCAATCGTCTGGAAAGCCGCGATCCAACTATCCGGATAATAATTCGCAAAATTTTAAATCTCAAATCAAGAAGGTAACGGAAAGTACCGCAAAAATGAATATGAACAGTAACAGTAGTGAAAATAGTGGTAGTGTGGCCACTGCATCAGTATCTCACCCATCGGGTCAATCCTCATCAAATCCAAACGCGTTTAACAATAATTTCTCTCAAATTCAAAACGGTTACAAATTTAATCCGTACAAAATATCTGGCTTCCAGAACAAGGAAACCAATGATTTTGCCATGAACGTTATGAAACAGGAGAGTTATAATTTTATGCAACAACAACCACAACAGCAACAGCAGAGACTATCAAATGTCATTCAAATTCCAATCAGTATACAGCCTTCAACGCTTCCGATTCAAAATCTTGTAACAACGCCACAAATACAATCGGGGCCACAGTCATTAACATGGAAAATAGGTGATCGATGTTTGGCTAAATATTGGGAAGATGGCCAATTTTATACGGCGGAGATAACAGGCGTTTCGGATAAAACGCTCGTTGTTCATTTTCTCGAGTACGGTAATTTTGAAGAAGTTCTTAAAGATGATATTCTCCCCGTGGGAGACGGATACGCTTTCTATCCAAAACAGCAGAACAATAATCAATCGTACCACCATAACCAACAACAGCAGCATCATCATCAACAACAACAATCGCACCATCACCACCACCATAATCCATATCAACAAAATTATCGTGGTAATTCGTATCAACGCGGTGGTGGAAATCCCAACCACGCAAACAATCAGTCGAACAATAGTTTTCATCATCATCCACGCTATCGTGAAGAACGTCCAATGTATGTACCGCCAGCGCAACGAAACGCTAAAAATTAAGACGGGTCGAAACTATTTAAATTATTTATTGCATTATTGTTTGTTTGCTGTTTCAAATTTGAAATATTTATTTTTAATCAACACACACACACAACCCAACCATTTTGAAATCTTCGTTTTTTTTTTTTTTAAAGCAAATCAAGCGGTTAAACCATGTTTTACAATTTTGTTGTACTAATTATTATGAATTATATTGAATGAAAATCAAAAAAAGAAAATAATTTGTTGTACTAGATAATGTGTTTTTATTTAAGATGGTCGTGTCAAGATTTTTATTTTAAAATAGTGTGCACTTGAAAATAATAACAAGTGGTGAATAAATTGTACAAGTTGTAGCATACATTTGGGCAACTCGATTTTATGTTTATTTACATAATCGAGTGGAAATTTTCTTTAAAAATGCAAATACATAGTATAGCTGAAAAATATTCCCGGAAAATGTCTTAAAGGAAATAAATTAAACACAAAATTATCATAAAATGGTAATTACATGTGAAAACATTTTGTAATTGACTTTCCTCGGATTTATTTAGGTCATATCGTATTTTGTTTACAATTTAGTATGCGCTGGAAATGATGTAATTTAGAAAATTCGTAGAACTAGAGTATTACGCCTTGGAAATGTAAAAAAAATTACACTTTCATCCGTGACAATGAATCGCAACTGATACATTGCCGTGACCAGGAGTCGAACCTGGGTTACTACGGCCACAACGTAGGGTCCTAACCACTAGACGATCACGGCTATTGAAAGCTATGTTAGATTGGTAATTCATTTTGCTAAGTAAATTAAACGGAAAATTTATTGGACCGTGGTAATTGTGGTGATAGTGAGAGTTAGAAAGTATTTGAATTGAAATTTGAATTTTATTAGTCTCACTAAATCATATACTTCCAGTAGCCGTGATCGTCTAGTGGTTAGGACCCTACGTTGTGGCCGTAGTAACCCAGGTTCGACTCCTGGTCACGGCAATGTATTCCAAAGGTACATTGTCACGGATGGAAGTTTTTTTTACATTTTTTTTATATTAATTAATGTTGTTTGGTTTCAGAACCACCAATCACAATCAATGAAACGGGTAACTGCATGGTTTGAATTAAGAAATGTAAGCATACACGCAAATTCAGATATGTGATGCTAAGAACGTTAATTATAGTCGGTATTTACCTTTGTAGTGTCAATGGGGGACAATTAAGATTATCATTTTATTAATTGAGGTGAGTGAAAATTTGTTGGTTAGTTAGTGTGGTATAGAAACGCGTGCTTGTTCTTGTCCGTTTTTAATCGTAATTTTTGTATTGTTATCTTTTTGTACTGTCAATTTTTGCTCCCACCGATCCACTCTACCGAGTAGTTGTCGGTTGGGTATTGGTTTTGCCCAATGGGCGATGGGCTGTATTGTGTGGTTTGCAAAAATGTGATGGTATAGTGGTTGCCCCACGAGTTCGGTTGATGATTTCTCCTAATTAGTTTTGCTGTGGCACGAATGCCTAGGTATCAAACGTTTTAGTAAGATTCGTAAACTTGTCAAAGGAAGGGTTTGGAAATGAACGGGTGTTGTGTTCTGGGTGAAAAGTCACATATGAATATTTTTCGAACTTTAAAGGCGCGTTTGTTTCCATTAGATTTGCAAGTTCCATGTTGTTTGCTTATGCGTCAAAGATTGTTGCGTGTCGATGGGGCTTCCGAGATAAATTTGGTCAATCTCCTAAATTTGGTATCTCCTAAGGTGTGGCGTATACCTGACGCAATGAAATCTAATTAAGTGCCATCGTTGTCGATGGCGACTAGTTATTCTCTGTCGTATGTGCTGACTTAGTTGCTTGATGTGTTCCTTCAAGTTTAATAAGTCGATCAGAAGATCGTCGATGTAGGGAAATACGAAGGCCAATTCTCGAAAAACCGAATGGCCTAACTTTAGAAATATCTGGGCTAGTTCAAAGTTCTGTAGTCGCCGCATAGTCACCAGTTACCGTCTTTTTGCTTTCCTGTGTGAAGTGAACTAGCCCAGTTACTTTTAGAGGGTACACATACTCGTTGTGTTGTCCAAGCTTTGATCTCGGCGTTAGTTATTTTCATGTTGTCTGTGTTCATATGTCGTACTTTTGCATGGTAAAGGTGTCTTGTTGTCTCAACATGACAACTTTACAGGAGGGTTTGGATGTAATAATGCAATACGACCGCACTATATCTACTTTTCGTGAACTTTGAACGCGCATTCAACTCCATCAGTAGACACGCGATCTGGAGAGCACTGTGCTAATTGGGCATTCCGAAAAAGATAATTGAACTCATTAGGGAAATGTACAGTGATGCCGAAAATCGAGTTCAATTCAAGGGGAAGCAGTGTGACAAATATTACAACACACGAGGAGTCAGACAAAAATTGGACAACACATCCCCAATCGTATTCAGTGGAAACTAATAAAGCAATTCAACAACCTGGACAATGTGGATGATATATGTCTACTAAAGCAGACATGGAGCAGAAAGCCCAGAAACTAGCTGATTTAGCACAGGAAGTCGGTCTCAAAATCAACAATAGAAAGACAATGAGACTAAACATAAACAAACACACACCCACCAATCAACCAACAAACCACCGAGGACCTCTCACTAACTACAAAGATACGAATGTTCAATTTCTGTATGAAAGTAATGCTGTTGTATTGCTGTAAAATGTGACAACACACTCAGAAGGCGTGAAATTAAGAAACGAAAATGAAGATGGATTGGACACGCACTAAGGAAAGATATCAATGATATAACTCTAATGTCAATGGAATGGAATCCGCAAGGAAAAAGGAGAGTAGGGAGACCAGCAGTACCCTGGAAACGAATGGTGCCAGCTGAAGCAAAACATTGAATGCAATGGTCCAGCATAGTAAAGGCCCTATGCTCCTAAATTGGAAATAAAGGAAAAAAATGCGATACGATGGGATAGAACTGACTAGCCTTCGGGGTTGAAATTTTTCGAAGGGTCGTTGAGTGTTTTCTAATATCGACTAATAAATGCATCGGTCGACTTTAGGCAAAACGAACTTTCATATCAAAGGTCTGCGCAGATCTATGTTGAGTGTAAGATTGTGGCTGCAAACAATTTAAATGCAGTTGTGTTGGATTTTTTTGAGGTTTCCTGTTGGAATAACGGAAGCCTCGGATCTTGTGTCGATCAAATATCGTAATATGTTTTGAGAATAGATAACGAATAGGCGGCTTTTAAAATACTGGCTACCGAGACTTGCCAAATGAAGTGGTGCATGGTTTTATGCAATTTCTGGCGTAGATACGGTGTTGATGGTGGTTTTGAAACTCTCGAAATCATAAGACATTTTTTGATGTGCTCCGATTCACATCAAATACAAGGCAAAACTTAAAGATACTTTTCAGATTCAACCAGAAGAGTTAATGCTAGCAGTTAAAACAATTATCAGGATAGTACATGCGGCTGACTTCAAAAATGAAACCAAGCAATTAAACATCCACTATCACAAAGGAGCACAATAATAACACTACATCCCTTTTTAGATGGATATGGGCTGTTCAGAGAATGAGGCAGATTAATCAGTATCGACAATATTTAACAGAATCGGAGACCAAATTGTAGACGAAATACGAACTTGCTTCGAACAAGTTTCCATTCTAACCAAAACTGATAATGCAACGGCCAATATTACAGCTTCAACTTCTCAGGGTTATTCAACTTTCTTATTTGTACACGTTCCTTTTTCTATCATTCAGTTTGTCAACTCTCATTCGTACTATTAAACCGAAATTTTGAATTCATCTATCACATGCTAATATTGCCCCAGCGATGTCTTTATTGTTTTTCAGTTTTACAGTCTTCAATAAGTACAGTTTCGCCAATAACAACCAATTCATCATGATCTACAACTGCCAGGTCGTTAGCTAGGACCACAGTCTCACTCAACACTTTTCTAAAGCCGCACTAGATTTATTTCCTTTTTCTACCACAACGCCTCGAGTACTCGAAGTAAAGTGGAATCATTCCGTATGGAGCTTTTAGATAACGATTGTGACATAGTGATTATTGGCGAGAACAGGTTTACTAGCAAAATGAACGCACGGAATATTTTCCTTCGGATTATATTTTCTACACAAGGACAATGTGATTTCGATACCAGTTTGAAGATTGCTCATTCTATAAATGAATTGATTGCTTGTCCTTCTATCGACGTTATTGCTGTTCGCTTTCAAATTCTTGTAAATTCCGACAAGGTAAAGTTGTAGAAAGTGTCAATGGCTTATGACATTCGAGAGAAGAGTCAAGCGCATGCTAATAATGGCCTCAAACCCGACGGTGACGATACTTACCGAATCCCATTTAACCTCGGAAGGTGCAGTGATTATTGAAAGGAAACCCGCCGTTTGACAGTTGCTGAAGTTGCGGTTCTATCTTAACGATTTTCACTAGACTTACTCTTAAGGGATATTACTTTCATTTTCACCCATAATTTGCCAGGTTCCAGGTCATTACTGGTCTTATGCTATCTTTTTCCTTTGCTGGCTCTCCAGTCTAATGACATCCTTGTTATATCACTTGATGGTTTCCTTAGTGTATCGGCACTCCATCTCCAGTTCCGTTTCCTTATTTCGGTCTGAACGTCTAACTGCTTCACGATTCTGTGTAGTTCCATTTTTGTTATGGTGTTATAGTGACAGGACAACTTCAATGTTCGTCAATATCGGAGATACTGTTGATTCAAAAGCTCAAAATATTTGAATAAGATATAGTTTCGCCTATGCTAAAGAACTACAATATACAATCACCAATGTCTACAATTTAAAATTATTGAATCATTTAGTTGATGGTTCGTTCATTCTTAATACATTTTTACAGTTTAAAGATGACAATTTGATGATAAATTTGGAAATACTACACCCACTTTCTATCAATTAACGAAATTATTTTATTTTTAGACTAGCCCACGTAGCTTTAGTGACTACAGTCATCTAATTATTTACTAAATTATAGGTTATTTCCACAAGTTAGTAGTTTTAATTTTAAGTCTTTAATAAATCAGTGACTAATGAACTATTTAAATCAAGAATGTTACCATGTCGTTTGGAAACAATGCGACAGTTATAGAAAAAAATTAGCAAATTTTAAGAAAGATCATCAATTATTGATCGCTATTGATGTGGAACGCATTATGGACCGTCAATGAGGTGGTTCAGCCAATATATCACACGAAAACCTGTTTGATATTGCACTAGTCGAACGCTTAATTGCTACTGCAGCATTCATCGTGTACTTAGATGCTCTATTCTGCTTTGGAATAAATGGCATCATTTGGGGTAGCAGGGAAGTATTTTTTGAGGTTGCGCTAGCAAAATGTTAAAAAGAGTTTATTTGTAAACTTTTAGCAAACGCATGTATTACTGATGGAGTTTCATCAACTATACCTCTCTCAAAGGGAAAGCTATTCTCCTTGCCATTAACAATTATAGAACGAATGGGTTACCAGAACTTCCGTATGTGATTCTCCTAATCTATTGCAACAAATATTGTAAGAAGCAAGCATATCTCGTCTCAAAAATTATGACAGGCAATATTAAAATTATCTCAGCCTATTGTCTAGCTTAATTTTCAAGCTTGGAAATCAAATGGGATATTTGCTTTTTTAGCAAAGTTGTTTGTTTTGCTTACAAACTTATGAGCTGTTTAGCCAAGAGGAAAAGGATTGAAACGCGAAGGTCTTTCTTTGGTGCTTAGTCGTTACTCGAGAATCTATTTCCACCAATACAAAATCTTTGCTCCACTGGCCCGAACGAGAGCTGCATATAACATAACTGAAAACATAACGCCAGTTAACATTGCACTATTCAATTGTGTCGTGAATCTTTTGAATTTGGCGTTATTTTGTATGATGCTTCTTAAAGTTCAATCTACTATCGATAGACCTATACTATCGCTTCGAGGTAATAATAAAATTGTCTATAAATTTGCCAGGGTTATAGAGATATTATTTTTCGGATGAGTGCAACACACTTGATTCTCAAGATATACTGGCATCAAAAAGTTGCGGTCTCTATAATAATATAATATTATAATATAATAATATAATAATATAATAATATAATAATATAATAATATAATAATATAATAATATAATAATATAATAATATAATAATATAATAATATAATAATATAATAATATAATAATATAATAATATAATAATATAATAATATAATAATATAATAATATAATAATATAATAATATAATAATATAATAATATAATAATATAATAATATAATAATATAATAATATAATAATATAATAATATAATAATATAATAATAATATAATAATATAATAATATAATAATATAATAATATAATAATAATATAATAATAATATAATAATATAATAATATAATAATATAATAATATAATAATAATATAATAATATAATAATATAATAATATAATAATATAATAATATAATAATATAATAATATAATAATATAATAATATAATAATATAATAATATAATAATAATATAATAATATAATAATATAATAATATAATAATATAATAATATAATAATATAATAATATAATAATATAATAATATAATAATATAATAATGTAATAATATAATAATATAATAATATAATAATATAATAATATAATAATATAATAATATAATAATATAATAATATAATAATATAATAATATAATAATATAATAATATAATAATATAATAATATAATAATATAATAATATAATAATATAATAATATAATAATATAATAATATAATAATATAATAATATAATAATATAATAATATAATAATATAATAATATAATAATATAATAATATAATAATATAATAATATAATAATATAATAATATAATAATATAATAATATAATAATATAATAATATAATAATATAATAATATAATAATATAATAATATAATAATATAATAATATAATAATATAATAATATAATAATATAATAATATAATAATATAATAATATAATAATATAATAATATAATAATATAATAATATAATAATATAATAATATAATAATATAATAATATAATAATATAATAATATAATAATATAATAATATAATAATATAATAATATAATAATATAATAATATAATAATATAATAATATAATAATATAATAATATAATAATATAATAATATAATAATATAATAATATAATAATATAATAATATAATAATATAATAATATAATAATATAATAATATAATAATATAATAATATAATAATATAATAATATAATAATATAATAATATAATAATATAATAATATAATAATATAATAATATAATAATATAATAATATAATAATATAATAATATAATAATATAATAATATAATAATATAATAATATAATAATATAATAATATAATAATATAATAATATAATAATATAATAATATAATAATATAATAATATAATAATATAATAATATAATAATATAATAATATAATAATATAATAATATAATAATATAATAATATAATAATATAATAATATAATAATATAATAATATAATAATATAATAATATAATAATATAGTAATATAATAATATAATAATATAATAATATAATAATATAATAGACTGTTGATTCGGTACGGGCCAGCGATGGCCTGTAAAAACCTTCTTATTATGGCGGTCACAAATCAATTGCCAGAAGAACGCTTGTATCACTTCTTGGATATATTAAAAACATAAAGAATCGAAGAACTACACCAACAAATAAAGCAGCGTTGATGAAAATAAGACCAACGTTATCTTCACCTTTCACCGCTGAGAGGCACTAGCATAGAGGACAAAGTGTTTTACTAAGTGAATATCGAGCTTAGACCGACAAATAAAACGAATTTTACCCCAAAAAACGTTTTTTTTCTTTTTAAGGCCAGATACTTATCATACCACTTTCATTTTATTTAACATTAAAACCGCGAAATATTTTTTACACCGATGGATAGACATTGGAGAATGCAAAATTTGCACGTTAAACGTACAAATTTAACTTTTACTGTATAATACGGGTACGAGGTGTGTACTCAAATACATACACGAAAATTAGCAAACTGTATTACGTTTGCGTATATGTAAAGTAGTTTATCGCCTTTTTATTCATAAATCGTGCGAAAGTAATGCGCGAATTTACTCATGGTATGTTCTCTCGTTGTGAGTAAATTCCCTTTTGTAGCGTAAAATAACAACGTGCCAATTTTATATCTAAAACTTGTAATTTACATAATTTGTATTTTCTTATACATCTCGACGTTTATAATTTAAATATTGGTAAATTAATTGCGGTTTCCTCATGCGAGAATCGATTTTTGTTGTAATTTGAAATGCATGAGTAGTTTTCTATAAGAGACGTACGGTTGTATGTTTTGTAACGATCAACAGGTTCGTTTTCGTTTTACCTGTCGATTATCGTTAATTTTGTGTCATAATTTTTGTGAAAGTCTCTGTGGTCAGAGGGTATTCGCATGATTTTGTATAGGAAGATAGGAAGATAGGAAGATAGGAAGATAGGAAGATAGGAAGATAGGAAGATAGGAAGATAGGAAGATAGGAAGATAGGAAGATAGGAAGATAGGAAGATAGGAAGATAGGAAGATAGGAAGATAGGAAGATAGGAAGATAGGAAGATAGGAAGATAGGAAGATAGGAAGATAGGAAGATAGGAAGATAGGAAGATAGGAAGATAGGAAGATAGGAAGATAGGAAGATAGGAAGATAGGAAGATAGGAAGATAGGAAGATAGGAAGATAGGAAGATAGGAAGATAGGAAGATAGGAAGATAGGAAGATAGGAAGATAGGAAGATAGGAAGATAAGAAGATAGGAAGATAGGAAGATAGGAAGATAGGAAGATAGGAAGATAGGACGATAGGACGATAGGACGATAGGAAGATAGGAAGATAGGAAGATAGGACGATAGGAAGATAGGAAGATAGGAAGATAGGAAAATAGGAAGATAGGAAGATAGGAAGATAGGAAGAGAAGTGGCTAAAAATTATACAATTAGTTAGTTCATTATTTTTTACTGATGCCAGGTACTTATCTTACGAATATCGTATTATCTATAATCGGATTAGATTTTTTACGTTTATTTACTTAAAATAGATAAAATAATTTAGATCTAAGCAAAAAAAAAAAAAAAGTGAAATGTTTTTGATAAAAGATAAGATACGAATGAGGTTAATGAATTTAAGATTTCAGGTTAATTGCCCTTAAAGCAAAAGATAAATGTAGGTTGGTATTTCGAATATGTAATATATGCATTACATATATCATACCTTATCAGTATATGACTGTAATCAAATTAGTTTTTAGATTATGTGTAGTCGGTGTACAATTTTTGGCACATACATCATTTTTAATTATTTTTGTTTGCCTAACATTTCTGCGAATTTTATGCCATTATCGTTCAATTGGTGGCAAATCAAATGTCAGTTTAATTAAAGTGTATTGACCTATTTTTTTGTATCGGTTTAATTATTTTTGTATACGAGTGCTAATTTTAGATAATTTGATAATTTGGTATAGGTTTATGTTTCCCGCTACTTATAGACATATTAACAATGATAATTTTGAAGTGGCCGCTTATCACAACCCGGAATAATATCTGGAAACAAAATATATTGAAACATGTTAACGTGATCAAATTAACAGAGAGCTGGAATTTTACGTTTTTTACAACTATGAAGCCTACGATTATATTGATAAAATCGACATCGTAAGACAAAGAGGGCGAAATAAATCCAGGAAGAGCCCAAAGTTAAAAGAAGAATTCTGGATAGCAGTTGCAGTAATGATACATGCTCATTGCTGGTTTATCATGGACGAAAAAGGATCCCATTAAAGTTAAATATTAGAGGCATACGGTCAATAATGGAGTCAAACCGATGAAGAAAATATTGTTGCATTGGAGTACCCGAATTGCACTAAAGATGATTTGTGCAATCTCTTGTAAATATGACAGAAATTCTAGAAAACCTAAACCCTAAAAATAAGTCATTTGATTGAAACAAACCTCAAATGAAGCTTTAGATGAGCCTTAAACATGCGTCTGTATATCAACAGTTTGCATATAGTTCCAATAATCCAATTTAAAGTTTATGTCGGATATCGAAACTCAAACTTTTCAAACTTCAATCTTCGAAACACAACAATGGAAGTGAATATGCCTATGTTTTGTGATTGATATTTGACATTTCTATAGTCAAATGAAACCATATGGTACAAGCAGAGAAAAAGGATATCATCATTAATATCCCGTTTATGAAAGTGTTATTTGATAATGTATGACCTGAAAAGGCAATCAGAAAAGAGTACTTACAAGGCATGCACATGAAAAATGGGTGCTTCAACCGCAGTTAGACAAAGTAAAAATGGCAAAGTCAGGCAATCGTTTATACTGGTGCCAGGTAGTTAGATTGGAGGTCACTTAGTATTTAACAAAATCGAATGTACTCAGTCAGCATTGGGGTGATCTAAATGTGAACACTATATGCAGTGGTACAGTGACTCGCAAAGTTGGACGTTTAATAACATAGTGACAGATTTTGATAGGGCATAGCTGGGCCACTTTTCATAAATTGTGGTCATAACTTCGTTTCGCCATCTAATCAATTTTTAGGATCTGTGATCCTAAAAGACTCTAGCACCAAGATTGCTGAGTTTTACCTACTGTGAAATAACGTGTACTCTAGGGACACATGAGCAACATGAGCAACAAGAATCTTTCATGGTTGATATAGTGCCATCAAAACCTTCTAATTTTCACAGCGACTGCACGTTCTACTTGAGTGGGGGTCTTGTTAAGTGGTTTATTTTTTTTAATAATGATTTTTTAAGGATTAGTCAGCCTACCGATACAACCTTTGTTAAGGCGCATAGTACGATTTGCAATGAACGGTTTGATGGTATTCTTAGCATATCATCGTTTATAAACACTTTATGAGAGATGCGGATACCTCCGACCCCATAGGGCCAAGTTTTAGAATGAACAACTATAAAGCACAGATTCAATACTGGAAATGGGGGTTCTTAAACGATGGTCAAATATCCAATGGAGTTCACCATTAGCGTTGGAATGATTAAAGCATTCAAGTTGATCTCGGACGAAAAAATATAAGTGAAAGAAGAAGATCCTGATTGTGACTGCGTTTAGCCTGGGTAACACAGAAAAACAGTCATATTTAGACAAAGTGGCCATCACGATGACTGATTTGAAGAGCTTTGCAGAAGTTTTGGATCAAATACAATCCACCCAGTTAAAAATTAGTCCGAAAAAATTCTACTGGTTCCGAAAAGAAATGAAGGATTAGGTGCATGCGGTTATCAAATTCACACTGGTCTTCACGGGATGATGGCAGCTGTAATATAACTGACGTATAAATTTAGGATTTTCCTTACACGTTTCCTAGGAGGGTTTGAAATGCAATAAAAGTCTAGAAGACCTTGAATATAATGGTAAAGGTGGAAACACAGTATAGAACTAATTATTATGTCCGATTGTGTGGCTTAGTCACCTTTAATGGATTCTTTAGCAGATTTAAATTTATGAAATAATAAATTGAGCCTGAATCTACGAACAACAAAGACAGGCAATCATTGATGGTGGTACAAAAGAGACAGATTGGTGAAATAATTAGAGAGTTAAATGGAACGTTGGTGAAATATCTGACTAAGGTCTTAAAAAGGGACCAGCAGAACTGGAATCGAAATCTACGATGTTGTTAATCACGTATCGATATAGGCATATTGTGATCTGTGTAATTTATTGGTTATAAAGAGGATAACGGAATAAGACCTTACAAGAGGACATCATAATCTTGCAAAAGAGTCGGATTTTTATCGACTAAACCATAACCCCCAATCACATTTGCTATATAGAGTCACGTATTGACCGATTATGCTTTCCATCTTTTTTTACTGGAGATTAGAACTACTTTGATTAGAACTATCCTACACTCCAAATTCATCTGCAGGATATTACTAATTAAAGAATTTTTTTTTTTTTTTAATTTGGAGAAAGTAATTAACCATTTTTAACATCCCATGTGATCACCACATATTATTTTCTGGAACCTCCCTTCCATCTCACACCTGCAATCGCCTCTTGCATCGTATTCACCGTGAGCTTAATTGGTTTTTAAACTCTGCGAAGGCTCGTGCATGCGCGAAAGCCCCAGTCTTGGGGTTCCGAATCCCTTCACCGTACTTTTATCGTTGCTCTTCTTCATTCTTGATGTTTTATTGGGATGCGTACCCCTAGTATTCTTTACCTACTACCATGTTTTGTTTAAGTCGCTTCTAACATAAGGAACCCTGGTTGAATACGCATCATCTGGTGAATATATTGTCATTGTCATTGTTATCGTTAGACGTTTTTACTACGCGAAAATGTCTCCCAGGCTTCGCCTGTATACATTCTCACGGTGACGCGTTTGATTTGTTTTACTTTATTCTCAGTATGCTTTACCAGGTTGAGTCATTAAAATTAGTTTGCTAGTGGGCCTCTCTGTGGTTAGCTACATCATTAAGTGTTGTCGTTCGTTTTCGACAAAATTGCGGTTGTAAATCATGTTGTCCATGGTTTCATTGTTATGGTTATACTCACAGTTGCTCGTTTTGCATAAGTTAACTCTTTCTAGGGAAAGCAGAGAATTAGTTCACCGAACTGCAATATTTGTTTCATCTAATATTAATAATTCTAGAGTTCATCACTAAGGATTTGGTTGCAGTAATCGTGGAAGTACCGACTGGCAGGAGAGTGCAGGAGATAGTGTCTGCGTACTTCCCTGGTAACACGGTAAGTATTCCACCTGTAGTTGTACAGGATTTTGTGGATTACTGCAACCTACAAAACAAACAATTTATCATAGGCTGCGATGCAAACGCGCACCATATCGTTTGGGCTAGCAGCAACACAAGGTTCAATATATCGGGAGTGATCAAACAGGCGGCAGAGCATCGTATCCTTTGTTTTACAGACTGGAAGACCTACACGGATATTTTATTCATCAAAACGGACGCTGCCAACATCTTTGAGTTCAATTAGTGACATAGAAACTGCAGCTTGTTTGCTAAATGATGTGTTCCTATCTTCTTACGGAAGAAGCTGTGTGGCGCGTAACGTTGCGGTTAATTGCAAAGTTCCATGGTGGAACGAGCAGTTGGTTAAACTTCATAGGAGGGTTAGGAAATTATTTAATAGGGCAAAGCATTCCAATGAGTGGAATAAATATAGGCAAACCCTAACAAATCACAATACTGAACTAAGGCGTTCCAAACACCTAACGTGAAGGAAAAACTGTGGTAATATCGAGGATATACTTACAGCTGCTCGACTCCATAAAGTTCTAGCTAAGGCCCAGTCCAACGAGATTGGGCTTCTTCTGAAATCCGATGGTAACTATACATCGGGTCGCAAACAGTCACTAGAAACCTTGCTTCTAGTGCACTTTCCGGGCTGCACTGTTTGCGATACAAATACAATTACTAACCATACATTTGGTACACATATGAGTGCAATTGTGGGTTGAGTTAATGGAGCGTGGATTAAATTACCCTTGCGCTGGTAGCCTTATTTAGAACTAGCTTCAATTTAGGTCACATACCATATGCTTAGAGCCAAGTCAATGTGGTTTTTATCCCAAAGCTTGGCAATCGACCAAGTGAACTCCCTAAGTCCTATTGACCTATCAATCTTACATCATTTATTCTAAAAACTATGGAACGATTGGTAGACCTTCATATCAGAGACTGGTTAACTGTAACCAGACCCCTGAATCCTAATGAATTTGTCTACAGAAGAGGCATATCCACAGAGGGGGCGCTGATCTACTTGTTACCAAGGTTGCACCGGCTTACCGTTCGAAAGAAATCGCGCACTAGCCACTGGATTAGTTCCATGTTGGCTAGTAGGAAGATTAAATCGAAACTAGGTAATGAGCCAGCCACGGTTACGGTAGTAAAGGGATGTCCACAAGGCGGTGTTCTGTCACCTTTGCTGTGGTCACTCGTGATTGACGAGTTACTTGATGAGCTACATCTTCTCGGTTATGGCTTCATTGGTTATTCGGAGGATCTGGTTATCATAGTCTCTGGTGGGCATGAATGTACGATGTCAGCCAGAATGCAACAGGTCTTGCTTGTTATTTCGAATTGGTGCACTAAAGAGGGCCTTTCGATAAACACTAACAAGACAGTCCTGGTACCGTTTACCAAAAGACGTAAATTGAACTTTGGTTCAGTTAGTCTAAATGATATTACTATTAGATACTCCAATGAAGTCAAATATCTGGGTGTTATCCTAGATAAAAAACTGAATTGGAGCTCTCATATCAACTAACGCGCGGTCAGAGCCACGTGAGTCTGTAGGCGCATGTTTGACAGGACTTGGGGCCTTAGCTCAAAAATGATTTACTGGATGTACATCATGATAGTGAGGCCAATTGTAATCTATGGGCCCATAGTTTGGTGGCCTAAGGTACAGCAAAAAGTTATTATGAACAAGCTTACCTCATTGCAGAGGCTATAGCATGTCTCGGAATCACAGGTGCTATGAGCACCTGTCCTACGGCGGCAATGGAAACCTTCATCGGACTCACTCCACTTCATATTTATGTAAAAAAATCAGCTGCTACTTGTGCAGCTAGATTACAGCTGATGAATCAATAACGTCATGATGATCATATGGGTCATCTAGACATTTTGAATGAAGTTTCAGACTTGGATATGTTCTTTAGAATCCCGGACGTGATACCCAAAGAACTCTGCTTTGGCAGGAATTTCGGGGTAACAGTCTTGTATAGGACAATAGTGGATAGTGGATTAGGCATTGGTGTCTTGGGCCCATCTACAAAATATCGAAATCCCTGGGAACTTATCCAAGTGTTTTTCCAGCCGAAATTCACGCCATCGAGACCTGCGTCTTAACACTAAAGGTCTTAAAGGCGCCTCTATCCACATTTTCTCCGACAACCAAGCAGCATTGAAAGCACTGGCTTCTAACTGCCTGGATTCTAAGTCGGTTAAAAGCTGTTATACACTACTACAATCTCTCTCTTGCCATAACAAAGTTAGATTATGGTGGGTACCTGGTCACAGCCTCACAGGGTATCACTGGAAATGAAATAGCCAACGAGCTTGCTACACTAATTGGCCCTGAGCCGTTTTGTGGCATCCCGTGGGCCTACACAATCAGTAAATGAGAAAGAATGGAGTGCTTGACCTATTGGAACTGTATTCCTGGCCTTAGACAGGCCAAATCTTTGTTCAGACAATTTCATCATAAATACTTGGCGGTCAATTTAAGTAAAGGAAATATTAGGAAGCTAGTGAGTTTTTCAGGTCACTGCAACTTAAGATATCATTTGAACAAAATGAACCTGTCCACATAGATGGAGTGCCGACTCTGTTTGGAAGAAACTGCAAAACACATACTATAACACATATTATAAGAGTGTGTTGTTCTGTGCAGACTGAGGTGGCTTCATTTTGAAGAAAGGTATTTAACCCCGGAGAAATGTAGATTGGCCTCTACAGGCAGCATTCTCACCTTTATTCGGAAGATGGAGAAGCTCCTGGACTAAAAAATGCCAATAGCACAAAAGATCTTTCAGATCACAGTGGTAGCCGTTTTGAGCAAGGAAAAAAACCAATTCTAGGTAGGGTATTTTCTTGCCATGTTTCGTTAGCATTTGTTGTAAACGATGCACTAAGTGCAAGCCTTTTTTTGGCCCTCCTTTTGATGTTTGGATGAAGACAACTTACTTCTCTTGTCCGGTTTCCAATACCTCGTTTTCGTAGCTCACACTTTGCCGTTTTCTTAGTTTTTACCTATCAACTCTTTCTTGCAACTGTATAAAAATTGATATTACGCCGGCTTACACAGCAAATGCTTTTTTTAATACAGGTTTGCAAGCTTTTGTAATTCTAAGAAGGATTCTATATTGAGTTTACAGCCCACCCAGCACAAGCATACACAAAATATTGGTGTGGCGCCTAATTTTTTATCGAAACTAATTTCAATCCTTTTAGTTTTGACCATCTTAATTCTCAGTCTGTTCACATATACCAAGGGTGGTCTCTGATATCGAGCGTCCGTTAGATCATAACTGTACTGTATCATAACAGTTACCAGTAAATAGCATTTCATTTACTGGTTATTGTCTGGTATTTTATATTTCACGTACCCACTGGCTAAAAGAAAGGATTTACAGATTTAAATAGTAAAAGTATAGGTATACAAAGCGCTAGTATACACAACAGGTTGGCGCTAACCTGTAGGAGTCCAATATCAAAAACATCAATGGTTAGTATAGTACAAAAACAAAATAAATCACATCGCGACAGTTACGTTTAGATTGTACTAACATTTATTCAATTTTCAACTTGAATTTTCCAATTTCATTCACAAAACGAAAACATAAAAAAAATCACAAAAAAAAATAAAATTTTTTTTTTTTACCAACAAAATACGCCAAACAAGTTTGTATTATTTGTTTTTCTTTCACAGTTATTCAACAGATTTTCAGTCACTCGGTTGCTTCCGATGTGTACACAGTGTTGTATGTTCATGTCGATCAAAATTAAAATTTTCTATATTCGTGGCGCTATAATTATGCAAAAATAGTTTATCGCAATTTATTTTTTGGTTTGTTACTTTTTTTTTTTGGTTTGTGTATTATATTCGAGTCAAAATATCGTTAAAGTGTTGAGTGATTTATATTTATTATACGATAGTTGAGTGTGTTTGGTAAAAACGTGAAGTAAAGTAAAGTAAAAAAATTTTTTTTTTTTTAAAGATATATATTTTGTAAAATTTATAATTAATGAATATAATAATATAAAGAGAATAATATAATAAAATATCGCGAATAGTTTTTTTTTAGTTTCGCGTAACTATAAAATAAAAAAAAATTATTTTGTTTGTGTGTGTAATGTGAAATCGCAAGTGTTCTAATTTTCAGTTTTTGGTTGTAGTATTAACAAATTAAAAGTAGTTTATACACCGTTTCTTGTTGTGGTTTTTGTGTTTATTATTTTAAAATAGTTGGGTTTTTTATGTTTTAAAAGTTTTTAGTGATATTGGTTATTGAAAGATTTAAGCGAGCGGCTGCCAAATTAACCGCACACACTTATATATGTTATAGGAGTGTAACAAAATTGTATTTATTGGGTAAGTACATGATTATTAGCGTATTGGGTGAGTGCGTAATTGCGTGAATTATATATTATTCTAGCAGTACAAATGGTTCAAAATAATAGTGATTAATTAATAATAGTGCGTATTATATGATGTAGTAGTTTATTGCGGCTTACTGAAGTTTATACCAGTAAATTTAGTATCAACTCAAAACTCTTCTTCGATACTAAGAATTGATATTATTTGGCGAGACGTTCGGATTGGCATGGTCTACGTTCGTTCGTCTCCTCCAGCAGCTTTATACGTCTTGATTAAGCTGCTGTTTGGCTGCATATATTATCATTTTGACTTCTGGAAAATTGGAAATTTCACTTTTGATCGAATTATCATTTCATTTCAACTGTTACTGTATAAATAAAAATCTCCCTGGATGCGTAGATCCATTTCTGTTTTGAAGTCGCTGAAGTTCTTCTTTAAATTCAGTACTCTACTGCCACAATCTTTTAATTGGTTTATCATGTCTTACTTGTCACTAATCAGGCTTTGCATGCCACTGCGCATCGTAGTTTGCTTCTAATCGTTCGATCTGATTTTTGTACTGTAGCTTCATGAGTGGTTTGTCTTTTAACGTTAGTTTGAGTATTTTATTTTTCAGCGGTGTTTGATGTCGTTTATTATGTACTTCGACTTGGCTTAGTTTTAGAACAATTTTTTCAAATTCTTTATCTCGATCTTCCTGTTGTGAAATATTTGTGAGCATTTTATCGCCTATGATTTGTTTGAGTTTGCTGAGTGAAACTTTTGATGCCGACGGCGGTAGATTCAATTAGAGGTGTTGTGTCCGTCGATTTTTGTTAAAAACCAATAATTTGAAGGTTTTCGATGCCCAGCGGATTATATGCATCATTTAACTTAATCTTGCACTATTTTGGTTCCTTTTAAAAGCAGTGATCCCCATCGTCCACTGATTTCACCACCTCCAGTTTCTTCTACAATTTTCTTTGCCTGATATTCGAAGTTGAATCCCGTTACGTAATATTTCACCTATAGTTTCCGTTTTCCCCAAGTTTAATTTTTCCTCTATACAGCAAAATGGTTTTAGGTTTGTAATGGTTAAATTATTGCCAAATGGTGTGTGCTTCCTGACCATTTTCTCTTACATTTTGAGAAACTTAAATTTTTTCGTGTGAAAGCACCTACATCACCTATATAAGTGGCATTGAGACCTGATTTCTTGTTTATTACACTCTTCAAATGAATTAATTTTCATGACTTTGGTGAAAGTTCGAAGAATCATACATATTTGCATGGCCAATTTGTTACCAGCGTGACTACCATCGTTGATAATATTGAAAGTTGGTACTGGTAAACTAATATTTAGGTTTTCTATAGTGGGCTTTTCTTTTTGCCAGCACCGGCCTTATCGGGGTTTACAGAAACATCAAAAGTAGCGTAAATTCTAAATTCCGAATTATTTCGTCTTCCATCTAGTTTGATCACCCATTCATCAACCTTAACCAGTAGCGAAACTAGGAAAAACTACATCCCAATGCAAAATTAAAAAAGGATCCCATATTAGAAATATAAACATGTTAAAAAAGAATTACTTAGCTGCTATCAAAAGTCATCAAAATATTTCTTCGCAATTCACCGCCGCTTATTTGCAAGCTGATAGGTGAGCAATATTTTTAGATTCCTCGAAAATCGTTTTAAATTCGTTTCTTAATTGTTTTATTTGCTGTAATGATTGAATATTAACTGCGAAAAGTTCTAAGCCTCAGAATGTATTTCAGATGCAGTAGAGGAAATCGGCAGTTAAGGTTCCAGGGCTCCAAGAAATCCGAAATTCCGCTTAGTAAAATTTAATGTCGAATAAAAGAAAAGCTTTACTTGGATGATTGGTGGCCGAAAGAATAAACTGACCGAGCGATTGGCACAGTGGTTAAAGCTGCGGTGTTTCAGCCGGGAGGGACCGGGTTCGAATCCCAACGGAGAAGGTTTGCAAAAGGGGATTTTCATCACCTGATTACGATCGGTGATGTCGAATAACACAACTATGACCCTCTGTTGGAGTGCAGAATCCATGGGCCGAACTATCGTCCATGTCAGTACAGGCTGACTGGAGCAATACAATGTGCTGATGGATTTAAAATCGAACCTGTATTCGTGCGTCCTCGATTTGGCTGGTGACGGCCTAAGGTAGGACGTTAAAAATTAACCGCGTAAGAGTAGGGAGAGTTTCGGCCCCAAAAAAGATTGCGGAGTTCAAAAACAAAAAAAAAAAAAAAAGAATAAACTGGGAGATGTGTGATTTGTTCCACTGAGTTTTCCGTAGGTCATGGAAATGGACATAATGTATGAAAGCACACGAAAAGTCAGCAACATATTCAACATTTGCAAAATATATTATCGTTGAAGATGACTGTGTTTCTAGATCTAGTAAAATTAGTAAAATTATAAAAATCTAGTAAAATTATTACCAGAGTCCCAAAATCTCATTTTAATCAGAATAAACGGCATAAACAACACTTTTCAATTAGCACCAATGCATTAAACAATGGTAATATAACAACATTTCTCCTAGTCTTCACATTTATAAGTTGTTTCTTCACATTTATAGTTTTATAAGTTGGTTGGCACTTAAAATCAAATCCTTGCTTTCAATGTTTTATATAAGTAAAATAAACATATTATTCCAATTGGCTGTAATTATCATCTTTTCGCCAATACCTTAAGAAAGTAAAAAAAAAGTTGAAATCGACGTAACCGACATCAAAATATTTGTAGCGACTTCGCTACACAAACACAAAAAAATTAATTATTCAGATATTTCGTGCACACTCATATAATTCGCTAACGCTACATGTACACTGTACATAAATATATATAGAGCGTAAAATAGCATTTACATATAGCACTCGGTCGCCATGGCCTGATGAGAGGACAAATAATTTTTAACGAAAATTATTACGATTCCTCATCAGATCTAAACTGAGCTTTGCATTGCACACCATCTACATCTGAATAATTAAAATAACGATACGTCACCGCCGTCGTTATATATTTAACAAATTTAGTTTTTTCACGAAGTGTTCGACAAAAAATATTTAAATGGGTAGGATGTGAATGGCGCAAACTACTTCTAAATCTGCTAACTAGATCGTTAAGCGTCTATATAGCTATTGAACGGCTCCTAAAACATTATACATTTTTGCACAGTATTCCAATCTTCAATTCAATCTTTAAAAATATGTGATGGAATAGGGGTAAAAATATTCGACATATAATGGAAAAATTGCAACAATCTTTAGAAAGTCGATACAAGAAGAGTTTTACATTTCTATGGCCAGGAAGTGCGTTCTTAACCGAAATGATAACCGAAATGAGCTTAAACGGTTTCAAATTGAAATCAAAACTGCACTTGACACATCTACCTCCAACAAATGTTCTGGTAAATGAACAGAGCTAGAAATGAAAGACAAAACATATTAAGTGACTCTTTAGAAGCAGAACCGATGACAAAAGACAATTTTAAAATGACATGCCAATAGTTTAGTAAATATTTACTGACAGCGTCTGGCAAATTACTTATCAAAAGAGGAAGCTCTAGCAAAAAATGGAGAAAGCGCTTGTAACTCAGATTGAGGCTCAGAACAAAATAATATTAACAGAAATATGAATTAAGATTTTATAAACAGATGGAAGGAATGGAACTGAAAGCACCAGGCCATTAGAGTACTTGCATATTTCTGAAATTTCATTTATTGTGTCATTAATAATCAAATTGATATTATGAGCCGCAGAATGAACATATAATGCATTAGGATGAAGTTATTTCAGATGCACTTGCCCTCCTAAATATGTCCCACTCATAGTTTCTGCTCCATCATTTCTCTGATCACGACATTTTAGAAAATTTATTGCTCACGATTCAATCTTGTTACAATTTGTTTCAACTCCTGCAGCAGATCCATGGGCTACTCTAACAAAACCAAGAAATCTTTCCCTACTTGTTTAAATTTGTTATCCCAATCACATGGATCTTTTAAAATATTAACGTATCAAATACTGTGCTCAATTGATCTTGTTTAAAAACATCTTGGGTTGTATCAGCGATGATGGAACAATTAATAAATACTAATTTAAATTTCGTAATGATTTATGCCTTTGACCTAGAGCTTCTAAGCCGATTTTTAGGTAAAATCGACTAAAAATTAAAACCTAATTAACGGATTTTCTAATTTCAATCAATATTAATCTTTGAAATCAGTTTCTGCATATTTCTGTATTGGGGTCAATGTCAAATGAAAGATGAGTTGAAAAATTTGACAATAATGTGATGGCCATAAAAATTATTTTTTCCAATTAGAAGAAAATAATGCTATAGTAACTAAAATGAAGGGTATCTTCCAAAACATGTTAAAGAAGAGTTCAGTTTAAAAATATTGCTCTTGCGGTATTGCAAAACAAGATTAATGTTTTCCTTTATTGTCGGATTACTACAACTTTCATTTTATTAGAGAGTCTAAAAACGAAATAGTGGAACAGTCGATAGCCTGTGCGGTCAAAATCAGAATGTGTATCGTGTTGATATTATCTTATGCATAGAGTGTAGAGACCCTACCCCCAGTCATGGATAAGGTTTTTTGCATTAGTTGATTATCAGATTGTTGAGTTTATTGTAAAACCATCTTTAGCAGCCAATTTTGAAAGAATACGTCGTAGATAAGAAGTACCAACTTCGTTTGTATTATATAATGATATTGATTTGTAACTCGTTTTAAAGTGCTTGGGGAAGATTCTAGCAGTTTTTGATCCTGTAAATATTTTCTAAGTGCCTATATATAAAATGGTGATGTAGAAGATACTTTGTATTTTGAATTTTGCTCAATCAATTTTTTTTTCAAAATGATACTAAAGATTACGCAGACCTCAAAGAGGCTGCTTTGATAGTTTAAAATACGTCTAAATTTTTTTGACTTTCAAATATTACTCTCAACGGTTACTCTTAAAGATTTATTGAGTTATATACGAGCCCAGGTAAAATATGGTAAGAACGGAAGAATTAGAGAAAATCATCCTGCTATCTGACTTATAAATATTTAGAAACATTTATGAAATTTATGGACTTAAAATTTCCGACATTCAGTTTTTAGTAAATCGCTACGGTTTTGGAAGCTCTAATTTCTACCGAACGAGACCTGGTGGTATACTTCATCATTTACTTTCGAAACAGCCTTGAATACAAATCTTCCCATGTATTTCGATGCATCCGTTGCTACAGCAGCACGGAAAAATTGCAGGTCTGTGTAGGCCATTTTATTCAGTTGGAATACCACGGAAGTCAAAAATTTGATAGGTATTGATTCGTTTTAGTGGCATTGTTCAGTTAGGATCTTTGTGAATGTCTTTATTTAGTAAAAAAATTGAAAATAAATAGTCGAGGCGAAATATTTTTAACAATAAATTTAAATTACTTCAGTGAAATATAGTTACAATTTTGACAGCTGTTAATCAACAAAATGAATAGCATCGGTGACCAATATACGCCAACTATGATTTTAATTTTATTATTTTATAACTAACCACAGTGATTTTGTCAAAAATAAGGTTATGATTTTTTATAATCACTTGTTAAAATTTATTTAGATTGTCATTACCTCGTTAAAAGTTTTACTATATTTTTTGTGGTAAATAAACAAAAATATTTAACTTTAGCTGTCAAAATTTTATTTTTAACATGTTGTAATATATTCATAAAGGACCCGAACTGAAAACATGCATTTCAGTAATACTTTCTTTGTTTTTTGCTGTGAGATATTTTGAGATGCTCAAAATCCATATAGGAAGTTTTTCTAGAGGTGGAATATTCATCAAGATTGGTATGTGTTTCTACTAAAACATCCTACACTTTTAGTGTAATCTAGGAATTAGTACGATTACACATTTTTGGTTGATTTAAATTTCTGGGAAGCATAATAGGAAATTTATGTAACTTAAAATAGTCTCAAATATTTTTGAGGTTGTCAAAAAACAACCTTCAAATTGTTACGAGATAAGTAGTAATATATTTCGAAAGAACCATTCGCAGTGTAGAAATTTGATTACTGAATTGCCGATTTAATTTTAAAAACTCCTGGTAGTAATCTACTTGTTTTTATGTCTTCCCGACGCTAGTTGCTGCTGGGAGTTTGGAAATTTATTTTTTACATTAGTTGATCTTATTTTAGCCAGCTCTAATATTACATTTTTCAACCACCATTCTGACACCGTACTTTAGTATTGTTGTAGTTAATCAACAGTCTGATTTCAGCAGCAAAATAGGATCTTTTAAAACTTCCTGCTCTTCCTCGAGTTGGAATACTCGAGATGACAAAGTTACAAGTATGCGATAACGAAAATGGGTTCCACATGAATGGAAAAAGGAGATGGTTTTAAATGTTAAAACTATTGCAGTACATCTCTTCGTTGTTCAACGTTTTATCTAAATTTGATTTAAAACGATTTGTCACTGGTTTAGTATTCCCTGAAACTAAGATGCTCTGCAGGGCAAATATTATTGGTAATCTGACAGTTTAAAACCTGATTAAATTAGGTGATAGCGTTAATATTTTCATTTTGCGTTCATATTAGCACTCGGTCACGTTAGCCATGGTGATTTTCTTGAATGGTGCGGTAAACTTTAAGAACTGAGTCATCATTGCACAGGAAGTGCGCTCTTATAGATGGAGATGCGATATGCGTCCTTCTGAGATGGTTTGCTTTGATCGTCTATAACTACTCAAGAATACGTAGTTCTGGATTGCGTTCAATTGAGCCAGACTATTGTTACGGTATGAGTTAGTAATTACCTTCAGTTCTTGCTGACACAATATCTCAAAGCTTCTTGAAATTATTAAGGTTTTGTTGGAATAACCCATACTATTTAAGTAGAGGAAAAAAGTCAAGAAAGCGGCCGGGTCTAATATAATTAGGATTTCTTGAAATTTAGGCTCATTAAAAATAGACATAACTCAACTATACTTATTTGAGTGTACAGATGATACAGATATCTGTAATGTTGCGTTTTTTTAATTCTAGTGGCATTTGAATTTTGTACGGAAACATTTCAAGAAACATTTTCAAGGACACACTCTAAATTAAAATGAAACAGCTAGACAGTCTGTCACCGGAAGCTTAGATGAATATTTCAATTTCCAAATCTGGTAGAAAATTTTCGTTAAAAAAAATCATCATATTTTTGATGGCATTTGTAGAGAATCATTAAGCATCATAGAGTATCAAAAAAGATCTTAAAGAATAACAGAGAAGATAACAGGGTAATATAAAGAATCATAGAGGATCATAAAAGATCATAGAGAACCTTACAGGACCATAGAGGACCATAAATGATCTTAAAGGATTATAAAGGACCATAAAGGGTCATATAAGAACATATATGATCATAGAAGATCATATATGATCATAGAAGATCATAGAGCATAAAAGGATCATAGAATATCATAGAGGATCTTAGACATTTAAAAGACATTTCTGTGATCCTCTATGATATTCTATGATAAAAAGATCATAGAATATCATAGAGGATCACAGAAAACTATAGAAAATCTTAAAGGATCATAAAGTTTCATAGAAGATCATAGAGGATCATAGGGAATCATAGAGAATCATAGAGGATGATAGAGGATCATAGAGAATCATAGATGACCATAGACAGTCATATAGGGTAAATAATCATAAAGGATTATTAAGGACCATAGAGGATCTGAGAGGTCCTTAGAAGATCATAGAGAAGTACAGATGATCAGAAATGTTCATAGTAGATCATAGAAGGTCATAGAGGATCAAATATATGATTATAGATGATTATATAGAATCATAGAGGAGGATAAACGATCATAGAAGTGCAAAAGAATCAAAAACAGTTCTAGTGGATCAATATGTAATATATTGTATCATTGACGATCATACAATATCGTAAAGTTTGTCATCTTTTGATGAAAAAATTAATTCTCAAGTAATATTTCATTTATATCGTTCATTGACTGTCACTGCCTAAGTTTCAATAAAGATGGTTTTATTGGAGATGAAAAATTACGTAAAAGTTTGCGGCAACCAAAAATTGTCGATGTCATGCATGGAGTAAAAAAACAGTGATGACAATTGCTTTCACATTCCGACCTTTCACGGAACGTACGAGGATTTTTCGAGTCTTCTGGTAGCCTAGAACAATACGAAAACCTGTTTTTTCCTTTATCTCAATAGGTGCATGAGCGTCTACTAGACTAGACCATCTCACTCTATTGGGTGCTATTGGCCTTAACTCACCTCATGTCTTACCTATAGTTGTTCCGCTTCAGTTAGCATAGTTCTTTTCCATGTCAATGGTGGTCTTCTGACTTTCCTCTTTTCTTGCAGGTCCAATTCTAATGACATCCAGTTAATGTCACTTGATGGCTTTCGAAGTGTGTGTCCTATCCATTTTCATTTTCGTCTCCAAATTCTTTTCTCTATATCGATTTGCCAGGAGCTCCACCTGTAACCTTGTTCGTGATTTTGTTTGACCAGAACCATCTTATTAATCGCCTAAAGCATTTATTTACAAATACCTGGAGTCTGTGCGATTTTCTGCTTATTTTTCCATGTTTAAAGATTTTTCCATGTTTAGCCAACTGATGGGGTTTCATTGGATTCCATTTAGGCTTGCTATGTCTAATCTGCGCATTACATTATCAAACACTATATTGAGAACCAAAATAGTACATATCAGTGCCTGCTGAGCTTTATTTTGAACTGTATCTACAGCACCTCGGTATAATGCCTTTCAAATTACGCTCCTATTAATCGAATCGAACGCTAGCTCAAAGTACACGAACTTTGTTGTTCTTTAACTTCCTTATGGTACTTGTATATTCCCTCTCGTTATAGTTTTCATCTGGAAGTGCACCATATTGTTCAGTGACTACGCACGAAAACCTGTACCAATACAAAAAGTTCATGTCATCTAGATTACTCATACGCAAAGGGCCATCAATGGCCTATAAAAATCAATCATTTCCAAATTTGGAATATTTTTCTTGTAAATCAAATCAAAACACTCAAATTAAATTTTCATGTCATCTCGATATTGGAAAGCATTACAAACTATACATATTCGAAAGTGGCCTAAAACTAAATGTCAAACAACGCTTTTATAAAACAATACATTTTATTTTTAAAATTATCTCATAAATGCCTAGAGCAAAATTACGATTGAACAAAAAAAAATGACTCATTGTAATCAAATTTCACTCAAACAAATTTTATATTTTTATTTTTTCTCTTTGTTTATCATTCCCCTTGACATATACAAGCTCTAACTCGAATACAACGACACAGTTTGATGATAAAATAATATTTTCGCTAAGTAAATATAAGATTTTCGCTTGATGCAATTATCATCGTTGAGTAAAAAAAAAATTTTTTTTTATTTAGATTTTAGATCGCACTTTAATCAAATGACCCCATTCAAATTAATACGAAATCGTAATCATTTTGTGTATACAGTCGATGCGAGACATATATATATTTACATAGCTCCAAATTTAGAATGTTGATTTAATATAAACAGAAACACATAGAAATTAGTGGAAAACGCATTTTCGTTATATAAACCCTAAATAGCATAAAAAATATGATATAATAAAATAAATGTGTTTACGATATATATGGTTGGTGCATAAATTGTTGCATACTTCTTAAATTGGCAGACAAACATTTTAATGGAATAAAAATAAGTTACGTTTCGGAAAGTCTTCAGCCCTTTTTATACTTTAGTGGAAGAGTTTATACCCATAAGTCCACAAAGATCTACGAGATTACGCTATAGAACATTGGAAGAACCATGATCAAATACCCGGGTTTCTAGCGATCTATTTCTAGACTGTTCCCACAAAATCCCATCTTTTCCATGTCAGGTGAAATGAGTGAAATATTTTGTTATTGCCTTTTCTATATCAGTCGAATATTGTTCTTCGATTTTGATCCTCTGGAGATGTTCCAATCAGAAAATGCGTCATTAGCAGACAAAAACTGGTTTTATTTAATGTAAAAATATAAACATCTCTTATTTTCGTTTCTCGATGTTATGTCTTTAAATTTGTTACGTCCTCCACTTTTGTGGCCAAAGCAGCTTTTTGAAAGAAATTTTCGCTAAATAATTCCTGAAGCTAATGGTATAACATTTCGGGTACTAATATAGCAGATTGCTTCTCGTTGTGCATTCTTTTTAAATATTCTATAATTTTGTCGTTTTCAAATGAATCTTTAGAAATTATAACTATTTTGAAATTAGGGAATACATCTTCTATAATGACTGTGTCGAGATTAAAAATTTTGAAGATGATCTGAACCTGTAATAACTTTTAGGCCAATCTGATAAATGGATGTAATAGTCGCTCGACGTATTGGCGGAATAGATTGTGTCATATTCACTAGGGGCATTGTTTCTAGTTTAATCGTTCTCGGAACCAGCGTTTTTAGCAAATAAGTCATTTGAATTGTGAAAATTCACTTATTTAGTTTTTTGTGGGATTCTACTGAGTGTGTCGGCTACTACATTGGTATTGCCTCCATAACATGCATAATATTTTAGAGCGTTTATACTTCTTCACTGCCCAAATAATGGCCAGCGCCTATTTTTCATTCGTTGCGTATTTAGCTTCAGTACTGTTAGAGTGCTGGACTCAAATTCAATCGGTCTTTCTGCTTTATCATACATTTGCGAAAGCACTGTCTATTGTAAGGATAAAAGGTTTTGAAAAGTCAGGATAGTCGGCAGTAGCCACTCGAGAATTTTTGGAATTTTATCGGGATTTACCTTATTTCCCCCTCGTGTGACTATATGCATAAAATTTAGTCTCTTTGGTTATAAACTCGCATTTATGTAGTTGTGTCTTTAGGTTAAAATTTGACAGTCGTTTAAGAACACAGTATCATCTAAACATACGTAGCACATTTTTCCTATAAATCTGTGATGGTAATTTTTAATGGCCTGAAGTTGCTGGGCCGTTTTTAAGACCAAATGGCATTTGAGTGCCCTTGATCACTTGCAAATGGGGATTTCTCTTGAGAGGATTTGTCCATTTGGATTTGGTGAAATCCTGATTTCAAGTCTAACGTTGCAAGATAAATCTGTCTAGTTTTTCCTCAATCTGAAGTACGGGAAATTTGTCGTCAATTTTGTTGTGAAATGAATGTGGTTTCATTCTTAAACTTGCAGAGCGAAACATAAAGACTTCCTCCAAGTTTAAGAGTTTAGCGGCTTAAGCAAAGCCAAAATATGCTCTCCTTAGACCTAGCACAAACGTTGCCAATACATCTTCCTTAATAAATGCATTTATCGCAAGCCATGCTTGATTATATTGTGGTTTTTGTTTGGCCAATGATTTTATATTTTGCACTATTTCTTTAACCTTATACCTCAGACAAATCATTCTGCTTTGTTGACCAAAGTTATGATTTGTAGTATCAAAGTACCTGTTGATCAGCCCAAAGATTCTAGTAGGATTTTTTTCATTTCGTGAAATGTTCGAGGGTTTTCAGCTAAGCATAGTAGCTTTAGTTTTTCCCTCTACTTTACTTTAATTTGCTTGTATATACAAACTAAACTTTTGCAAGGTTACCTACGATTCAAACACCCTTTTTAAATGTCTTCTGCTGTGCTTATCTATTACGGCAAATGTTTTTTATTTTCATCAGAAGCTGGAATTCACTTGATATGATCTGGAATCCTGAACAAATCAACCGTAATTTTCTTATTATTTTGTGGAGGTGGATGTGCCTCCGAGTTTTGATTCGTTTGTATCTGATCATGCTCGGCTATATCTAGTAGTACACGTTGGTAATAAAATTTACAATAATTTGTTACCTCCGAGTCCAATTTTGCATCGTGTGCTGATTCTGATTTTACTGGTGAAATGTGGCGGAAGCTCCAATCCTTGTAAATATTTTTCAACTTTCGGCTAGGGACTTATTTACACTTAGACTTCGGATACAGTCTAACCATGATAAATATTTGTGAATATAAATTTTTGACATTTATTTGATAAAAACGAAGACACCCAAATTATCACGCTCAGTTGCTATAATAATTTTTGACAATTACCAAAACTTTCTAATAAAAACCAAACTCATCGCGTAGCTCACTCGGATATATACAACAAAACATATAAAATTCACTATTTCGTTTTGTAATAGAACCAATCAAAACCGATTTAAGAAACATTTGAATTATATCGTTGCTATGACAACCTCAATAATCAATGCACACAATTAAATGTAATTTTTCTTCATAGTTTTTATACGTCACAAAAAATTTGTAATAAGCGTAATAAAAAATTGTGAATGTAGGGGAATATTTTTCAAATAAATGTCAAAAATTATATTTACAAATATTTATCGTGGGCTTCTGACACAGTCTTAGTAACAAATAAAGCAGACCTAAAACTTTAGAATTGTATTCTATGTCTTATTATGAACTTCAACGCTCTAACTTCGAAATTATCTCCAAAACATTAACTGAGAGCTATCGCCCTTACGACACATAACCATTGTGTAGAACCAATTTCGAAACATTACTTATAACTAGAGTGACATCCTTGTGCTTGCTACTTTTGGAACATAAAACACTAACATGTATTCCATTGAGCAAACTATCCTGCTCAATCCAATTCAAAGAAAGATAAAAAGTGCCATAACTCAAGAATGTCTAAAATTTTTATTACCAGAAGTTATAATATTTCAACAAATTGATGGACATTTGTGAACAAGAAGTCCTGTAACATGTTTTGATTAGTTAAGGTACAATGGGTACAATTACAACTAAATACGGTCGCGAAATTTATCCATTTTAAGAAAACATTTTAAAGCAAGTATATTTGTTATTGTGTGCTATCAGAAAACGATTAAACGATATTCATCATAGAGAACTTAAACTTTTGGAAACCCTAGCATTAAAGCTTACTTCTCACCATTATAAATAGTTAGACTCCGGTATAAAACAATGATTCCTACCGATAATCGTAACTGTTCCACTTTACTAGAGTTACTCATAACTTATAATGATAAATTGTGGCCACCCTGTGTATATTCATAAATTCATCCCCTAATTTGTTTTCGTAAAATTGATTTAATTTCCATTTTCAAACTCTGCATCAATACATATTTAACTAAGTCCTAATGTTATCCATTCCGTTGAATTTTCTCCCCATTTCCGACTACATTCTTCACAAATTCCAATTAATCTTATTTCACCAAGGTAATTCTTACTATAAAAAAAAATTAATAGCAATTGAAATGGATTATTGCAATTTATTATTGCTAAGGTACTTGTGACGACATACTGGTAAACTTTATAATTTTATACTGTGACGACATACTGGTAAACTTTATAATTTTCAAATGGGGTTATATTTCAAATTGAATTGAATTGAAATAATCGAGGGTAAAATTTAAAAGGTACACAAGTAGAAATGGTATGAAAAATTTAAAATTATCGCCAAACACATGCTGCCAGGATATTTATTATAATCCTAGTCTTAATATTGTCTAAAGGTAAATAATAAACGATGCTTTTAATAAAAAACATGTGTTCGAGGGCGTACATTGTAAAGTGAAAATGAGTATGATATTTTTTTAAAAGTTTATCGTAGTAAACATTGCGTTTAGAAATAGAAGGCAACCGAATGGTTGTCTCGCTCTTGTACGTGTAAGAAAAACGAAACAAAAATGAAAAACGTCAAATTGTTACCAACCTAATCAGATAAATGTGTGTGGAAACATAACTCATCTAGCGATATGGTGAATCAGAATATAATTTGATAAATATACAAATGGCCTAAAAAATTGTCTAAATGGTCAAAAAAATTATTGTATAATTTTCAAACGAACTAAAATAATTACTGGGTGAGTTAATGGGTTGAGTGGAAATATTTCAAATATATTTATCGCAATTTTATGTGCAACCTACAGATATTTGTCTAAATTAGTTGTGGTCGATGGTCTATGGGATTGTTAACTTAGATTCACTTGGTTACAACGCAATTTAAAAAACCGAATAAATAGTGTGTACTAGTCGGAATTAGTTCGAGCAACCGATTCTTTCGAAGTAATTTTTGAATATTTTCTTGGACATTTTATGTCAGAAATCTCGACTATAACTTTTCGGAGGATGGCTGTTAAGTATTTTAATGTTTCGGGTTTATTGATGTACAAATACAGTTTTTTAGCGTAACTGCGTAAATGTTGAGGGATTCATCATTTGTCTTGTTGCAAGCTAAGACTTAACCTGTTCTATGTGTTTATTGATAACTATTTAAATTATTGCTAGTGTTACAAACAGTTTTGCAAATAGGAAATTTAAATAGGATCAATGGAATAAAATAGCCAGCCATATCCAGGTATGAATCAGCTATAAAGTAAGTAATAAGATAACTCAATAATAGACAAGTGTTTTAACTGAATATTTAATACTAATGTCAAACCTGTACTGCTTTGGTCGGAATATACCGGGTCCTTAAAAAAACTAAATCACCAAATTTTTTCACGTAATCAGAAATTCAGGAACTAAAAGTATACCCACCACCATGACAATCAATTATTTGTATTAAACTGAGGTTGTTCGACTAATTTTAATAAACTTTCTAGTACCATAGCAATGTTTTTAGCTGAACTTTTTGTACGTTGTGACCTAGTGTTGTGTAGGTCTGTTACACAGTCTTTTCTTCAGAATCATTTATTTAGCTAAACAATTTCCGTACGAAATTTTCCGCGCCTTTACGTCACATTACCAAAAGTAAACTGTCAAAATTCATATTTACAAAAATTTCAAATATCACAAAATTGTAAACAATCCCGATAAACTCCCTAATTTAATATTTTTACCAAGCTTCCAGAAAACATGTTGGCCTATTATCATAAATGATTAGATTATTTGAAAAGCTTTTGGGTAAATGGCCAATATTGAAATTGCTTCAATCGTAAGGTATTATATTCTGCCCGTTAGTTTTGCTTCATGTCGAAGAAAATCTTTTACTAACATCAACAATTTTGTGACTTTTCATTCTTTCCCTTGCTGTGGTATAGTGAGAGGTTTGTCCACCAGTTTGTTTGGATGAATTGTCAATCTTGAGTGATACCTGGCATTGGAATTCCTAATTTGTTCCCGTATTGTTGGGACCTGGAGATCTGTGAATTATATCGTTTGACAAGAACCATGGTGCATCTACAATAATTCCTAGAAGTTTACTGGGGCCGCTGAAGAATATCCATATTCGAGTTGCTGGCCGTTCCCCACAGCTATATACCATAAAGCCCGATTAGTTTTTAATATCATTTTATAAAGCAGTAGATTTTTTTCAATCGCTAAACTTGATTTTCTGCGAATGAGCCTCAACATTTTTGACAGTTTTATTCCCAACTGCTTTCTTTTTGTCCATTTATGTTTATGTTTATTATGTTTATTTTGTTCATATTAGACGTTTGTCGAGGTGAATACCTAAATATTTCACTTCCTTAGTTTAAGGATCAGTTTGATCTGGTTATTCATTTGGTGGACATGATCCTCTGCGCATTGAAAAGGTTACATATTTAGACTTAGCTTCATTAAGTTTAATTGGCCATTTTTCTTCCATACTTGATTCATCCACATGCCACACCCTATCAATTATTTAAACTATTCTGTGTACTTATTCTATTGTTGAGTGCTCTGGCTTAAATTCAAATTTATGGTCCAGAATCAGTTTATTTTCCTGCAATATATGCTTTAACGGGTTAAGCAGTAGTTTTTCAAATAATTTAGACATAATTGGTACCATGCTTTTAGGGTCTGTAAGACGGTATTTCTTCTGAGGACTTGCCTGGTTTTGGTATCAGTATTACTTTTGAAACCTTCTATTGTATTGGCAAATATACAGTTCTAAATCAGAGTTGAATACGTAGTTAAGAAATCGAATACCTTTATCTGGTATAGCCAGAGTGTTTAAGATATGCGAGTGATCCGGAGACAAGTCCAAACATGGCGTCGTTTTAATATAATTACTTGAGATTACTTTGGTGACGCAAAAATCTATGGCGTCTGGGGTCTTTCTTCTAACACTAAACCAGTCGGTAAGTTCACAGGTTATACACAAGTAGTGCATTGCACCACTTCCCGCTTAACATGCGGGTTTCAATCTGTACAACTGAATGCATCAGTCTACTGATCAAATTTATATCTTTATTGGTTTCACTCACTCGAAGCTTGACTTTAAAGAGTGAAAGTGGCTTTTTCGTGCCACTTTGCCTCATGTTGCAGATTTTAACAACACCGTGGCCTAAGCTGGCCCATTAACGCACTTTTCAATTTGTCAGTGTTAATTAACGGATGCAAGTTTCATATGACCACCTGGAAGGTTTTATTCACCATCTGTTGAAACGAATGGAATTCGTTGTTTCTTTCCGCTATAGGGATTTAATGACTGCTAGCTATGTCTCGGCATCTTTTACTTGCATTTAAACCTGGCTATATTCCTTTAACAAGATAGTTAAGGATTGATTTCTTCTTGCCTGACACAATATTGAAGGTTCTGTTTCATACCCCCATATATGAAACGGGTTTGATCAACATTTTGTATAAGTTCAGTTTGTCGGTATTTGCAAGGTGTTTAGCCTTAGTAATTATGCAAAACTTGAGTTAATTGTGGTCAGAAGTGCTTAATTTGGAAATAATCAGATTAACTTGTGTTGAAATATAGGTCTGTACGCCCAAACACAAACCAGCGACTGCTTCTGCAATCGCGTCTGATTCTGTTGTGGCTTGCACATTCTTCTTTTATAAAAATATTCACTTGGAAACATGGACGCACCCTCGTAAGACGTCCTGAAATCAACTTGAAAACCAACTTGATCAAAAATCGCTCAAATTGATCATAGAACCAAGAGATCTATGCTTTTTTTTAGAAGACGCCATTATACTTAAGAACAAACCTACAGAATCACAAACATAATTGAAGATATGCTGGATATCAAAAAAATATGTTCAAATATCTTGTTGGATGGCACAAGCGTTTGCTACAGTATGGCAAAGATGATTAGAATATAAACTGCATCAAGATCTACCAAGCAGTTATATCATATTCTAAAATTCTATTTCGCTGATCGACATTTTCGGGTAAAATATGAAGATGAATACCCTTCGTTAACGAAAATATCAATGGAGTGCTACAAGGTAGTGTTTTGTGATCAATTCTGTAAACCCTTAACACAAAAGATTAACAAATACTTATATGAAAATTACAAAGTAATATTTTCTGTTGACACTGCAACTAGCAAATTTGAACGAGGAATTGGATAAACAAATGGCGAATATAGTTAAATGAAACCAAATCAATTTATATTAACAACGCCAACAAAATTTAAGTGGATACCAGTGGAAATGAACTCTCACCAAGTTACATGAAAATAAGGCCAAATAACTAGGCCAAACTTCTTTTGAATCATCAAAATTACTTTTCACATATTATTTCAGCTAAATCAAGTTCATCATAACTGTTTTCAAAATAGTTATTTTCAGTTCCAAACCAGACATAATTTAATCCCAACTTCCATGGTCAATTGATAATTTCAACCGTATATGTAAAACTTGTTAGGACATAATCATACATCCATAAAACAATGAACTGTAAAGCAGCTCGCATAATCAAGCTTAAAACCTAGAAAATCAAAATTTGTTTTCCTCTCAACCTTCAATCTCAACAAACTATCATTCCCCATATACTTTAAAAATTCCATCGAGACGATTAACATTTTTTTCTTGTATGTGTGTTCAAAAGAAAATAGAAAGTTTGTTTTTAAACTTTTCGTCGTGCTTTTTTCAATTTATATTCTTTTAAACTATTTTGTTGTTGTTGTTGTTGTTTTTGATGTAGACTTAAAGCTCTTGATTGATTGTATATCGCTCGTATATACCGAGTAGATAATTTTATTTAGATTTCTTAAATACGATAGAACCTATCTATAAGATATAGTGAATTTACGAACATATATAGATTTAAGTTAGTCACAGCGTGCCTGATTTGAGGGTATCAAGTTCCACTTATGTATACATAACTTAGTGTATATTTATAGTATCGATTTATCTTAGTGTTAAAAGATAAAGTTATGTGGTTTTTGATAATATTTACGAAACGTCTAGCCGGTAAACTAAACACTTTGCCAATGTGCTTGTTGTTGTAGTGTGTGTGTGATTAAATAAAAAAATCGGAAAATTATATGTTATGTAGTTTTATGTTTGTACACCAACAAATTGACATAATTTTATATTTTTCAATTTCTTGACGAATTATTATGGTTATGATGTAATAAACGATTAAATGCAGTAAAAAAAACTGATAGGTAAATAATAGTAACTCTTAATCTTTGTCACCTTAGTCTGTTCGCGTTTATGTATTTAAAACTTCTCAACTCATAAAAAAGCTTAAACAACTTTTACATTTGTACACGAAAGATATGTTTTATAGTATATTGGGTTTGGGGGTTTAATTAATTAGTACTACCTAAATGGTAGCAGATCTCTGTTTATATATATGGACAGGAAGCTTAAAAATGCCAAATCGAAAGTAGAGTTGATCGATAAAATAGTTCTGTGGCCAAAATTCAGTTAAAACTTTTGGCCGTTTTGGAACGCAGTTCGATAATCGTATTTGTGCTCGACGATCATGGTCACGCTTACCATTAAAGTGAGGCTCCTCCCCCTGTTTTTATTATTTAGAATCGCTTGGCAAACGTGACCGAACCAGTGTACTTACTGTTCTTTTACGCCATGAAAGACAACCGGAGTTTACATCAACTTCCTTATCTGGTAATTGAAGATATCTCGGTATGTGTTGTCTTCGTCGTATTTGGTGCCATATTGCATGTGCATAACTCTTCTCTTGAATGTCGTAAGCCATCTTCCATACACTCTTCAACTCTCACGCCCATAGAAGACTCTGGAACTGAATACCTCCTTGTATAACTCCAGTTGATCTGCTTTCGCAAGGTATTTATACTTAAGCAGTGGTTGTAGAGCATGGGTGCCCACAAAGCATGGGTGCCAACGGCACCCATATTTTAATAGTTTTAAAGTGGTGGATATGGTGGCACGGCAATTTTTGTAATATTAAATATTAATTCAACCAAAATATTCGCGACGGATGTGGATTTTTGGCAAACATTTAGGGTTCAACTGTTTGTGTAGTATAAAAGTATAAATGATTGAATATACCAACATAAGAATACTTATAGCTTTCAAAAGAACTTTCGCAATATTTTTTTCGTACATTAGAATCTTTATCATCAAGTTACTGTATTACTGTAATAACATGCTGATTGGTAATATTTAACTTGTTAATTTTGAAAGACCAATAAGTTATTGAATAGCTGCAATTGGTGAACTATTATGGCTACTTATTTGCAAACAAAATTTCTAGTAAATCTACCACAAGAATCATCAATTCTGGTGGTTCTATAATTGATCACATAGTAACTGGTAAGACCAAATATACCTACAAATCTATAGAGTGTTTTTATATCAGATCAAAGACAATTCCATCTGCAGTTGTCGCAAATATCGTTACCTAGAACAGCTAATGAAATCAGGTTTTCAGTTTTAGATTATAATACAATGTTTTACGATTCAATATTGGTTAAGATTCTGAACTCAACGAATATATTTGAATTTCAAAATTTTGTGTAAAAGCTATATACCAGTTTCTTCTAAGCTTAGTACTTAGATCAAATCAAAACGAAAATTTTACACGGTGTCCAAAATTAAACTTCTTTTCTAGTGAAATAGAAACGAAATAATTTTTCGTAAAATACACTTTTTTTGACAAGCTAATGTTTGTTTTTTCGAAGCGAACAAAAAAAAGTACTCGTATTATTCATGATGTCACACAGAAAAAAATTAAACAAATATGGACACCATGGCAATTTATTTTTCTTAAACAATGAAAATGCCAAAATTTCAAATTGAAATTGGTTTGGAGAGTTTTGCGTGCCATCTCTTATGAAAAAAACTTACTTTTTTTATCGTTGAACTGAGTACTACTTGATGAAAACAAACGAAAATTTTCATTCCTAATTTTGTTTTGGTAAAACAATATGAAAATTTCGCGTGAAATCGATATAGTACTCAGATAAAGCTTAAAATGTATCGGTTGTGTGAATTATTCCACGATAATATTTATTAAAATAAAGCAAATGTTATTTTATTTTAAATTATTTATTTAACTTCCGTTTTTGTGAAATTATGTATTTTTGTTTTTTATTTTTATTTTTTATTTTTAGTTCCGTAATATCGATTTCGATTAGCAAGTAATCATCTTCAGTTACCGAACTACTAAAGAAAATTATGAATTCTGTCATCTTTATATGACTAGTTTATACATAAGTCATAGCCTACTTGATCAAGAATTTCTAATTATTATGTCATGTATTGTATTTGTTATTTGTTTGTATCTCCTGTCAAGTTGTTCGATTTGTCAAAAAAAAAGCAATCTGTCGGGCAAAATTTTTGTTCGACGAGCAATTTTAAGCAATCTGGATTTTTGACAGATCTACTCCTCTTTTACTAACACGAAGAAATCGTTCTATCATTTTGCTCCCAATTTTAAATGACATAGTGATTTGTTTATTTTTTTATATGTAAAAAATTATACACACATATTTAAAATTGGGGAAAATAATTTTTTGTTCGATTTGCAGCTAAAATACAGATTGTTTTTGCAAAGAGGGGAAAAAGAATCCGAAATCGGTTTCCAACCGAGGAAGTTGGAAAGAGCGGTTGGTTGATTGGAGTTGTTTTCCAATCGACCAACCGCTATAGTAGTTAGGTTTTAGTCTTTGCTAAGATAATCACTTAAAACTGATCTTCTTGAAATTTTTGTTAAGCGGTTTAACTCAAACCCACTTAGCGATAAAATGATGTGTAACTGTTTTTAACTGCTCATAAAAAATAGCTAGAGCAATTACGAGTAGTTTTCATTTAGCAAAGACATACACCTAAGTACTTGCAAGTACTTGTAAGTACTTGCGGTGGTCGATTGGAAAGCAACCAGCAACCAAATTAGAATTTGAAACTAGAGAGGTTTCAGAATCATGATGAATTAATTTTACATACATCATTATTTTGTGGTGCAACTCTATATTCTTTATTAGTGGCTGATTTAATTATTGTAAGCACGGAGACGTAATTGGATTTGCCAATAATAGTAAGAGGCGGCTTTTTCTTTTGCTAACATGGTTAAAAATATTTCCATTTTAAGATGTTGGTGATCTTATAAGCTAAATGCTTATTTAATATGGATTATCATTAAGCAATAGTTAAGCTAGTCTAGACTCTTTTGGATCGATTGTTGAAGTTAGTGGGTTTGCAACTCTGCTATTTGGTTTTAAAAAAAAATAAATAATTTGTAGGGGTTAAGACTCGATTGTTAACCTTTTACCATTAGTATACCATAAGTATAGAAATTTACCATAAGTACAGAAATGCAATTTTTACAGGTATAAAGCGAATTGCAGTGACTTACTTTTCAATTTGCGGATAATTTAAATGAACAGGAATTAAACCTTTTGAGGAAGGGATATCCAATACGCTGTCCATTGTACAGAACTACTGCGCCGAAACTTTCGTTTCTTGCGTCTCTTGTTGTATTGTAATTTGTAGCATCAGCTAAAGCTTTAATGAAACTCAAATCGGAGTTATGGAAAACTTTGATTTAACAAATTAAGAATTGCTTTTTGTTAGACTTTGGCGAATAACAAAAAATAAAAACGTTCTCCTGAGGTTGATCAGTCACTGATCAAGTTTTTTTGGCTGCTTAAATATATGTACGGCAATGTAAAATAATAGTATAGTCCACTTACAATGGTGTGTCATAGTTGTACAGGATACGACAAGGAGATGTCCTGTTCCCAATACTTTTTAATGTCGCGTTTGAAAATATTTTCGTAAAATTTACACTCTTTAGGGTAATATCTTATACCAACATTCCAATTAGGCCCTCCCGAATACAGCTCATATCCGAATGATTGAACTGAACGTCAATTGTGGGTAATAACTACTTTACGATTTTCATTTTCGTTTGGTTTCAACCCTAATAAGACAACCTAATTGTCATGTATGAGTGTGAGTATTAGACGTTAAAAAAGAAGAGGCATGCACTTGTTATGTGGCTCTGAAATGTGATGAAGATTTCTGGTAATGTTCATGTAAACACGTAAATTGAAAAAAAAACTGTTAAAATAAATTGTGTGAAAAAAGGTATAAAGTTCTTTTAGTTGGTGGCGGTGTGCTTAAGCCAGCACTTTAACAATCACTATATGGCTGGTGACATATCGCCACTGGAACTGATATGATATCAACCGAATATATGTCTTTAATATTTAGTGTAAGTACTTTATCGACCAAAACTTATATAGAAAATGCTTTTGATCCTTCGCTTTAGTTCCCTTGAACCTTCACTTAATATTGACTGTAATTTTTTGTCAGTCTCTTGTGTTAATGCGATTGCTTTATATTCAACATTCGCTGATAAATCAATTTGTTTTATAAGCGATAGAGCACTGCAAAAACATGGTCTTTGACTAAACGCAAAAATCAAAGATAAATTTACGACCCTCAGTTAAATATCTAAAATCCTTTTTTCTGGAAAATGCTGTAAGAAACTCGCGATATGAGGTACTTTCAAACTATTGCACCACTGCTGCGATTGCCATGTCTGACTCATCTACCATAATTGGTATAGATGTACAGACGACGGATGCGCCAATAGCGTCCCTTGACTTAATTTATTCTCGCAGTTTTCGAAAGCTTCAATTATTTCATCTCTGCACTCGATTAGAATTAGTTGTTCGGCAGCATAAAAGAAATTTATCATTCTCAGAAAACGGTTATTATCAGCGGTGCAGTTAACCTACGTCGTTTGAGGTCGACCAGAACTCCTGAGTAATCGTTAAAGTCATTCTTTTTAATCCATGTTTCTGTACATGCCATAAACTTTTCAAAACAGTAAAATTAAGCGTTAAAAAGAGGGAAACATATTACAAAAGTTAATTTTTTTTGTAGAGAATAGTCTAAAATAAGGGAAACTCGATGTTTGTCAAAACCATTTAGTGCACATCTGTAGTACTACAATCATAAGCTAAAAGTAATTTACAATTAGACATATATTTGAACAGCTGTACGATATACATCGATTAAACTCACAAACTTACATTTCCGGATTAACAATATACGCGAAAACTTTCTAACTGTTTAATATATTTATTAGATCCAACCACCCTCATCTAATAATAAAAAAATTACTTGAAAGTCAAAATGTATGTTAAAAAGTTTGCAAACACAGCAGCGTTTCTCGTTTTATGCAAAACTTTATACAACTTACAAATTCCATATTATGTAATTTTCTATGTAAATATTAAAAAAACTTTTCTATTTTTTTTGTGAGCTGCAGATCTTCGTCGTCTTCTTCGATTCATTCACAAAAATTTAATTTCAGTTTAAAAAAATTCAATAAATTATAGCAAAAATATATTAGAAAAAAACATATTCCTGCTGCTGTTCATCTCCCCAAGATAAAATAAATTATATGTACGTAAAATACGAACCAACCAACCAAACTAAAATAGTTTTTAAAAAAAAAAAGAAAAGTTTCCATATTTTGTTGTTGTTGTTAGTTTTCTTTTGATATTCAAACCATTTTTATCAATGGTTAAAATAAAATTAAAACATTTTTTTTTCGTTAAGAAGTTATAAATTAATTACAAATGGGTGCATCAAAATTAATTCAATGTATAGTAGTTGTGTTACGAGGGTGATTCAATTTTTTTATATGGGGCATCCTTTACGAGAAAAATAAATTTTGATTCATTTAATAGATTAAAGATATTGTAATATTTCTGGATCCTGGCTTTTTAACAATCTTTTAAGTAAGTTTGACATGGTAATGATTTATTTTTAAAATAATAATTTATCCCTATTTTCAAATCCAAGCCAACACAATGATAAAGATTAATTTTCCAAAAGTTTATATTATACATTTTTATGTTGCCACAAATGAGTGAGTTTTATGAATAGGAAGTTTAACAACTGCTCAAAGTGTAGCATTCAATTGTAAAATTTGCATTTATATATATGGACACACCGTCGTAATACCGTAGTCAGGCTATCCAGCATCTACACTTTAAATAGTACTTTAACATGGAAAAATGCTCGGTAAGCAATTGTTTGAAAAGAAACGGAATTTGTTTTGCTTCATTGCACTACAATGAATATGTGAATTATAATTGATATACAAATTAAAAAATCCTCTCTCATTAAAAGGGCCAACCTTCAAAAATGTCTTGGTTCATACTAGTTTTTACACTTCATATGATCACGTTGTTCTAGTGAATTATAAGATGAAAACAAGGCAAATTTAGTTTATTTCCATCTTATAATTCACTAGAACCACGTGATCATACAAAGTGTAAAAACCTAGTATGAAACAAGAAACTTTTATAGTTTGCGTCGCTACAGCCTGATAAGAGACCGGATATTTTAATTTGTATATCAAATATAATTCACATATTCTCATGAGCTCGAAATCGAACTAAAATGAAGAAGAAAATTTTGTCTCTTTCCATTACACTTTAACATTTGAATTTTCTGAATGCTGATCGATTTTGCTGTACTGTCAAAAATATTTATAACAAAATTCGTTTATATTGAGTATTGTTGAAGATTGTAACGTAAAGATATATGAAAATGTGAACTGTAATTATTTTCTACTTTCAGATTCTGTAAATCTAACTGACGATAAAGCTAATTTTAAAAATTTCTTTGTTATTCATCAAAACATTCAAAGTATGAGATCTAATTCAAAATTTTTTCGATAAATCTAGTTTCTTTTAAATCACTTTCGCATATGATAACAGCTGTTGTTAACACTGCGCTCTAAATTTGCTACAGTTGATGCATTTCCTTACTATTTCGTTTGCCTTGGTTTTACCGGCAGGTATCCAGAACTCTTTCCTTACGAGCGATAACAGTAAGAATGATCTAGCATGCTTATTATCTCCATGCGCATGTCATGCAGAATTATCGATTTAATTGAAGACTTAAAGTGTAGGATAATGGAGTGTTAGGTGGAGAATGAAGCAGAGCTGTTCTGTAGTCTACCACCAACCCGCATTATGACATCTAAGAAAAGAGGTTCTAGGATGCTATCTTTCTTCACTTCTCCGTTTGCTTGTAGTGCAACTATAACCTCGTCGTGGTAATTTTGCTGTTCACTGTACAAAAGTTTTTGTAGAATGTGGAAGAGGAGTGTGCCTTTAGTGTTTGCGAGGTAGAAGTAATAAGATAACTGCTGTGCGAGTATTGACAAAAGTATTCCAACGTGTAGGGTGACTGTCTAACCAATCTAACACTATTTTGGGTCCGCCAAGTATGTATGGTATTTATATAAGATTGGCCGGATGGACTACCTTAAGCCGCTTTGGATCTTCTCCCAAGCAACTCTGCTCTTAGAAGAAAGCTGTTCGTCCCAGTCTAGTTAATCAACCTAAAGCATATGCATTAATATATTTGTGTTTAAGATTACAGGAGCTATAAAACCCAAAGGGACAACATTTTGACTAGCTTCCAAAAAAAAGTTCTCTTTGTGCTATGCATAGAATCTGGTAGATTCGAGGTGAATTTATCATTTGGGTATTCTAACTTATACCAGCTCGCAATTGGACTTCTAATTTCTGAACTAAAAAGCGTAGACTCCGAGTATTGAAACAACATTTGCATGCAATTGCAATAGTTCCACTTTAGTGTTAGTTTCGCGTTCAAGTCCTAGTGGTATTGGCTACTACCGGAGACGATGATTGGTGGTCTTCTGCTGTTTGTTTGATTGGCTAAGAAACATGAAGACGCTAAATCGTAGATCGCCGTGTTTAATTTGAAGTGAGAAATTAGTTTGGAAGGACCCATTCTCCAGATAATTTTTTGGTAAACAGTATCTTCTCACATTTTTTGGACATCCCTGGAAAGAACAAGTTTATGCTTCCAAAATCGCTTGAAAGTGATTCTTTGAAAAGAAGCCGTACTTCAAATTGCCCCTCTAGATTTTGCTGTAAGTGTTCTTGAAAATGCCTACAAAGAGCTTCTTCTAAAGAAAGAATGGTATTCTATTGATTGACAGTATCAAGCTCCTAGAATTTTCTTAATTTTTTGTCGATATTAATTAGTTCATCGGGCACATGGGTATTCGTTTGCATAGATGTAGGTTAATTGATGTCATTCGATCTCCCGGAAACTAATCAAAATTAGTTTTCTGCAACAAAGGTTCTAGTGGGTTTGTTTGAATTTGACCATCTTTGAGTAAAGTAAAAAAAGTGATCTATTCCAATGAGGATATCTATATCGCCTTTTTTGTGAAAGAGCGGGTCGGCTAATTTATTTCCTTTCCAAGCATGTGTTTTTTTTATTTCCAGGTTCTGCTGAGGTAATTTGCTAGTAATTTACTTAAAATTCGGGCAAATGAGCTAATTTTGTAGTATTCCTTTGATATGAGTGAACTAAACTCTTCCAAACCGCTTATGGATGCACGAACGGATGGATTTTTCGTCATGAAGTAGGAATGAATGGTGTTTACTACCACATTTCTGGCGTTTTCTATGGAATGGGAATCTAAAACTAGGATGACAACTGCTGAGGCAATTATAATAGCAATTGCTACGCTTTGCAACTTTTATGTCTACTGACATTTAATGCATGGAAGTCCGTGCATTGATACAAATAATGATTTATGCCCCTACACATGGCACATGGAAATTGATGTTTCTGAAAAAAACCGTGAGATTCCGGTGAATGATACTTACTGATGGTAATGTGGCCTTTAACTTTTGATTTGGGACTATAGTGCATTTGAAAGGTAGCTGAAGTGATTTAAGTGTATCAATGTGACGTTCGAAGAACTTTAAGAAGTGAACAATTTCGGATTTTCTATAGATCTGATGTGGTTTCGGCGCATAGCGCTTTGAACTTCTCATCTAATTTATTCATGAGTATATAAATAAGACACAGATCGCCCAGGTGCAAATTCTTCTCGCGAATTACATGATTAAGGGCTGCAACGGCATCGTAGTTATTTTTTTCGTACACGGTATCACTATTTTCAGCTGTACCAAACTCTCGACGCAGTTCAAGAACAAGTTCAAATCTTCTATCAGTATATTTTTGTCAGCTTCCCGGACGTATTTCAAAATGGAATTGAGGTTACCCTTGTTGGTGGCCCTTTGTTTCTTCAATGCTACTAATTCGGCCATTTTGATGAAAATTGTCAGCTCACGTGGCTTTCAAAATAGTGACTGTATTTGGTCTCTGGTGTTTAATACTATTTTAAAATTTTTAAATCTGTTTGAAAAATCGTTTGAGTTTCTCATTACATTACAAAAATCCTATTGAATTATTGCACCCTTTTATTTAAGAGACATTAAACCGAAGCCAGATTCTCGAATTTCTATAAAACACGATTTTTTTGGTTTTATTGATTTTGGTGATTAGACTACAGTATGTACAAATATATGTTGTTACTAATTGACGTTTTTTTTGGTAAGTGACTGGATGATGCATGTTCGTTAAATAATGACAGGAAACTGTAAGTTGTAAATCTATTTAAAAGTTATCATTTACTATAAATCTTCTAAGCATTAAAACCACTTAAGTTAATAAAATGAAAACTGTATACACACAGTTTAAAGTAAGTCGTATAAAAGCTTTCCTATAAACTTAGTAAGTTTCAACTCTGACCAAATCTGATTGTTTGCTTGGTTAGTTGATATAACGAGATAATATACAACTCTGCTAATATAAACTGTGACAACCGGCTGCCTTTGTTATTGAACATCATCTGAAAAGGTTTTGCATACTTTCAAATACATTCACTAATCATATTATGAGAATTTCAAGGTTAAGCTTATATACAAACTCAGTACTGCACTTAGCAAATACCATTACAGTACTTAATCACAATAAAATTATCGATACGCTTATATGTTTCTATAAATGAATCCTTAAATCCTTAAATTTTATTTTTGAAATAAAAAGGCACATATAAACATATTCACATACGTATATATTTAATCTATACTTAATCAGTTATCTTACTGTCATATGAAGCTATCGGAAAAAATTGTTTTAAATATTAGTGTTAAGTTTTATTCATTAAATATGTCAAATATTTTAATACCATCACACAGATGATGTCATAAATACTAAAATTGAGCTCTATTTAACGTAACTTATATTTTCGTGCATCTTTAACTGGTTACGTTTTACAGTTTGAATAGGAAATATAGCCAAAGTCGATGTTAAACCTCAAGTTCTTGAGTTATAACAACTATAGAGTTATACCACAGATTATTATAACAGATGAATATCTTGTATGGCTCAAATTTAACAACTAAAATCATACTACGCAAATTGATGCAACCGAAATCTAATCAAACAAAAAATATATGTACATATAAAAACGAATATTTTCGTCCTTTTATTTTTTTCACACGATTATTTTATTTTATAAAAATAAAACAAAAACAAAAACTTTCATATTTTTTTATACTATTTTGGTTTTGTTTTTTGTTTTGTTTTTTGTTTTATTTTTTACGCAATGAAAAGGATGAAAATATGCGTTTTTATATGTACATCTATTTTTCGTTTGGTTAGATTTCGGTTGCATTAATTTACTTAGCATGAATTCACTTGTGTAAATTTGAGCCATACAAGATGTTCATCTAATATAATAATCTGTGGTTATACTGAAAAGGAGGTATTAACAAAGAGAAATAATGGATAGTACAGCGGAATAAACGTTGAAGCAAGAAAAGGAAAGCGAAATACTCTGGTAGTTTCATGTCTGAAACTCTCAGTAGAATAGGAGCAAAAGGAATACCTCAGAAAGATCAACGGCGAGACAAAATCAAAGAAGAAAAAACCACCATTAATCAACCACAAAGGTAATGGCAAGGGGCTTTCATCCAACATATACAAAAGAGGATGTAATGGAAGATCTCAAACGACAAAGGTTTTTAATACAAAAGCAAGAGAAAAAGTCAATAAGAAGAGACTGAACTAAAAGTTATTAAAAAATGCATTCCATAATTTATGCTTATTTTAGTAACAAAAAAAATATTGACGCCATCTTTAATATAATCTATCTTAAATATGAAAGTTAAAATAGAAATACTATATTCAAAACCACTGAACTAATAGTGAAATGCAAGATGTGGCAATGATACGCATATCTATTGCAACCGAGACTCAATATATATGAATTGCCCTGGGAGTTACCCAGGTATTTAAAAGCATCAAAGCGCTTAATACACTGCTCATTAAATAAGACAAACGCATTGACATCTTAAACAGACATCTAGATAGTTGGGAAAAACTAAAAAATGCTTCGGTAAGCCGATATCTAGTAGTCTTACTGGCACTAAAACCACTAAAAAATCCAAATGATCAAATACCACCAAAAAAATGATGGGAGAAGTTGAGTCACAAATGCTAAACAGAAAGGCCTTTCTGCTTGTAGTATTCTCCAAAATCTTTGAAAAACTGCTGCACAAAAGGATAAAGTCTATAATTTTTTTAAGAAATCTAATACGGCTTCCTCAATTTGAAAATCAATTGGGTTGTCCTAGATAGCGTCCTGGGACTAGTATTGTATTTACTTTCTACAAGTGCCTTTTCTAATACAAACGAAACAACAATAGCTACTGCAATGCTATCGCGGAACAAATATGACGGATGCCACTGCAATTCTAGCAATTGAAAAGGTAACCGCAGAAAACTGCAAAAGTCTAGGAACCTTGTAAGTACCTGGACAAAAAAATGCTTTAAAAAACCAAACAGGCTTGAAAACTTATATAACCTTCCCGTGTTCAGCTTTGAGGCTGTCCTAAAAAAACTAATATTAAAATAATGCAAGCTTTCCAGATAAAATAATTTACTGGAACAGTACGCCCTTAGAATTGGGAAGTCTAGAAAAAAATATTAAAAAATTTTAGAGACCAACCAATGGGTTTTATCTCCGCAAATTGACCATCAGGCAGCTTGACAAAGTACTAGATAATACAAGTTAGAGGTAATGTTGTGATACTAAAACTTTAGGAGTAACATTTACTGCTGACATTATTATTGCGGTACTACTTTCTTTAAATTAATTCTATACAGCAACAACGACAACGCATTTTTTTATTTCCATTACTCTCAACTTTTTTAATTAGTTTAGTATATTTGTCACTTGTTGTATTTGTTACCAGAACTTTATAAATATCTGCTTTTAATTAGGTATGAGATGCATGAAAAAAGTTTTGAAAAATTTCCGGTTATTCAATTATCTCTTAGTTGAAGAGATATTTTGATTTTACAGTCGTCGATCTTTTTTCAGGTCGCTGATATTGACGAATTTAACGAATTGTGTTTAACTGACCGTTTTTAATACATCTTTCGAGACAGCATTTCAATCGAAAGCATAACAATTTCATAATTTATAAAATTTTATCGTAAAGAAGTATGTTGACAGAACTTTAAAAGTTTAATAAAATTTGTTATTGATAAAAACTTTTAGAATTTTTTAGTTGCAACAACAGATGGTTGAATATTTATTGATTTTAAAATGTATGGAACCTAGATTCTTATCATGTCAAATAACATATCATTTAATACCCTTAATAGTTTTCTTGGTGTAAGTTTGCTTGTACAATGTTCTTTTTAAATTCAATTTCAACTAAAAGTAAGACCTAAAAACATAAACTATTGGTACAGAAGGGTCTTAGCGGTAAACTGGAAATGATAGATTTTAGCTATACTAAAATAAACTTTCTATGCCTCATTATTAACGAAGTTACGCCCATTTGAAAATTAATGAAAGCAAATGATGTTAATTTAGGACCTTCCAGTGCAAACACAGCTATTTTTGATGGTTTGATGCTAACTACTCAATTCTTTGGCTGGTTACTCGAGCATATACTGCTGCGATTAATTTTTTTAAATACTAGCTACGATGGTGAGAGTTCTACATACTCCGACGGGTTGTCTCTTAATGCAACACAATTACAACATTTTGTGGTAGTTCTTTAAAAATCAACTATCTTCGATTTGCAACTAAATTTTGCCATTTTCAGTGATGATTGGAGAGTCACATATAGTTAACACGATTTAGGAATCAGATAATGCGTAGGTTTTGCCATAGGCTATTTCCAATGGCTTCTTCACCAATTTCACCAGTTTAACAGCGGAGACTCCAATCAATTCCATTTACGGTAGCTATATCTGCTTTAGTGGAGCTACTCTAATTAGCTTAATCACTGTTATCACTTTCAGACAATAAGTGATTCTTAAATATTCCATTTTCGCTTCATTTTATTAGACTTGACTGGACTTTTGCTCCTTATCAGCCGTTATTGCAATGAAGTTTTTCTTGAATCTGCTCAAAATGTTAACTAGGTTGTATTGAAGTTTAAGACCGGCAAATTTTTATTTATAGATAAGAATTATCCAGAACTAGATTTTCCGAAGCCGCAAACATAACCCTTAGCTTGGTACTTTTGCTGTATTCATGTTCATGCCAGTATGATTTGGAAGAAATAATTGACTGTCTCTTTGAATGTTAATCTTGGTTTCCAGTACAACATCACGATTGTGATCATAAAAACAATAATGAATTCGCAAAGTTTATCTTCCTATAAGATAAGGAAATGAGCTCTGCAGAGATAGACTTTCTCTAGATGTACATCGATTGTGAACCAAGCAGACATGTTAAAAGTTGGTTTGGTTTAAATAAAACCTGAGCTTTTGAAAAATTAATGCAGAAACCGATATGTCATTTTCTGCTTTGTATCTTGAGATGAGTTTCATTGTTTCTTAGTAGTACCACCTTGTGCTTGTAACTAGGCCGACAATGCAGTGGAATGCAGTTCTATTGGGTGGAAGTCGAAATAACACAAGGAACAAGAAACCTATAAAATCTGTTTTTTCCCTGAATGCTTGAACTTTGGCAAAGGTCTATGTGGTATTCAGGATACCGCAGGTTCTCAAACTCTTGCTTAGCTTTTAATAAAATTTAACTTTACTATACCTCTACTGTTCTGTAGTGCAACATAAAAACCTTAGATGCCATGGTCTAATGAAATAAAAATTGAACTTTTTCATCCTCAAAGGTTACACTAAAACCATGTACCTCAGAGTAGACTAATCCCAGAGTTTCTTATTCATTAAATAAAAATTAAAAAGCATTGGCTATACATTTCTCTAGAAAGGTATAACTTTAAATTTTCTGACATGAAGTTAGCTTCATAATCATGTTGTTAATCTTCTTCATCATTGGGTACTGGCGCAAATTGTCAGATAGAAGAATTGAACATGCGAATTTCCTTCTCAATGCGAGTGGTATTTTTTTTTAATATTATGACTTTTTCAAAACGTTTCAGGTCGATGAAATGTATCTTCTATTAAGTGAGCAACAAGAATTATTTTAAGATTATCAGCATACGGTTCTAACTCACAATACTTTAATTTTTGGGGAATAGCCTAAGTCAGCAAACTTTCTAACATACGAGGTAACTCTATTAACTAACTTTATGTGATATTTCTCATTCCGTCTACATATTGTAACAACTACAGAAGTGTAATATTGTAACAACTGAGTCCTAGTGGCCAAGTATTAGCGTTTTCCCTTTCTTACTTCATAACTAAGAAACTAAACTCGGACATTATTTTTTAAATGTTATGATGCTATAAATTTGAGAGGTATTCCAATCAGCACAGTTAATGCTTTTAGTTTTAACTATAGATTGGTTAAATCCAAAGAAAAACAACTTAAAAATTTGTTGAAAAACGACTAAATATCTAAACCAGTATTTCGAATTTCATTTCAACGTTCTAAAACTTAAGTCCTGTAGTTATAGATACCAAACTATCATTTTCTTTAAACATTTAAAATAGACGAAAATACACGTCATATCTTACGCGGTGTATCTTAATCGGTGTTTGTTCCAAAAGCCCCTTGGTGCTTGTACCAACAGTTTATTGGTACCTTTAATAAAGCCAATAACATTTTAGGTTCCGAATTTGGTTTTGTTGAAAAATGAAAACAACCACCATAATTTACCATAATAGGCCGTTCACACTTGAAGGTTTCATTGTTTGAGAGTGAAATTACTACTCAAAAATAACAGTAACCAACTGCAAGTGAAAAAACTTAAATCTTAACTGAGATTTGATTTCATTACTTTATTGAAACGATCACCAAACCATGTCTAATACTAAGAAGGCTACAATAAATTGGGGTCACCAATACATTACTTCTAATGTCTGTTTTTTATACGTTAGCAAAGAACTACTGTACCAATGGAAATGTATACAAATTGTTAAAATTACAAAATCAACTATTAACATTTTTAAAAACCTTGATTGTGACGAACGTATAATCGACCGTAGACATAAATCACATGCGACAAAATGACAAAATCATAAACAAAAAAAAAATTATGTAATCCATACAAAACGGTGGCATTGACCGTCAAACAGATTATCGGTTTTATCACCGCAGTGTCATATTTTTTATTTTATCTAGTCTCGATTTCATATGTCGGTCGTTTATGTATGTAAGTTTTTTTTTACTACATAAAATGACGTTTCGTCTATACATATGTACATACAAACTCAGACATGTAATTAAGTCAAATGACATAATCTTTTCAAAATAATCATCTTAAATTTGTCAGTCATAAAATAATTTAGCACACAAATTTTGATTGATGATTTTTTGTGATGTGAACAAATTTGCTTTTAATGTGTTCACACATGATAAATCAACATATGTTCTATTATCGAATTGGTACATAATTTGATAGCAGAAGAAAAACTTAATATATAAATTAATCGATTCAATGAAACATCAATCGATCTCATCGTTGTTAAAAAACACTTTACATAAAATTCAACATTCAACACCTTAAAAAAATTATAAGGCGATTAGTGGCTCGTACGGTTTTAACAATTTGGTACCGTCGTTTTTGATTTTAACGGGACATCTTTTATTACCAAATGTTTTGATCTTTCGATATCAGAAATTCTCATCCTAATTCTATTTCATTTCGTTACGGTAGCCCAAAGCTTGATCATTATAGTTCCTTTCTCTTATAGTTTCTTTCTCGAATATTCAGTTTATGCTTTTGTGAGCCGGTTTTGACTAGCATATATCGTATTTTATTGATTTTAAATTTCTTTGCTAGCGAGCATCATATTCAAATCCCTATGAAAGCTATAATTTAAATATTTTTTCGATCAGGTTGAGCATGGGCGAATAAGGCGAGAGAAAAACTAGATGATAGCCTGACTGATCCACAAACTCACAAACTTTCTGCGTCTAATGAATTCTTACATTATCAAGCACCAACCAAGCATTTTTAATGAAAAAAGTTCAGAGTTTTGTAAATAGTTTTGGTTTTATATTGTCTAAGGATGAATTTGATTTTGATAAAGGCGCATTTGATTTGGAACCCGTGCTAAACTGAGGAGTGGAAGGAATGTTAGTTATGACAGACTCGACCCGGTTACTGACACCTAAGCGATCGATAACTAGTAATTTTTTTGTGGTGTAAGGAAAGGAAAAGTAAGTTAGTAATGACAGAATTGTTTTGTTTTTCCGGTGGCCAATATTTACCTATTATTAGCGCAAGACAATCACTATTTTACTAATCTGCTCTGCATTCTGACGTCTCTTATCAGCAACTCCAGTGTGCTACCATTCAACTGTAATCTATAAAGGTTCCCTAAGAACAAAATCTATTAATGAACTGATTTCTCCAAGCCTTATGCTGTAACAGATGGCATTAGTTTTCACCTGTAAATTAATATTTATTATTTCACCTTCATGCTGATAAAATTTATTAAGTGTACTGTTGATTTGACATAAAACTTTAAAAGTAATAGAAATTAAATTTTAAAACAATTGATTAAACTTTACTAATCAATTGAATAAACCGTTTCTTGACCAATACGTCATGTAATCACCGAAAATCTAATTTATATACACTTTATTTGACATAAAACTTTAAAATTAATATAAATTATATTTTAAAACAATTGATTAAAATTACAAATCAATTGAATTAACGTTTTCCTGACTAATACCATTTGAAACAACCAAGAATTTAATTTCAAAAATCGAATAGTGTTTGGTTTTAAAATTTCTCTTGGTGGTTTCAGCCAGATTTCTTTCGGTTTATCCTCCGCAGCTTTAATTACTATCCTAACCACTAGGTTCTTGAGTTCTTTTATAATAAATAAACAAACACTTTAAAAAAAATTACAAAAGTTGCATGAGCTAGCGTGCATTTTGTTTTTGTAGAAGCCTCATTGCAAAGTTTTATCCAAGTAAAGTTTTTTACAATTTTTGGTTTATTTGGTAGCTAGGTGTGCATGAACTAATGATAACAAATGCTTTGCTTTAATACGACGGTTATAATAAACCATACCAATAAACTTTTGAATATAAGTTTCAACCGTCTTCTCGGAAGATAATATTCCCTGAATTCAAATAAACTAAATGGAGTGATTATTGGCAATATAAATAGTAACAGGAATTAAGTGGTCCTTTTGGACTAAGTTATCTTAAGAGAAAATATTACTATCGCTTATAAATCCATAGAAACATTTTGTATGTGAGGATTAGGGTATCGATTGGGAATACTAACTGCGTTTAATCTTCTATAATCCCAACATTGGTTAGCATATACCTAAAGTCTACCGCATGTGCTGAAATTCCAGTTGCGCTATTTAAAGACAAATTGTCTACTCTGCGAGGTCGAGTAAATAGAAATTGGTCTTTGGTTACTATCTAATCACAATATGTTTAACAGGTAGATTATAATTCAGTGAGTATTTGATATAAGTCTAACTCTAAGTCGCTGAAAAATCTTATGAGAAATCAAATTTTCCAAATAATTTCAAATGATCGTTGAATGTTTTGACGCGGTCGATAATGCCTTGAAATTTCAATTAAAGCTATGCTGTAACTCTAATATTAGTCGTGACTCGTTAACTTTTTGTGAAAAATATCCAAATGTTAGGGATGATTGATAATGGCTAACAATATTTTAGAATAGTTTTAAATTTTTTGATAGTTAGAAAGAAACAAGAAAACTTGATCAAATCTTATTCAGTTCGACAAATTTGATTGAATTTGAAAATTTGCCAATAATAAAATATTTTCAAGATTTTGAGTATATTTTAGGCTTTGAGCGTGTAGAGCAAAAGGATTGATTTAGAGTTCACTTTGGTTACTAGTTTCTGTTTTAGCAGATACATTTCCTTCTGATTATAATCGTCTGTAACAATGTTATTAGGTTTGGTTATCCTAAAGGGTCAAATAACTTTACAGTCCTATATATAAAATTTTAATATATCCGCGCAAGGCTTCCAAAAAATTTCAAGAACTTTTATGGAATAAAATATTGAAAGATTCCTAGAAACCTCATAAATATCTTTGAACCATCACGAGTAAAATTTAAATAAGTGGAACATAGCTTTTAAACGTTTTAACCTCAAACTTACATACTCACCACTTTAACATACTACAAAATTTGATATCGACATCTTTATTTTTTGGTTTGTTTCTCTACTTATGTTGATTTTTTTCTGTGTTTTCCTTTTTCCACTTCAAAAGTTTTACAATATTTTATCTCAAGTTTTTAGTGACTGAAGAATACTGAATGACTAAATATAAAGTAAATTTTAGTTTACACTTCAAAATGAAAAAGTAGAAAAATAAAGTAAAAAAAAAAGTGCATGTCTCTTTCTACCGCATTACCTTGTTAGCTATTTCAGTAAAAGTAGAGATTGAAGAAACATCTGGAAGGTTTCGTTGGACATGAGCATTAAATTTTAACAAGTCAACTTGGGAGTATATATTACTAGTAAATGATCAGAACAACATTAGTATTTCTCAACAAGATGTTTATTGATAGCATCAAATTTTATTTAGGGAATATAAGCTCTTTAGGAGCATATAATTGTTTATGTATTGAATTTATTGCAAAAACTACGAAGTGTTTGGCTATATTGGCTGTTGTTTGAATAATTTCACGTAAAGTGGTGTGACTTGAGTCCCTTGAAACACTACGTTCATAACTGGGGCTGTTTTTTATTAGATTTTGCATTGTGTTTCGTAATTGGTCTATCACCGTGCCGTGAGTTGGCAAATGTGATTGAAAATTCTTCTACCGTGAAGCTTCATCATCTAACCATAAACCAATTCTTCAGGTAAAAACTAAATATCATTTTCCACTGTGGCTCTAATACCAAATATTATTGACTCTGGCAATTAGTACGGCTTTCAATTACAATCTAGTAAGCTTGGAGGTGATAGAATATAGTGTATACCTTTTGTGAGCTAAAGAGCTTATATAGTTCTTTAAAAAACGGGGACTTAAACTGAGTTCACTGGTCAGTAGTAATATTGACTAGTACTCAAAATCTACAAACATAATTCTGAAGTAAGAACGAATTTTGGACGACACTTCAAAAACTAACTCTTATGATATCACTGTTGATTTTTAAATAACTCACCGACAACAGCGGCTACATATTTTACTTGTATATAAAATCATAAATCAAAATTACGTAAAATTAAAAAAAAAAAGTTTTATGATTTTAATGTTGAAATGTTCGATGTATCCGATTAATCTCGAATATAAGATGAAAATCTTATAAATAAATTTTTTAAACAAAAAAAAGTGATACATAGATTTTTGATTTTCTTTCTATTGTTTTCGTATAGTGGTAAATCAGTAAAGAGGAAAATGCTTAAGGTTTATGAATATTTTATGAAAATTTTATTGACCATTTTTGGACAGTTTTAGAAATGATTGTTTTAGGATAGGTTTGTGAATGACGATGGTTTAAGCAATTTTTAGTTTATCGAACTTGATGTTTGGTTCAAAATATTATCAATTTATGCATTATGTTGAACTTTAGTCGAATAATGTGCTAAATATATGTACAAAGTGGTTTTCCCATTGCAATGAAATATTATAATATCCATTATCATGCCAAAACATTCAACATTACTCTGGTAAACAGTTTTTTTGATGGTTTATATATTTATACAGTTTAACACACATTGTATAGTTTTTTATTTTTTGTATTATTTTGTTTTTAATTTTCGGATTCTATTGTATTGTGTAAACATACCAAGAAAACTATTCGCTCGCTGCCAACAATAGAAATGGCATGATGTATTATCTGTTTGGGAAAAAGGAAAATATAACAGCAGCAAAATATATTTTTTGATGTTATTAGATTTTGAGTACAATATGGATCGGGATGTCTTAATTTTTTTTTGTGTTTGTTCTTTCGAATTTACCCTAGATATGTGAAAGAACTAAATGAAATATCGTCGAAAATTTTTTATTTTGATATTTTCAATTTTTTACTTAAATTGGTTATGAAATTTTTTTTTAAACAGAAAGGCATTATCGGGTATCGATCACAAGCTTGCATTAAAAATACAAACACGGCATAAATCACATGTTTTTTAAAATGTAGTACTGCAAAATTTATTGTCAACATTTCTATAAATTCTATGAAGCCAGGTTTACCATAGAATATGGCTATAATCTAACAAAACCTAATATCTGGCCTTCAGACCTTTAGGCAGATAGAATGGGCCTACAATCTAACATCTGGCGTTTAGACAAGATACAAATTCTTGATTTAATTGACCTCTTTATCTCGAACAGAATTCCTTTGAAATAGGTTTAAGGCAAAGTTTTTGATACTCTTACCTCCGACCACATACCAGTGCAAATAACACTGTGCACCATAGTTCAGAGTATTAAAAAAATGGAATAAACCTTCTATTATTATTGTTAAATTTACTAATTGGGGATTATTCAGAGGCAAACTGGACAATTTGAGTACCCCAAATCCAATGTATATAAATCTTATTCAAAAATTAGTCAGTCGGGTGGTAGAATTTCAATTCCAAGGTCCAATATGAAGATTTTGTTTCCAGTTTGGGTTCAGAAATAAGCATTCTACCATCAATCTAGTTTATTGATTGTCTGCAAAGAACAAGAATTTGAGGTAAAGAAATAATACCAGACTGTTCCTTGATGTATTAAAAGTGTTCGGTAGAGTCTAGTATTCTAGTACTATTACTAATTGCTCATCTTATCTCCCCAATTACGAATTTAGAATAATACTTGTATTTTTACATTACTGATAAACCACGAGTACAAAACCGTGTCATTGAGACTTTGCTGATAATACTGCTGTATAATAACATCAAGTAATTCGAAAATAAAGCAGTTTAAAAGCCACAACAAGTACTCTGGAACAATAATCCGAGCACTTTGGATTCTTCCGAGCAATGATCAATGCTTACCGCAAATAGAACCTCATTTTTGCTAAGCAGCTTTACTGAAAAATTGAGGTTTTTAATGATTTTCAGACAGAATTTATCTCGTAGAGTGCATGGTAGAATGCTTTTGTGATCAAACCGTTGAATTTACTACTAGGCATTGGCTAGGTTTCCACATTAACACTATTTGTCCGTTATTCAACATGTATAAATTCAGCCTACTTGATGGTGTTTTATTGATGGTGCCTTCTTGATAGGATATACAAGAGTGATCCCGAACTACCCGACCTGACAAAGATAACAGAAAATTTGTGAGAACAAATATCTTTATTTATTTTTATTTTGTGCTTTTCAAAATACCTATTAACCGCAGACTCCACTCTTTTTATTGTCGGCAAATCCTTTACCACTGAATCATTTTTTAAAGTTTTGGAACAGAAAATAATATAAGAAGGGCTAAATTTGTCGAAAAGGATGCATGGAGAAGTAATCACAATTTGATCTCATTAATTTGGCCATCGCGATAACGGATCTGTGAACAGGTGCATTTTCTTGATGAAACATTTTTCTTCATCGCCAAATGCGGTGGTTTTTTTTGATTTGTTTACTCAAACGCTGCAATAAGTTCTCATAGTACTCGCCGTTATTTGTTTTCCTTTCTGGAGATAATTAAAGAAAATTATCCTACATTGAAGTAATCGACCCATGTTCCATTCATAGAATCGATACAAAATCTCAGCTTTATTGCGGTGACACTTCGCCCATCACTCGATTGCAACCTCCTTACGTCGCTGTTTTTTCCTTTGTGAATAATCGCTGCACATACATTTTGTGGGTTTCCTTCACCATTTCTGGCCTTATTAGATCGACAAATGCGAAATTAGTCTTGGCAGCTTGTACGGCCTCGTTTAAATTCAGCCATCCAATTTTACTGTTGTAAATAAATAAGCAGACTCTCTCACAATTACCAACAATTTCGAAATCATCAAAACCTTTAATACAAAACTTTACGTTTTACTTATTGTGAGCATCAATTGTTTTTTTTGAAATTTAGTAGTTCCTAGCTCACTTAACTATTATTCTTAAATTTGACCACCAATGTTCGAAGTTTGGCCAAGCAATGCAACAACATAATAAGGAACTAGAATAAAATATTCATAAATACCATGATATGGTGGATAACAAGACTTGCAGAAGACAGAAATTGCGGAAAAGGTGCAAAGTTTTGGGCATTTAAGCATGGAAATTAATTGTTCAAGCATCAATTTTGGAAGCAATAGGTTGCGATTATTGGTGAGTCAAAACTCTTATCAAACTAATACTGTATCTTGAGGAGAAAATTTTAAGTAAACTATTAAAAGTGCAGTGGCAAGCCGTAGAACTAAAACATTAGCAAAGCAGCGGACGTATTACTCCCTGAGTTATTGCCATGGTTTCGGTATTATTGGAAAGATAATTTTAGGTGGTAAGTTTATTTTTCGACCAATTTTTGTGATGGTAATATCGTTTTTAACGGATGACGCTGGAAAAGATGTTGCATATTTAAAAAACAAACCACTTTAAAAGAGGCAATTCAAGAATTGTGGCTCAGGTGAACGAGTTCAAAGCTCACTTAGACTGTTTTGTTGTTACTTTGATTGGCTTTATTGACCTGGACAATTTTTATTACAAGTTCTTTTAAGTTTTTTCACGATTTCTTATTATCTTCTTAAATAAAAGAAAAAAAAAGGAATGCTACCTGCAAGTGCTGCACATTTGCTTCAAACCCAGATATGATTAACAAAATGGAATAATATTTAAACTTTGATCAGCAGTATACTAAATTATCAGAGTATATCAACAGTTGTTTAAATAAAAAAGTTGACATTTAGAGAAGTTTCCATTGAAATATATTACTAACGCCATCTTTTACAAAAAGTACAAAACACATATTTTCCAAATCGAATTAAAAGCAAGTGACAATAGTTTTTTCCAACTTCTTTATCAATGAAACTCATTACGACTTCTTAATCCGAAAGCAATGCAAAACCTGCTTAAATAACCAAAATTGCCTGAACGTCAATTTAACTGTTTGATACGACCCGTGGCATTACTGACAATATTTTTCCAAAAATGCAGCTTCGAAACCTGTAACTGCTTCTACACAAACAGTTAAGATAGAAAGTGGTTAAAAATAATTATAGGACTGATAGGATACGTTTTCCAACACTCACTATATATTTTGACAAATAACCGTTAGGTAATTAATTTATAATAATACAACGCATAATTAAAACGAATTCTATTTTGAGATAAGATATTTTCTAAATATATACAAAATACATAAATAGCATTAATTAAAAATAACGAAATTAAAAAAATAAATAAAAATTTTACCTAAATTCAAATGAATATATTGAGTAGAATTAGCATATAAGTGGTTTTGATATGTGAATAAATTTAGCTCAACAATAAAATAAATGCAATTACATATGTGATTACGTTGAATTTACATTTTTACTATCAGTTTATTTGTCGTTTGCGTAATTTACATATGATACAGGTTTTATAAAATGTGTAGTTTATGGCAAATAGTTTTTTTTTTTTTAAATCGTAACTATATGTATTGGAAGGTTATGCTTGTAATAATTACATGGGATAATTAATTTTGCGTTAATAATCAGTGGTTGCAAAGGTGAATATGGTATGGTTTCTAAAATTATCGAATTCGATAGTTTGGAAAATAAATCACCTTAATTTTTTAATTATACTCACGAAATGCGGATATAGTTACAATAAAATTATTCAACTATATATATATATATATATATATATATATATATATATATATATATATATATATATATATACAGTGCTGGGAAAAAAATTGGGCAAACATATTTTATTGCAAATTGGAGTCTTTTTTGCTAAAATTATAAAACTTTCTTACAAAATATGCACTATTTATACTCAAAAAAATTCCAGGCAATAAAACATCTGCATCCTAATGGCGGCCAAGAACGGCAGGCGTAAAATAAAATAACAGCTTGACCAATTTTTTTGCACATCAGTTGCAGGGTTGTGTAATAAAAGCCAATGGCGGTCCAACAAAATAATAAACTTAAAGATAGAACTTCTAAAAATCAGTAAAAAACAAAAAAAAAAAATTTTAATAATAAGTGTTTAATTTATTCCATTACTTTAACCCCAATCAACGTATTTTGAATATTTTGGCATTTTTCGGGGTTTTGCCCCTAAATTGCGGGTACATTTTGTTTTCCAAAAAATTACATCATACATGTATTGAAAATTAAACAATAAGCCAATTGCTTTCAAAAGTTTTGTAATTTTAGCAAAAACGACTCCAATTTGCAATAAAATAAGTTTGCCCAATTTTTTTCTCAGCACTGAAATGTACCTATAATGAAAATAATTTGGTAGTCGGGATAGATTCAAATAAACTTCCAGATCTCATAGATTTTTATGTAACAAAAAGGGTATCAGAAAACCAAGTATCCATAGAAGACAATGAAGGACTATCGTCAGATCATCCCTGTAATCATGCCTCTCGATGCAACAATTGTTTATAAAGAGTCGTTGCCTAAATTACCAAACAGTAAAACAAATTGGAATCTGTTTCAGAAACTAGTAAGTCATAAATCTTCAAGGGCCGGTTAAATTCGTCACAATTGGAGGACCAATTAGAACAATTTAATAATATTATATAACAAGCAGCTAGAGAATTGGTTAAAAACATGACATAGAAATCAGACTCCACAAAGTAAAACGATACTCAACTATCTTAGTAATAAACTAAAACTTTTAATAAAAAAAAATACAAACAAATCGATTCAAAATTACTGGTCAAAAAGATACCGATTTTTTCCTCTGAAAAACAACAAAAAGCTTAAAAAGATCTAAAACGGAAGTACCTGCAATTAAATGTGATGATGGAACTTGGGCTATAGGAGCATAAAGAAAAAAGCTGGTTTGTTTGCATCACATTTTGGAGATACATTCAGATCTCTCCCAAGACAAACTGCAGATGAAAACATACCACTAGTTAATAAAATCACAGCTAAAGCAAAAAACCGGTATCTTTAGTTAAAAGTTGAAATCAGCAATAACTTAAGCTCAAAAAAATCTCCCGGCTATGATTTAAATGCAGGAAAAATAATTCAAGCACTACCTGAAAAAAGATTACGAAAGCTATCTCAAATAATTAATGCAGCACTCAGACTTAATGTTCCACACCATTGGAAAGTGGGAGAACTGTTAATGATATCAAAATCAAGTAAACCACCTACCAACAAAAAATTTTATAGACCGAATTTTTTGCTTCCAACTATTTTTTGAAATTTTTCGAAAAACTGCTGCTTAAAAGACTCAAATTAATCATAACATAAAGGGACCTTATTCCTCCCCACCAATTCGGTTTCAGAGAAAAACATTCGACTATAGAACAGGACCAAAAAATCAGACATAATTGAAGATGCGCTGGTATTTTGTTGAATGTAGCACACGCTTTCGACAAATTTTGGCACAGATGACTAAAATATAAACTGTATCGAGATTAACCAAAACAGTTTTATTAGATTCTAAAATCTTTCCGACATTTTAGGGTAAAATATGAAAATCAATACTTCTCATTGATGAAAATATTAGCAGAAGAGCCACAAAGTAGTGTGATAGGTCCAATTCTGTTTATTATATACAATAGATTTGCCAAATACAGATGCAACTCATATTGCAACATTTGCTGATGACACTGCAATCTTAGCAATTGATAACAATGTTGAAGAAGCAACGAGAAAAGTGCAAAGAACCACTAACACCTTCAGTAACTAGACAAAGAGATGGCGAATCCAGCTAAATGAAATCCAATCCGTTCATGTTAACTTTACCAATAAAAAAAGTTAACTGAATACCAGTGAAAATCAACTAACAGAAAGTTCCACATGCAAATACAGCCAAATATTTAGGCTTGACACTTGACGCTAAGCTTAAGTGGAAAGAGCATGTCAAAAACGAAAAGAAGAGCTTAACATCAAATACAGAAAAAATGTACTGGCGTATAGGTAGGAATTCCGAGCTACAAATTCTAAAACCAATATAAACCTACGGTATGCAGCTTTGGGGATGCACCAAGAAGACCAATGTGCAAATAATACAATCATTCCAAAACAAAGCTTTACGTGGTATGGTAAATGCACCATGGTACGCCAGAAATGATAATCTCCGTAGGGACTTAAAGATGGAATACGAAAGATTGTCAACGAAGAAATCAGGAAGCACGCGAGAAAATACCTTTTGCCTTTATCAACATTAAAATGTCAAGATTCGCCGTAGGATGGATAGAACAAATTTAGTTAGACGTGTCCTAAGAACCAGAACTAATTTGGGACTAACCAATGGATTATATCCTTATAAAGATAGAACACAAGATATTAATGATAAATTACTAGTTGAATTGTAATTCAGTTGTAATAAAACTTGTTGACTACTTCATAATTCATAATGAGGTTATATATATATATATATATATATATATATATATATATATATATATATATATATATATATATATATATATATATATATATATATATATATATATATATATATATATATATATATATATAATCTTGCTCACCAGTCACTTTAGTCTTTATAAATTGCATGTAAACTAGTGGAAGATAGTAGATACTCTTCCATGCATGTTGTCGTTTGACAAATTTTTTATCTTTCATAAACCTTTTCGCAACTTCTAGTAATTGTACCAATGCCCTTTTTCTGGTTTCTTTCAGTTTCCCTGTTCCCATCTTAAACGAGAGGACTTTTACTTTGTTTCTTCTCTCTGGTTTTGTTGTTATATTGTAATGTCTTTCAATCGCTTTGAATTCTAATGTTAAAAGGATCAAAGATAAAAGTCAGTGTTAAAATATTAATAAGTGGATAGCGTCTACAGTAATCTCTACAGCAAAAAAAAAAAAATTAAGAGAATGCCTTTCCATAATACCACCTGAGGTGATCAACTTCTTTTTTAAAATACATTGAACGCCATCGAGATGATTAATTATCTTACTGTGCGATTTGCTTTCGCGTCTTATTTAAATTACGTCACAAATTATTACGAAATAATTTTTTCAGTTTCATTTGCATGCATTTTTTGCTAATTACTTTCTAGCATAATTTGGGTCAAGTGTAATTAGAATTATTTACTTGTGAATCTCACGGTTTTGTAAGATGAGTAAATATACAGGGTGTATCCAATCTATATTCCCATAAATCATTCAAAATTCTTATCATTGCCACGGTGTTATTCTTTGAAAATTTTGATTTATTATAATGCCAAAACCACCCTTCAATTTGTGGTAAAAAATGTAAAACCGCCAATTGATTAAAATATGTCTAGACATTTTGGCCACAATTATGTATCAGACGATTAATTTGAGATAATTAACGAGTACCGAGAAATTTAATGGAGGGTTGATTAAAAAATGAACAAAATATTAAATTAAATTAAATCCTTTGAATAGCTTTAAAGGAAATTCAAAATACATAGTCTCCATCGAACAGATTTCACAAAATTATTTTAGAAGCGTATGACAGAACAAAGCGTTCATTGTAATGAAAAAACGTAGCCATTCGAGACCAAAATAGAATCTACATTTTTAACATCGATAGATAATTGACACTTAGAACGGTTGATAACATTAAACAATTTCATCAGTATAACCAATCAATACAATTATCATTGGTCCTTTACTCTGATCTAACGTTTAATTCTCTACTCAATCAATATCTTTAGAAAATATAACAAAACTCCAGGCAAAATACGTCATGATAAAAGTATTTGCATAATTTGTGCAAATCACTGTATAACAATTGCATAATAAGGTGGGATGTTTGACGTTATCGTATTTATACTCGATACAATTTATTTAAATTATGTAAGTTGGTTTGAAGTTATTTCTTTCACTCATTAAGTTAATTTTCAAGAAAACTTACCTTTAATTATGACGAAAATAACCTTACTTTTATCAAACTCATCAAACTCATCAAACTCATCAAATTCATTAAACCCATCAAACTCATCAAACTCATCAAACTCACCAAACTCATCAAACTCATTAAACTCATCAAACTCATCAAACTCATCAAAGTCATCAAACTCATCAAATTCATCAAACTCATCAAACTCATCAAACTCATCAAACTCATCAAATTGATGAGTTTGAAGAGTTTGATGACTCATTAAACTCATAAAACTCATAAAATTCATAAAACTCATAAAACTCATCAAACTCATAAAACTCATAAAATTCATAAAACTTATAAAACTCATAAAACTCATAAAACTTATAAAACTCATAAAACTCATAAAACTCATAAAACTCATAAAACTCATTAAACTCATTAAACTCATCAAACTCATCAAACTCATCAAACTCATCAAACTCATCAAATTCATCAAACTCATCAAACTCATCAAACTCATCAAACTCATCAAACTCATCAAACTCATCAAACTCATCAAACTCATCAAACTCATCAAACTCATCAAACTCATCAAACTCATCAAACTCATAAAACTCATAAAATTCATAAAACTCATAAATATCTATAAAACTCATCAAACTCATCAAACTCATCCAACTCATCAAACTCATCAAACTCATCAAACTCATCAAACTCATCAAACTCATCAAACTCATAAAACTCATCAAACTCATCAAACTCATCAAACTCATCAAACTCATCAAACTCATCAAACTCATCAAACTCATCAAACTCATCAAACTCATCAAACTCATCAAACTCGTCAAACTCATCAAACTCATAAAACTCATAAAATTCACAAAACTCATAAAATCATACACCTCATAAATCTCATAACTCATAAAACTCATAAAACTCATAAAACTCATAAAACTCATAAAACTCATAAAACTCATAAAACTCATAAAACTCATAAAACTCATAAAACTCATAAAACTCATAAAACTCATAAAACTCATAAAACTCATAAAACTTATAGAACTCATAAAATTCATAAAATTCATAAAACTCATAAAACTCATAAAACTCATAAAACTCATAAAACTCATAAAACTCATAAAACTCATAAAACTCTTAAAACTCATATAACTCATAAATCTCTATAAAACAAACTCATAAAACTCATATATCAAATGGCCAAGGTATTCGAGTATTGAATGTCATATACTACTACTACATATATAATTTATCTTCTCGTTTTAGGTAAGTGACAGAACAATGCAATCTGGTTAAAAAAAACCTTTACAGAAACTGTAAGTTGTAAAAATCTATTTAATAGTTATCGTTTACTATAAATTAGCATAAGTCACTAAAATAAATCAAATTTAATGTCTCATAATAATTTTTATGCTCCTATATTTATACCTGTGGGATTATACATAAAACATAAAAATCCAATGAAATATCAAATCGGTATAATGATATCATTTCGTTCAAATCGGATTACAGACATTCGGTAAACTTTTTAAAAGTAAGAAAAGTTTATTTTTTATGCATCATCTAAAATATGCATAACTTTTTGTTGCATAATCTTCAATCTCTATCTATATATAGATACATAATATATATAGCGAACAATCTTCGATGCAGTTCTTCTATGTAATTGACTCTTTAATCGACATTATGCCATATGGAAAATATGAGTTTTCCATCTGCTGTTTGTTTCTCATCTTTTTTCTATTCATGTAAATTGGATGAAAATTATGTAAAAAAGAAACGAAGAGACAAATTACTCCAAGTATAAGAAACTGTGCGAATGATGAGATGGATACAAAAGACAGCAAAAATCAATCAACATTAAGTGGATGATTGTCCTTTAGAATGTTAAATGATATGGACATGATATTTATGAAAGAGGTTAAATCGCTTATCAATATCGGTACATATTTAATGAGCTATCCGTCATCCCTCATGAACTAATAAATAATGAATTGTGAAAATATGTATGCAAATTCGATACACATAACGTCAGATACATAATTTCTAAATATGATAAATTACATACAGTTGGTATGGTATGGTGTATACGTGATGAAATGTTTATGTTTACACTATGATCCATAAAATATTTAACAATTGATATTTTGTCGATTTAGAGTTTTTAGAATTGCAGACTTGTGGATGCATGAACACAAATTAATACATTTTTTTACCAATATTGTTAGGAACTAAGCAGTCATTTGATGGTATTCTCATTGTCGGGATTCGACATGGTACATTTAATTAGCAAAGTATGTTGCAATTATTTAACTTTTAAAAATCTTTACGCTGGATGCTATACAGCAATTACTCAAAATCACTCTGAAATTTGTATCCAGCATTTGTGATCACTTTGATCTAATACTGTAAATTATTTTTTTTTCGATTTCAGTAAACTTTATAAGGCAAAACGATCAATATTTGTTTATTGTTAAGTGTTCTATAGGTTGTACTTTACGTACGAGTATATGAATCTACCTTGTAAGCACTTTTGTTGTAGTAATTTCGCGCATATATTTTAAATTATTTAAATTTGATAAAATGTATAAATAAGAAATTTCTGTTTTTTTTTATATGGGAATTTATTAAGAACAAAATTTTAAAATCGATAAATTATTTTACTTGTTAGTTGAATTACAGTCGTCGTTTTCTCATATTTATGATATAACAAATTTTCCGATAACGATATCATGAGTGGTATTTACATGATATACTTGTCCGTGATTTAATGCTTTGCGAGTTTATGTTGATCGTTTCAGTGATTGACGGCACGCTCAGCATTCGTAGATTATAAGCGATCTATGGTTTCCTTATTAAATAAGCGGGCAATTTAGGATTGAAATGTGTGGACTTGTAAAATCATGTCTTACTTTCACATTCGTAAGAGTTAATAGGATGTCTGCTTAGCTGAACCATATTTTATGACCACTTCATTCGAGGTTACCTTAATTTCCATCCATGGTTTACCAAGAACTTTCGCTTTTACTAGCACAGTTCTTTTCCAGGTCATTGATAGTCTTTCCACGTTCAGTGAAATCGTTGTTGCTTCACTAGGTAGTTTTCCTACGTCTTATTATTATTATTATTATTTTTTAATTTCAAATAAAACAACTCGTTATGTTTTATACTGTAGTTCATATTGACTACCTGAAGCGCCCTTACTTTATCTTAATTTTGTATCTCAAGCTATAACTATTACTAATTCCCTACTTACTCTTAATTTTTCAAATACAGCCCGGTTTTCCTGGTATGGAATTTGATTGTTTTAAGGAATCATAAAGTAGGTCCTGAAGTTTCGTGACAGCTTCTCTCGATCTAGCGATTTGCTTCATGATGAAGTGACTATCAAAAGCTGAAGTTTCGTGGTTTGGTGCTCCAGACAGTGTATTGACAACCACGTTATCCTTACATTGGATATGTAGTATGTCCGTCGCAAACTGGGATACAAAATCCATCGATTGACTTGCTCTAGTGAGCGGTTTGTGGTCGGTGTAGACTTTGAAATCTCGACCTTTGACATAGTATCGAAAAATGTTCATCATTTGGTAGAAAGGTAGTAGCTCTCTATCAAATGAAGAATATTTTTTTCAATATCCGAAAATTTCATTGCAAAGGGTCGAAGAGGCTCCCATACCACATTATTTGATTGTTGCAACACGGTGCCTACAACAGTGTTCGAGTTGTCGGTTATGACCGACCAGAAGAAGTTCTTCAATTTTCTTGGTTTCATTAGTAAAGCAGCCAAATGGGTGTGAATAGGGCATAATCCGTTATCCTAGGCATAAACCTGTGACCGATAAATTGTTGTATATGCCTGATTGATTGAGGAATTGGAATCCCTCGAATGACCTTAATTCATCCGGTGGACGACAGAATTACATTTGAAGTAATTTTGGGACTTAGGAAGTCTAGAGAGCTAGTGCCAAAAACACGTTGATGCTTACATTGTATCCAAAAAGTTCCCTAAATAGTATTTCTAGATGAAATATGTGTTGTTCCTCCGAAGTTGAGGTTTTCGTCTATAGTAAGCTACGCCAACCGATAGACCTACTAGTTTGGAGAATTTTTAACTCTACATGTGGCCTTTTGCTTAGGGAAATTGTTGTTTCCATTTCTATTTGCCTCTGGATTTAGAAATTTACAGGGTACCTGAGTCGGCTTTATGTCCGAATCTGTCGTGGTAGTAGCACCAAGTTTGTTCCTGGTTGGTCTCTGGTTTGATTCCATTTACTTTTTTTTCGCTTTAGGAGTTACTATGATGCCCACGCTTTGTTCATGTAGGCCGTCTTTACCAGAAAATATCATATGTAATTATCATTGTTTGTACTTATTTCACTACTATTCGTCCCTTTGACTTCTAGGTTGCCTAGAATTCTTCTAGTATCCGTTTCTACAGTCATCTGGTATTAAGATTAATGAACGATTAGTCCATTGAATGCAAGGGAGTTTCTAGGACTGTTGGATAAGGTATACTTTCATACTAGCGGGAGTAAAACATTATACTGTTGTTACTGTGTAAGACGTTATTGTTGTATGGCCATAGTTCTAAAACTCAAACATTAAAGTAAAGATCAGAATTGTGTTTATTTTAATAAAGGCGTCACTGGAATAGTTGTTTGCTATAAACTGGAGGTTTATTTTCATAACTTATATTACTTTGAATAGTTCTTCGTAAGGTGAAACTCGTTCGTGTTCTATCGACAAGAATAAAAACGAACTCGGAATATTAAAATTTTTAGGGATTCAAATATTGAACTGAGTCGATTTACTGTAGTGTCGAATGGGTTTAAATTTTCCATATTTGTGCGACGCTTTATTATACAATTATTAGTCGTTGGAGGTGAGAACTTGGACCTGAAAATATTTCACCAAGAAGTCCGACGCTTTGTCCGTACATTAGGTCAGCTGGGCCGCATTTTTGGTCTTCTTTGTCACCTGCTTTTATGTCCAGTAAAATTACATGTATCTCACAGCTCCAGGCTCTAATCATAGGCAGTAATACGAAATTTATTTCCACGAGCCCTAACGTTATCTCTCAACTGTATTTTTGCGAAGCTAGAACTTTTGCATGCGATAGTCTATGTAATGACTCAAAAATCACCCGTCGTAATGATTGAGGATTGTATACGCGAAGATTATTAGTAGACATTTCGCAATAGACCCCGTTGATAGCAAATTGAACAAGTACAAGTTTAATGTCGTTGGACGAGATTTATTTATTAGCGTATTGTTTGAAATAAAATGCTTCCTTTGAATTAATTGAATTAATCAGGGGTTTTATGGATAGTATAGACTGCAAACATTCGATCTTCTTCAAAATATGGGAAATATTTAATATTTAATTGCCAAGACTCAACGTACTCTGTAAAATGCGGAAAACATACTTAATTTCGGTTTGTGTTAGTTTCTTGCAAAAAACGATAATGGTTTCCAAACTACTTTTCTTTATTTGTTGTAATACTGCTGTTACGGCATTGTTTGATGCATTACAAAAAATATTAATAGATTTTTCAAAGTGATGTGCCAATAATGGTGCTTTGGAAAGTATGTTCTTTGTTGCGATAAAATCATTATTGTAATCGCCCAACCAAATGAAGTTTTTGGCTGTTTTGAGTCGTTTGTTTAACGTTAACAAGGGCGCGACATTTCGGATAACTATAGGATAAAGCGGTGATAAAAATTCAGCGTCCCATCCAGAGTAAAATGTTCCTCCTCAGTTCCTTTTATAAAGTGTTAAAATGTTTGAGCTGTCTTCCAAAGACCAAAGGGCATCCGATTATATTCGAATAACCCAAATTGTATGGTGATCGCTGTTTTAGGCACGTCTTTGGAAGTTACAGGTATAGCAAGATATGCCTTGATTAAATTAATTTTAAAATACATGTTACACCGTTGCAAATGTATCGAAATTTTTTAATTTTTATCGGAAACGTCGCGCATCTATGCGACCCCTTAGGTTTGCTTTGTCCCATTACTATAGGTCTCAAAATTCTATATCAGAAGCTGTGGGTCGAGGGAATTGGGATGGTACATTAACGTTCGATTTACAACATTGTTGGCTTCAAATAGGAACCCAACTTAGTCAATTATCCGAAATTGAAATTCCCAGATGGATATATACATCTCAATCCGTAGAACTACATTGCTTCGCAGATGCATCTAAAGATGCTTACTCAGCAGTCAAAACCAATTTAGCCGTAGCTAAAACGAAAGTTGCCCCAATCAAAACTGTGCCAAAATTAGAATTATGTGGGCCACATTACTAACGCTATTAGTACGCCAGACTATTGAGTCATTGAAATTCAAAGAAACCCCCACAATTTTCCTGTACACTGACTCTACAATTACGCTGAATTGGTTATCAAAACCGCCTAAGGTTTGGAAACCGTACATAGCCAATCGAACGTCCAAAATGTTATCTTATACCAATAGAAGTCAATGGCACTATGTAAAATCAGCTCAAAATCCGGGAGATCATGCCACTAGAGGGTTATTTCCGCAAGATCTCATCAATAATGCTATATGGTTGCACGGACCAAATTTTCTGTGTAATTTACCATTCGAATTACCATCGCAACCATCTAAATTATTATCCGAAACAGATGTCGAAAGTTTAGTACACCATTCCGCAGTTAAAACATGTAATTCCGAATTACTAATGACTCTTTAAAATCGCCTTTCAAATTTTCGCACCATGAGTAATGTTTTAGCTTACGTATTGAGATTTGTAAGACATGCGAAAAGTCGAACAAGAGAAGATGCCACATTGTTTATTTCCGTAGCAGAATACTAGGAATCTCAGCATTCTATATTTAGAATGGTTCAATCTGAAGTTTATCAGGCTAAAATCAAATAATTAAAAAATAACCTATTGAATCTAAATTTCTTTTTTTTTCATTCTTTTTTAAATGGAAACAAACTACTACGAGTCGGAGGAAGACTGAATAATGTAGACGTCAGTTATGATGAAAACCATCTGATCATACTACCCATGCAACATGCCATTACCAAGATGATTGTGAGAAACGCTTCATAAATAATTACCCGGTCATGATGACCAACCTTCGCCAACGTTTCCAAATACCATGAATTAAAAATTTAATAAGTCAAACAATCCACCGGTGCTTTACATGCCGTCGTCACAAAAGCCAACTACAACAACAATTGATGGGCCAGCTTCCAAAATGTAGAATTACCCGGCAAATCCGACCATTCGTTCAAGTAGGAACGGATAAAGCTAGACTTTTTAATTTGAAGACACACCGATATCGAGGCGCTAAACTTTATATTTATTTATTTTTTATTTACCTAGTAGTATATTTATAAATACCATTTGTGGTATTTGTGTGCCCGTGATAAAACCCCTTGACCATAATTAAATCCGTTAACAAATTAGTTATAAATGTACTCCTCACCAGTTAACTGAACTGATCAGTTCAGTATAATGAACTGTGTCATTATAATATTAACTTCATTCAATTATGTAAAATTTTTGATTCACAATCACAACACTGACACAACAAAATTTTTCAAAACTAATGAAAATATTTAATTTTTGTTTTTCATCATTTAAACAATGGAGTTGATAAACATCGCCTACTGTTTTTCTGATCAAAAAAATTGTTGCAATATTAAAATACGAAATCTTTAATTACATTGACAATGAATGGGGTACGTAAAAACTATGGTACGTGGGTACAAATAGTGCATTAAGGGATTGTAGAGTAGGGAATATTAACGCAAATTAAAATTAGGTAAAAAATAAAAATTGTACCAATTTTTTTTGTAGAAAAACCTTATATGGACTGGCATCAGTAACAATCATAAATTGGTTTCTCACTCCATACGTGGGCAACTAAATGTATCTCTATGATCTCAGAAAGAATTTTTTTAAACCCTATAATTTGCTTTACTGGGTTTGGTTTTAATTATAACTAGGTAAGCATTAGAAAATATGTTGACATTACTGTTCGAATTAGCGTTCAAACAGTATTGTCAAGTTTAACTGTAATTTTTAAGTTTATCTTTAAAAGTTTGGTTTTGATCAAACCACGATAGATATACTACGATCATCAGAGCGTAATATTCAGGAGATATGATTAGAAAGGTTATTTTTTTAAATTTTTTTAATCAGGATTATAAATATCAAGCTCTATCTGTCCTCTATCAATAACAACACAAATATCGCAAAGATCTATCGCTTCACCATTACACTAATATTTTCGATGTTCTTCTTGATCAATGTTGATCAAGGTTGAATACGAATATACCAAAAATTCAAATACCAAAAATTCAAAACACCAAAAATATGTTATAAAGTTCCAATAGTTTATTCAAATCATTTCCAATAAATTTCAGTTAACATTTCAATAATAGTTTAAGCGCGGTTGACAATCGAATTGTTGAAACGAATTTGAACTTTTTGAATCGCCATATTTGATTTTTTCCCAATAAACTCGTTAATCGAGTTAACTGAACTTTTACGATCAAATGGATAGCCCATCGATCGTTTATCAGGATATAGACTATCACGTAAACCGCAGAACGATGCAGCATCACTACAGTTTACATTTCTGTTGAATAAACATAAAAATTTAGAAGTAATCGATATAAATGGAAAAAATTCTTACTCATTGAAATCTTGGCCAATAGTGTCATCCGCATAGTTCGAAATCATAGCAAAAAGTACAAAATCCATTCCACTCGCTGTACCTTTTGGCACAAGCATATGTTGTGGCCAGCCACATCCACAAAATTGGAAAAGTGATTTAGCATTGGCTTCGGTTGGTTGTGCTGTTTTTCCTACCGGCCGGAATGTTCTTTCAAACGGTATGGTCACACTTGATTCGTCTGAACGACGCACAATAGTATTTGAACCACGATTCACTGTAACGAAAAAAATTATAAATGTCTGCTTCAACTTCAGCCATTGTATGGTAACATTACAGTTCACATTAAATTTATCCATCTCGACCATAAGACTTCGTTGCTCGTTAAACTTCAATGCTTGGCCACGTTCATCTTTGGTCGGTGCAATGAAAATACGACAAGTGCCACGAACTTTACTCGATGTAGCGTTGTTGGCGATGATACGATAGACGTACGGTGCATGTTGTAAATGCGTAAATGAGGCAAAAATGTTACCTTCTGGTCCAAAATCTAGGCCAGCCGATAAATCTACTTGTGAACGTTGCCAGAATGTTAATAATGTATTTTGCGGTGGTGGATTTTGGTTTCGTGTGATTTGCACATTAATCGATGCAATCGATACACCATTATAGCCCAATTGTTGATCTGTGTACGACGGTAATTTCATTTTGTGACGAATGAAAACGGAATCGATGAATGAATGCCACTTATAGAAAATAGGATCTCGCATCGCTGTTGTCACATCGCCCATAACACCGAAACCTTCTAAATGCCGATTATCAGGATCATGAATAAACGAAATAATATTATGTCCTTGATTGTGTAGACTTCCGTAGACTTCTTGGTTTGGTGATCGATCTGATGCTTCAACAAGATCACCTAGTATATCAATACCTTTGCGTTCATCCAACATAATGCGTTGCCCCTTTCGGTCGATGATATATCCTCGATCGATTGCTTCATAGATACGATCGCGCCATCCTTCTATCTCAGCCACCGTTATCTTTGCGTCATCTCGATTTACATTGAGCAGTACTTGTCGCGCAAAACGTGGTGGATATGCATGATTATTTGAACTTCGAAGGATTTTTGGGAAATAACCTTCGGGGATAATTTCTCGCAAATTATCAAATTTACGTGCAATCGCCATTTGATGAGAAAACCGTTCAACGTTAAAACGGGCTATGATTTGGTTATGCATGTAATAGAAAAGTTCACCACGACGATCCTTATTCACAATTTCAGGTGTGCCTGATCCGGGATACACTAAATGCCAGTGCCAATGATGCATATTAACACCAATGTCTTCGCGGAAGTAAGCCAATCGTTGTTCAGGTTCCAAACTCGATGCCGTGTAGTTAAACGGTATTTCAACCGCACGACGATTTCCTTGTTCGACAAGTGCACCCTCTTCACGAGCCTGTTTAAACACAATCGGATCGATAAATTGGTCGGGGAAAATTTCCATAACACTTGGTAGTGGTTGATTTCGAGTATCGGGTCGGTGAGCTGTGGCCACGTTCAATGCATATTGAAACAAATATGGATTGATACGATCTCTGGTAAAGGCGCAACACGATATGTACGAATCGATATCGGGTTGACGCATAAGTAATGTAATTAGTTGACCCGCAGCTTTTTGATGGATTGGATTAAACAGTGAAAATCCACCTTTGACATCGATTACCTTCGTAAACGCTAAATCAGGTTCTTGGATTTGGCGAAGCGGAATCTAAACAAAATAAATCAGTATTAAAATTTTAATGTACCGATAACGACTATAGTGTACTTACTTTAGTAAAATCATTACTCGCCGATGCATTAAATCTTGACACAATATTTGTGCCGACGGTACGATACCGATCCACAAAATAGTTATCGGGAAAATCAAATCCTGCTTTTCGCGAGGCAACAAATGCCGGTTGAAATGGATGTTTGAACAACAAATTGAGTCCTTTGGATTGGATCGTTGAAATAGTTGAAGTGATTTTAGATAAACTGCTGCTAGCCATCATCGACGCGGAGGATTGTGAGGCAGTTTGTCTGCCTGACGTGGTGGTCGACGGTGTATTGGTAACTTGTCCACGATTTCCACTCATGATAAATATGTTGGCTTATGAAATTATTAATTAAACTTGCTAGTTAGACAGCGAAATTTTGAATGTAATTGATTCGTTGGAATATTCGACTTTATATACAAAAATGTCCTGATTTAATCCTTACCGTATGTTTAAGTAGTGGCTGGCATATTTAATTATAAAAGATAAAAAATTTGTCTTTAATTCGTTTTGTGGTTGTCGTTCGGTTATTTCCGTTATCTGGGCTTATGGTAATATTTTGGTATGTGGATTATAATTTGTCGTCTTTCTTATCTGTTGAATATTATAGCGGTTTATCTTAAAAGATGGTTCCACTATCAGGATCTTAAATATTCCTTATGAAATCGTCATTATAATTGTTGTATGGTTCATGTCACATATTGGTATAACTTAATTCTATTGATCGGCATATCCAATGGCATTTCCAGGAAAGCAGCTAGTGGACCCACATTTATGAAATAATCGGGAATTAACGTCTGTTTAATAATTGGTTGCGGGTTATCGATGTTAAATATCTGTTTCTCCAACGATGTTACGAATAAGTTATTTCTTTATTTTAATAGCTGCTTCTTAGAGTCCTTTAAAATTGGGTGCACTAGGGTGTATAAAACATCATTCAATGCAAACAATGGCGCATGTTTGTTGTATTACGTTCGTGCCATTTGTCAGTATATATCCTGACTTTTTTTCTCTTGATAAGCGGTCTCCACATAATTTTTGGTGTTAAGGAGTCATTTTGGTGACCAAACCTCTCACGATGAATCGTTTGATAGCGCGAAGAATCACCTCAGTTAATAGATGAACTACCAAATTTTTACCTTGCAAAGTATATGGTAGTAGACTCTTAAATCCAATATCGTGAACGAATGGCTCACAATGTCCTGTAACGATAAAAATATTGAATTAATGACTTGGAAAACCAACGTGTTCTAGGAAGTAAAATGTAATAATAAACAGCGAAAGGGGCAGCAGCTTTTAGAATAAGTTGGTGATGTAGATTTATAGGTCAGCATGTAGATCTATAGGTCAAATTATTCCCCTGTAACAGCAATTTACGATCATTCTTCAATGGGAAAGGCGTGTGGCACCCTTTGATGATAAAACGTTGTTTGAGAAGTTAATAAAATCGGTGAGATCTTGACTCGATCTCAATAGTAGTTTAATTTTTTGGTTGCGTCGGTCCATGTCATGTTCAATTGGCTGGTGTGAAGGGGTTTCTTCGGTTTGGTACAGGAAGTCGGAGCTATTAAACTTTATACTAGAATTTAAGAACTCGTTCGGTATAGCGGCGAGACTACAAATATCTGCTGGATTAATTCCAGCTGAGAGATACTGCAAATATTCAATTGTTGACATCTACTAAATTTAGCCCACGCGAAGAGCAACAAAGTGTTCCAATTATGAGGCTTCCGATTCTAGCAAAGCCATATTAATAAATCCGTCCAATGATATTTCGCAAAAATGGTGATCGCCCAGGATTTTCTTTTTTATGTGATACACCAAATCAGCCATCAATTTGACTGCTAACAACTATAATTTGTCTAAAAACTTCTTGGGTTACGTCTTTATGCGGTTTTATTTGTAGTCTAATACACTCGTCTGGTAGTTGTTGCACCTTTTTTGGCGGTAGTTCATCATATCCTGAAGCCGTTTTTGGATATATTTCCTGACTTATCAGTGTTCAAATATATTTTCAATTTAGCGTCCAATGGACATCATCAATGATCGAACCATTTACCGGCAGCACAAATTCATTTCCTAAAACGGAGTTTGGTTGAAATACGTTGCTTAAGTGCGTTCAGCAAATAATTGGGGTTTTAAAGAATCACTTCAGGGCCATTCCCCATCGTGCATCCTTAGTGGTGTATTAAGCCTTAGACTGCTTATGAAGTATTAGGCTAAGCACGTGTGACCGGTTATTTAACTTTTGAACATTTTTGATCGGTAACCTAGCTATTTTGGCCGCATATTTCAATAGACCTGTAAAGTAAGTAACTGCATAATCTATTTGTAATCTATTGGTCTCATCTAGGGAATGTGATAACGATCCACCTTAACATGTATGATATTGATCTATCTTTTGGGCAATATAATTTGTGGTTTGTTAAAAATTCAGGACCATACCACTACAAGAAATTATTGATTAGTAATTGTGGTGTTAACCCACTTAACGCGTAGTCAGCTGCGGATTCTATTTTGACTCTATATAATTCCACAAAGTAAATGTCCAATATTCAATAACAAGCTTTATGCGATTGGCCACGAAAGATTCCCACCGTTAGAACTACTTGAGAATTTGTCTAAACTATCACTTCATCAAATGGTATCCTTAGAGCTTTTTCTATGTATTATTGCATTTATACAACTTTATTCCCAATTCAGCTACGCACAGCTATAGGCAAAGTACAGTATTGATCGAGGCTACTCGAAATTTTGCCACAACTATATTATTACCAGCATTTTGGCTACTTAAATAGGCTGCAACTTCGTACGCTTTCTCTTTTTTTAAACGACCCGAAATAAAATCTTAATCCTAATGGTAACTGGTGTGGTAAAGCCAAGAGGATCAAAGATTCGTAAGGTTTATGAAAATAACTACTCTCTGGATCTAACTTCTTCAATAGGTGGTACTTGATTGAAAAATTGTGATATTTCTATGCTGTTCCCAATGATCAGTTCTCTAAGAACTTGGTCGCTATAGTATCGCAAATCATTCTTAATGTTTTCGTTGATGATTGATTCGCTTGGTTCATAAATAATTCGACTTAATCTTTTAAGATATTTTTCTAGCGATCAAAATGCTTTAATAGATTCTCCCAAACTTCAACTTAACTTTCAGTTGTGTATGGTAAGTAGCGTAATAAGAAACTGCCTAGAAATTTTGGTCAAAAAACGATGGCCATTTTCTAATAATTACTATCAAATGGATCAATTTTGAATCGAGGTATTCATATATCAATTTATAAATATATTAATTTAGTATAGATCGATCCTATTAGGCGCTTGATTTTTCGATGATTCATTTGTTATTTCTTTCGCAAATTTACGAATATCCGTCAAAGTAGCCTTGATTTTTTCACGTGTTTTTTTATGTTTTGTTTTTGTTTTTAGTTTAAGTTTGGTAATGTCCGATATTTTTCTGTTCATTTATTAATATTTTCGATACAAATTCACTAAACATTTATAAAATTTAAGAAGAAATTGTCTGCCCTCTTCAACCGGGCCATCATGGAGGATACTCACCAATTTAAGAGAATCACCCAATTAAAATAAATACAAATAAAAAAACCGTAGAAATCATAATTCTGACACTCATGTTGATGCTTTTACAGTTCCAATTGTATATCCTAGTTGGAGATAACTTGAAACATTCATAGACATGAGTCCGACTCCGAAGCAAACAAAACTTAAGGAAATTAAACACAAATACGTGCAAAAGCCTTTTTTTGTTTGATGAACAAAATATACACAACAACCTTATAACAACCTTAAACTTAAACAAATATCAATTTTGTGATTTTAGTCTATGATACCAACCTAAAAAAACATACTTGTCACACCATAACTAATTTTGATCCCAATCTTTAAAAAAATATGATAAATTGAAATGTTTTGACGTCATAGACTCGTATAAAAATAAACAAATAAAAGTAGTTCACCTATAACTTTCCATTCCCCGTGTCATATTGTGTCATATATAATATGCATAGAAAGATCAAAACAATTTAAATTTTCTTTAAAAAATGAAAAACTAACGACGAAAATATAATTTTGTTTGACATTGTCAAATTCGGTAAAAAACAAAATTAATAGTGGAAAAGTTATTTTGTAGCAAAGTTAAAAAACAATAATGATGACGGATTATTTCGCTTGAGATAACTAAAGTCATATTGGCATGTTAAGTGAACTCTTATTGCACCAGTGAAAAAGCTTCGTTGCTCTTCAGAATATAAATGGTGAGAAATATTGTTCAGGCGCCTATAACCATTTCATGATTAACGACAAATGTCATTTTTTAATTGACGTTGGAACCAATGTTCAGCAATGAGTGAACATATTTTGCTTTTCAGTTCAAATTCTAGAAAAACATGATAATTAACCTCACAAAAGCCATTAAAAGCATATATTGTAATCGAGTGATCAGGTAATATACATTTTATGTGGTACTCTCGTCTAACCAATCAAATTCTAGTATAGTCTAGAAAAATGTCGTTAACGTTTAGTGATTCTATGTATGTAAAACAATTTTTATGGAAAACTGTAAATTGGCCAAATTAAAATTCATTTTTAATGATCACGATTTGCCAACCAGTCTATTAAATTTGTTGACGATGTATTGCTTACGTATATGTCAAACTTTGAGATTTTAATCAGCTTCTAGTTTTTGGAAATTTATTATGTCGCTCGATTGTACATTTTCTAGCACAACATTCATTTGGTGGTTTCTTCTTCTTTCTGTGCTACGGTGCTACAATAATAAAAAGATTTTATCAATGAATCGCAAAGTATAATGAGTATAATATTTTGGCAGTCGTCCATAAGTGATGTCAAGTCAATTTATACTTTGTAAAAGAAAAATGTGATATCAAATTCAGATATGATTATATTATACAGGTAAATCACATTTTTTAAGTAATCGAAATCTACGATAAAACTATGTTGACCTAAAAGTTTTATTAGAATTAGTCATATCTGCTAGAGTAAATCTTTTTAAAAGGAACTGCAGGGAAACAATAGTTTGGTGGAATCTTTTATTACAAATGATGTGGGTAGTTTATTTAGTACCTGCCTCAGTATTTCCTGCATTTATGATTATACCCACTGGACTCGTGTTTTAAAATTTGGATCGGCTAAGTGTAAATGCTTAAATTATGGTATCGATAGTTGGTGAATGTTTGCATTGGAACCGATGAAAGAGATGCTAATTTGTATACATTAACCGTTATTTGTCGATGTGGATCCATATGGGAATAAATTTAGATCGTAAAGTTTTATTTAAACACCTCTTACGATAGTGCTTTGGAGGTTGTTTTTACCTCTCAAGTGATTATGAAATAATGTTGCCCTTACAGCTTACAACATCCTGCACATTTGTAGTTCACCGTGTACATTTTTAATATGGATTTCCGGAAATTTTTGAGCTAAATGCCTTTGCAGTTCAATTGTTTGTGGCTTTTGTTGTGGTATTTGAGTTATTGGTCGATTGGTTATCTGAAATTTTTTGTTGCATAAAGGGATCCATTTAGAAAGATGAACTCGAATCTGTGGGATAACTATAGGATAATCTAAGATAATTAAAATTCATTTTGATCTAGTTTTAATCTGCACTAGATGAGTTTGGGTCGAAAATATGATAAAGTATTCTTATTTAATTTAAGCAAAGTTTGTGCTCTGACGAGATAATTTATATCTCAAACCGTTAAGACAGTAGTTAAGTTATAGTAAATCAATACTCATAGTATTTGCATTCAAGTTTGGGCTTTTATGAAAGTTGAGTAGATCAAGTAATTTTAACAACTCAGATAACATATTTCATTTGGTCATTTTTCCATTGATATTGTTGATATATTCACCTTGAATCAAAATGCATCGGTGCCTATATTCCAAATTAATCCTAAAATCCTCACATATTTGATTCTTTGTTAAATTTTAAATGATTGAAGATTTTTGAGCTTAAACCGACACTTTCTACGAGTTGGGAATGATTAGAGGCCGATTTTCTCAGGTTAAAACCTTCGGATCGTAGTACCATAATCAGTTGAATTTGTGCTGTCTGTGCTTTCTCTATGTTCTTGTTTCCTGACAGTAAGTCAACTCCGTAGAAAACGGTCCTAATTACTTTGGCAGCTATTGGGCAATTTTTCCAGATAAGGTGCAGAACTCATTTAATATGTAACGGTGTTCAGCTGTATTTGATTCAAGTTGCTTTTGCTACTCATCTATGCTGATGATCCATCAACACCCACCAACCGGTCCATTGATGCTGTTGGTGTCATTTTATCACATTTTGCTGATGCTCTTCAACAATTAATATAATGACGTTAGCCATTACTCGCCATCTTTTAAAGGTTTCTGACATGCTTTGTACAGTATTTCACCTCCACCTAGTTTTGTTGTTGTACTTTAAACTTTAGTAGCCGTCAATTCGTTCTCTAGTTTACTTCTATATATCCGATTCGATTTGTTCTTGTTTGATTGTATCGCTATTTAATATACTAGCATTTTTTAGGTATTTGAGATGGAGAGTTTCACTGAAGATACTCCTTATTTAAGTCTCTTAATGTGTTTCTATTAAATTTATTCTAATCTGTCTTGTTAAACCCACCCCATAGTGGATATTATAAATAAATGATAGCAGTGTACGTCAGCGACTACAATCGTTCTTTTTATATTGCCACCCATGCCAACTATCGTAAAATATAATGAATATTTGTAAATACTTCCAATATCCTGTTTTGTCTGGTGATTGATATAGCTTAACACATATACATATAGGTAAAATATGCTGATAACGGTTCTACTACCTTGCAAAAGCCTCTTCACCTTATATTCCATGTCTAATAAATCATATTTTATCCTAACCTTAATCCTTGATATCTGTATAGTACTTAAGAACTTTAAACCGATTCTTTTTTTGTGTTTTCTGTTTTTTCTAATTTTTGGTCTATACTCAAACATTTTTTTATTTTCTAACATTTTCTAAGCACTGCAAAATTTGAACCATATATTTTAACAAAACCATAAATTTTCCACAGTGTGTGTGTATCCATAACATTTTCATTTTTAGATAAAAAAACCATTAAAAATAAAAAAAAAACAAGACAAGAGTCGAAAAAAACTGTCCTTCAAATAAAATTTTCATGTATATATACACCAAGACTTGACGTTGCGTTGGGGATGCGTTCTAAAGAAATACGATGCAAAATGAATTTATTGGTTCTATATGGGAAGCCATGAATATACAAAACATATTTTGCAGCAACGTTTAAAATAAGCGGAACGGAAAAAATTTTTAAATTTTGAATATGAAGGACAATTTGAGAATCTTTTTTTAAATTATGCCATCTATATTTATTGATCCAAAAGTTGAACTTTATAAACTTACTCTGATTTAACGCAAAGTAAGGAATTGGTGTATAAACTTACACAGTTATATATATATATATATATATATATATATATATATATATATATATATATATATATATATATATATATATATATATATAAACACATGTATGAGTACTCAATGATGTAGGTCAGTGATATACATTTTTAAAGTTAACACTCCTCTTTCTTATAGAACAATAATGAAAAGCACAAAATAAAAATTCAATAAAGTCGCATACTTTGTAAATTTTTGTTTATTGCTTAAAGGAAGATTTTTTATTTTGGTGTTACCACCTTAATCGCGCAGCATGACTGTGAAATGGTGTGGCTTCGTATACATTGTCAAGTGGACGGTGACCATACATAAATCAAAAACATTTTTTTTACGAAAATATCATAAATTCATAACTAAGAAAAAAGTTTTACAGTGAAATAAAATGTTGTAGGTGGTGACATTTGTTAAATGATTACACCGAGGCATTCGAAGAACATTTATCATACATATTTCTTGCTGTATAGTATAATTGATATATGTATATATAGTTGCGGATTATTTTGTAAGTTGTTTTTAATAGACTTGTTGATTCACTTAAAATGAATTATTAAGTGTGTCGGTTTTCTAAAATGGGCTGTAAGGATATAAAGTTGACGGGAATTGATTTTTTTGTAATATTGTCTAATGATTAGCAGCAATTAAAGATCATTGGAAAATATTTGACGCTAGTTAAACAAACGTTTGTAAGCTCACTGCTCCGCTTATGTCTAGTTCTGCTACTGGGATGTTCCAGTGAAAACATTGCAACATTTTTTTTTGATCAGTAAAACAGTAGGCGATGATTATCAACTCCTTTGTTTAAATGTTAATAATAAACAAAAAAAAATATTTGCATTAGTTTTGAGAAATTGTGTAGTGTTGTGAATCAAAAATTTTAAATAATTTACGAAAATTAATATTATGTTGGCACAGTTCTTGCTGGTGAGAAGCACATTGGTAATATTCATTTGGGTTATGCTTTTGCGATAGCAGATCTATTGACAAATATACAAACACAATTTTTTGGTTCAAAAATAGGAAATACATGTACGAACTAGTAAAAGTTTAGGATCTTGACGAAGAAATCTACTCATTTATTTTTTAGTTCACAAACTGGAAATGTTTGAACTATGTAGTGTTAGTTATGTTAGCAAACATATTGCCGAAAATTTGCTTATTTAGACAAAGGAATTCATCCTTTTGTAGAACATATTTCTGCATTTTTCATTCCAAATGATCAAAAAACAAAAGAGTCCTTATGTGCTAGCAAAGCCATGTAGGCTTTTACTGTATCTATACTGGGAACTTTATGAACCAATGCACATTTTTAAATAAATAATTTTTAATTAAAAACCTACATTTTTTATCAAAATTACTTATTGTGTGAACTATGGAACACCCTTTATGGTATTATATTTTTTTTAACACAACTTAACATTTTTGTATCACATAAATTAAGTTGTTCGCGTTATGGCTCTAAATCAAAACATTCAAGAGTTAATTACGTGTGAAATAAAAAACAAGACAGAAATAATTAAGCCAATAGACTTGTCAGACATTATATTGTTCGTATATTATGCCATTTTGGTTCTTTCTTTTTAAGGGTACACCCCTTATATGATTTATTGCTCTTTTGTTATCCAAAATTGCACTTAATCAATTAATGAAGTTATTGCCACCAGCCATACACGTAAATGAAACGAGAAAATCACCGAACACCGCCACCACAACAACACTCTAGAATTTATGTTTAAAGTTAATTAAATGATCATTGATCATTAAAAATAAATAAATCGTGACAACAAAATATGCAAAACGTTTTAATAAATTATTGTGCTTCTCGTACATGTCCATATAATTTATGGTTTAGCCGCAGAATAATAAAATTTATGTCAGCATACAACCAAAGCAATAAAAAAAAAATTTCGAGTTTTCAAAGAACATTTGAAAGTTTGTATTTTGACTTGTTGACGTCTAATTACGATTTGATTTTCTTATGCAAATGCAAAAAAGCATTAAATGCATTTATTAGGTAGTCTATTATATATGTTCGTATTTATGCAGACAATTTGTTGAACATGTTAGAAATTTAAATTTGCAATTTATAAATTATGTTGATGATGTTGCATTGGTATGCGTACGGTGACATCATCAATTAGATTAAATTAGACATTTCGAAATGAATTTATTATTGACATAGAAACTATTATATCGATAAATTAGTGAATTAATTATAGAAAATGTCGTTGCAGATTTATTAAAATTCCAATAAAATTTTTTTAAATATAATATTTACTGATTGTTGATAACATGCAAATATGTTGACTGGGTTGATTTATTACGGTATAATTAATTTATTAATAGACAAGCATTTAGGAATTTTTATTTATTTATACCTAAAAACCCACTAGATATTAATTAAAAGTGGTTTGTGGCTCAAGCGTTGGAGATTCGGAGAATGTAATGAGAATCACATTAGATCTTTTCATCGAAATTTGCTTTAATTAGAAATTATTACTGGAACATATACTGGAACTATTAATTTTATTCCTAAAATATTTCGAGAAACATTAGATGATCCATTAGATGATCAAACATTAGGAAACTGGGTATCCATCTTTCTATTACTTAACAAACTGTAATGGTTCTTTTATTTTTTGTGCTGCTCGGTGGAAGTGCGTCTATATGCAAAAGGTATCACAAGTTATATATGTTATGCTTCCCTTTATCTCAATTTCTAATTCGTGGCGGAATATTGTATAGGTATAAAATGCCCGTACGCGATTGTCCAAGTTTTGGTAGGAAGCATTACACAGTTTTTTTTTTACTTTCGAATAGTATCTTGCAACTGTTATTCTATGAATTACTTTTAATTCCAAAAATCCTTCATTCGCTTCAGGTATTGTTATATATCTACCAGGTTCTATAATACATTACCATTGCTTCTTCTAATTTTACTACTGTTTTCCATCTATCTACATCAAAGCCTAACATCTTCATGAGATACCTTTTCATTTACTTGATATTTGGTTTACTATTTCGCAAGTTTAATGTTTAATTCAGACAACATTTTTATAAAATTGGATGATGAAGTTTGATAGTAAATATTTTTTTTATTTTTTATTTTTTAAACAATGCCATCTGTTCTGAGGCCGAAACTCTCCCAAATTTTTCGCTGTTAGCTTAACTTCCTACTTTACACCATTACCAAATCGAGGTCGCACGAATACAGGTTTGCTTTTTAAATATACATCTGCACATTTACTTGTTCCAGCCAGCCGGTACTGTTCAGCTCTTTGTTTCTGCACTCCAACAGGTAGTTGTGTTTATCATCGCCGATCGTAATCAAGTGATGAAAAATCCCTTTTGCAACCCTCCCTTGTTGGAGTTCGAACCCAGTACCTCAGGACCTATGTATCGTAGCTTTAACCAATACGCCAATTGCTCGGTATGGTAAATGTTTATGAATAAGTTATAAGATTTACAGATTTTGACAACTTTAACAGAGATATCAATCACCAAAGTTGAGTTTTATTTAGATTTTGAAAAAGGTACCTTTAGTTTTTTTCCATATATCGACATTTGTTACAATTTTAATGGATAAGAATTGTCTGTCGTCTCTCGTGAATCATGACAAAAAAATTTAGAAAAAGAGTAACAATAAGCATGGATGTTATTGACGAAGACGAACCAGCAAGAGAAGCTGCTTGGGCATTGAAAAAAGCAAGCCCACGAAGAAAAGAAAAGCAGAATCATCGCCAGAATATATTAGATAAGCAGCACCCAAAACGAATAATGAAAAATAAAAGAAACCAGAAAATATTGAACTTAATGTAATAAAGATCCTAATCCAGAGAAGATAAATCAGCCCCAATCTTTTAATAAAGTTGGTGCTAAAGCCTACCATACTATCAATGCCTTTATGAAAACTCTGACGGTTAAGAATTTCACGCTAGTAGCACTAAACAACGATGTCTGGTAAGAAAATATACTAGACTCAGAAATTTATCGTGCCTTAACCAGAAAGCTTAACGCTGATCAAAAAGATTAGCAAGCTAGATCAATTAAGGTTTTGGCTTGAAGGCTCATACCTGTGAAAGCAATGACATAATAGCTAAAAAAAACATCCAAAAAATATACAATTTCCGGGTAATTCAAAACATGAGACTTAGAATAGAGGCAATGAGGAGGAGTACTTCAAAGATAGTCCAATGCTAAAAGTTTTATAATCATAACCTGAAATATTGCGGGCGTGTCGCAAGATGTGTCAAAGCATTTTACAAGCATGTGAACATTATGCAGAAATACTGCAGCACAACACCCCGGAAATTACCCCAAGTAACTTAATAGCTAAAGAATTGCAGAATTAAAGAAACTCTGGTACAACAAACCAACAGAGCAATAAGGGACTGTACAATTTATGAGGTAGCGCACCATATGCAGAAGTTGCTTAAAATCAAGAACCAATCACAAAAGTAAATAACACTGGCCAAGTTGAAATAGGTTTAATCAAATCTGTAGAAGCTTTAAACTAGAAACTTGACGAGAAGGCTGAAATCAATAACCTTATATTTGACCAATTGAAACCCCTGTCGTTGGAGTATTCTATAAAATTAATAAAAATAAAAATTAATTTACAAACTCTGAGAATAGTAAGAAATGGATTGCAAATAGACTAATCCATCATATTTCTGATCTAGAAATATTCCTAAATACGCAAAAAATTGACAAAAATTGATACATTTAATCTCTGAAAGCCATTTTGATAGACCTTAATATTGCAAAATACGTGGGTACAGTTTCTATCCATCCATGCTATCCATCTAGCAGAAAGAGTAGGAGAAGGATCTGTCATTTTCATTAAAGATAATATAAAACACCATGAAGAACTAAAAATTGAAACTGAATCCATGCAAAAATTCAAAGTAAGAACAAAGATGTAAGTATCTGAGCTATATACTGTCCACCACGCTATAACTTGAAAAAAGAAGAATACTAAGAATTTTTTGACTTCAAGCTTTCAATCTGGTGGCACACCTAATTACTGATTAATGGATTTAAACAAAACCCTTGATTTTATAGATATGTAACAATAGGAACATCTGACAATTACATACGAGTGGAAAAAATGAAGAGATCCACTCTACTGTTATCGCATGACATTAAGCAAAACTATTATTAATAAAAAATATCGCCAAAATTGTACGACAAGAATACCAATTGGAACAATAGGCTCATAATTAACTTCACTTACTAGTCTAAAAGACACTGAATACTCTCTAAGGAAAGCAAAAAAAACGATTAAGAGACCAAAAAATTCGACAGCACCTATTAGAAATGATAACAGTTCCTGGGCTCATAGTAGTAAGTAAAAATCAGATCTAGTTGCAAGAAACATTGAAAAAACGTTTTAACAACTATTCAGACAATCTGCGAATGAAAATGTTATTTTTGTAAACAGACCAAATGAGCTTGATATACGAACTGCAACGCTCCGTGAGCTAAAAGAAGAAATACAAAATTTAAATCCAAAAATACTCCTGGATCTGATTTAATAATTGAACAAATTATGGAAGAACTACCAGACAAAGCAGTACACAAACTTCTACACATAAGCAATGTTGTGTTTAGATTAAGAAACGTTTCAATGCAGTAGAAGGAAGCAGAAGTGGTTAAGATTTTAAAGCAAAAAAAAAAACTAAAACGATAAAATGTCATTTAGACTAATATTTCTACTTTCTACTATATCAAAGATATTTGCAAAACAACTTCTGAAGAGAATGAAGCCTGGACTCACAGTCAAAACATTCGACCAAAAAGTTCATAAAATTAGATATATTATAGAACGTTTACTTTAGGAACAAAAAAGATAAGTTTATGCATCTTCTATAGCGCAAGCATTTCATCGTATGGCACAAAGAATTCGAGTAAAAGCTATATCGAGACCTTCCCAAACAGCATTATGAAATTCTAAAATCTTACCCAAAAGGCATTTCCGTGTAAAATATAAAAATAAATACTCAGATATACAGAAAATTTCAGAAGAAGTGCCAGAAGGAAGTGTTTGAAAAAATTCTTGTTGTTGGAAGCAATGTAACGCAAGCTACAAAAAAACTACAAACATCGATTAATGCAGCTAGTAACTGGATGAAGAAATGGAGAATTAAGCTCAATGAAACAAAATCGGTTCGTAAGAATTTTACTAATAAAACAAGCTATGTCAGAATACTAATCGTAATCAACTTTAAACAAGTCCCTTATGCAAATACAGCAAAATATCTAGGGATGACGCTGGATCCCAAACTTAAATGGAAAGAACACGCCAAAAAGAAAAAAAATGAATTGAACATCAAATACAGGAAAATGTATTGGCTTATAAGTAGAGACTTTGAACTATCTAATAAATTGCCCCTATATCGGCAAACTCTGAAACCTGTATGGACTCACCAAAATAAGATATTTCGGAACGTTGTAAATGTCTCGTAGTACATTCGAAAAGGAAACCTACACCGAGGCTTAAAGGTGAAAGACATATTAACGAAGTAATTTCAGTTTATGCTACCAAACATCATTCAAACCTTCAACAACATTAGAAAGACGAAATACGCCGAAATACGTGAAGATGCTCCTTGCATGATTGAATATGGTTGAATCTACGTTAATATTCAATGTTAGCTCTTGATAGATTACTATCGCAAAATCCATAAACAAATTGAATATCAAAATTGAATATTATTATTTTTTAATTATTTAGAATATTTGATTCACAACACTGACACAACACTAGACAATTTCTCAAAACTAATAAAAATATTTAATTTTTGTTTCTTATACATTTAAACAAATGAGTTGATAGTCATCGCCTACTGTTTTAATGATAAAAAAATGTTACCATATTAACGCTACAACGTCTCTCAATTAGACTGAGAATAAACGGTTTACGTAAAAAACTATTACACATAGTTCCAAATAAAGTAGTAGGCGATTGTAGAGAATAACAAGGCAAATTAAAATCAGTCAGTGTTAAAAAATTAATTCTAATATTTTTTTTCTATAGGAAAACTGAATTTTATAAACTCGGCCACCTTGTATTGCCGTAAATGTAAAAAGATCTCAAAATGTTTGAGAATTATCGTTCATAGCTAAGTTTGGAGATTGTTGGTAAAAGTTTTAGGGCAAAAGGTTTGCGCAATTATCACCCAAAAATATAATGGAATGAAAATGTTCATTAAAGAATATTTGGGAATATTTTACAACTTTCAAAAGTTTTTTATAGAAGAAATCACCCTAGCCGTCCTTCTACTTTGGTTTTAAGGCTTTTTATAGTTCAAAATGACGTTCCTTTATCAATATATTTAGAATTTGAAAATTATAGAATAGGCCACTTCGAAACAACATTTATTAGTTTAGCGGTAGTATCACTAGCAAAAAACCATGTGGTATGATACATCTAAACATTGAACATTATTAGATTGACGTAAACTAATAAATTTCTATATTTTATACTTAAAATTTGTTTTCAGCACTTGATCTAATTTTTTGTGCTAAAAATTTGTATTAATCTGTAATCAATAAGTTAATCTTAATTTACCCAGAAATATTTCAAAATTTAAATCAGACAATATAATGATTAAACTGATAGATTAATGTATACCAGAATTTATATCGATTAAATCTTCCAAATGTAAATATTATTATTGCCGGCATCGTCTTATGGTAATTAGCAATTCACCTGCTTGGTAATTAACAAAACAAAATGATTACCTCGTTAATTAAAACAAAATAAGTGACAATTTTTTTTTGTAATTAATCGTTACAAGTGAAAATTTATATGGTAACTGGTAGAATTGAATACGAATGCTAATTAATGGTAATCTATGCGTAACGAACATTTAGCATTACATATACGTAAAGGGGGATCCAAAAGCGCCAAAAATTACAATAAAAAATGTTAATTATTGAATATACAATTTTTATATGGCAGTCTCGTTTATTTACCTTTTCGCTGTCAAAATTGGTCTGTGCTATTTCTGAGTCTGAGGCATGTTGAAGCCCAATCGTTTTAGAAAGACTATTACAGAGTTGTACCTGAATATTATTGTATCTTAAAACTAGACGTTCATTGAGCTTCAAGGAATATGCATCTCAAAAGGAATGCGCTTTTATCAATTTTTTCATATTGGCTTTATTTAATCCATACAAACATGCAAAGCTCATCCGAAGCTTCAGCAAATAAATCAAAAAAGTTATTATCCCAAGACTTATAGGATTTAAAATAAAGGAGTCAAAGAGCGAATATCCAAGAGCATATAGAGAGTCTGAAACAAGTTTCTAATAAATTAAGGAAGTCCTGACTTAATAAATTGGAATTTCTCAATCGAGAGTTTACGTTTTTAGTTCATATCTTTGACGGAGTTAAGCATAACCTCGGTATAATCAAAGCTATTATAGTGCATTTCCGTTCCTGAACCGGAGAAATAAATTAAAAGGTGTATGGTCTTCTAGGATACTCTCGTATATCAATTTAACATTTTTCTGATGTCACCAAGCGCTTAACGGAATTTCCAAGGAAAGGCAAAAAAATAGTTCTCGATACAAGATATACTGTATATTTCGAATACAGCAAGGATCTTTTGTGTGATGAACCAAACTTGCAATATTCTGATTGTCTTATTAGAAAAGATAAACCTATTTGCTAGAACCTTACTGTTAACGGAGCAAAATTATCTCACTATTGAAAAAGAGTTTCTACCCATCATCTGGGCCACCAAATTTGTCATACTATATTTGTTCGGTCAAAAATTTAAAATTGTAAAGGATAACAAACCGTAAAAAGCCGAATTCTAAAATAATTCATTTCAACATTCTAAATTTCAATAGACATGCGTAGCCGGAGACGTTCATGGTTCAGTCGAAAAATGTTCCATTAAAACATTCTAAAGTTTTAATATTGAAAGTCCTTAAAATATATCCCGACTAAAACAAGAAGTAACTTAGCGACAATTTCGAGTAAAAAATTAAGTTTTTGTCTACTTTTGGAACATAGCCAATTTTTGGAATATTAATTATTTTTCATTTAGTTTTTCATTTTATAGCATTAAAAATATCTATAAGTACGTGGTTTAAATTGCAAAGAAGGAGAGGAGAGGTTTTAAATGGATTATGGCGAGACCACTAAACCCACAGATGGAAGGCAGAATCAATGGCAAAACCATTTTTCATGTTAATTCAGAATGCTAGGTGGATATAAATAATGAAAGCAAATCTGTTTGAGCACGTCTTCAATTTGGTTAGAGACAGAATTTAACAGTTAAAAGGTTAAAAATCACTAAAAATGGTACTTTTCCTCCCAATGGAGGTTATTTGCGCAATTATACATCGCTAAACGTATTTCCGACGATTAGGCCTGCAATAAGTTACCCGATTTTGTCAATAATATATGTTATGTTATATAATCGATGCTAACATTTGGATTACCCTTTATACAATAAATAAACATTATAATTTTGGTTTACTTAAATTAAAAATAAATTATGTGTAATTTAATTTTTTTGTGATCAAAAATTTGTATATTTCGTAATTTATGTCACAATTAAATTTAATTCGGTAAATCATCACACATTAAGCACAAATAGATTTTGTGGTTCAAATGTTTTAATTAAAATTTGTCACACTTAATTTAAATTTGACATCAAAATAAGTAACTAAGTAAGTACACAATTACATTCATGTTATATGTGTTTAGAAACTATGATCCATAATTTTTTAATATTCCTAATGTCCTTATCCGCCGCAATGTCACTCCAACTGTGTTAGCATTTTAAAATAGAAACATATACTTGTTGTACCATAATCGTTATAATTAAGTTACATGGAAATTCACTTAGAGACGTATCATAATACAAATCGAACACAGTTTGACATGGATTCAACGACCGCAATTTAATTTGGTGTCTTAAAAGGATTTTTACGTATTAAAGAATTAAAAATACAAATGGGAAAAGCAATGAAAGAAAATCATAATCTTATTTAATTTCCACACAGCGCGTTTGAGTTAAATTGACTCAAGTCGTTTTTGAAGGCTGTAAATTTATGTTGTTCATAGAAAAGGACTGGTGTTCTATGCTTTTAGTATTAAAACAGCACAAAAATGTTATGGTTATGTAAACTATACCAAAATAGACAAGCAGCTACTCATTCAATCTTTTTATTCTATATTATATGCCAAAAACTCGTGAGTTTTTTATTAAATATAACATGGTACCATAACCAAAAACCAAAAACCAAAAGCAACAAACCAGAAGATGAATCGTCTGTGTCTGATAAATTGCAATTACTGTTATAGTCAAAATTAAAACAGCCGAATATTCCTTCCTTCTGGTGTGAGAAGACTTTTGAATTCACTTACTGATGCTCCAATCTATATATTTTACCAGTGTATATTTTATCTTTTGCAAAACTGCGACAAATAGATGCAACTAAACTGAAACCAGCAAAAACCTGGTTTCAGCTTTTGGTAGGTATCAGAGCATACCGCCACTCATTGTCATCAGCTTTTTTACCATTTTATAAGCTACAAATGCAGGACAACAACTAACGTATTGTCATTATTATAATTGTGATCCATGGTTTTATGTTTCATTGCGGTCACGCTCACAGCGCCTTATTCGTTTAAGTGGAGCCTCTTCAGGGGAAATTCTATTTTTCCATGCATGATTTAAGAAAACCATAAATGATTCTTCCATTCAACAAATTTATCCACCTCTCTTGCCATATTACAGTAGATGCTTTTTGAAACTGCCCCTTTAACGATCCAATAAGGTTTGTTTCTATTTATCCTGCTTTGAATACCAGGTTTTGGTAGCTCACACTTTGACGTTTCCTAATTTTAAACCTAGCAACTCTTTTTTGCATCAATACGTCAATTGGTATCAGGCCAATTAACACAATTAACTAAAGGGTTCCCCTTTGTGTACTTTATTAAGTTTAATGGTGATGACAATTCATTCTTTCAGCCCACCCAGTACAAGCATATGTAAAGAGTGTATCCACCAGACCTTCGTATATAGTCTTATAGGTCCTTTGTAAAAGGCCCCAAATTTCTTTAGCTATACTTTTTTCAAAGTAAAGAAGAAATTCTTACTATGTACTTTCTGCATCCTTTTTAACATGATAGTGACATGACACCAGTTTTTCAGCAAAATCAACTCAAAGCAATTTTATGGGTTTGACCATTTTAAATCTAACTCCATTCACAGACATCAAATGTGGTCTTCTAATGTCGAGTGTTCCTGTAAACTAGATCATAATCATTTTGGCTGATAAAAGCTCCATTTTATAGCTACAACACTAATCAAAAATTTTGTTAATAGCACTTTTTACTATTTTCTGAATGCTTCGTCTGGAGGTTCCTGCAAAGAACATTATCTTATCATTTTCGAAAACTATTTTTTGTCCAAGTATCCAAACTGTTATTATATTTGTCACTACTCTAGAAGACGTACATTAACCAACCAGTTATTAATTTTTAGAGTAATTTACCCAAGACATGCTACCAGTCTTATTGGCCTATAGGAGTTTGGGTCGGTGGGATCTCTCTAGAAAGGGAAGTTCCTAATAATAATTACTCTGCAGTTTTCCAAGATTTCAGAGCACCCAACAAGCAGTTTGTAGTATTTTTCCAATACCTAGCCTCCCAGTGCTAAATTTACACTTGAAACCCCATGGTTCTCCCTTACCATGCCCTGTAATGTACTTTTCCAGACTAATCTGGTTTTTTTTTACATTACTGTTGTATTCATTTTGGCATGCTACGTAGTTGCATTTTTTTGCAGACATGCTGTTGGGTTCTTCTTTTTTTGATATATTTTGCACGTCCTTGTTACTGTTGCTTTTTTGTCAGAATTGATAGATTCTACGTACCTATAGTTGATGTGTTTAGACGCCTATGGCATACTTGCAGTGTCACCGTCACCAGCGACCAACTCTTGTCGAAGTCTCCAGTCCGCCAACTCTACCTTTAACCGTGTAAGATTGCTGCATGAAGAGAATATCGATTTTCATTTCTTGCGCACTTTATCTAATTTCATGTCCAACGATTTTTGCATTTTATCAAAACACTGACGTCTACTTGAAAATTATTGCCAGTTGAACACTGTCACAGTTCCGGTTAGATATCTTATTCCTCACATAAACATTTTTTTGTTGAAACTCGCCGGTGCCACTATATTTTCTCTATAATAAATTTGTTGTGGTTTTTTCACCAGATTCTCATGACTATATGAAGGATATCCAGTAAATAGGGATAACGACTCATTTTTAGCTTTTCCAACGTTGTACTTCTGGTTTCGAGTATTACTTAACGTATTCCAACGTCTGAGAGCATTTCAACGTCTCTCGGCATTTGGTATAAATATCAAAGTGAATAAAGTAATGCAAAGTTATGTCGACTTCAATTTCGTAAAATTGGCGTTTTTTAGTCAAAATATAGACTTAAAACCAGCTCTATCTTTTCAGAACCAAAATCAATCGACTAAATACAGTAGTTTGTAGGTATTTTAAACTATTACCATTGCCTTACACCACATTTAGCCAAATGGTCATCGCCTATTCACCGGCATTTGGTCACATTAGTAAAAAAGCATGAATAAAAGAAATTTCCCTTGGTCTGAAAATTGTAAAGCAACTTTCATCAAGGTTCAGCGTTCTCTTGCTGCAGCCTTCTTTTTGCAAAACTGTTTAAATTAAGATTATCAGTTGGAATTGTTTGCAACAAGGAATCAATAGATGTTAGGAATCACTTCAGCCATTACGTCGAAGGTCAAATATCTCGATTGTTTCATATCATAAATCCGTCACAACAGCCATTGCGTTAAAATCAGAATACGGATCTCGGCAATTGCGACATTTTGACTTTATTGCTCAAACTGCTACCGATACTCACCACATTAAGAGTAACCCAAATGTAGTAATCGGTTGTTTGTCACGAACTGGTGAGACAAACTCATCAGATGCTAGTGTTTCCTCTTCTGAAATGAAAGTTATTAATCGTTAATGTTCTAATCGTTTCGGATTTCGTAGTGAAAATTTGCACCAAAAAGGGAGGTCTAGTTCCTAGAGACACAAACTATCTAAAAAAGTTTCACATTTCTGAATAGTTTTGTAATATGGATAACTTCCATTAGTTTGATAAAACTTTCTAGTACTATTTAACCTTATCCTTAGGATTTTGTTTTTTGTGTCTAAAAGTGAACGGCTGATCATTAGTCTATATTTATATGTGACAGCTAAAATTTTACGCAAGAATACCCGCGCTCTTTCTGTAACAAATGTATAAAAAAGACGACTGGCAAAATATGTACGAATCTAATTTTTTTCTAAGAATTGATCAATAGCTAACGAGATATTTATGTATAAGACAACATAGCACAACATTAACAATTCATTATTAATTATGTTTGAATTACACAAACCGCGCACACCACAATATTAGTAAGAGACGTAATCTTTAATACGTATATTATCTTGTTTAAAGTCTACGAACGATGACATATTGTGTAAGATGACTTAACAATAAATTCAATTATATAACAGTTCATGTGACATGATGACTGTACAGAACTTTATAATATGCGGTGTGTGTATATAGATAGTTGCCAAATGTTCAATGACCTACAATGAATGGCAATAAAGTTATAGTTTTATAACCATTTTACGCGATAATAGTTTTATTGGATACAACATTTTTTGTGAACGTTTATAGCCAAGTTATGAAAAAATGATAGGTTATTGTCATCTTTTGCGTTTTGTTCTTTTTATAGAAGCAAAATTTTCAATATAGTTTCGAAAGGCATATCTTCCGGGAGAAAATTTATTCAAAAATGGTATTATTATGCTAGTTAATTGGTATAGTATAAGTTGGAAGCTAGTAACCGGATATGATAAGCTTCTAATTTAACGAATCGATATGTATCTTCAGTGCTCCTGTTTTCAAAAAGATGATTTACAATCTGAGATCACATAACTTTCAAAGTTTTTAGATACTCCATGGTTGGACTTTGTATTATTTAAAAAAATCATTTTATTGATAGAACAATTTGTATGATGTACTTTTATAGTTGTCACTATATGAGTGACTTTAACGTAGGCGAAACTTTACTGCTGAGATAAATTCGACGCGACCAACGTGATTTATAGAATAAAAAAAATTAAAGTATACGTAATTGCACTAAAGCAATTTTTTTACGACGGTTGATGCCCGGTTCATACGGTCGGATAAAATCCAAGATTTTTCAATCCGAAATTTTACCTCTAAAATTACTCTATTTCTCTAGGTTTTTTTTTTTTTACGCTTTGGTGTCAAAGCAAATAGTTTTGTATTTTTTTGGTGTTGTGGTTTGTGACATTTTACAAATTTTTTTACAATAACTACTGAAACAACAACAAACATTAAAATAAACTAACAAAATAAATTTTAACCGCATGTACTTTACGACAAAATGTGGTTTTACGTCACAAAATAAAAAAAATATTCTTGTCATAAATAAGCTAAAAAAACTATTAAATTACTACCAAAAATTTAGTTATCTTTTTTATTGTTATGTTGGTCAACGATAGTTTATTGTAAATTATATTTAAATTATTTGTTTCTAAAAGGATGGATTTTGAAATCTCAGATTTTATCCGATTGTTTGATCCGTGCTTGAGTAACGTTGGGTAAATCTCAGAGGTTACTTCGATTATTCAATATTAATACTTTTAACAAAACATTTTTGTTTTTTGATGTTGGTTTAACCCATAGGTTACTATCGTTACTTCCTATTCCTAACGGTGTCTGCTTATGTTTGTTACTCATGTGAAACATTCGTCTGCATTGTGACGCCTGCCCGCTCACAATCTCAATTTGACATAGATGTTCATACCAATTGGATGTGCGTTAATTGCCGTGTAGGTATAGTTAACTTTTTGATTTATAAAAATGTGAAATGTTTTGGTCCAGTTCTTTACTGAAATAGTAGTTTTGTAGAGTCTCTCGGTTGTTTCTGATACATAGTTTCCACCTGCTAGGACAGTATTATCTTCTGCGCAAATATAGAAATTGTTCTTTCTTTTAAACTCGACAAATTGCTGGTATAGATTATAGGGTATACATATACTAGAATTTTTTCATGTGGTATACCTGCTGGAATTTTTTTTTATTTCAGATTTTTTTGTATCCTTTCTAAATCTATTTTGAAAGGTTTCACAAGGGTATACAATTTTAAAATTGTTTAGATCTTTTGAAGAATATATAATTCGAGACCGTAAACTACAGCTAGGAAAATACAGGACATATTTTTATTCTCGATTAAATCAAGTTATTCTATAGATTTGTTGTATCGTAAAGTGTTTTTCACTTAATCGAAATTGGTGTACAATCAAACAGAAATAACAGAAAGTAATGAAATCTGTTTGTAAATTTAAAAGTAACTTTCTGTTATGTTACATTAACTTGGGGTCTTGGCAGTACTTGGATTTTTAGTTTGTTTACTTTTTGTAATGTTTCTAGTGGTTTGATTTGATCTGATTAATATCCTAGTCTTTCTTGGATTAAACATAGAATTCTTTTTAATTTGTTTGTTGTAACATTTTAACATTCTTTTATATAAAAAGTAAGTTTGACTTTCTCATTAGTGTCATTCATTCTTTGGTTAAAAATAATTACCACAGCTTCTATTTACAATTTTTTTTTTTCATTAGGCCATCTAAATATCTTCATTCTGAATCTTGATTTCATGATTATTCCTATCTTCGCATGATTTAATATTTTATAGTACCATTTACTTTAAACATTTTTTTGAAATTTAGGAGATAGTTCTGTGTGTTTCAAATGTGCTGGCTTATTTACTGCTACCATATCTATTAGTATAGAGTGGCAATGGGCAACCGTAGATACTGCCATTTATTAAATCATTAGAGTTTGGTTAGTCAACCGTTTCTCACTTGCGTCACGTTAATTCAACAGATTCTGTTTCCACATGTAAGTGAGGTTGCTATTTGTATTTTTAATGAAAATAACATACTCATGATTAAATAGTTGCGTGTTAATGCGGCTGTCAACCTTGAATCTTTTCAGTTGTGTTAACTCAAAGATTTTTTCAGAAATGAGAGATTTCTAATTCTAATTCTTCAATATAAGCCTTATTCATATATTTTAGCAATGATAATCGATTTCTGGCTAAAAATATGGTATAATATATTTGTATGGAGTAAAAAACTCACAACTATTCTCATTTTCTCACATTACCTCACATGTGATAAAAACCGAGGTTTATATAATATAACACATGCGTTTTATGAATTGTTCCATAAAATTCTCGTAAATTCCGTTCGGTATCACTGCATTACTATTCTTCTAGAACAGAAATTTTACAATGTTATTTAATTGGCTGCTTCGTAAACCTCTTTAGCTTAAAATCGTAATTTTCCACTAACATAATTGAACTGATAATACGTCTGATAATTTTCCTGACAGTAAGTTCCGATCGAATTTTAGACTTACGAATGTTTTTTGTTCTGTGAAATCTCTCCAATATAATTTACCAATCTTTCGTTTAGCATTCGAAAATGTGCCTGTTTTTTTTACTAAACCCTAATGTTTCTGGTTAAATAAAACTCGAAATGTCCAGTTAAATAAAATATTTCAGTTTAGTCTAGTTCCATTTTAATAAGATTTGATCTTCAAGACATGAGAAAGGGATTGTGCATATGTTAAAAATGCTCTAACGGTTGGTGTTTTTATTGGTTGTTGGTTCAGTTTACCAAGAAGGCCATTTAATCATGATTAAAACTTCCTATCTATAGAGAACTATAAAAAACTATTATGATAAGAATTCCTATGTACTACTACCGGATTGTTTAACTCGGATGTTCTAGAAGATTGTTGATTTACATTGCAATACGTATAGATACGTAGAGAAGTTCTTGGTGAGGTATCAAAAAACGATTTGCTATTATCACTACATAAAGTCTGTATAGAAATCATGGATGGAACGAAAATTGCATATGCAATTTCGGAAATAATGTTTGCTATACTTCACTAAACTAAATTTTCTTTAGAAATTAGAGTACTACTTCTCTAACATTATAATTTTGGGAACATGCGCGATATATTCTAGCAAGCAAATTAGCAACTTGCGAGCTGAAAATGACAATAGGCAATAGGTAGATTCTCGCACGTATCACAAGTTGTTCCATTTATCTAGATATTCCGTGGTATTTACTTGCTTTCTTAGTATATCATCAGTCGCCGAGTTTTGCGTCTATGCCATTCATTATAATCATTTCTTAAGATCATTTTTCCGTTTTAATCATACTTTCCGTCATCTTAAAACATTCAATTATTTTTTATTATACACTTTCCAAATCACCTCAAGGATGTTGATTTATATCAAATTGAACAAACAAAACAAACAATAAAATTAAGAATCAAATTTCATCAAAGATGAAACAAAAAAAAAAAAAAAACAACAACAAAACTTCACTCACTTTTTCAAATGTAATTTCATTTGTGATTTTCCACTTGATAACCTGATTTTCTTCCTCGAGTAAAATTGATAATAAAAGCAATCGAAAATTGTTACATCATAAGGAAATATCTAGAGACCTGCACGTATTAAAAAAGGTTGATTTGGTGTTATCAGGATTACGTAAACAGTGTTTTCGTAAAAAAATACTACTGGAGGTTTAGTGGGTCAACAATCTCACTGGTAGCTTTTAAAATTGTGTAATGTTTTAATTTTTATCGTCATTACGGTTGAATAATGCAGATTCTTTTTTGCAGTCTCATTTATCTGCTTTGTGTATTATGGTCATGCTGAAATCTTAAAAATCAAAGTAGAAATGAAAACGAATGTCCAAAACACAGAAGTCCTTATCACCAAAATAACGAAAATATTTTGGGTATTGGAAACTATACAATGAACTAAATAGAAATCTAACCAAATATTTGTTGTATAAACAAGATACAACATACAATAAGCACATAAAAAAAGAATGCTGGCTCATACGAGTGTATACATTTTCCCCAATTTAATTTCATCTGTAATCGATTCACACATCGCGCTTGTTAATTTTCCCAGACATATCAATTTCGAAATCTACAACAAGAACATCTATGGTATATGTCTATGAAACATAATATACTGGGTGAGTCGTTTATCATGAAACAATAAATTATTTAAACATTTTAGGATATTTTCAAGGTCAGTTGGGTGTCGTTTTATTTTGTAAAGAAAATCTATTTTTCATCTTTTTAAAATTCTTTTTTAAAACGCTTCCGGCATTTATTGTTTGCGTAGTACAAAAAAGGTTGATTTATGTTTGAAAGTTTTTGTCTAGTCGAAATACTGACAAGATATACGAATCGTCTACACAAAAATATTATAGTGAAGAAACCATTTTACTTATGCTCAAATCATATTAAATGCCCCTGTTTGCTAACGGCCAAATCCAATACATCAGTTACAAAAACTTTATCGTTTCAAAGGTTTGGTAATTGCAGTGGTGTTCATTTCTATTTTCATGTTGGTGTCATCACAACTAATATATTGATAATATGTTGTTTGCTTTCAATTTTATTGCTAATATTGCTATTAAAAATGAGTTTCTGATCTCTCTGGTTAATGTAAATATTTGTGGGCATTAAATTTTTTTATTTTTATAAATAATTTTATGGCACCTTTTTCCCGAGCTTAATATTTACACCTTGAAGAACTTCTGCTCTAAGTCCTTTAGTATTAGATTTGATTGGATCCCATATTTTGCCTCACAGATTTTTTCTGTTTGTGAAGCTGAATAAAACTCGGCATCAAATAATCTGTTGATTAATTATGTAAAAAAGGACAAAACAATAGTGGACCCCAAATAAGTTTTAGTTTGGTCTACGTTGACACAATGATAGACTTACATTCTACAAGGTTTACTTAGGTCACATTTCCAATTTCAGGATATTTATTTATTGCATACTACATAGAGGGACCACTAAACTGAATCAATTTTCTCTTCGACAGTCTTCTGTCTTCTTAAGTTTTTACTGTAGGAGATAACTCAAAATATTAAAACATGTCCGGGTTTGCTTTCAAAGGAAACAACATACAAGTTTCTAAAATTGGGAAGATTCATTCCTTTAGTAGTGGCAGTTGTTATAAAGCTAAAAATGTATTGTAGCCAAAAAAACTGCGCAATTGAAAACAGTCCAAAATGCAAAGACCATTCTTGAAAAACTGAGTGGTTACAAATAATTCTATTAGCATACCAATACGATATTTTTGCTTTGTTGGCCAAAATGGGAGCTACACAAAGCATTACTGAAGAGTTAATTTAGGTCATCATCTTAAAAACTACAGAGTAAAAATGAGACAATATTTTTTTTTACTTCTCTTCCATATAAGTTCAGCGATCGTGTTCCACGCAATTATTTTAACAAAACTTAAACTTTTTGCGAATTTATACTAAAGTTTGAATACTAGACCCCACATCTGCTATTAATTTTCTCTAATTCATGCTCGTTACAACATCTTCCCCACGGTTTTTTTTGTTTTTTAGCTTCAGTGACATTAAATAGTTCAGGTATCAATCAAATCGCAATTGTGAGTACTTAGTTCTGGGTATTGTAAGGCCCAGGATTTTATTTATGGTCAATCTTAGTTTTAATCATTTTGTCGACCGTTTTAATGATAGCAACTTATGAATAAAGTGCACCGTAGATTTTTTTTATTATTTTCGCAATATGTTTCTCATTACCGCATACACAGGAATCACTCTGTCTTCTACATTCAAAAGTACATTTTTTGTCAGGCTGCTGGTCAGGCTAACCATAAAAACTTGAGTTCGACAGCACCTTTTAACAAACACCACTCGGATTTTTTCACTATTGTAACTCGCCAGTGGGGAAAGGATGGGGGCTTAAGCTCCTTATTATACACTGGCTTTACACCTCTGTAGTTAGACCAATTCTAATGTATGGAGTCACGGTTTGGTGGCCCGCTTTAAGTACAGTGGTGAACCATAAATTGTTGATGAAAGTAATGCAAAGAACTGCTGCCTTGTGTATTAGTGGTGCACTTAGAAGTATTTCTACTCAAGCACTGGAAATTTTCTTTCATATCATCCCTTTGGATATTCTGGCCAAACAAGTAGCTGCAATGCAAGTACAGCTATAAGGCTTAAATCTATTTCTTTGTGATCCTAATATTATGGGCTACTCGTCTATTCTTACGAACAAAGAAATTCCCAAATCTATTCACTATACCATCTCGACATCATACCTTGAATTTAAATTTTTAGCTGGTATTCCTTCCAGAGAGGACTGGGTGAGTGGAACAGTTTCAAAGCCAGGTTTTATTAACTTCTTTACAGATGGATCGAAAATTGATGGAAAAGTCGGTGGTGGGGTTTTCTGCGAAGAACTAAATGTAAACCTCTCTTTCCGCCTCCCTGATCATTGCATTATTTTTCAGGCAGAGCTTATAGCAATCACGGAAGTCATAGACAGGATGAAGTATCATGTCATATCTGCGAGAGATATTCGCATTTTTACGGACAGTCAGGCTGCAATTAAAGTTCTACAATCAGGCTTTATCACGTCGAAAATAGCACTGAACTATCGTCTTTCATCTCTTTGACTGAACAGTTCAACATCTATCTTATTTGGTTGCCAGGGCATTTCAATATTACAGAGAATATAAAAGCCGATGAAGTTGCGCGGCAAGATACTACTTGCCTCTTATTACCATGCAATATGGACTTTGGATTTCCACTTGCTACGTGCAAACTGCTCCTTAAAGAGTAAGCTTATAAAATTACAAAAAACAGATGGGCAAATTGTACCTCTTGTGTAATTACCAGGGAGATTTGGCCTTATCTGGACTTAAAAAAGTCGAAACAGTTAATGTCTATGCAAAGGTGTAACATTAGCACAATTGTGAGTGTCATTACTGGTCACTGTGTTATAGGTAAACATGCTAGTAGACTTGGCGTCTTCTCTTATGATTATTGTCGAAGTTGCAAGGATGAAGAAGATGAGGAAACAATACTTCATGTGTTATGCACCTGTCTTTGTTTGTCTCAAAACAGACTCAAGTTTTTTGGAGCTCGTTTCCTAACGGATGTAACGGATCTCAGCAATTTGAGCGTTAAAGATATCCACCGCTTCGTGAGAAGCTCAAACTGGTTTCAGTAAGGTAGTGCGGAGAAGAAAATTTTGTGGTAAGGCACATGTGTCTATGCCTCGTCCTTGTTGGACGGCCACCTAAACCTAACCTAACCTAACTCGCCAGTATCGTTGGCTTTAACTAAGGCTTAATGAGTTTATATGGTTATAAATACTTTATAGCCATCTCGAGCTTACCATTTTTCTAACACAGCTGAAATCACGGTTCCGCTTAACCTTTTGCAGTATGTCCTCATATGAAATATCATTTTTTCATTTAAGTACAAGTGCATCTGGATGATAAAAAATGTTGTATTGGTAAATGCTCTGCTTTACTATAGAACCTCCTTCAACTCTTCAGTTTGGATAATATTCTAGATTTTTTCATTCAGGTTTAAATTTATATACAAATACGTTCAATGAATTTGCAACTTTTCCTATAGAATATTTTGCAGTGTATTATCTCTATCGACTATTGATTACACGTTTATTGATTTCTTTTAGCTGGTATTGGGGTTTCAAGTCCCATTTACTACCAATCAGTTCATCCCTATTGAAATACAGCTGCTGATTAGGATCCCTTTTTTATAATTCGGATGCTTCTGAATTTAAATTACATGCTAAAAGCTTCATGTAATTTAAATTTAGAAGCATCCGAATCATAACAAATAGATCCTGATCAGCAGCTGTATTTCAACAGGGCATTATTTCCAAGTGGCCTAAGTGACCAATATTCAGATTGTTTTTGGTTCACCTTCCCAAAAGGATTCTTGCCTCAAGCTTCGGGTAGAAACAAACTACTACCATCATGAAGTGGACATATTCAATTTCAACATAAATTCGCAGATATATGTACTTGTACATACGTATATTATGGAATAAGAATTTATGGACGAAATGAATTTCTTTGATTGTTGTTTGCATTCCCTACACATATACTAAAATTTGAACATCAACTGATAAGTAACTTCTTACTGAAAAAAAAACGAAATGTCGTCTGTAACGCTCTTCATTAAGTAGTTTCAAGTTAAATAATCCACCCTCTATATACATAAATATGTATATATGATTTTAATTTAACATGCATGTATAGCACACAAGTTTTTCTAATTACTTAGATCGTCATTGTTATGCTTATATCAAAACATAATGCAAATACTAGCAACATAAAGATTGGAAAAATTAAATGAAAAATTCCAACAACTCCATAGGAAAAATGCTTAGCAATTTCTGTTTATTTTTACTATCATAATCGTTATCAACAACAACAACATCTCTAATTAAGGAATAATAAAAGAAAATTAAATGAAAATCATGGAAATTTTGTTTTTATTATTGTTATGCTTTGATTTTTATTAACGAAAGCAAAACTATTTTCTCAGATGTCAAGTAGCATGAATAAAAGGATTATTTTGCGGAGTGAAATCGATGAATAATGCTGTGAAATGGGGTCTTTAAGTATGGAAATTGTTTTTTTTTGTTGTTTTAATGGATGTATCATTTAGAAATATTGCACGATAGACAGTGGCGCATTATGCTATGTCTTTAAGGAAAGAAAAGGCTCTAATTTGGAAAATTATCGCTGAATAGCTTTCTTCTGCACATAATACAAACAACTGTCTTAAAGTGGAGAGAATCAATCTCTCTACAGTGGAACTGTAGGTGACTACCAAGAAGGATTTCGACCAAATTGGTTAGTCACTGATCAAGTTTTTTCGTTGAGGATAATTCGCAATTTTGCGGGAATAAAACTCAGAACTCATAGTTTTGACTCCTTTAAAAACATGCTACGTGGAAAATGTTTCATTCTAATTGGCAACTTCTGCATTCGGCCATGTCAGGACTGTTACAAGAGTTGAAGAAAACGAACACACCTGACAATTGTCCTTAAAAACCGTCTAATTGATTCATACAAGTCTGTATCGCTTATGAACCTAAGTCCCAAGAAATGAGACTGCAAATTGGGGACAACGTAGAGTTGTTTTATTGGTATCTTATACTACGGAATTTAAAATTTCTACTGATTTATTTGGTCGTTTTTAATGACCTCAATTAACGCACCCAATGTTTATCAATTAAGAAATTAATTTAAACATAAAATTATTTTAAAGGCACCAGTTAACAGTATAAAATTTGCCTTAAAAAACTTTAAGGAGCTAAAATTAGGGTATGATCAATAGTATACAGACAAAAATGACAAAAATACGACAGAGATCGCTCACAATGCTATTTCAAAAAGTCTCCTGCAATGCTGCTTTTTAAATGTCATCTTAACGGCCATCTGAGAACTGACTTGTAATAATTTAGTAGGCGGCTTAAACCGTCCACAAATAATAATTAACTGTGTCAATATAGAAATCGTATTACCTATTGCTTCTCCTAAGTCGTAAATCCATATTTGACATGTGTTCATGTCATTAAGTACTTCAGTTAGTTTTGGCAGCTTTAACCTCTAAAAGTCTTCTTTTAAACCAATATTAACCCAGAACAGCTCATAGTTATCGCTTTACTCAGTTTTTTTACAATATCTTTCAGACCATATTGCCTACAATTGGCGATCGTTGTAGTCAGCCCAACGAACGATTTTATAAAAGCAGATGTCCGGAAATAAGTTACTGGAAATTGATTAAAAGCATGATTTACTGCGGAGGATCACCCAATTTGTCTGTACCAGACAACCTAATCTAAATACCAAATCCTATAATAAAAACAAAATAAACCAATGAACTAATTAAAATTTAGATGTGTCTGTTAATTTTACTTTAAATATAAACAATATTTTGTATTTAATTTTTTTATTTTGATTTTTTTTGTAAACAAATTAATTTCTAATTAAAAATTTGTGTTTATTTCAAATAGAATTCCAAAAAAAAATATACAAAATAACCGTATATATACTCGAGATATTTTAAATTGTTTTGAACTAAATAAATGTCTTAAAATAAAACGTCTAATTACGACTTTGAAATGATTTCGATTTTTTTTTTGTATCTGGGTCATCTTCAAAATAAAATTGCCGCAATAAAACATTCTAATTACAAAATATCACAATAAAACAATGTAGTAAAAATTAAAGATACAATACCTTTGCAAAAATCGTTACTATTAATGAAACAATTGGTAAAAGTTATGTTAATCAGTATTGCCGACAAAATAACACATCACCTTGAAGCTACGAGTATAATAGTTTTTTAACGCATGACAGCAACCCCATGCACCAAAATACTATAATAATCGTGTAAAAAATTACAATTTTGTTCTTACACAAAATCAGTTGTCTAGAACCGTTCAAACTTTCCTTTAAAGCTATAAACTTTACCTTGAACTAAATATTAATGGATTTATTGCCATTTTGAAACATTTGAAAATTTAACAGTCTAACACATATTTTGAAAAAAAAAAAAAAAAAGTAGCCTGTATAAATTTGGATTAATTTCGAAAAAATCACCAATTTGTTTTATTAAAGGTCTAATGTCTAAAAATACTCAAACAATCCTATAAAATCATGATTTTCACCATAAACCGATTATTAACGGATTATTAAAACCTGTAATTAAAGGAAAATCTTAAGTTTGTAATTTAATCACTCGGAATTTGGTAACATACGCTTTAAACCCATAGTCTTCCTATAATAACGCAGAGCTCTGTCATGGATGACTGTTACTTCTCGTGCCACTCATGGGAATTAAAATGATATGAAATAATAACCTAACAAAATTAGAAAACGAGACAGATGTGTCTAACAGCATCAAATCAATCATCTTTGGTTGTCGATACCATGGATCCTGGGTGGGACCTACTATTGCCAAATAAAGAGAACAATTATCCTAAGAGCACGATAATGTTGTGATCACCAAGTCTAAAGGTTCCAAATGTAAGTATTGGTACACTGTCTGAGGAAGTAATCCAAGTTCTAGACGAGTCTAGAGAAGTTAACAAAGAATTAAATAAAGCAATACAATGGATGCATTCAACTTCTTGAAGAAGAAGTTAAAAACCTTAAACATAACCTAAAGATGGACTAGTAAACTGGTCCTGAAATTCCGTTTGAAGTAGAAGCCCTAAACCAAGAAAACAACAACAATAAAACGAAAGGTGGTAATTCAATCGAGTACCAAACCGACGAGGAAGCGTTAGAACGAGAAACCAATTGGATAATGAGAAAATCAAAAAGGACTTTAAAAGTTTAGTGTCGCTAAAGAACAACGTTTGGAGGGTAAATATGCCTGATCCAGACGATTATAGAAAACTTTCAACTGCATTTAACGATAAAGGTCTCCAATGGTATGAAGACAAAAATTCCAGACCCATTAGAGTAGTTGCTAGGGGTCTACATCAAACATGCACACCAGATGAAATAATTGAAAACCTCAAAAGAAAAAATTTAACGGTCTTAGATGCAGTTAATATGTTTAAAACTGAAAGAAAGTCTACCGGCAACGGAGGGAGTACTGTTGATAAAATAAAGGTACCACTAGTGACTCTGTCCTTTGCAAACTCAGAGAAAATTGAGAATATATTCAACATTAAAAACACCTTGGGAATGATTGTCCGAATGGAGCCATTGAAAAAGGTGACAAGAGTCATACCACAAAAGTATCACTTATACAATCACACGCAAAAATACTGCAATCGTGAAACGATTAGATGTGTAAAATGTGCGGGAAAACAAGATAAAAAAAATGCGAGATAGATGAGAACATTCCAACAAAACGTGCTTACTGTCATGGAACCCACCCTGCTATAGCTATAGAGGGTGTGAAGTAGCCAAAACACAGTAAAACATGCAAAACAGGACAAACAAAGACCAGTCAATGGGAGCAACGGAAGAAAAGGAAATCCCGACAAAAACTATCACTACGTTCCATAGAGCAAAAGTGACAGTGGAATTCTCATACTGACAAGCAGCAAGACAAGAACTACTTGGACTTTCAGATCAAAATGTTTCAGATCTCTCTAAAATAGAAGGAAATATAAAGTTTCTAAATAAAAGACAGGTTAATCTTGAACAGCAAGTAGGACATCGAGGTAAAATTAACCAGATTGGTAGCAAAAAAGTTGCCTTATCTGATCCCTCACTAAACAACAAAAAATTAATAAACACTAAGAATATTAACCTGTAATGCTAATGAACTTCTACAGCATATTCTAGATCCTGAAATCTTTTTTAATACTGAAAAAATTGATATATGCTTAATAGAAGAGAGCTATTTCACTAGAAAGTCTTATGCAAAAATAAAAGGTTACTTTTGTTACCATTTTATTCATGCAGCTCAAAAAAGCTAGGGGTGGAGCAATTACCTTCATCATAGAAAACATGAAACACTTCAAAGATGTCAAACTCGAAATAGAGACAATGCAAATTGTATGCGGGTTGCTGCGATATATTGTCCACCAAGGATCAACTTAAAAAGGATGATTACTTCTTAATGCTTAAAATGATGAGCTCAAATTTCGCCATAGGAGGAGACTTCAAAGTCAAACATTCGCTTTGGGGTACAAGACTAATATCACCTAAAGATAGAGAACTATTAGAAGCTGGACAACAAATAAACTGCGGGTTTTATTCAAGTGGTGTTCCTATACTTATTGGCCAACGGATCGAAACAAAATACCTGACGTGATTGACTTTTTCATAGCTAAAGGTATTTCAGAAAACTATAGTCACATTGAAAATAATCCCATTGAAAGTTTATCCTCGAATCCAATCATACTTACGATCAGTGAAACAATAATTGAAAAAGACAAGGTTAACATGCGCGAAGTCTCAATAAAAAACAAAAAAAAAAACGCAACTTGAAAGAGAAGTAGAGCTGCTCACAAGCAATATTCAGATCGTAGCATGGGAAAGCACTCGTTCTGACAAAAATAAACCTCACAAGAATAAAACATATACACAGAAAATAAGAAATCTTGTCAGATAAAAGCGGAAAGCTAGCAAAATCTGACATAGAAATCGAGCACCAGAAAGAAAAACTATTTTCAATCAGTCAAAAACAAGCTACAAAAGGACTGAAAAGACCAAAAGAGCAGATGCCACCAATAAAAAAGCAGATGGTACTTGGGCCAAAAGACCAAAGATAAAGCTGATCTTTTTGCTGAACATCTGTAAGAAACGTTTAAACCTTTGACTATAGACAAACAGCAGATGAATATGACCAGTTAGAAATACGACCAGTTACAATGAAAAAACTCAAAAATGAAATCTTTTCTTAATGCAAAAAAAGCTCCTCGGTACGATTTTATTACAGGAAAAGTTATTAAAAAGTGTCGAGAAAAATATCTTAAGAAGTTGCTACACATAATTAACGCTGAATTTAAAATGAAATATGTTCCTTAGCAGTGGAAAATAACAGAAGTAATTATGATGCCCAAGCCTAATAAGCCCTCTAATGCGAAAACGTCTTACAGACCTTTATCTGTATTACCATCTTTGTCCAAATTGGTGAAAAATTACTCCTCAAAAGGATGGAACCTCTGATTGAAGAAAGTCACCTGTTACCATCTCACCAATTTGGTTTTAGAGAGAAACAGTCCATCATACAGCAGGTATACAGAGTCACCTTGATGTTATAATATAAATTACATTGCGACCTCTCTAAGCAGTTCTATGAGATATTAAAATCATACAGAGAAATAAGATATTTCAGAGTGAAATATGAAGGAGAGTTCTCATCACTCAAGAGAATTGAAGCAGGAGTACTACAAGGGAGCGTGCTGGGACCAGTCTTGTATTTCCAGTCTTGGAGAAACAGATATTGCAATCTTTGTGGATGATATAGCAATTATGGCGATTGGAAGTTCAATCGAAGATACAACCAGCAAATTGCAGCACACTGTGTATGAGATTGTCCACTGGACAACAAAAATGGAGAATAAAATTTAACGAGCAGTTCATCTAAAAGTTGATCACCTACCTATTTACATAAAAAGGCAGGAAATACCACATGCAAACACAGCAAAATACCTGGGTATGACGCTCAACGCTAAGTTAAAATGGAAAGAGTATGTCATGAAAAAAGGCAAGAACTGGATATAAAGTTCAGAAAAATTTATTGGCTCATTGGAAGAAATAGTGAGCTTACCATTCACAATAAGCTGCTTTTATACAGCCAAATACTTAAGCCTGTGTGGACCTATAGCATCCAGCTCTGTGGATGCATAAGGAAAACGAAAGTTTAGATTATACAAACGTTCCAGAACAAAGCACTAATATGCACTGCCATGGTTTATTATAATTGGTTTATTAGAAACGATAATCTACATAGGGACTTAAAGATGGAAACCGCCAACGAAGAAATCAAAAAAAAAAAATTCCAAAAAATAAATCCAGTGTTTACAACTCCATGAAAATATGGATATTGAAAATATTGTCAACAACATCGACATCGTAAATATGCATGGCCAAAGAGAACGAAGCCGCTTAATTTAGTTTTAAATCCGCGGAAAAGGCTATTTTAAAAATAATTTTATAACTTATAGAACCTGAGAGCCACATGGCGACATACAAAAACACAACCCAAAATCGCTTTACGTCACCGGTTTTGGCCACCAACAATAAATTTACCGTACATTAGCTTAACAGAATACATGAACACATGGTTCCGTAATGAAATTGTTCTCAAGGATTTGGAATAGGTATTGATGCATCGAACCCGGCGACCCACGAAAATAATTTCTTCCATTACCACCCATTCTATCACGGCTATAACTATTTAAATTGATCTGTTGCGACTCCTGGCCGACATTGACTTCCTTGAGAGGAGTATAACAAACCTTAAACGATGCACATATTTAGAGCTCGATAAAGCTGACCGTCTACTCGATAAGGGTTCTGAACCCCAGATACGTAAGATAATCAAACATATTCGTCCAGACCGTCAAGTATTAATGTGGACAGCTACTTAGCCCAAAGAAGTCAGAAATTGAGCAGAAGGATTTCTTCACAATTACATTCATTTGAATATTGGATCCTTGAATTTATCAGCCATCTATAACATTCTACATGTTATTAACGTCTGTGAAAACTGCGCAAAAAATCAAAGCTCATGAAAATATTGTCAGAAATATCGTCAGAAATTTAATATCGTATAGGTAGAACTGGACGTTCTAATACTACGGAAACAGCCTATACATTGCTCACAAATGCTATTTCTCGAAAAGCAAACGATCTTATCAGTGTATTACAAGAAGCAAATCACGTCGCTAATTAAAAGTCAAAGCAGATCAAATGGCAATTTTAAAAACCAGTCGAGGTGCCAGAGAAAAAGTAAAATGCCCATGAATAATCGTGATACAAGAAATGGAGGCATGAATAAACCATTTGATCAAGAACGTAACCGAAGGATTTCTCAAAACCTAGCTATGACTCACGAGATAGAAACCGAAGTAACATTTGATAACAATAATAGATATCATACGATAACAATAATAGATATCAAAACCATAATTCGAATGGTAACAGTAATGAAAACGGCAGAGGATATCAATCCAGTTACAATAGGCCAAGAATAAATTCATAATCAAATGGTTGTGATAATAAAATAAATCCCTATCCCAGTGGAATAAATACTGAAGCTCCACCACCGACTCAGACGGGCAATCCAACAAAATCTATAACAAATGGTTCGTCATACCCTCCACAATATGGATCATCATATGGATTATGTTGTGTATCAACGAATACATTACAAGCATATGGTGGTTTTACATATGGTGGCCCAAAATTCTTTTGTATTCTCACCAAAATTAAACATTTAATATGTAACTTTTTCTTTTTTTTTTTATCAAACAGAACTTTTTTTTAATTTAACATCCAAAAAGAAAATACAAAAATATGTAAATATATAACTGTAATGTAAACTACTACAAGTCATTACTATATCTACAGATTTGTAAGTAATTGTAAATCACCGAGCTAAACACGTAGAATGAGCAGAGTATTCAGCCGAGATGAATTAATAAAAACAAAAAATGTAATTTTAAAAACTGTCCAAATGCAGCACTTCCACGATGAATTCAATATCCAGGCAAAGTTTACCAGTACATCCACGTCGAGTAAATTGAAAACATTAAGTTCATTTAGAAATAACGCATTTTAAAGCGACTAATCAACAAGTTGTGCATCTTCCCGATTGATTCAGATGATTCAAGGACCGTGGCATGTTTGGAGATGCAGCATGTACCTGCTACATAAAAATAAATCTGTTGCGACGAATAATAGTATAGGTATATTGTGAATGCTTATTCAGTAATTAGTTTAAATTTGGAATAGATACGTAATTAGTACATTTTTGTCGTTGTATATGCCTTTACATTTTGTATATGATCGTCTCAAATGTATATGTTTTCTCAAATGTATACCATCAACACTAAATAATATATATGTAATTAAAATTATAATATAAATAAAAGGCCACTTATCCACCAACATTCAAAGTATTAACAACTCGGGACAATATAGTACAACTAATCATCCGTATTCTCAACAGTTACCGAACATTCTTAAAAGATAAAAACTAATAGCCACTTTGTGAGCGCTAAGTGAAAGTTAAGGACATTAAGAGATATTATTTACACCAAACCTTAAGCCCTATACATTTACCTAAAGCTAGGTTTACTATTAAAAAGAACGATGTAGATAATAAATTCCGAAAACCATATTCAAATTTAAAATACCTCCTCTTCAGTCCGCTTAGAACACTTTTAAATAAATTAGAAATTAATAGTTTAAAAAACAAATTAAATGTACTCAATACCAAAACACAAAACCATGACAAATTATTTTCAATCAGTAGCTCTTAATATATGTTAAGCGGAACTTTTATTTACCCTAAAATCCATAATCACAATTTAAATTCGTAAATCAAATCGTATAATCTGGGTATTATATTTTTATGGACCATCGCCGTATATAGTACATCATTGACGGTATACGAAGCACAGTATTACAAGTTATAATTTAAAACCGAATCGGAATTTAATGGCAACATAACAAAATTGATTAAAGTATGCAAACAACAACAAAACCATAAAATTTTTTATTTTTTTTTACAAAATTCACTCAGTTTTGCCGAAAGACATTTATTAAAATTAAATTTTCAACAACCCAAATCAATTTGATATACATGAAATTGCTACTGTGTACGAATGATATATATTGGCTGGTGCGGTTATATATATTTTTTGGGTCGTCGCTATTTAATGGTTCTAACAATATTTTTTAATTAGTTTTAGGCCGTTCGTGCGTAATATTAAAATGAATATTCATTCGTGGTAATTTTTGACCGATGGATTTTATTAAAAATTTACGATCTAATGAAAGGACTGCGACAATAACTACGAAAAAAAGATTTGTGGCCACATCAATATCGTCGTTAGTCTGGTTGGTAAAAGCACAACGAGGTGAATCCAACATTGCGATGTGGTTTTATGATCAATATGACTTAACCGCTAAATATGGTGTTAGAATAACGAGTTCGCCATACGGAACGTAACCATATGGAGTTTTTTAAGACTCAACAATTCGATGCAAACTTAAGTAGAGACAAATTGAAACATTGGATACATTTAAACTGTCACTTCAGGACACAGAACTATGGCAAGAATTGGAGAAAACAGACACTTCTGACATGCGGAAGCTAAAAAATAATTGGAGGAGTTACTCTAGTAACATCTCATTCTTTACCTATTGTAGTTAGTAGTAAGTAGCCCATAGGAAAATATTTCTTAGTGACAAGTATTCCTATAAGTTAATCCGTTAGTGTTGCAGTAGAATAAAATATGATTGACTGTAATCGATATTGAATATAGGAAAAATATGATATCATTTGAGTATATTTTTAAATTTCTAGAAAAGGGTTTGCTTTTTTATCCTGGCCATCTCAAATTTTGAAGAGAAAACTTCCATATTATTTCATTGCCATTACCGGCCTATCAATAGTAGATATAATTAAAGGAAAACGCGATACTCCTTGTTTAATTCGCTTTGACGAACAATAGATATAAAGCCCGCAGTAGAGCACCTCGAAGAACTTGGAATATGGATTGCAATACCGGTGAACCGGTTTACCGGTAAATCAAATCAAAGTGCATAATTTTACAACTGGTAATTATATCGATAATTACCGGTAAATTCGGATAAAAATTGTGATGAATATGCAGAAAAAATATGCCAAAAAATTTTAGCCGAACTAAAAACTCTAACTAATCAAGGTGATTAGTTTAAGGACAGAGGTTTAGCATCACATTATATGAGTGGACATCTGTAAAAAATCGTCGTGATATGAACGTAAATGTACATGCATTTGACAAATTCTGGAATCTTGCGGTTTTACTAAAGATCACGGATTAGTGCCGTTAATTTGTGCAAATCATCACGGCACTCAATTGGCAATTATCAAGGTTCTTTATGAAAAGATTATTATTATTCATCAGAAATTGCAGGTGAACAGGAAAAATCAACTAGTCCAGAACCAGAATATTTTTCGGACGACGAAGAAGATTATGATGTTGGCTGTTTAGAACTATTATCTGAAACAAACGTTAATCCTCCGATTATTAGACATGCAAATATAGGTATGATAAAAAAAATTGAAAAATTGTTAAAATATTTCGTCTATCACCGACAAAAAATGATAAAATACTCCAGAAGAATATAGAAGGGGAATTATGGAAGGAACTTTAATTAATTATAGACACTCGAACCCGTTAAAGTAGCGTACTAGCAATCGTGGAGCGTTTATATTAAATAAGAAATGCTATACGAAAATGTTTAATAGATTTTAGTTTTTCATACCGACGACTTTAACTTTCGACTTTGCAAAATATTTAAATTCCACAAATACAAAGCATTAATATATATTCATACCGACAGCGTCGACTTTGACTTTATTTGACAGCTGTCATATTTTGATATTTTATTTATGAACTGTGAGTTGTATAGTCAGTATCTGACAAATCATATAAAATCAAGTTTGATTGCACCTTAAGGATGAGATAATCCTCAAAATTATTTTTACTAATAAAGTTTTCTTCACTTTCCCTAATATTTATTTGATTATTTATATTTTCATCATTTTCATCCTCTTAATAATACTCCACAGAATAGTTAAACATATGATCGGCTGCCATTTTGATGTTTTGTTTATCGATTGACATTTCAAAATGAATGAAGTTGCTTTGTACAACTTTAAATTGGCAAAGTCGAGAAGTGGAACGTATCGCACTTGCTTTGCAGCTAACTTCATTGCACTGTATTTTTATTTTCTTAGATTTATCACATAAAACTAATTAATTTTATAACTAATTTGATTTATTTCAATAAAACTTGACATTGTTAATCGAATCAACCTAAGTTTTATAGTTTAAATGTTTTTTACAAAAATTTCATCTACAAAGTCCAAAGTCGAAGTCGTCGGTATAAAGTACTTTAAGGTATAAACAGAACCAGAGCGACAACGACAAGCGTTGACGCATGTAAAATTAAAATACACTAGAAGCATAGTAAGCTAATAGAAACATCGATGGTAGCGTCGACGATTTTTTCGTTGAAATAAATCGAGTCTGGGTGTGTTTTTTTTTTGATATCGGAGAAATCGGAGAGATAAATTTACTGTCAAATTTTCCGATACGCGTTTTTTTTAATATCCGAGAGAAAAATTATCTCTCTGTGTCGTTTTTTTTTACGCTCCGATAATTATCGGATACGATCTTTTTACTCTGAAAAAATGTACAGATTATTGTTTGACAGCAGAGTATTGTATTTTATATTTTTTAGCAAATTCTAAAATGGCGACTCCGATTAATTTTGAGGTATCAGGTGACAAATAAAACTTTAATTTAGGGAGCTTATTGCTGAAATTCATAAAATAATTTATTATTTCTGATACTAAAAAAAAAAACAAAATTTTTTTTTCAATCTGACAGATAAAAATCGGAGAAAAAAATTATCAGATATATCGATAAATAATCTCTCTGATCTCTCCAATTTCTCCGATTAAAAAAAAAAAAAAACATAGCATATTTCTAATTTTATCGCCAGCGAAACAATATTACCAACTGTTTTTTATTTTTTTAAGTTGTCTTTTTAATAAATTGAGTACTAAGCAGCCATGTTTTACAATTTTTTATTTTTATTTTTATATCGCGATATGCTGACGCTTTTGTTTGTTATGTTTACTACAGCGATATCGCCGGCGAAATATATATTTATATGTTGACGATCGTCGTCGACGCTGTGGTTCTGTTTATACCTATAGAGTCTACTATCACATTCGACGAAAAAATTTTGGCTTGCTATCAAACATAATATTGTGAGCATTGCAACCGTTAAAAGTTTCTGTATAAGCAATGTGTCGCGAAGACGTGAATCTTTACGATAAGAATTTATGTTTAACGAACTAACACAGCAAAACAGGTTATTAAGTAACGTACTAGAATAACTTAATAAAAAATGTGCAAGATTGCCGGTAAATTATCGGTAATGAATTTTATTACTACCGAGCTACCGTAACGAAAAAATTCAGTAATTTGCAATTCCTAATGGAGACATTGATTAAAAATTAAATTAAAATTTATTTTCTAAATCAGGTTTTTGGTGTCTCTGTAACCATCAACTCAATATTAGCATTCTATGGTTAGAGTTGTACCCCACTCTTTCTCCAATAATTAAGAAGTATTTTACTAATGTGAATTTTCTTTGTAACCTACTAAAAATGAATAAACAATTTAAAAAGTTGTAGCCATTTATTGTTTTAGTTCTTCACTCCACCAAATTATGAAAGAACCAAAAACAAAAATAAACAAATCATAACTAAGGGAAAAACAGTTTTATTTCCTATTAAAATAAACCAAGGTAAACAATGAAAAAACAAAAGAATGCATGACAACTTTATTAAAATTGACATTTTATTTTCCTTAAATCACGATAACATTTTTATTTTTATTTTCTAATTAATAAAAACTAATTTTTCTGCTCTGTATTGAGATTAGTGTATTTTGTCGTCGGTCGTATAGTGATGGTTAAAATGTTGGCTTAAAAAAACTGTGGTCGTGATTTCGAACCCCGCCGCTGACCTCATCGTCGAGGCCAATTGTTTGTAAAAACGTTCGTTGGGCTGACGACCTGCAACGATCACCAATTGTTAAAATATGGTCTGAAAGATCTTGTAAAATTTCTCATTAAGGGTCAACTTTGGCCTTTAATGCTGATAATTTTTGAATCTAGTGGCAAAATTTGGTTAACATTTAATTTCGGTTTCAATAAGTTATGAAAGAAAATTTCAATATCATTTACTTCCACTACTTATCAATGATTTAACACTGTTTGTGGTATAGAACTGACAAATTATTTAAAATACTTTTTAGGTGGTGGAAGCTTTATTATCAAATTTATTTGCCCACTACCAGCCTGTAGCCAGTTTATTTCGGAAAATTATTTGTATTTGGTTGCGCTTCGCTTAAATACGATTTTCCATGTGAAACTTTGGTCAAGGTGTAAACCCAAGTATTTAACTTTAGTTTGTTTAGGAATATTTACATCGTTTAATTTTACTGTTAGGCGAGTGCATTTGTTCAGAGTGAACGTGATATGAGTTTCTTTATTTTTGTTCACTTTTATTCGCCATTTCTTTAGTCCCTCCATAATTTTGCATAGATGTTTTATGATACTCTTAAGGCAGTGTGATAGTTTCTGTGTGACATCAAAATGGCCATATTATAAGCAAATTTGAATATTATTACTTTTTTTAGTGGAATATTGTGGAACAGCTGCACTAATAATATCATTTAATCCAGTGGTTGATTCAGTGTTTTATGATATATTGTCTTTGAAGAAGATAGCTTTTCAAAACATAGTGGAAAAGTTTGGCAATAACTGTTTAATTTTATAAATTAATTTTTCATGACTGATTTTGTCAAATTCTTGTGCTAGACAAACAGATAAACAGCATTCCATTTTTTCAAAGGTGTGTTTGATCAAATTCTATACACTATCTTAGCAAATTTGGCTTCCTTATTGATTTACGTAAAAGACAATTGGTCGACTCACAGAACACTCTTAACATTAGCGCATTAATGGCAGAAGTCGACTCACCGACTTCCATCTATTACACACTAAACAATGGCTACCGAACCTTGGCAAGAAAATATTCAATTCTGACATCGGAGAGGAACTACAAACTACCAGTTCGACATAACGTGGTTTACAGAATTTCAGCATATTGTGGAATTAGGGATTTGCAGAACATCTGCCTCTCCTGTTTCTTGTCCATTACATATGGTCAAGAAAAAAGATCATGACTGGAGACCTTGTGGGGATTATAGACCACTCAATATGATCACAACACCTGATCGTTATTCAAAACTGGTCCATCTAAACTAGATCTTGTCAGGGTTTATCATCTCATTCCAGTAGCTCCTTAAGTTATTCATAAAATGGCAATTACGACTCTTTTTGGTTTATTCGAATTCACGCAAATGCCATTCGATTTACGTAATACCGTACAAACTTTTCATAGGTTTATGAACGAAGTTGTTCGTGGACTTGATTTTGTCTTCGTCTCTATTGACGATATTCTTGTAGCTTCAAAGTCTGAGGAGAAATACAAACTGCACTTGGAACAACTATTCCAAAAATTAGTAGAGTTTCATGTCCATTTCAAGACTGCTAAATGTATTTTTGACGCAACTACCCTTGATTTCCTCAGCCACAAGATTACTCCTGATGGCATTTTACCGTACAAGAACGAATCAAGGCTATTACAAAATTTCCAGCTCCCATTTCAATTAAAATAACACGTGTATTCTCGGCATGGTAAACTACTACTACCGATTTATACCAAAGCTCGCCCAAACACTTCCACCAGTTCATTGGTACTTGGCCGCTTTGCTTATAAGGTTCCCAAGACTACAAGGAACTTCTCCTAGACTAACAAATGCAACGCAGCATTTGTGCATGCAATGAGGGACTCAAAGCTCAGCATGACTATACAGATACCACAACCGTTGGAGTAGTATTACAGTCGTATATAATAACAAGTGTTTGGAACCTCTAGAATTCTTTTCTAAGAAACTTTCGGATGCCGAAAAGAAATATTACGCATTTGATAGAAAGTTGCTTGCCATCTATCTGGCAATAAAATACTTCAGGTATTTTGTAGAAGGTCGAGATTTCACCAATTACACCGACCACAAAACTCTGACTAGAGCAATACAGTCGAAAACTAAACGTAATCCGAAGGAATCGCGCCATTTAGATTACATAAGTCAATTTACAAGGAACATTCAGCATATTTCTGGACAGGATAACGTTGTCACACTACTGACAACTAGCAGGCTACAGTCAAAACTCACTTCGATTATCAAACTATAATTAAGCTACAAAAGGATAACTTAGAGCTTCAGAATTTACTTTCTGGTTCCAAACGTCGCATAGTAGCATCGTGGAAACTGGAACTTTCTGTATTACCTAGTCTTGAAGTTTATTGTGAAACATCAACTGAGAACAAGCGCCCATACATCGCAGAACAATTCATTACATAGTATTGCACAGCCTGGGGTTCGTGCAACGCGTAAATTGATTTCTGCTCATTATTTTTGGCCAACTTTAAATAAGGACATTAACCATTCGGCTAATTCTTGTTTATACTGCCAACGCTCAAAAGTCCAAAGGCATATTAAAACAACTATAGGACGTTTTGAAGTACCGACTGGACGATTCGAGCATATTCATATAGATATCGTAGGACCACTTCCTATTTCTAATGGATACCAATACTTATTTACCTGTGTCGAACGCTTCACTCGCTGGCCCGAAGCATACTGCATGAACGACATGGCAACTGCAATTATTGCCTTTTGTCAGCAATTATGTATCACGGTTTGGTGTTCCGTTTAATATCACTACTGATCAAGGAACCTAATTCGAGTCAAAGTTATTTATACAGAGTTGATGAAACTTTTTGGTTCGCATCGTGCACGAACAACGGCTTACAATTCACAAGCCAATGGCATGGTTGAACGCTTCCATGGAACGCTTAAAGCAGGTCTTATGGCCAGAGGCAATACAGTGAACTGGAGTTCGGACATACCGAACTGGTCTAATGCACTTATTTTGTTCTACTTGCATGTTGTAAATGGAGGTTTCGGCTGCGTTAGCCCAAAGTTCGCATGCATATGTATAATAAGTATAGGGCTACTTTGTATAAAAATAATTTTATAGTTATGGTTATGTTATGATTGCGATAGAAAATGAGCGTAAATAGCGCATAAAGCTTTGTTTGCTATGCTTACTTTAGAATTTATTTGGAGTTGGAATGGGTCTATTTTTTAATTCAACCTGAGCGACCAGTGCGCTGTCAAAAATTTTATTCTGTGTTTTTTATTTCAACCTATGTAATTTTACTCTATAAACTGTGTTTTTTTTTATTGAGAACTGAGTATACTCTGTGCGTCCTCGGTTTACAAATTTTTACTTTGAAATTAATGTGAGTGTAATGTCAGTGTTGAAAAAAATAAAAACAAAAGAAAATTTTTAATATTAGTGTCGAAAAAAATAAAAACAAAAGAAAATTTTTGTGTAATGAATGTCGTCGAAAAAAATAAAATAAAAGAAAATAGTTTTTGATTATAAAGTAAATTTAGTATTTTTTAAATATAATATGTATATGTTTTAAAATATTTTAAATATGGAACGTGCAAGGTCCTGAAGAATTTCATTGCTAAAAACACTTATTTTGCACCGGCTATAATTTATTTTGCCCGGTGTGAATAAAAAGATAGACCCAATTACTCTGTTTGCTACGGGCAATTTGATAGTGTACTCTGTTTACACCGGACTTAAGTAAATTGGGTACGCCGGTCATTTGGGTTGAATTAAAAAATAGACTAATGTCAGACGGGAATCCAAAGTACAACCAATCAACAATCAATACACTCGTTGCCGCTCATCCTGTGGATGTGAGTTTACCCTTTGGTTTTGCAAAGGATTCCATCATATCAGACTGAATATCAAGCATGACAATTTCAGGAGCTCATCAAGTCGAACGAGTTGTTGTTAAGCAGAATGATCGGAGACCGAACTGATCAGCTAGAATTTAAAAACTTTCTAAGCGGGAAAAGCGGGAAATTATTCTAGTGATAATGTTTTTTTCCATAAGGATTTTTTCTAGAACTGGAAGAAGGCTGATTGGTATATAGGTGGACATATTTCAAGATGGCTTATTTGACTTGTGAAGTGAAATAACTTTAGCAAGTTTTATATTTTATAATAGTCAAGCTTTGATTAATTTGTTAAGTTGAGTAAAATGGTGTCTAAGGGATCGATCTAGCACTGCAATTTGCATAACCCTATTGCGTTGTGAACTCTATCGCCTTTGTTTATAGTCGTCACATTCTGAACGACCGTCGAAAAAGTTCGTACGATTGATTTCGTTCAACTACAAAATATTTAGTACTAAATATTATATCAAGTGTTGCCTGCATAAAGTATAGCATTTTAGAACTATTTTTGAATCAAATAGTTAGAAATCAATAGTAAGGCCTCTGAACTGTTTTAAATTTCCGACCACAAGCGGAAAATCCGACCAGAGTCGATTACTTTCGAGCTGGTCGAAGACTCGAAACCAATAGTACAAATTCATTTGAACGAACACTAAACGAAGGTGATCGTATTCAATAGTAAGGCCCCTGGTCTTTACAAAACAAATTGAATATGGTATGCTAATTTAATATGGTTTGTTAGTTTATTTATGTCAGTGCCTATGGAATCTGAGCTGGAAAGTGAGTTTGTGTCCCAAGTCAAGTTACTATCGATGTAACCACAGGATGATTTCCATACAATTTTCCCACGAGCTGGCGCCGTAGGTATTATTATTGGACTGGTACTTAGTTTAAAAAAACTGGTTAGGGCAAACATAATATAAATACACATAGTACTACCATGGTATGTTTGCCCATTGACGTGCTAGATGTCGCTACTGGTATCGTTTTAAAATAATCAAAATATTTTTATATGTATAATCGCCTAAATGTCATATATTTTTTCTATATGTTGACGATATTCTATCGACCCGACATCTGGAACATCAATGGGTAAAGTATTTTTTTTTTATGATGGTAGTACTATATGTATTTATACTATGGGGAAATCATGACAAATTATTTATGAATTCAATATTTGTGATTTTTGAATAATTTTTAGAGAGAAACGATCTATATATATGGTCAGAGTGGTAGATGCTCCATGACCAGTAAAATAAACAATGAGTACAACTAATTTATATAATTGTACCCCAGGTGGTAAACCAGCTAAGCAGCTGACAAAAACCCAGGGTGGGTAGATCACCACCACCATTAGCGAACACCTTGGAAAGGGATAACGCAGAACTGCGCAATAAGATTTACGAAATAGAAAAGTTAACGTTAAATCTAAACAAAGACCTCGAAAGCTTAAAGCGAGAAAACAAGGAGTTAAAAGTTGCTCTAAATGCAGTAATATCTGAGAAAGAAACCTCCAAGCTGCAGGAAAAACACGATACCAATGATCATATAAAGGTTATATATGAAACAGACTAAGAAGAGCTGAACAGAGAAACGGGATGGATTCTGAACCGTAACAAAAAAATAAGAAACGCAAGATGAGTAAATCACCACAAGTTTCACCCGAACTGAAACAATCAATTGAGCAGCTTCGAAGCGGAAGTAGGAATGTACCACAGGAGGAAAAAGCTCAGGTTTCAGTGGAACAGGGACGATTAAGTAAAGAACTCTCAACCGGAAGGAAGAATATACAACTGGAGAAAAACGTGCCACGGCCACCTCCAGTTATAATATCCAATTGCGATAATTATCAAAGTATTAGAAATATCATGAACAACAATCGGATAGAATTTCAAGCTACAGCTCTAAATAGTGGTGATATCAAAATAAATGTCCCAGACAGTGATAGCTACAGAAAGTACAGAAAGTAACAAGAGCTATTAATGAAAACAAAACAACATGGTATTCTTATGAAGATAAGCTGACAAGACAAACCAAAGTCATTGTTAAGAAACTACACGCTTCATGCAAACCAGAAGAGATAAAAGACTATCTTTTGGAGAAACAATATAAAATAAAAGAAGTTACACAGTTGCTAAAAAGAGGTGACAAAACACCGCTTCCATTATATATGTTATCTTTTGAAAGAACAGAAGACATTAAAAATATTTATGCAATCAGCGAATTTCGCTCCATATGAAAGTTCAAATAGAAGCAGTTAAAAAATCTAAATTGATTCCCCAATGCAAAAAATGCCAAGTCTACGGACACACGCAAAACTTTTGTAATAAAGAGCCTAGATGCGTGAAGTGTATAAAAAAACACCGTACGGCTGAATGTATTAAACAAAAAGACACCCCACCAAAATATGTCAACTGTGGAGAGGTACATCCAGCCAACTACAGAGGTTGCATTGTTATAAGAGAGCTGCAAAAAATTTGCAACAAAACAAGGGAAACTTTAGAAAGTACCAGGCAGGAAATCTACTCAGCCTCAACAAGAATATCCACAAAGTCAAGGACACACGAAACATTAAGCAAATTATCAAGAACTAATCCAAATGTAACATTTGCTGATGCACTCACTATTGGAAGATCGAAAAGGCAACATAGTTCTGCTTCAGTTAATGATTCAAACAATAACCAAACAAATAAAATACTACAAGATATTCTCAATAGACTTACTTCACAAGAAGAAAAGCAATAAAGAGCCCTCATATCAATCATGCAAAGGCTCACTTTACTCGAAAAAAGTCGAACAGCATCAGAGGTAGCTTCTCTTTGCTAATTAACATGGCCAATAATTTAAAAATTCTGGCATGAAACTGCAATGGTATATTGCAACAACAAAATGAAATACAACTATTTCTTGATTCAGAAAAAATAGATATATGCTTATTATCTGAAACACACCTTACTACTCAGAGTCATATAAAACCGTGGCTACAAAGTTCACTCAGCAGTACATCCTAATAATAATGCACGAGGGGGCAGTGCCGTGATTTTAAAAAAGTGATTTTAATACCAGAACCACAAAGTAGTGGTAGCCGCAATATATTGCCCACCTAGATACAGCGTCAAAGAAAATGTTTATACACACTTCTTCAAGCAGTTAGGTGAAAAATTCATAATCGGGGGTCACTTCAACGCTAAACATACAGACTGAGGATCAAGACTAACAACACCTAAACGGAAAGAGATGCATCAAGCAATAATTAAATACAACTGCAACTGGCATTCTACTGGGAAACCAACCTATTGGCCCAGCGACCAAAATAAAACACCTGATCTAATTGACTTTTTTATAACAAGAAAAATCCCGGTTGATTATATACAAGTGCAGGAAGGATTTGACTCCACATCTGACCATTCCTCTATTTTAATGATAATAAGTGATTCAATAATTACAAATGACAAGCAGCCACTGTTAACAAATAAATATACTGACTGGAAAAATTTTAGGAATGAACTAAACAATAGAATCATTTTAAACACACAACTTTCATCCGAAGAAACATTAGAACAAGAGGTGAAGAAGCTCGTCAAAGATATACAGCAAGCAGCGTGGAAAAGCACTAATACAACAAACATAAAAATAGCTGGCAAATGCTACCCAATGGAAATTAAATCACTAGTTTTAGAGAAAAGAAGTGCCCGAAGTGAATGGCAACGTACACGAGACCCAGTTGCCAAAAATAGATTAAATAATTTAACACAACGATTACGCAGAGAAATACGGGAATTTAAAAATAAATCAATAAATTCATACCTACAATCTCTCACCTATGATAAAGATAGTCATTATTCATTGTGGAAAGCAACCAAATATCTGAAAAGGCGAGTTATGCACATACCTCCAATAAGAACAAATAATGGTCGCCTGGCTAAAACCAAAGAAGAAAAAGCAGAATGTTTCACTGATCATCTCGAGAGTACCTTTCACCCCAATTTAACAACACTTAATCAACAGGATATACTGATTGAAAACCATACAACCGTCTTGAGACAGGAAATCCCATTAACCAATGCTAAAGAAGTAAAGCAAGAAATAAAGAATCATGTAGTACTTAAAAAATTACCAGGATATGACTTGATAACTGGAGAGATTCTTAAACAACTTCCTAATAAAGCTATTAAAAAAATATCGGACATGATTAATGCTTCTTTCAGACTACGTTATGTCCCTCTATTTTGGAAATTTGCAGAAGTGATAATGATACCTAAACCAGGTAAGCCACCAAGTGAATGAACCTCGTACAGGCCAATATCACTTCTTCCCATCATGTCAAAACTGTTTGAAAGACTATTATTAAAACGAATTAAACCAGAAATTATAAAATCAGGAGCTGTTCCATCCCAACAGTTTGGATTTAGAGAAAAACACTCCACAGTTGATCAAGTCCATAGAATAACAGATTTAATAGAAAAATCATTAGAGGAAAAAAAGAATTGTTCAGCCATATTTCTGGATATAGCACAGGCATTTGACAAAGTCTGGCTGGATGGTTTAATATTTAAATTGGAGAAAACTCTGCCATTTGAGTATTGCGAGCTGTTAAAGTCATACCTCAAAAGAAGATACTTTAGAGTTAAACAGGAAGGAACTTACTCCAGTATAAAAGAAGCTAAAGCAGGAGTCCCGCAGGGGAGTGTCTTAGGGCCACTCCTTTTCGTACTGTTTACAAACGACTTACCACAGGCGAGCAATACAACTACCGCCACGTTTGCCAATGACACTGCAATTCTAGCTGTTGGTGACACAATCGGTGAAGTCTCATTCAAACTACAAATAGCCATAAATAATATACAAGATTGACTAACTAAGTGGAGAATTAAAGTGAATGAATCAAAGTCTACTCACATTAACTTCACTAATAGGTCAATAGAACCACTACCTGTGACTCTCAATAATATCCCTGTACCACATGCAAATCAAGCAAAATACCTTGGTATGAACCTTGATGCAAAGTTAAAGTGGGAAGTACATGTGAAAAAGAAAGCAGAAGAGCTTCAGTTAAAATATAGAAAAATGTACTGGTTAATTAGAAGAAACTCTCAGTTATCCATTCATAATAAACTTATGCTTTATAAACAAGTGCTCAAGCCGGTCTGGACTTATGGTATCCAACTATGGGGATGCACCAAAACTAGCAATCAACAGATAGTTCAACGATTCCAAAATAAGTTTCTTAGAGGGATTGTAAACGCTCCTTGGTACACTCGTAATAGTGGCCTTTATAGAGATCTCGGAATAGACACAGTCGCAAGTGAAATCAAGAAATGTGCTCAAAAACACCAGGAGAGGCTCCATCATCACCCTATTATTGAAGCTGTAAGACTACTTCATCAAGAGGGTATTATAAGAAGACTCAAAAGACTAAAACCTTTTGAGTTACCAAAATAACACTTTATGGAAAGAATACATAGATGTGGCTTTATTATTATATTATTAAAATCAAACGCTGTTAGTCAAAAATGACTAGTTACTTTGTAAAAAATCTTTTTACAAAGATAAAAAATAAAAAATATAAGTTATAAAAAAAAAATATATATATATATATATGAACGATTTCTACTGGAAATAAAACTAGTTGATTTCGGGATGATTTAATAGGATGCTATTGTTTGCATTATTATGTTATTAAGATCGGTTCTACAGCTGTTGGCAAACAATTCCAATTACGGTGCTTTTACGGGTAGTTAACAGTGCTATTAAGGCTGCGTTATAAAGACCCCAGCTATGACTACTCGATTAAAAAATTTCCTTTGCTTGTGCCTTGAGTTTGGCAAAAATATATCTTGGTGTTGGTCGTAGCTATTTTAGCGTTTCCGTTATTAGCTTACCTGTAGTATGTACTGGTAGGTTACAAGTTTGAGCCAGATGCAGTAAAACAGTATGCTGATTCCGATTTTTATTTTAAACGCATTCGTAGATGCGAATAATTTTTTTTTGTTTTTCATACTACATAGTTCACAATCTAAAAGGCTGGACCATCTTACTCTATTGGGGCTTCTGTTTTTATTTCCACCCATCAATGGCCAAATTTTTTCGCTTCAGCTTACATAGCTCTTTTCCACATCATGCTGGTCTTTTGATTTTCTTTTTCTTTTGTGGGTTTTAGTCCAATGACATCCCTGTTATATTATTTGGAGGTTTTCTTAATATATATGGCGTCTCTAATTCGTTCTATCCATTTATATTTTACTTACTTTGGTCTCTTCCTATTTTACATCATGTGATACAGTAGCATTTTTGTTACGAGTTGAACATTGTCTCTTTTGACAACATTAGTTGAACATTTTGCTTGACAGGAAAAAGGTATCCCGATATGATGTAAGATGTATAAAGCATATCAGGGTTTGTGTTTGTATTTATGATTTTCTTTGAACAACATTCTTTTGCTTCATTGCAAAAAAGGACACAAGTTATGTTTTATAAATGGTGTTAGTTTAATTTAAGGTTTTCCATTTTATTCTTAAATGCCGAGTACTTCCAAGACAGTCTTGAGCTGTAAACTTGCTCTGGGTTTTCAGTAACTCCAACAAAATGTTGTTTTAACTTTACTTCTAAAAACAAGATCAAGCATAATATAAATCCTAATAAATCCGTTATTTACTACTGCTTGCGTTCTTGCCAAAAGGTAAGACTTACCATTTATATATAATGCAGAGTATCTCTCCTTTATGTATCTTCAATAATTATGAAGTAAGATTTGACGGTTCACTGATTATAAGCAAAATTGAGGTTACATTTTTAGAAATAATTTTGAGTAACTCTTAATCGCTTATTGTCGCGAATTTTGAACAAAACGGCCCACATTACAAAGAGGTGATTCCAAACTAAACTCGACAAATTATTGGTACGGTACGGACCTACAATGGCTTTTAAAAATCATTTATTCTTATATACGCTGTTCATATGGATAAGTATTTTGCGAGATCAGATAGTGCTAAAAAAAATCTGAAGACGTAATTATATTATGTACAAATATTATGTATGAACTTTCACTTTTTTTTTTTAAATCTTTGTTGTTGTTATTGTTTTTGGTTTCTCGACTTTAAATCGAAAATTAATTGTCTGCGTTAATGGATTTCTTTGTAAATGGAATGAAGATTTTAAGATCGAGCGAGAGGATAATGTTTAATGTTTAATGTTATATGGTCGTAAAGTACGAAATGTCAAATTTTTTTTTTTTTACTTTTTACAATAACGGTTATGTTTTGTTATTTTCGTTTCAGATTTACTATAAATCAGACAACAGTGCAGTACTATAAAGCATTTGTACAAGCTACAACAATAACAATCGTACGTATATATGTATACATATTAATAGAAATAAGAAATAAGTAAATTGTTTAAGATTTACGATATAAATATAAATAAATTTGTTGTTGTTTTTGTTATCTTATATTATGTCAAAATAATACTACCCACGATTAAGTCATATGCGGTTGTGAATAATTAAAGTTTTTTTTTTGCAAATTTCTAATTTAATTAAAATGTTTTTGAAATTTTTTACATAATCATATTGTATCTAATTGGGAGCACTCCCTTTTATAGATGTGATGTGTACAGCATTGCGACATGTCTTACTTTTGGTTTATATGACACTCCTTCCGATTTGGTTAAAAATAGTATTTTATATATTGAAATGGGCTAGGTTTGCAGTGGAGCATTTTGTCAACCGACTTATGTTACGAATACCTTTGATTAAAATTATATCCTGGTGGCTAAACAAATTCTGGATCATCAGTGTAATAACGCTCCGTTGACTTTGACGCTGTTGTCATCTACATATTAGGACATGAATAGGCATAGCCACCGAAATTATTAGTTACTAATTATTAATTAGTACAGAAATTGAACTTTTGTCGAAGTATCGAGAGTTAAAATATCCAATAAAAAAGTTTTCGAGGCAAAGTTTCGAATTGACTCAACCATTTACTTATTGCGGGTCATGAACACTTTCTGTTCTATTATCACTTTTTCTAGAGAGCAGTAATTTAAATTCAATTTAACAAGATTTGTTCTGGTCGTTATATTTAACTTCCATTAAGTTTTATTGCGCTTATCCAACCACTTAATAAACTAAATTTTCCGACTATTAGCATAATCCACTTATACATTGCTAACTTAGAATTCAAGTGGAAATGTCGTTGCAAAAAAAAACCATCAGAAAGCCCATCCTGGATAAGTAATTAAAAAATTCCATTTGGCTATTATTTGATTGGTGTGTAATGAGAGGATTAATTAGGAATCAACAGAAGTTGATCCAGATATAAACACCTAAATAAATTTATCTACACCTGTGAAATATTCAAATTAAATGGATGTAGGCCGAAAGTTACAATAACATAATACTTTTGTTAACTTTGTGCTTATAAAAAAAGGATACATCTGATTAAATTATTAAAAGTCATTTTAAATGATAATCCGCGTATTATGAAGCCTAAACTATGGTCAGATGCTTGCGTTTCAAAAATCGATAAAAGATTTTTAATTACTGATCACTAGAATGCAAGAACTGATGTTGTCCACATCGACATCGATAGACATTTAATACATGTGATCTGTCAAAGTCCCTAATACAACGATAATATTTTTAAAAAAGAGAATTATTTTTAATGCATATGGCAAAAACAATTTAAAAAAACAAAACAAAAAGTGACAATTTATCCCAATATTCTTTTTACATTGTTCTGAAACAAGAATATAATCAGATAGATATGAAATCGTTACTACTATTGCCATCTGTTAATCATTACTATAATCAACAATTTAGTTTAGTCACTTATTTATTTCTAAAAAAACCGCGGTATAAACTTTTTTATAGCTATACATAAAACACGTTAAGAATCGTTTAAGGTGGTTTGTTATATCGTTTTCAAATTAAACAGCAAATCACCATTACCCCATTGATTAATTGATATCAACATTAAATATTTCTATTTCTATTTTTATTATAAGTTTTATATATAATTGGATGTTGATCTGTTAAGATTTTTTTGCAATTTAAATGCTACTCAATGGTGTTCTTTTCTGTTTAGCTTTCCTTAGGTCCTTGTGTGCTGGTACATTATTTTATCTGTGAGATATATGACAACATGTTGATACAAAGAGTCGGAAAAATTGCTAATTCTATTAAATTGACTCATGTATGTCACTCTTCCATTAAATTGACATATGATATTAGTCCATGTGATCATTAGTCGCATAATTTAATGAAAAATGTTGAAAATATATTCCAAAGTAATCAAAAAAAAATGTTTCCATATATTTTCAAAGATTCTTGCAATTTAGAAAAATCCAAAAAAATAATTCTGGCGGTAAAATAATAAATAATTGGGTTGTACTCCTGAGGGGATTCTCACGATGATTAGTTTTCGAACTCAAGTCGGTTGTTATTAGTATTAATTGGGGGAATTGAAGAGTGACATGTCGTTTTCAACATAATTTACTATAAATTTGATTTTTTTTGATCTAAATAACTTAATTCGATTTTAATAAGAAAAATCAAAATGGAAAGAATTAAATCGAATTTGTTAAATCTAAGCCTTAATTTATAATATCTAAAAAATAATTAAATACAATGATTGAAAACTTGAAACTGGGGTGATCATCCCCAACATTTTTCCATTCCCAATGGAATTAAAACGTGTTCACTACGGGGGAATTTTATCCATTTTCGCATTTCTGGACAATACATTTTTAGAAAGTTATCCAATTTCGCTCTCCTTCATTCAGAAGGAAGAATAAGACAAATAGGAAGATCGAAAAATATGAAAAAGGAAGATATTATATAACAAGCAGAGCCAGAAAACCAAGTCGATTCTGGCAATTTTTCGGAAAATTCTCCGCCTTGACACGGTTAAATCGTTGTTTAAATTGACAAAAAACCTAAATTTGTTGGTGGTTGTTCCAAAATATTCCTTGGGTTTTTACTAAATCGTTTTCTTCGATTCTGAAGAAAGTTTCTGGCACATTTCTAAAATTCTGAAAATTTCTTTCATGTTGGCACAGCACTTTCTTAATTCCATTCCCACAGAAGGAAGTAAGACTGAAGTTTAGAATTTAAGCACTGTTGCGGTTTCAACCGTGTTTGAGCCTGTTAGAAGGACATCAATGTAGAAATCCTTTTCAATAACATTGGCAGCGGTAGCAAACGTATCTTTATATTATATATCCAGCAGTTTTAGGTATTTTGTAGCGAGATATTGTGCAGATGAAGTTAGGCTCTTTAATTTGAACGACTAGAGTAGCTTGGATGGAAAATTTTGTCACAAAAAGCATTGGACATGTCGATCCTTGCTCCGATATAACTCTTGCCGGTACATTTTTATAATATCCGTACTGAAAGGCATGTGCTCGAAAACAAACGACAAACTCGAATCTGAATTATTAATTGGAAAGGTTGACTGTGATAGCTGGTTATTTTTGATAATATTTGCACGTCTAGTATTGTAAAATAGTTTTTATTGTTCGATTGTATTGTGATTTTTAAAGTGCTAGTAACTCGGATTACATTATTGCACCAATTCCACAATTTTTAATGCCATTCGTACGCTGAGGAATGTTTAGTTTAGATGTCAATGACGTAGTGATGAGATTCAAAATGGCTTAAATATTTGGTAGGTTAACCAAAAGCAACTTAAGTCATAAACGACGGCGGATATGTGTGTCGTTATAATAATTAGTCAGATGTGTAGTGGTGTGCGAAGCAAAGCTCAGTTTTGATCTGATGAAATTAATTGTTATCTCATCAGGCCATGGCAAGGAATGCAAGACTGAATCCAATGGGGTACATCCTTGTTTAAATTAGGCCAGAAATAACGAGAAGAAATCAATTTACGCGTTCCACGAATGCCAAGATGTGATAAATTATGTAACATATAAAAAATTTTCTGCCCGATTGGTTCTGCTATAAATAGGCAATTAATGCCGAGTGATATTTCGTACACCACCTCAAGCCCAGGCAGCTTCAAAAGTTTCAGTCTCATAACGGACTGATGACGTCTAGAACCAGATAATAAAATCTGTAGTTCACTGTCTTTTTTTTGCTCTTCGGTTATCGTATTGTAATCAAGAAGGATAATCTCGGATTGTTCCGGATTAGTTGCGCGGGATAAGGTATCCACTATCACATTAACCTGGTCGTGACTCTGTTGAAAACATATTAAATTGACTAATATAATCCAAATGGCGAAATTGCATTTGATTACGTTCAGCTTTAGAATAGATAGCTCTCATCATGGTGAAATTTGTAAATTCTCGACCTTCGACAAAATATCGAAAATGCTTAATATTGCCAACAATTCGCTATCGAATGCAGAATATTTAACCTGCAGTGGTTAGCTTTTTGAATAGCATCCCAATGATTCCCATTGATTATTACGTGCTTGTTGCAAAACCGCCCGTACTGCGACGTTAGATGCATCGGTCGTGATGGATAGTTGCGCATCACTCAATGGGTGGTGAAATGTTAATCTCGCTAATTCGGTCTTTAATGACAAGAATGCTGTATTACATTCGTCACTCCAAGAGAAATTCTTGGGAGTTTTGGGCTTACGGAATAAAACCGCCAAATGACCATATGTATAGGTGCGATCTTCGGTATAAATCTATGGTATTAATTTACCTTTAGTTAGCTGAATAGTTTTAATATTATTCGGAGCTGGAAAATCCACGATAGCACTGATTCATTCATGTGACGGCAGTATTCCATCGGGTGTAATTTTATGACTGATGAAATCAATAGTATCGACTTCCAATATACATTTGGAAGGTTTAATATGAACATCAAACTGAACTAACTCTTGAAATAATTGTTCAAGGTGTAATTTGTGTTCATCCTTAGTTTTAGAAGCAACAAGAATGTCGTCGATATAGACAAAAACAATGTGTAAATCTCACACGACTTCGTTTATAAATCACTGGAAGGTTTGAGCAGCATTACGAAGTCCGAATGGAATTTGGGTAAATTCGAATAGACCAAATAGAGTTGTAATGGCGGTTTTGTGAACATCTTCTGGTGCGACAGGAATAATTTGATAAGCTCTCACGAGATCTATCTTAGAAAAAAACGGCCCGGAATCGTAACGGCGATAACCTACGATAATCTCCACACAGTCTCCAATCATTATCTGTTTTCTTCACTAAGTGAAGAGGACTAGACACGAGTGATGCCGAAAGTCGACAAATTCCTAATTTTACCATATGTTGCAATTCTGTGTGAGCGGCTTTATGCGGTAATTGATCCAATCGCCGTGATCTTGACTGGTAAATGTAACAAAATGATGAACCACGTTATGTTTAATGGGTAAGTCATAATTTGGCTCAGAAAAAATTGAAAGAAACTTGTTCAGTGATTGGTCATAGCTATTGTCGATTACACAATCCAAAGGAAGTGGTGTATTAACCGAAATGGTAGTGGCGTTGACTGAAATATTGTAACTGAGTCAAATAATCGTTTTTGCTTTAGATCGATTAAAAGGCCAAACTTGCGAAGAAAATCGGCACCGATAATTGGACGGTTCACCACAGCTAATATAAACGCATGCGTAAATGAACGAGTCCAACATCGAGTTTGAGCAACTTTGTGCCATACGTGCGAATGGTAGTTCTATTTGCTGCCGGTAATACTAGATCATGGGCTGTCCGCGTTTGATCTAGTGATATATGTTTATATTTCATAAACGGGATGACTGATAAGTCAGCGCCCGTGTCTATTAATTAAGATGGTTTTTTGTATCCAGAACAAATAGTCTTTGCGAACTATTCTCCATGTTGGTCGCAATCTCTATTTGTGGCGTAATAGTGTTTCGATGTATAGGTAAAATTGTTTAATGATTTATAGGGTGTATAATTATGTTCAGGTGATTATAGTCAACTTTATTGAAACGAGACGAACACGACTTATTATCGGTCGCCGAATCTACTTAAATTTCAACTTAACCTAGTTGGACGGTGCAACACACTTTGTTACATGTTATATTTTGTTACATGTTACATGATATGTATCATGATAATAACACCTCTTTCGTCAGGTGAATTGTACCTTTTAATATTTCCTAAACATTTTTTGAAAATAATCAAATTATTATTAACGGCTATAAATGGCAGAATATTACTCCCTAGGTAGCATAAATATAGTTGCAGAGTTTTGTGCAAGAATTGGAATCAGAACCAGTCATGATGGAGGTGATTTATATGGAGGTGGTTTATGCCTATCACTCGAGATACATTTTAATGGGTACCATAATAAATCATCATCTTTCACATTTAAACACTTTAATATTTGTTTACCTTAATATCAGATATTGAGTGAATCTAGATATTATCTCGTTTTTTGGATCAACTCAAGTTAATCGTCACTTAATGTACGGAATAAAACATGGACTTGTTCTAGGATTGATGCAGAATAGAATTAATTCAGTATAAATATCACAAAATATGTCTATCCTCTAATTGATGGTCTAAGGTTCTTAAAGCCAGTAGTAGCCTCTATACGATGTTTGTCGGAATTGAATCGTTTAATGGAGAGTACAGATATAGTAATTAAACAGATTATGTTAAATGGCTCTGAATAATTTTGCTTATGTTTAGATGAGCTATTCAGATTTATCTAAGCTACTTTCATCGACCTACGTATATACCAAAACTATATGACTGATTTTCAAGCTTAAGTTCAATAAAAGTGACTTTTTTCACCACATATCCAACGTGAGTCTGGCAAGGATTAGTTATGCATCATAAATTTAGATCGTTCTCGTCGCAATTTTTGCATGACTGTACTATAAACATTGTTGCGCTATCGGAAGATAAAAGGTTTATGTCTAAATAAGGATTCTGCTGGATTTCAAAATCAAATAGGTATAAGGTAAAAAGTTAAATAAAATTATAAAAAAGTTAAAAGAAAGAAACAGAACCATACTCCATGCTGTTTGTTAATAAAACATGTTGACTATTTATGTTGAACATAAATGAAATAATATTATGCATATGTAGTAAACCAAAAGGTTACATAATACAACCAAAATGACATATTTATTTTGACAGCCTCATTAAATTCTACTGAGTTATGCATATATGCAAAATAATGATTTGTATACATAAACCTCATACATATGTTATTACTGATAACGATACATTAAATTACAAAATAACAAACAAATTTGTTATCAACTTAACAATAACATTTTCCGTCATATCATAATTTATTTTCTAGTTTACATTTTTTTATTATCGTCAGGTCAATAACCTACATTACCTACCTACGATATAAAAATAATATTGTCCAGGTAAAATAAACGACCTCGACATAAAATGTCTGTTTGGAACCTATAAATTTTATTATCGTATATATAAAATATCCTTATACGTTTTTCGATTTTTTAAATTGCATTATCCGTTTTTCCATTTTCCAGTTCAAGTATTTTCCATGTTTATGTGAAATTGAACTTGATTTTAATTTTGTATTGTTCGCTGTATATAAAATCCAATTTTTAATGATCGCATTATTGTTATACAATGAATAAATACTTCTATTTCATAAAGACAGGTGAACCTCGACTAACGTTTAAGGTCAATCGAAATATTGTATTTTAATCGAAGAAATTATGTCATTAGATTGTCTAGTTTAATTTTTCGCAGGTTCCTTAATTTATACCTAACCATTCCTAACAGCAACTTTTCCTGAATCAACAAGTTTAATCCACCTCAGAGACCCTGTCTCTAAGTTATTTAAATTAAACTTTTGGTTGTTACTGGTAGCAGTTAACTCCGTTTCAGACTAGTATTGTAATTTAAAGATTTGAAGTATGGGCTGTTGGGTCACTTAATAGGAACTGCGTTGCCATCAAGTTGCTATATATTGAAAGGGAACTAGTTCGAGTCTCTCGATTTTTTGTTCATTTGTATGAGCAGGAATTCACCAAACAGATTAGTATCTTTCGCAAATAATGATATTAGTCGTTGGAATGATAACTTCTTCAGTGGACTTCGTCATCTGATCTGGATAATCTAGATGTCACATCTCATATTTCACTTCTTAACGATCTTTTCATACCACATCAATACGGCTCAACATCTAAATCAGAAGTTTATTTGTATTGCAGTCTCACCGCTTTTTCCAAAAATACCCATTTCAATGTGCCATGAAAATGTGTCATGTGTGTCCAGAAAGGCCTCAATTAATTTTTTTATGTTGTAAGGATTCTATGCGTAAAATGCTGGTGGGGGTAACAGTTTGCAAAGCGAAGCATTCACTGTTAAGATGTCAAGATTGTTGAAGTAAACAACATCCCTTACTCTATGACTCCAAAACTCCATCTCTATCCAATGCAGCTTCTTATTGCTTTCAGCCTGCATTCATGCATACTACAGCCACCTTTCCGATCACCTAGTTGATATCGACAAGAATTAAAAAACTTCATGGAACTTGATAACGTAAATGATCAGAATCTCACTCTGTATCCAGAAAAGTGTTTTCTAGCCCTCAGATTCGAACGGAAAATTAAAAATTGGTCTTCAATAGACCTGTGAAGACAAGGTAAAGCCAATCCGTTAACAACCGTTTAGGTGTCGGTTCGATCGAATTGTTCAGATTATTTGCTGTTATTTTACAATTTCGATAGCACTAATTCGTCGCACCATGGATGTTCAAAATGGATGTTGACCTGCACTAATCTCGATCAAAAAAAAAAAAAAAAGCGCTCAACTTTACTATTATACAAATCAGTTCCAAATACTTGTCTTTCAGGAAATTACACCAAGTGATTTGGCTGTAAACAAATCTAGGAACTTGATACAAATTTTAATAAGAACCTCATTGTTTCTAGAAGAAAATGAAAGGAGGATGCATAGTACACTGACTTGCAGAAAAACAACTGATGGAATATATTTACCTCACAATGGTGTTTTCCAGTAATTAGATTTCGAGAGCAAACAGTTATTCCCTCTACGGATGGTCAAGAAATGTATCGACAAGTTGTCATATCACCAGTATTGTAAATAGTGATCTTCTATTTGGCATCTTCTTTTGACTTTTTTGCCCACCAACCTTCAATTTTAATATGCCATTTTAAAGGACATATATGTGGATGACATCATGATCTACACCGACAGACTTTTTAGCCTCCTGTGTATGGACTGTGATGACTACAATTATTATACAGATGCTTTTGGCCGTAACAAGTCTTATATAATCCACTCCGTTATTAAACAAAAATTATGGAGAAAGCTCTGGAGTGACTTGATGCAGATTATATTTTTTCGATTCCAAGATTTATAAAAACAAGAAAATGCAGTAGTTTGAATGCGACTTCTGCGACGCGAATGACCGGGTTTTTGCATCAATTGTAGCTTTTTAAAGTCGCGCACCAAATTAAAAGATCTTCATAAATATGATCTCATCTAAGACCAAAACGTTGAAAATTGCACCTAATCGTAGAAATATTTTTGATGGCAACCGTAAAGCTGAAATTTTATTTTTATCTCATAATTACTTAAAATATGTACTAACCGCTCAAAATTCTTCTGTTTGTCCTACATTGAGAATTCTGCCACTGATTTCTGAATATTAGGAAATGTGATGCTAAAAGAGATAGAAAGCGCCATCTTTAGCAATTTTTAACTGTTTCTAGTTGAATCACCTTGGTTTCTTAGCATTGCAAATATCTATTTTATACCTCTTCTTTTAGATAAATTTAGTATACTTCTTTAGGATAGGTCAGCTTCACTCTGGTATGCTAAATCTTGTCTCTTAGAAGATCTACCCTATATACGGTTTAGCTTAATTGTTGACATAAAGCCAGTCATATTTTGATTGTTCATTTATGAATTTGAAATCCAATCTTAATACGGAACAAAGGAGAGTTAACTGAGCCTTCTGTGTAGTTTTCATATTATAACCACTTAGTTTCCTTGAAATTGTTGCCTGATGGTAATAAATCTGTATGCGACAGACAGTACTTGTCTCATACAGACCAGTAATATTATTGAAAAGACGGTGTTGGTGGTCGAATACGTGATATTGGCCCAGTTCACAATAACAAAAGTATTTTCATTGTAAATGGATAAAGTTAATTTATGAACTATGAGGTTTAAATATATATATTATTCTTAAATCCTCATAGGATTTATGAACTATCAATCCTATGAGGTTTAAATATATATATATATATATATATATATATATATATATATATATATATATATATATATATATATATATATAAAGGGTGGTTAAATTTCAAGGGCCAATGTTGATTTTGAATAAAACACAAATTATTTAGGAAATTATTGCCAATTCTTTTTATTATGATAATATGGTATGGTTCAATTATGTATGGAACAAAATGTCGGTCAAATGGCCGCCGTGACCTCGGCAGCACACCTCCATCCGATGGTCCAAATTTTCGATGACGCTTAGGCATAATTGAGGTTCTATGCCGTTAATGTGCCGAATTATCTCATCCTTTAGCTCTTAAATTGTTGCTAGCTTATCGACGTACACCTTTTTTTTTTAAATAACCCCAAAGGAAGAAGTCCAACAGTGTCAAATCACATGATCTTGGCGGCCAATTGACATCGCCACCACGTGAGATAACACGACCATTGAATTTGTCGCGCAAAAGAGCCATTGTTTCGTTAGCTGTGTAGCAAGTGGCACCGTCCTGTTGAAACCACATATTGCCCACATCCATATCTTCCAATTCGGGCCATAAATCATCTCACGATAGCGAACACCATTCACAGTAACTGCCTGACCAGCCTCATTTTGGAAAAAATACGGCCCGATGATGCCGCCAGCCCATAAACCGCACCAAACAGTCACTCTTTGTGGGTGCTTTTGTTTTTCGACAGTCACTCTTGGATTATGATTCGCCCAAATGCGGCATTCTGCTTATTGACGAATCCACTGAGGTGAAAATGTGCCTCATCACTGAAGATGATTTTCTTCAAAAATTGATCATTCACTGTTGCATAAGTCTTTATGGATAATGTTCATCAACGACGAGCGTGAGAGGTGCAATTATTGGGCACGACGACGAGTTGAGGTGGGTGGCTCTTCAGCCACACTATCGCGAACAGCAGTAATATTTTTTGCAGTACGAGCTGTACGAGCATGCACTGGTATTTTAAAATCTCCTACAGATCCGGTTTGCTCAAATTTTAGCACGATTTTTCCGATTGTACGCACATTTGGACGATTAAATTGACCGAAAAAATCACGAAGTGCACGATATGCATTTTGATTTGAACGCCCATTTTCATAATAAGCCTGAATAACTTTAACGCGTTGCTTGATTGTGTATCTTTCCATGGTTCAAATTGAGTTAGTCTGAAATTGAGAAATGTCAAATGAAATGCAGAATAAAACTTAACATTTAGGTGTGGTTCACATTCAACATCGGCCCTTAAAATTTAACCATCCTTTATATATATATATATATATATATATATATATATATATATATATATATATATATATATACATATATATTTATATATATATATATATATATATATATATATATATATATATATATATATATATATATATTTGTGTGTAAAATGAAATATTAAATTAAAATAACAACAAATTTAATCGAAGCAAGTCGAAGCACACCTGTATAATTTTTAATTGGGTCAATGAAATACGTTTAGTATCTGATTTCGTTCTCTATGTCTGAATACAGTTTATATATTATCGACAGTTGTTGACATTATCCACATTTTACTATATATTTAGTTAAATTTGACAGTCATTTGCTACTTTTCTTTATTGGAGTGGAAAATTAATGTGCATACGTTAATTTTTATTTTGTACTGTTCGTTTTACAGTTTGCAACTTTTTAAAAATTAATTCTGTGTGAGATACAAACTATATATAAATTTAAAATAAACAAAAGAAACCAACTGTTATGTCTTATGCATCGAAAGTACGGTCCGGGTAATTCATAAATCATCGACTCAAAGTTAATATATGCGGAAAATCATTTTTCGAAACTACCAATCGTAAAAAAATTTAAATGGTAAATGGTAAATAGATAAAATTTACGAGTTAACATTATTTCAAAATAAAAACCAAAAAAAAAAAAACTAAACTCATTTCAATAAAACTAAATTATTCGAGATAGAATTTTGGAACGTATTTGGAAAGATAACACCCCGACTAAAATTGTCGATATGGTTGAACATCTTATCATCGTTAGTTTTATTATTCTGTGTATATAGTTCGTGTGAATTTTATTAAAATTTGAAATTTGAATTTTTTTTCTTAAAAATTTATATTTTCAAAGAGTCAAATACGTCACAATGACGTCACATGAGAACTACATAATATATGAAAAAAAAAATATTTTCTTTCTGCTTGTAACTGTTCTTATCATAAGATTCAAGTTCGATAATTCGTAGAAGAGATGATTAATCGATTGTGGAAAATAGAAAAAAAAACTATTTTCGTCTTTTAGTAATTTATTATTATTTGTCAGACAATTTCTATCATTATCTGTTTGTAGACATACATAGTGTCAAAAAAGTACCGGGTCGTTAAAATATTTAAGTCATCATAATTGGAACACTACCTTATTTTACTTCATGAAAAATTCATAAAGTGTGTGGGCTAATTTTTTGTCGAATTGTTACACAAAAAGATGATATGTGACTGACGATTTGATTTTTGGATTTGGTATTAGATCTGGTTTTAGATCTGAACCCGCTGCGTTTTTGCTTTCCACCTCAACGTTTCCAAATCTTAATCCGAAACAAATCTAAATCTGATTTCAGTTCTGTTTTAAAACATTTCCTGAACTAGTTACAGTTCCATTTTTGGGTCCAGTTTTAGTTCCAGATTTAGCCCCGGGAAATTTTTTGATTTGGTTCCAGTTCCGTTTATAGGTATAGTTTTACTGGCAGAGTCAGATACGTTTTCGGAACTAAATTTGAACCACTTCCATATCAAGTTCTAGTTCTAGTTTTAGAACATTGCGTTCCAGATTCAGCACTGAAAATGGATCCACTTCTAGAATTAAAATTAAACCAAAAACTGGATTTGGAACAAAATTAGGAAATGTTCTGTATTTAGGTCCGAAATAAAAACTGGATCCAAAACTGGGTTAGGAACAAGAAGAGGAAATGTTCTAGAATTAGTTTTTAAAACGGATCTGGTTTCATGATTCAATAATCCGGTTTTAGTCCCGAAAACGTTTTTGGTTCTGGAACTCAAACTAGACCTAATACTCGAACTGGAACCAGATTCGGAAAAAGTTCAGGATTTTAATTCAAAAACTGATCCGGATACGTTTCCGTATCCAAATCTGGAAGATTGCCTTGATTCGTCTCTAACCAAGAAAAATTATCAACTTGGTATTGCTCAATCTACATCTTTTAGATCTGATTCCGGAAAATTTGCGAAACTTAATCCCTAATAATGCGGAATTTGTTATTAATACAATTTTTAGGTTTCGGAACTGTATACGTTTTACAATTCTCAACCTAGGAAACTATACGTTTTTGGAGTACAATTAGGAATATTTCTGGAATTGACGACAGTTCAATTATTGGGTCTAGTTTTAGTTCAAAACCCGAGTACGTATCTGAATCTGTTTATGGGTCATATTCAAATTTGGTTTTAATTTCCATTTTGTGCATTTTGACCACCATTAGTATTCAGGATGTAGTGTAAGTATTTTATCATATTTGGCATTAAAGATTAGACGGCAAGTTAAGTCGAGGCGGTTTATATTTAAATCGAGACTTTAAGGTGGAAGGATCAATAAAGAAAATTGGTCAAAATTAACATACCCAAATTGTGCCAATCAGGCATAATCCCTAATCATGATTTTCTGGTGAAACCTTGACGTTGTTAAGTATACTGATAGCGAAGCTGATAAAGGGTCAATCTAGTTTATTTCCATTTTTGATAAATTATGCTGGTTGCAATGCTTGTAAATGTGTTGGTTATCTAGATAAAGTGATATTTCTGACAACTAGTAAGACTACTATAACATTTAAGAGACTGGTTTTAGGGTTAGATAAAGTCCTTGTTCAAATTAAAAGTAAGAATCAATCAGTTTGATATTTAACAGTTTTGCAAAGCTAGTGATTAATGGTTTTTGGTTATATGCAGCAGAATCAGTGCAAAAACTAGTGACGATTAAATGTAACTTTTTTCCTAAGTTAAAGTGGAACCACTGTTTGGCAGTGCTCATCCAATCAAACAATGAGGGACTTTTGCTAACGTCATGTCTATAATATCCAAATTAGAGAAGGGAGGTGAAGTCGAAAGTAACGAGTGCATCGATGTGCGGTTTGATAAACAAAACAGTTCTAATGGATGGTAGTCACATTATAAATTGCAGGAAGGAGAGCTACATAAATGAAAATGTCAACCAGACGAAATAACTCCGTATTCAAGACTTCAAATACCGCAAATTTTAAAAAGTTTCATACTGGAAAACGGTGCATTGGCTAAATGAATTTAAAATATTGTATGAATGTTATCGTAGGAGATTAGGAATTGACCCATAAATTTAATAAAAGGTCAAGGTTAAGTTTGAACTCGGCTATTCCAAAGCCCTAATTCTATTGAATTATATCAATGTTGCGGTATGTTCGGTCCACTCGGTGTATATATATATATACGAGTACCAACTTTTAAAACTTTTCCTTTTTCTTTTTTTTTTGTTTACGTTTTCCTTTTCAAGTTTTTTCATCTAAGTACATACTGGTATATACTTACATTTAATCTTTATCAGTTCCAATTTTTTTTACATTTTTTCAGTTTGTCATTTTGCTGTTTTTTTTTTCTGCAAATTAAATTACATGACGAAATGCAATCGTGATTCTTACAATAGTATAACACAATTTTGTTTTTAATCGTGACAGTTAAATATGAAATTGATGTAACAGTATTATTGATTCAATGTAACTAACCAAATTTTTTTTTGTGCAGAGTCTTAATGAAAAAAGGTTATCTTTATCTTAAATTAAATTATCAAATGGAACTATGTAGTATTACATTGGTTGTTACACCAATTCGGGTGGCATTGGATTAGAAATCTTCTTGTACCAATATTAACATTTTCGCGTTGACATTCATTCATCTTAGAGAAGGTCTTCAATGATCATGTAATGACGGACTTCGTCAGACAATTGCTTCTTTTGTTTTTGTTACTTATAATGATTTTTAAATGTGCTAAAGCAGTGATCTTATACTGCTAATGGAGATCTTATAGTGATCTTATACTGCTAATTAACTAATTAAGACTAATGGTTTCTGTGTAATACAGATAAATTCAATCCTGTCTATTCATCATTGTTTGCTGTTTTAAGCTGAAATGAAGTTACTCCTTTGCCGTTGTTTTTTTATATTTTAAGTTGAAGTGTCCTAATTTCTTGGTAGATTGTTCCATTGTGCTATACTGCTTCATGCCAAAAATTACATCTAAATCGCCGAATTATCTGAAAAGTTGATTAGTAGGTTAGATTAGGTTAGGTCGAGGTGGCCGTCCAAAAGGAAGTGGCATAGACACAATTGGTCCGTAGCCTTATCATAACAAAAATATTCTCCTCTCACTACCTACTAAAACCAATTCGAGATTATAATAAAACAGTTGATATCCATAACTTGTATCCTACTGAGGTCTGACAGATCACATAGAAGGCGATCTCCAAAAGCTTCAGTTTGTCATCGAGCCAGGCTAGGACAGGTGCAGGGCAGATTTAGTATAGTTTTCTCCTCCTCCTCAGTCTACTTGCATGCTTACCAATGAGACTGTGTCCAGTAATGACACCCACGATTATACTAATATTGCACCGTTGCATGGATACTAGTTGGTAAGAACTGATTAAGTCTAGTGAGACCAAATTTTTCGAGTAATTTCAGATGAGGCACAATTTGCTCATCTACTATTTGTGATTTTATAAGCTTCTTCCTTTAGGAGCAGATTACACATGGCAAGTACTTCTGGAGGTATACTCTGTCGAGCAAATTCATCAGTTTTTAAATCCCCCGTTATATTAAAATTCCCTGGCACCCATGTAAGCTGACTGTTGAACTGTTTTGCCATCTCGTTAAGATATAAGAGACAGTCCCGGGCTACTTTCGAAGTGATAAAGCCTGACTGTAGACCTTTAATAGCATCCTGACTGTCCGTAAAAATGCCAACATCCCTAACAGATACTGCATTTTACTTCATTCGGTCTATGACCTCTATGATTGCGATGAGCTTTGCCTGAAAGACACTACAGTGATCAGGGAGGCGAAAAGAGAGGTTTAAATTTAGTTCATTGCAGAACACTCCACAACCGACCCTTCTATCAATTCTCGCTCCATCCGTAAAGAAGTTAATCTTATCGAACTGCTTTGTCCTCCCAGTCAGTTTATTAGTTTCAGTCATTCATAGATGACACCAGTGTTACAACTACAAGCGGCGCCTGACTATTCAAGATTCTAAACTGTTGACTTGTTAACCAACTTCAGTTTTTTTGTGTTAAATATGTCTTGAAGGAAAAATAGCACGCAAAAGATTTCCACTGAAAACTGAATATTGTCTGAAAAATAAAAATTGTCCAACAAACCTTTTGTTTCACATCAACAGGAAAAATTAAGATTTTTATGTGGTATGTTGAAAAAGAATAGTTGAGGAGAAGTGTTAAATTTACGCGTGGCCTTTGTAACCATCTCGCATTAAGTTGACTACTAATTTGCAAAGGTGTATCGTAAAACACTAAAGCGAACCTGCAAAAGAGTTAAATGTTTTGAAAATAGATAGCAGAGTAATGTTACAAAAAAAAAATGCCTATCATGATAAAGAGTTTATAACCAAGAAGACAATTCATAATTCAACAATCCACAATTTCTTATTGCCAATTTAAAAAAAAAAATTTTTTTATTAAAAATCGAATTGTAACATTTCTTATATTGTATCGGAAAAAGTAATGGAGAAAAATTGTTATTTCAAGAATTTTTCTGCTTTTTTACGAATATAAACTTAAAAATGTCAAATTTAATTGAATATTTTGTTAAGTTATATTTATTGTTGCTTATTGGAAAAGCAAAAGTGTATCAAGACTGCAAAAAAAAAAAAAATCGAAGAAGGAAAGGGCGGGAAATGGTAGATTGCTGATATTCTCAAGATAATTATTAGAGTAGAAGAATTTTTTTTAAATTTAATTTCGATATTCTTCTTTTTTGGCGACAATACGTTGTCTGCTATATTAATGGTCTTTTGTGTCAATATTAGTAATTTTTAAATATCAGTTTCATCATGGCTTTTGAAAGGATGAAAATCCCTTAACATTATTGGTGTAGTTGTTTAACGTTGTGGTGCTTCAAACGAGAGGTATTAAGTAGTCGAACTAAGAGTTACGGTTATCTATTTTATTGTAGTCTGATACAGAGTCGGAAAATGTACGCATAACATAAACCGATTTAAGACAGTTTTTTAGAAGCGCACCCGACTAAGGCTGAGTAAAAAATGATAGCACCATAGAGACGCGTAACTACTTTGCATACGTTAAAACACTTAAAATACATATACCGCCATTTTTCTGACTTTTTTTTCGTGAAGTAGTCAACATTGCAGATGAAGTAGTAAAATGTATGGGTCCTGTTGCTGAATCCAGAGATCCATGATTAATTCGTATTTTAGAAGACAAACTCGACTGACGAGATAAGAATGCTATTATTTAGATATATAACGCATAAAGTGATTCCCCTACGATTGAAGAGTTTTGTTGATTTTCTTCTAATTCTCTGGGAGACTTTAGAAAGCAAAGAGACGCCACAGTTTCCATTTGGCCAGTATGCCAGTATGTTTAGTTTGCAACGTAGAAAATTATTTGCTGATTACTTGTAATTAATTTAGAGGGATGTTTGTAGCAGAATGAAATGATTGCAAAGAGTCCAATATTTGCTGTTTTAACTGCTTTAACTTAATACATACATCATACACTCGTAAATCAAAAGGAAGATGCTCAAACTGCCACAAAAACATCTCATATTTCTGCAACTGGACCAAGCAGAAGACAATAATGCTTCCATTATTGTTGTGAGCAGTAAATAACACTCATCGTTCCTGGGACATCCAAACCTGCATGACTAGTAGTTCAACCGTTTGTTAAAACGTTTTATCAGTAATACTAGAAAGTAACCAAGTGTTATCATTTAGTTTATTTACCACATCAATTTCTGATTAAGTGACCCTTCTACCTACATCTCTTATAAATATAAAAGAACTGTGGATTCACGGTCTGAGTCGTCAATATATCATTTAAATTGAAGTATGTGCTCAAAAATTACAGCTATCAAAAATACTGCTCGTTTAATTATCTCTAGATTAAGACAAGGTGATACTAAGATATTTAGAGGAAGAGTAAAAGCATCTGTATCATCAGTTTAATCAAATACAGATATGTTGGACCAAGCCAGATATGATATAAGTTTTCTAAACGTTAAAGTTTAAACCATTTCAGGTTCTAGGTTCAAAATTCTTGGTGGAATCAACCAACGGCTTCTAAAAGGCTCTAAAAATAAGTACAAATTAGAATATCTTCTGAACAAAAACGTCCATATTTTTGACACAACTTTGCAAACTAATGGTTTGTAGCTCTTCCTATTTCATCTAAAGCCAAGACCACCTAACTTGTTCAAATGTTTCTTTTATCCTCAAGTCTTTACAATACAGAGGCTAAGAAGAATATGGCAAATACTTTAACTGAGTGTGAAAGTATGTTAAATAAGGAAAACCAATATTTTGGCAACCAATACAAGCCCGGCTATACGAATTTTGTAAACGAAAAAATAGAAATAGTCAAAGAGCAAAGCTCAAAAACATCAATACATAGCGAGCTCCACACGAACGTATAGTAGTTTTAAAATTGTCGATCACTAACTAAATGTAAAGTGACCGGTAATTTGGCACGATTTTATTGTAAACGGTTAAGTCAACAATTTCGCAAAACTTAAATCCGTTTAGTTTTCCTTAGATGGAACCAACCATACGCCATTAATACACTCGTAGTATATTTTCGTGGAATAACGTAAAATACTAATATAAACAAATTTACTTCAAGTCAGAAACACCGCATGGGTCACCAACATTGGTGGCGGGAATTTTAATCGTTATTGGTTAAGCAATAAAATACATCCGTTACAAAAACTATTCTGATAACATTTGTAATAATGTTTATTAATGGACATATAGTGAATTTTCTTATCGTATACTGCCCTAATTTACATGAACTGATAAAACTGATAATTTACATTACATTTGCTACATTGAAATTCTAATGACACAAAAAAAAATATTCTTCAACAATATGTAAATATTTTGGAAATAGACCAATCTCGTTGAATAAGCAAAACTAGTGAACAATTCGATGAATGTGTGATAGAGTTCTTCCCAAACCAAGAAGCGATGGTTAAGGTGGAGTGGCAATAATATACCGCAATATTATGGTGCTCCAAGAAGGACTGCTACATTTGAGGTTATGAAAAGAATTGTCACCGTAACAACTGCCGTAGAAAGACATTTGATGCTAGTAAGTGCTTACGTAGTCCAGTCACGTAATTATTTATTTGTGATTATTTGAATGCACGTGCGAGAATATGGAGTTATTTAACCAATTGTACACGTGAAAATCTTATAGCCGATCCGATTCAACACTCCGATTTGTTGATTCTAAATGACGGAAGCCCAAGTAGAATGACAAATAAAGGAGATACGGCCAATGCGGAATATATGTCTAAAACGTTTATTGAACTGGCCAGCCGCGACTCTTGGAATGTATAGAAGAAGAGAAATTGGGTGGGGATCATAGCATGATTAAAATGATCATGAATGATAACAATGCCAGTAGGAATTGAACGAGTGAATGAATAAAATTGTATTAACACTGCGAACATGAAAAAGATAAAAGTGAATGTGTCATGGAGTAATGAAGCTCTATTCTGAAAAGGAAGCGAATATTATTCCCTGAATTTAACAGCAAACAAGAGTAGAGTGAGTAAGTAGAGTTGGCGATAGAGTTGGCGGGAATATGAACCCCAATTGACAGATCAGAGATCTTATGATTGTATCGTTTCGTGGAAATTACAACAAATTCTTTCGAATTTTAGATGTGCACGGAATATATGTGGTTAAAAAATTTTATGAGTAAAATACAGGTTATTTTAAATACAAGTGATTAAAGATAGGATGAAGTGGCAAATCTTGAACTGCCGCAAAGAAGTAAAATATCCCCATCTCTGTTTAACTAATAAGTACAAGCGAAATTAAATAAATCCAATCGTTTAGCAATTTGCGACGATTTCATCATAATAGAAATTATTAATTTGGTGGTCAAAAAGGCATAACGGGGTAGATAAAATTATTAATCTTAAATGGTGGATGATACTACTACATAACTTGTCAAACTTTATAGGTAATTGGGGGTTTGGATAAATAGGTGAACGAATTTTAGGAAGAAAATGACAATTTGGCAGATAACTGCAAGTAACGTATAAATGTGATTAAATGGGTGACCGAAACGATGTGAAGGGCTTATCTAAATATGATATGTTGATATGTTAAGAAACATTTCCATCAAACATGGATAAGGAATTAGAGTGTATTGAAATGATTTAAAATGGTGTTGGCTTCACTATAATATTTTTTTTATTATTTCTATATTTTCGTACACACTTATTCTTTCACGGCCTCCTTTTCTCGTTCCTTTCACAACGTTGCCTGTCCCAGTAGGTGCGGTTCGTGTAACCTGATCAATATTCCTTACATACCTTTACCTACCTACATGACTATATTTACTTATCTATAAATATACCAACTTTACATAATGGCCAACCTGTCAAAAAAATTGCCTTCAATGTTCTAATAGGTTAACTCCCGTTCTTTTAACAATAAGGCCCTTCGCTACACATTTTGGTTCCAATATTTATTAAATTAAACACAATCGTAAGACAATCGTATCTTTTCTCTTGTCGTCATCCTGTTCTGTCTCGATCATTATTACTCCTATCTTCCTCATTTTTCTTATATAACTTCATCCTCTCTGTAATGACTATTCCTAAATAGGCTAGTCGCCCTACCTGCATGCCTTCTATTTCTGATACTAAATACCTATTCTTTTTTAAAATTTTCTTAACCATAAATGGTCCCTTAAACTTACCGTACTTCCCGTATCTAATCTATGCTTTTCCTTTTTTTGTTTTGTTCCTTCTAATGCTATATTTGTCCTATTTAGCTATTTCATTCATTCCTCCGCCTCGATAATAAGCCCAAATTTCTAATCTCCCCCATATAACAATCTAGCAACCGTATTCCTCACCATGTTGTTTGCCTCGTATTCCTCACCATGTTTTTTACCACAAATTTTACCTGTTTTAATAATTCACAACAGTCTACTCCTTCCTTAGCCGTTAATTTGGCTAATATTGGTACCATTGTCCTATTTAATTTTTCTTCCTGCCTATTTGTTCTGGGACATTCTACCGCTACTTCTACACATTTAAACCTATTCTTTTCTTTTTGCACTTCTTAAAAGCTGTACCTTTATCTGAAACAACACTTCTGAGGTATCCATGTACTCTTCTATTGCTTTTATCGCTTCCTAGTACCTGTTAACCTCGCCGAGAATAATCTTACATATTTTATAAACGAATTTACTACAAACAATATAAGCTGCTGTTCTTTAATAGTCTTCTCTAATGGACCTAAGTGGTTTATATGGACTGTAGCAAAAGATACCGACACCCTTTTATATATATATCCGTCCTTTATTCTTTATGTTCCGATTTCTCATTGAATTTAAAACATAGTAGCAACCTCATATATGGTTCTTTACTAATTACCTCACAATAATAAAATATGAATTTGTTCTAATATTTTTACACGTCTTTTTCTCTCTCAGATGTCCCATCCCAAGAAATACGAATTTTCCTATCATATTTTCCGGTACCACCCGTTGCAATTTCTTGTCCTCTTTTCTATAAACAATATTATCTTTTACTTATCTTTACTATTACCTTTCATTTTTTTTCAATACTATCTTTTGCTACCATCTTTTTCTCCTTCCTCTTCAAATTCGACCTCTTACTACTTCATCTATCATATTTCATTCTCTCTCCTTTTTTATAATCTATTACAAATACGAACTCATTCAACCATAATGCTCACCTCTATCTTTCGGCTAATATCCTTCTTAGCTAAAATCATCTGCCTAGCACTACAATCTGTTGCAAAATTTAAATTTAAATTCAAATAAATCTGCGCTAAGTCTTTGCAAACTATATATACTACTGCGAATGTCTCTAGCTCGAAACTATGCAATTTCTGCTCTGTCACCGTAGTTTTCCACTATAGTACGATACCGGGTACATTTTCTTATCCTTTTCTCCTTTCTGAAATAAAATTGCATAAACCATCCTAATTTGACCCTTTTCTTATCTACCAATTTAATCGATAATTTTTTGTATTCCTCCTTTTGTTTTTGTTTCTAACTCCGCGCTTGCACTTCGATGCTCTCTGTTAGATGCAGTTAGTATTTGAATCGATGTTCCTTGAACTATCTGAATCGCTTCCTTTGTTTCCGCCACCAACTCTTTTGATCCGCTTCGCTTCATTTGTTTCATTTTATCCATGTTTATTCTTTTTTTTTCACTTGTTTCTGAATACTTTTTTATAAATTGTATACGTACGATTTATATTTTTGTATAAAATTTAGAATTAAGAATCGATCACTTGCCGTGATATTTTCACGTGGAATTGAAAATTATGCCAGCCCGACGTCTGAATTGTAGGCATCACTATAATATTCTCTTTATTATTTCTATATCTTCGTACACCTTATTACAAGTCTGACTCCTTCACGACCACTTTTCTTTCTGGATCCTTTCACAACGTTGCCACTACTCGACTACAAAGTGCGGTAAAAAAAAGAGCTACAAATATTTTGTAGCCAATAACTGAACGTAGAAAATGCGTTGATGATACATATTTTTTGTTTGAAATTTGTGATTCTCCTTTTAATTAAAAAAATCGGAATAAAATGGTTGTAAGGATTCGAAAAAGGTAGTAAACAAATCAATACATAGAGCTAGCATTGTTTTTAAAAATATTAATATATTTCTGAGTATAGATAATTGTGATCTTCAACCCGTCCCTAATGACCTTATTGTATACATGAATATGGAAAAATTCAACAATGGGATATGCAAAATTGTGATGATTGAGTATTTTTATGCTTAGTACGAATATTGAAAAGTATATTAAAGTAGTAAAGGAACTGTATAATATAACCCGAACTCTCTAAAAATGTTTGCATAAACGTTGGTTGAATAAGGACAATGAAAGTTAGTTGTGTGAAGGTTGGAGGATGTTAAACTTGCTATCTTTTTTCTGCCCAAAATAAAACTTCTTCAGAGTTAATTTCAATATCATGTGGAATGCAATTTTATCAATAGAAATGAATGAGGGTCTTTATAGATCTAACTCTATAAAGAAATGTAGGATTTTGTAAGAATGAGTGGATTAAAAAAAAAAAATTAAATATGAATATTGAATATTGAATAACCGGTCCATTAATATTTGTACTACAACACTACTGGAAAATACGGGATTTCTATTTACAGAAACTTTGATATTTGGTCCTTCCACCTCTTACGTTTGAACCGTCAAAAAATCAATATAATCGGAAGACTTTGCAATATTTTTTATTAGATAAATCTGGATATGAAAGGTAAATTGAAATAAGATAAAGTTAAGTTGTCATTTGACAATATTAAACTAGTCACAGAATACCAAACTTGAACCACTTGATGATGTACGGATTTTGTGTTCACGTTTTAGGTAGTGAGACCAACAAACGTAGGATTATACATAACCTGGTCACCGGTTCAGGATGTAATACCTTGTACTGAACACAGTTTATTGTTCCAAATATGTATTCAATCACCATTGAGTCATAATAATTACAAATTTTAAGTTTCAAGGGTTATGACTTACTAACCTTAAAACATAAAAATAAAATCGAAAGGAAATCGATAAAACAATGTTCACGACTTTGTCCTCGGGACAAAAATAAAACAACCAAAACTAGCACAAACAAACAGTTAAACCCAAAAGTATCGAATCTGAAACGTTCGAAATATTTAAATTACGACAAATCACGCTAATCTATCTTAAAATATTTTATTACTAAGGGGTTTTCCATTTTTAATGTCACGTTATTAAGCAAGAAGTAAAGTAGTGTGTTTAGGCGTTTGTGATGGCATTTTAACCTAAATGATGACTGATTAAAACTAGAGGTTCATAAAATTACGTCTATCATTCAATTAAGCGTTTGGCAATTGGAAACCATAACATCGATGGGGTACTGGATTCAAGAAAAGAATATTTAACGGATTTATTTATCACTAATTTTTGTGATAAATACTGTAGATGCCAATTCTATCAATGACCAAACAAAGATTAAATGCACTAACTGTGATAAAATGAAAATTTGTGACAGTGCAAAGTAATGGAAAACCCTAATGGTGCATTGCAATTCAAACATGCATTTCAATTATTAGAGTTAAAATCATTAATTCGCAAACAATTAGATCCAGTATATGTCCTTAGCTGGAGCCTAATCCCACATCACGACTTAAGAGAAAGCCTTAATTGATGCATTCCCGTTTTTATGGATTTATTTCGAGACAGTGGATGCCTTTGTCTAGTCAACCAAGCATTTACTACTTACTTCCTTTAATAGTCGAATGTTTAGTCGAAAATTAACCGACTTCACACAATTTAAAGGGTGCCCCAAAATGAACGCAAGTGTTGAATTTGGCGCCATTTGTGCAGTAAATTGTTGACAACCCTGAAAAAAATAATTTGACAGCTGAGAGTTTACGGTTAGTAAAAATGGAGCGTTACACGATACAACAACGTGTTTTCAATATTGAACATATCTCAAAAATAATGAAAGTTTGGCGGCTCTAGTTCGAAAAGTTCATACAAAATATGGTCGGAATAGTGTTTTATCTTCGTCAATTGTGAAGAGATTAATTGACAAATTCAAAGGAGACTGGATCAGTTGGATACGTTTAATACACTGGTCGTTCAAAAACAAGCCGTCATTAAAATGTCAATATCGAAGCAGTGCATGAGAGTGTTGGTGAAAATCCCAGAACATCAATTCAGCGTCGTAGACAATGCACGAAGAGAGCTCAATGAATGGATTATTAAACCTCAACAAGTGGATGCTGATTTTTCGAGTAAAATCATCCTAAGCGATGCAGCACATTTTCACCTTGATGGCTTTGTTAATAGCCAAAATTGCCGTGTTTGAGGTTCGGAAAACCCACATGTGACTGTCGAAAAACAAATGCATCCACAACGTGTCACTGTTTGGTGGGGATTTCTGGCTGAAAGAATCATTGGACCATACTTTTGTGAAAATGAGGCTGGTCAAGCAGTAATTTTTGCTGGTGCTCGATATTGCAATATAATAACACAGTTCCTTCTGCCAAAATTGGATGTTATTGATGTGACCAATGTATGGTTTCAACAAGACGGTGCCATACATCCCGTGAAACAATTCCATTACTGCATGAGACATTTTCTGGTCGTATACTATCTCGTTTTGATTAGAATTGGCCCCATAAATCGTGAAATTTCTTTTTATTGGGTTATTGGAAGTCAAAGGTCTATGTCAACTAGGACACCCATGCATTACCGGATGAAATTCAAATCTTGCGTTATTTTTGGGACACCCTTTATATGTAGCTTTGTTATTGACCCAACAAATTGCTATTTTGCAACGGATAAGTTACAGTTAATCAGCTCATTACAATTTCATGTGTACATTATTTTGACAGATCGCCAACCATTCTTCTAAAGGTTATTTTTTGCAGTGCATTTCCAGTTTGTCACTGTTATCTCAATTAAGCAATCACATCTACTACTTACATTAAAGAGGTGATCAGAAGTTGTTTGACTTCAAAAGATAGAATTTATCTTACATGCATGCCCCAAAACCAGCCATTATCCTTAAAAATAATGTTTCTGGACGAGCTTTCATTACGTTGTCCTTAAGATAGTCACGCTCTCTAGTACGTGGTAGTACCACAATCTTTGGATAACCTATTGCCATCATTTTGTGGCTAAGGCACCAGATTCTCCTACAATATTAAAGCAGGCTTCAAAATTTACCAGGATTTCAAAGACTACACTGAATCCTGCAAACAAAACACTAGTAGAAAAAAGTAGAGACACATTGTTTGCTATTTTATCGTTGCTGCTTCGCTCTAAAAAGAGTGAATCTGACTCAAATAACGTAGTACTCTTTCGCGGTTAATTGTTAACGTCCTACTTTACGCCGTCACCAACCAAATCGAGGACGAATACAGGTTCGATTTTAATTCCATCTACACATTGCATTACTCCAATCAGCCTGTACTGACATGGACGATGGTTTGGCCCATGGATTCTGCACTCCAACAGTGGGTCATAGTTGTGTTCTTCGTTATCACCGATCGTAATCAGGTGATGAAAAATCTCTTTTGCAACCCTCCCCCGTTGGGATACGAACCCGATACCTCCTATTCCAAACACCGCAGCTTTAACCATTGCGCATATTGCTCGGTAGTTCATATTTCTTCACTTAACATAAAACAAATACTCCTAGTGGACAAGCTAGCTTCTTACTGCCATACGTTATTTATCGTATAATGCAAGTAATTCTTTACTAGCTACACGATAAGATATTTTTATACCCTGACGCTCTTTTAGTAGCTGCTTCTATACTCTAAAAACCATTTGGCTTGTCGAATGAATTTCCTCGGTTACGTAAAGGTTTAAATATCTTAGGATATGTAATCGATGATAATATTATATATAAAATATTATATTTTCCAGTACTAAATGGTTCATGGACCATCTTATTTGTAAACTCTCAACATATATTCTTTTACGGATGTATGTATATACTGATCCAAAGAATAATCAACTTAAGTATCCCAAAATAGAATTGCAACAAAAAAAAAATATATTCAAAGAACATAATAACCAAATACACCAAGTAAACGGAAGTTTCTAATTCTACTCAACAAATCTGTTGTTAGTTCGTAGCTAATTTAGAAATAGAAAAGAAATAAAAAAAAAAAAAATGGACTAAATTTACCTTGTTTGTGTTTTATATTCTTGTGAGACGGTCTGGTATCCAACAACAATTTGAACAATTTTTTTTTTATAGTTTTGTTATTATGTTTTATGGGGCTTAGGTATATGAGTATATTTGCGTTATACATAAAAAAGTTTATCGATATAATTGATTTCGCGCATTTACCTCAAATTGGTTAAATCTGATTGAAGTGTTGGCTAATAATAAAAATTTAACTTTAGCTATTCTGTTGTTAATTATGAAATGGATGAATTGGACAGAAAGAATAACTTAAAATGTGTTTAAAATAAACACGATTAAAGCGATATAGAAGGTGAAGTTGTAGAAGGATTTTCAAAAAATATATCGCTTGTCCTATAACCAACATTTTTAACCAAGTGCTTATTTCTCTAACATTCGGGTTAGGGAAATAACCACTTCAAAAAAAAAACACAACAACTAGTAAAGGTCATATATCCATTACCTGACAGCGAGGTTAAATTAATGATTGAATCTTCAAAATATGTTAGAGTTGGTGGTTAAAACTAGTTCAAATTATATGAATTCTGATAGGAGTGATAGGAAAAAATAAACGGACAATAAATTAATTTTCAAAGGACAAATTGAACTCTGCAAAACTTTGATATTAATCAAATAGTTAATTTGTTAACAGCCAGTCTTTATTAGTTTTCAGAATACTAGGATAAAAATAAAGACAGCGCAAGTATCGTTATCCAAATCTAGTATGCTAATAGTACTAGCAAATGCTCTAAATAAAGTGAAGACATGTTGAAATTGCTTTTATTTTTATCGAGTAAAACCATAAATCAATAATATAACTATTGGTTAACTAGACTTAGATCAACTTTTGGTACCGCTTTTGGCTCGTTATTTAATATTTTGAAAGCAACTTCTTTGAAATTTTACTATGATTTGAATTCATTCGCAGGATTTGCAAAGACAAGTTATAGTGGTTTCACAAGACATTAGATATCACAGGACATTAGAAAGCACAAGACATTATTTCACTAATCCCCTTATTGAAACCCTTATTTGGATTCTGACCCTTTCACTTAATCCCTTATTTGGATTCTGACACCTTGATGTCCGTAAGATCTGAAAGGTTGTCCACTAAAAATCATCATAGTGTCTGTCTTCTTAGCTGGACATAAGCTGGACCTAGGAATAGTTTCTGCAGAGTCATATTTACAGATTCACTGAAACGGCAGTGTCATGAATACAACTACGATTGTTTTTAACTCACTTTTGGGCAAAAAGTTAAGTGTTATTTAACGCTTTAAATTCAGCATTTATCACATATGTCTTGCTCTCTCACATGTGAGGATGTTGGTATTTCTTTCCGATGCTAGGGCTTAAACCAAAGTTTTGAGCACCGTAATAGGCTTTCGTTCAACTGCCTTATTCGATTATAAAATTTTGCAGTTCTCCGTGTCCGAAGTTAACCAAGTCAAAACTTCCTCAATCGATATCACTTTAGAAAAATGTATATTCAATGTATCACAGAACGATCCGGCTCCAACTTTAACGTCTACCTTGAAGCCGTTCAAGGAGAACTACAAAGCTTAAATTTCTAATATTAACTCATTCTTCCAAGACTCTCTTGAAAGGTACAAGGTTTGAAAAATATTTTCGAAACATAATACTAGTGTAGTAAAATCGAGGATCACCGGTTCCGTCTGTAACAAACTGTAGCCGAGTGACCTATCCGATGACATTTCTACTTAAGCATCGCAATAAGTCGAGTGGCTATATTAACAGACATCTGTTTATTGAAAATATCGACTGGAAAACGATGGAGGATAACCTCTAAGACAAGTTTTGGTGCTGCCGTCAGCGCTATACTTATGACCATAAAAGCCATTCTTTGCACCTTGTATATTTGTTTCTGTGAATTGCCTTGTTTGACCGCTTTAGTTTGAGACCTTATCTATTGCATATTTCTGCAATAGCAGCTTTATCTACTTTTTGTTAAGATGTTAGGGATCCAGCTAAGTTTATTTCCTAAGTCTAAATAATCTTTCTATCTGTAAAAGCAAGTTTAATTCCATTAACGTTAAGTGAGGCCACTACCGGAATTTTGTATATTTAAAAAAAGAGTACCAGCTTTGTTTTAAGTGGGTTGATTTCCATTTCACACTTGCTGGCCCACTTTGTAATAATTAGAAGCGTATTATGCATTATTGTCTTAATTGTGAACTTAGCGGTCTTTTTATAGTTAAAGTTTACATTCTTTAGCCAATGAGAGAATAATCTTCAAGTTCTTCTAGATATTTGCTGTATTAATGCTATCCAGAGCACTTGATGTGAACGGCATTTTTTCGCCCACAAAATTTGTTTGTTATAACTTAAAATATTGGCTGTGCACAACAACTGTGATGTTTTCTGCGTTCTAAACTCCATTGAATAGTCAGTGAGTTTCTTAAGTGATTTTTAAAGAGATATGTTTAAATATTTTTTACTGGAAGCTACCACTGAACCGTCAGATTTAATTAATTGATGTATACTAGTTGGATTGATGAAGAAAATCTTCCTATGTGCCAAATTTCCGGGTAGAAATGCAAAAGTTGAGTTTGTAGGTTATATAAAAGTAGTCTAAATACTAAGCAAAGATTAAGCGGGATTGAACACTTGCTACAAGGCAACATCTTAAGCTTGCTTAAGTAGATATCATCACTTATGGCAAGCAATATTTCACAATATAAAATTGGCTTTCAACGTTTCTCGGCTTCAGTTCATAGGGCAAGTAATTGATTGAACGATGTGAAATTGCTTGTTTAGTCTTTTTTAATGTAAATGCAAGTTCTTCCTGAGTATGGTAAGAACCTTCATCAAATACAATTAAATAACATTTCCCACATATAGCAGCCTCTAATGTTGTTGATAAATGTCTAACTTTAGGATATGACGTTTTACATCGAGCTATTTTAACCATAACTTATTGGTGTCAGAATTTTTATCATAGTTTTGGAATTCATATTTTTGAAACGTCCATCATTGCAATGATGACAATAGAGTGGAACTATTTATTAAAACTAAGGTCTTTGCTTCATCGTTACTACTAATATCCACTGCTATATATTATTCACCATTGAATCTCCGGCAGCTGCAATAAAAAGCCTTTACATAACATAACAGATGCCCTTCAATTACACTGGAAGTCATATAATTTTTTATTAAAATGTCACATTCTGTTAGTTGGCGTTTAACCGTTTAATTATTTTGTCTTCAGGAAGAGTCCTAAATATTCAAACTAAGCCCAAGTTCCTTAATTTAGTGAATAGTTAACATTTAAACTCAAATAATGGCTATTTGTAAATGTAAGTTCTATTTTAACTACATTTATTTTTGTTAACTTAAAATAAGTTTTTACCAAATTCATTAACAGTGAAGGGTTTTAGGTAATATCATTCCTTTTTCAGACAAGGGTTTTAGAATTTATTCTGATTTTGTACGAGCATATTTAGAACGTTCACGGAAGCCGATTGTGTGACTATCTCTTCTATATAAATTCCTTTATAAAACAATTGACGTTACTTAACGTTGACTATTTTTGATTTTCAGCTCAGCGTCTTCATGTTGTCTTTTATTACTTAATTCTAATTCCAAATTTTGATGAATATTTTCTAAATGACGCTGAAATCTACTGATTAAAAACGGGATTCTAGCAAAAATTACATTGCTACTTGACTGGAGATATTTTGAATACGTGAAACTTTAACACTTTATGAAAAGTTTTGGACCATCTGTCGTCTAGAAATCTATCAATTTATCTATCAATGTGGAGTACTTAAACATATCAAAAATATACAAAAAAAAAAATGTACACTTGTCTGTATTTTGTGCAATTTTAACAGTCATAAAAAAACTACTGTTTATCTTATAAACCACAACCAGCGTTTTTACAGATTTTCTTTCATTAAATCAATAAATTTTTTATGTTTAATTATAATTTAAATCAAAATACAAAAACAAAAATTAATTTATTTATTTTAATTTAAATTTATTTTCAGTTAATATTTGTTCAGCGAGCACATAAAAATATCATCACCATCGGCAAAAACTGTTACACAAATCGAGAATGTTGTGCACCAATATTTTCATAATTTTCCGATTCGCATCATTAAAATAACGACCATTAAAATGAAAATATCGTAAACAGTTTTTTAATACTTTTTTTTAAATTGCTAAGTACCCGGAAATTTTATTGAAAAACTAATAAAATTACGTCAATTCATCCACAAAAGAAATAAAACTCGAGAGTTATGAAATTTAATTTGACCATTAACACCACTTTTAATAACGGACGGATGTTAATTTCAATTCTGTGCGGCATAGTTTTATTGTCAATACAACAAAATACGATTGTTGGTGTTGATGGTGAAATATTTAAGCTTGGCTACATTACGGGATCACATCGAAAATTTGGCGATTTGGAATATACAAAACCGGGTCTAACAATATCGGGTGGTATAACGCTGGCCGTTGACGAGGTGAACACCAATAAGTTAGCTAAACTGGGTCATAAGCTAGAATTTATTGTGGCCGAGACATACGGTGAAGAAGTTTCAAGTATACGACAAACGGCCGCATTGTGGACCAGTAATATATCCGCGTACATTGGACCGCAAGAAACATGTGTACATGAAGGACGGATGGCTTCGGCATTTAATTTACCGATGATTTCGTATTTTTGTACACATCGTGATACCTCGAATAAAAAAGATTTTCCTACATTTGCGCGTACCCGACCACCAGACACACAAATTTCCAAATCGGTTACGTCGATTTTGTTGGCCTACAATTGGACGCAAGTCACATTTTTATATTTAAATTCGGTCGACGATATTTATGGGCCGGTCGGTGAGACCGTAATTGAAACTCTGAAATTAGCTAAAATAAAGTTACTGGCGGTAGTAACATGGAACCAAGTTTACCATTATATGTATTCGAAAAATCCGTTCGACGAAATTGTCGAAAAAACATATATGGGTACAAGAATATATGTGATACTTGGCCATTATTATGAACATATTGGGTTACTAGTCGCGCTCAAAAATCGTGGACTACTCGACAAGGGCGAATATTTTGTAGTCGGTGTGGATTTAGAACAATATGACCCACGACATCCGGACAAATATATGCGAGGCGTTTTACGAACAACAAGCGAAGATTTTATAATCGATGCATTCCAATCGTACATCGGGATTGTACCATCAGCATCGATCGATTTTGAAGTATTCTCGAAAGAGGTGAGTACACAAGTAGAATTTATTGTTATTTAATACTCAGGGAAAATAGGGAAAATAGGGAAAATTAATTTTGTATTTCTTCATGTTTTGTTATCTTCACATTATCCGTCAGAGCATTATTTTTCAAACGAACCTTTTCATGTATAAAAAATATAAATTTTCTCGTTACTACAATGGATTATGTAGTTTGACGTTGCTTAGCTTATTGTTAGAATATAATAAATTTTCAGCACATTTATTACAAAAATTGTTCAATTTGTGACTCGATATTGTTGGAAGCTTTCATAAATTTAACAGGGTAACTGGTGCAGTACATTTACTATACTTACACTCACCCTATAGATTCGGGGAAAATATTTTAACCCATTGATTCTGAATTCAAGTGTTGACAATTTTTCGATGTTCTGTTCCATTTTGATGTAAATTCGATTCCTCCAGTCTAGACCTCTAGATCATCTGCGTAACAAATAGTTGTTAAAATTATATGATATGTGATAATTTCAACAACACATTGACTTTAGATTTAGTTTTATTCAAATAAACAAATGACAGTTCGGCTGAAAGCACAGTATATATTGCAGTATAGGTTTAAATCAGCCATCTGCCACTGGATTTCTGATTAATGGCATCATACTTTGATTGTTCATGAATTTTGGTTTTAAATAATAATTTTACTATTTGGAAAACCGACAGTAACTAATTCTACAAAGAAGACATAAACAGAAGTAATGGTGTATACATGCCAAAATACATTTACAAAGTAACGATATCATTGCTTTATAGAAACTTTCTGTTGATATACATATTTGAAACCAAACTGGAAATGACCAAATATATATCATCTTCATATAATTAACTATTTCATAGATGCATAGCACAGATTTCTAACAGTATATATGCATTCCAATCACAACAACCATTTTTTGTCGTTTGTCGAGTTCAAAACACACGGCTTCCCTCTTTTTCAGACTTATGTTCCTATAGAGACTTTCTTAATTCTGAACACATTCGAAAGTTCATCGTAACCTTCATATAACGGTGCTAGTTGCCTTATTACGTTCTATATGGAGAAACCGCACCAAACACTACATATCCAGTTTTTCTATGAACCATAATTGTAAATTCTCTTAGTGTCTTAAATTGCTTATTTATTGGGTTGGTTGATCTTATATTCATAAAAATATTTTTAGCTTCGATCCATAAACATTTCTTTCTGCACACTCATGTTCCTTTAATTTTTGTTTTGTCGCCTATAATTTGAACTATAACCCACATTTGAACCTTGCACTTGTCAATCTAAACTATGCAGCTTAAACAATGTCCTAATAGCTCGGTCTATTGTCCAATAACATTCAAGGTTTTATTCATACCCTGCCTTTTTTTGGAAGTACCATATTTTTTTTACCAACCATGTTTTTGATACTTTCAATGCTATCTGTTTAATGCTATATTTCATTGCTGTAATATAGGTTGCTAATTGATAATTTTTAAGGGATGAAGTATATTTAGGCTCGAGATCAAATTACAGAGAAAAAAAATATGAAAACAGTATATTTGTGTGCATAAAAAAAACAGTTGAGACAGAAACCATTTTTGTGTATAAGAAAAATCGAACCAGTAAAGGTGTGATTTCAGATAAAACACCATTTAAATTTTTGTTTAGAAAAATTTGGGTAAAAGTACATCTTAAAGACATCGTTAGTCAGTTTATGTTATATTGGCCGTTTGGATACCATAACTCCTGCTAAGGTTTTTTGTAGGTTCAGCCATTGTCACGCACTGCTCCAAATCGTAAAAGTGAGTGAGCTTGCAGTGAAAACAAAAAATTAAATTGAGAAAGACGGAAAAAAGTTGAATCAGTTGATTTTGATCAGTGATGATGATGAACACTTTTATGACCCTAATTTGAAGTAAAGTATAATGAGCTAAACAATTGTTAACGCTTTTATACAGGGTGACAATGTGCAGAAGGTAAATTAAAACGAGAAAAATATAAAAGCAACTGCATCAATATATTTGTACGCATGTCACCTTCTTCAACTTTTCAAAAACATCTAATATAATTATTTTTTTATGAAAATTTATTATTTTACAGATAAATTTAGCTCAATCATTACATTTATGCTGTAATTTATATACGAGAATACATATGATTTATTAGATTTAAAAAAAAAAAAAAAAGTAAAAAATTAATATTATCATTGTGTGTGTGAAACATATTACCAAAACCAAAACCCTCTTTACTACAAGCCGTCTTGTAACTTTCTTTGACACATATTATCATGGATTTTTAAAATGTATTAGTGAAAATATATACTTAAGATGTATTAGTAAATATCAAAACTCCATATAAAAATTTTAAAAAAAAATAAAAAAAATTGTGAACGCATGCGCATTATTTGATTTTATTGTTTATTTCTTTTACACAATATTCGCTATCATATCCCGACACGATTTTCTACTTACAATACAATCAAAGTATATATTTTTGTATAGCATGAGTATGCAAACAATACGGCTTGTAGTAAAGAGGGTTTTGACCAAAACCCTCTTTACTACAAGCCGTATTGAAATCTTCGTTGACACATATTATCACCAATTTTTAAAATGTATTAGTAGAAAATATATACTTTAGATGCATTAGTAACTATCAAATCTCCATATAAAAATATAAAAAAAATTGTAAACGCACGCGCATTACTTGATTTAATTGTTTATTTCTTTTACACAATATTAGCTATCATATCCCGATACAATTTTCTTCTTACAATACAATTTAAGTATATATTTTTGTATAGTATGAGTATGCAAACAATACGGCTTGTAGTTTAGATGGTTCTGCATATTACTCTTCGAGACACAAATTTTACGTTTATACTATATATGTATTAAATGTTGCCATAAAAACTACTCTACTCGATACTTTTGTATAGCAACTTACAGCAAATTATAGCAAAATTTCCCCTACATTTACATTTCTCCTTTTGATTTCGCTAACAAAATTATGTTGGAAAAGTTGGCGAACTCATTCACTCATCCAACGAAACTATACATAATTTTTTTGTCTCGTTCTGGTTCTCCAACAAAAATTTGTTGTACAACAATTTTTCATAATGGAATATAGACTTTATGCGTAAATTATATTTAGAAATTTATAGTTGCTTAAAATGAAAACTGGATCTTTAGTCGTATTTTATTTGATTTTGGTATTGGAATTGGATTTGGAATTCAAATAAAATAGGTTTTAATTTTTTTTTGGAATTGGATATTATTTTTAAAGGTTGGTACGTTGTGTATTTTTAAATTTGATTTTTCAAATAGTTTGTTTTGGTAATCATCAAAAATTTTAAATTTTTGCCAATATATTATTTTTTATTAATATTTTAATTAATTATAGTTTCAATTATAATTAAAGAAAAGATAAATAATGTTATAAGAAAACCATAGTGGGTATTATTTAAATCGTCAATTTCGGCTTAGGTTTAATAACGTACAATCAAAATTTGTTAAATACAAATTTGATAATTACAGTTCTTCAAGATAATTATTATTATTAATAATAATAATATTATTAGTTATGCTCTAAAAATAAATACGTCATGAAAATAATATAACATGCTTACATACAAAAGAAAACTTTTACCTATATATTAAAAGTTCATCTTGATTCATTTCAATTATCTAAATGATTTCACTTTCCAATACTAAATAATTTAAGTACTAAAATACTGATTAAATAATCACATTCAAGATTTAATAAAATATCGTTAACTCAAAATGAATGTCAAAATAATAAAATAACAACAATGACCAACTTATAGAAATCAAAATATGAGATGTTGCGCACCTGGTATTCGAGATACTAACTAAAAAGAAGAATTGGATTTACAATACCATCAATAGAGAAATATTTCAACCAATTCCAAAAAAGAATTCGATATATGGGATTGTTGTTGTAAAAAATCAAATAAAATACGACTTTTGTTGGTAATATAAGTCGTTAAGTGAAAAATTTGCAAAATACCTTTTAAACATTAAAATCTAAAATTTTTTAACATAAGTGTTATGTCAAACTTGAAGTCAACATATTGGTTCTATGGAGGTCTTGTCATATTTAAAAAACTTTTGGCCAAAGCCAACAGTTTTAAAAAAAAAGCTAAACTTTAGATAACGGAAAACAGCAAATTACCTGTAAAGGTGGTAAATTTTAAACCTTTATGTCAAAGTTTTTTTGGTCGTGTTTCTGTTAAAATGAAGTGCTCCTTCTGTAAATATGATGAAAGAAATTTGATCAATACACCAAGAATAGTTATGGAAAAGGCAGTCTCAACAAAAGCTCAACTTTGTTAAACCGAAATAAGTTGACATTTAACAGATTCTTTTTTTCGCACCATATTTAAAAAAAAAGAATAAATTGATTGAGATTTAATCAAACATCAAAACTATATTAAATTATGGTATCTATAGATCGTAAACGTCTCATTCGACGTCTGTAAAGGGACTTTTAAACCACTTGTTACTTGTCAGAACTAAATAATATTGCCCGCAAAGGGCTTATATCGGTAAATAAATTTATCGAGCATTAAAATATACAGCTGCCAACAAATTTTATTTTTGCAAAACCTTACAAACAAAGTTATTCGATCTATGATATAATGATTGGAGAATAGTGACACTGGATTGTCGGTTCAGAGTTTAATTCTAGAAATTTTTAGTAAAAACCAATGCATCCGCAAAAATACTTTTCTGGTTATTTAACTATAAGCAATTTTTCGGTTTCACGGCCAAATTTATTCATCTAGTGCTAATTTAATATTTTTTTCGAGCTATATGAATCACGAAACATGTGCTAATGGCTTCTTAACAGTAACAGCGCACTGTTGATTCTATTATATATATATATATATATATATATATATATATATATATATATATATATCTGTTGCTGCAAAAGCTTCTAGTGTAATTGTTGGTTCAAATTAAGATTTTGTATGCTCTCCTTGTACAAATTTCAGGCTAATTGATTATGTACATAGAAGTATATATCTGAATGGAATTGTGAAGCTTAACAAGTTGTAGTTTGCTGTTGTTTCTGATAACACTATTCTCAATATATAGAATATTGATAGCGTGTGGATCAAATGATATAGCTTACGCTCTGTTTTAGCTGCTGCATTTCCTTCTGATTAGATTCGACTGTGCCCATAGCATACTGATCAGGCTCCTGATAGTTCGTCTACTGATAAAACGAGTATTTTAATTGCTACATTAAAGGTAGCATTCCCGGGACGCGTACTGAAACAACGCGAACCAAACCATCTGCCCCCTTGTGGGTTTCAACCATGCCATATTTTACCTATTTTGTGGGAGATAAATTATCTTTAATTAAAAGCCCAAGATTTCCGATTTTAAGTTGTGGCCTTGATTTTGCTAGATTTTCTTCTGGCATCATAGTTAGGGATAAACCAATTAGAAATTTAGGTGGTTGGCAATGCCAGGTAACACCTCTGCTGAGAACTGCAACAATATCATTGAAGTTGGCTCTTTGACCTTTTTCTTACCTTTTCAACTGAGTATTGGCTCCAACAAAATTTGTGCCATTGTAACTTTATATATGTCTGTTCATAATTCACGCCTATATATGAACCTTTTAAGCGCCGCAATAACTGTGCAAAAGGGATTTTTCGTCACCTGATTACGATCGGCGATGACGAAGAACACAACTATGACCCCCTGTTGGAGTGCAGAATCGATGGGCCGAACCATCGTCCATGTCAGTACAGGCTGGCTGGATCAATGCAATGTGCAGATGGATTTGAAATCGAACCTGTATTCGTGCGTCCTCGATTTGGCTGGTGACGGCGTAAGATAGGACGTTAAAAGTTAACTGTAAAAGAGTTGGGAGAGCTTCGGCCCCAAAAAAGATTGCTGGGTTCAAAAACAAACAAACAAAAAACAAAAACAAAACAAAAAAGTGTAGCTCGATGGTTTACTTGTGTTTTACATAAAACTTCTCAGTTTCCTTTAAATTGTACAATCCTTTTTAGTTTAGTGCAACTGTATATTATATTTATTATAGGTAAGTTATTTATCGTCCTCTCCTATTACAAAGATTGTTATTTGTTATTCCCGTTTTCGATAGTTCAACTAGTGCCTTAGTTTTGCGGTTGGTATGAGCACGTATCACTTGTTTTATTTTCCTACTGTGTAATAGCTGATGATCCCATCCTTAGAATTGTTGACATGATGAATAAGCCCTACATTCAGTTAACAGTTGCAATACTGTTACCAGATGATTTTTGTCAAGTATATTCATTGATTTAAATTTGGAACAATCTTCAAGCACAGAAAAAATAATTAATTTTTTAATCTATATTAATTTTTTCTGAGCTTCAAGTTAATGATTTGGGTTACAAACATTACTGGTTTTTTTTATTAGATTCAATGTCAACAGAGCTGTTCTGGTGCCAGCTACTGGCCTCCAAAGATGTTTTTCTCGAAAGACTGCTTCTAAAGTGTGATTTACGGAACTGCATGAAGATGTCCAGTTGTTCGACTTTTATTCGGCAATACGTAGATAACTATTTGATCCCATGCATCAGTGTTGATTGATTGAAAACTCTCTAGTAGTGTCGTATTAAGATATTATGGCTAATGTGGATTTATTATTTATAGGCGGTGGCGACATCATCTCCCACAGATAGTAGGTGATTTATAAGTTTGGCGGCTTGGCCTCCGATGTGAGTCTTAAAGCAGTTGATCTTGTGTGTGTTGTTTAATGCTACGTTGTTGTGTACTTATCATTGAAAAACATCGGTCTCTACTAAACCAGAGTATTGCGAGTTTTGTCAATTGCTATACCGACTATATAATGCTTATTTTTTGTAATGGTCCCTACTACTATGTCATTATAAGCTTTCCTTAAGTCATTGTAGTATTCATCTGTGAAGTGTTCAGTAATTGTTACTTCAATATATGGTGCTTCCAGGCATATGGTGTCGTGAAGATATGTAATGTGGATTTATCATTCTCTTTATGTGAGTTAATGGTAAGTTTAGTGAGGCCACAGCTTTTTAATTTTGCGGTTTGTTTTCTGTGAGCCATATTTATTATATATAAGTCCTTCATTTTAATGTGTTGCTTTCTCAGGATTCGGTTGAATGGTGTTGTTTATTATTCATTGTCTGGCAATTCCTGTTGTAAATAAAAGGGATTTCTCCGATTTGTTGTTGTGCGGTAAGTTTGGTATGGATGGTGGAGCGGTATTAAGACGTTTCCGCATCTCAATCTATAAAGGTATTTTAGGTTCCAAACAGTGATTTTCTGTTTAGTTTCAATGACTAAATTTCTGCTAAATATTCTAGATTTTATCTAATTAAATTAACAAAACTGCATTTATCGCCATTTAATTGCTATTATAAAGTGTTTACAATATAGAAGGTGAAACGTTGATCCATTTTGAATCGTCAACATTTTGCTTGTGATGTTTCAAAAGATATGTAATGTGGATTTATCATTCTCGTATTATAGGCAAAATTGTCCATAATCTAAAACCGCAATTTCAACCCAATTTTGTAGAATTATTTTTAGCATTCAAAATGCTACTTTTTTTTAATTAAATGAGGTTTGAATTAATGACACAAGATTGAATTATTATAATCTCAAAATGTAAACGTTCTCAAACAGTTAAAAAAGGATACTAAACCGTAAAATCTCGATATTTGTACTTTAATAGCATTTTCGTCTTATGACACATCTTCACTTTTTTACCCTCGCGTTTCTTGAAAAGTGTGACTTTTTGGTAAATTCAAAATTTCTTGTATTAAGTTGTTTCCTATACATCAACCAACATATCCTGTGATTGAATCCTAATGAAATCCTTTTTTAGTGTTAAATATTTTGGGATAGAAATCACTCTGAAAAAATATTGGGGGATGGTCATTTTCAGTATTATTTACCTTGAAATGTACCTAATTATTGTTACCGTTATAAATTCCTATCTGTCATTTGAATGTTCTCTTTAAACAAAAATGTTCGTTTTGTTCCTTGCTAATCCATTTTCAATGTCAAGGTTGTGAAATTTTAAAAATATGTCTTCAACTCCCTAGGTCAAATAATAAAACAATTCTAAAAATTGAATTATCAATTCATTCAACGATCTAGAATCGTACCACCAATCCAATTATCATAATTCATTAAAATTGTCCCAACCGCTCGTTATTTCACACTTCTGGGAATTCTACAACTTGTCTCATTATGTTAATTGCAAATTATTATACTCTGTATATGCGGCGCACACACATTTTACACAACTACATACAATATTATAGCGGTGACGAATGAAGTTTTTTTACGATAGTACTCGTATGTAGATTAGTTGGAAACCATCCAAAAAAATATTTACAAACTTTTCAGTTTCCTTGCTTTCTATTAAAGTTCAATGACTGTGGAAATGAAAATGTACTCTAAACAAATAGCAAAATAACTGAAAAATGTGTGTAAAACATAAAAGAAAATTAATTTTCTTTTAACAAAGTGAGATCTGTCTGCTATATATATGTGTGTGTATATATTGATTGACTTTCTAACCATACAATAAATTGGCATTGTATTTAGCTGTCGTTAGAAATTATTTTCGAAAAATATTAAAAATGTAAAAATAGATTCTGCGAAGATTATCAATAATAGTGTAACAAAAAACAACTATACATAGGCCATGAATCTACGTGCAAAATCTACGAGGCAGGAAAAATATTAAATTCCCTAAGCAGTTTATTGTTAGGCATTCATCGTCTCATCAAAATTTTAATACTGTCTGTATAATTAAATTATACAATTATTCGATTTATTATTTACGTTTTACTGGCGGTAAACGAAAAACGAATTAAAAAAAAAAGTGAGATTGAGGCGTTTAAATCCCACCCAATATACACTTGACGGGTACTTTTCTTTTCAAAATATCTGCATAATATAATTGTGTGAGAATTAAATTTTAAACGATTTTTATTTATATCCTCGAGATAATGTATCACCGGGTGTAGAAAAAATTTCGTGACAATGGAATGCTAACGTACAAATTTGGAATAATAAAATTACTTAAAGTACAAAATTTTAATGTTATTGTTAGAGCCACGATAATTTAATGACAGTCAGTTTTGATAGCCTTGTGTATTTGGCAAAATATGTGTTAAAAAGTTCGATTTTCATTTGTTTTTAAATAGCTGTAAATTCGGTGGTAATCGGTTTATGGTGTAATTAATGGATTTTTAGAGTAGTTTGAACGGATTTTAATAGCCGTTAAACTTATTTACTTTTTTTTTTTATAATTTAATTTATTTGTTTGGTACGAGCATCACTGCTCACATCACCATAGATTTAATTTCAGTTGAATTTTACATAGTACTTATACATTTTAATTTATCCTATTATTTATTAATTTTTCTGTATATACTCTCCTATATATTTTTATTATCTTAATTTATTTTGTGTATTGTATTTCTTTTGAATTTCGTTTAAATTGTTTACTTTTGAAAATAAATATATATTTTCTTATACATCGACTTTTATTTCTTTCAAGAATTCGTTTAACTCCATATATTGCTCCATATCCATGTCTGAAAGTATGTCTTGTAATTTTCTGTTTAAAATAGTTTTATATTTTTGACTAATCATATCATGCTTTTTGCAGTTTTCTATAATGTGGCAAGCATCTTCTCTTGTGTTGCATGTTTCGCATATGTCGTTTTTAATTATTTTTATTAATTTATAAAACTTTTTGTCAAAGCAGTGGTTAGTTCTTAATCTTGTAACACTTTTTATTGCTCTAGCGTCTATGTTTTTCTTATGAAACTATGGTTTTGTAGTGATTTTGCCATTTATATTTTTTCTATGTTGAATTCCTTTTGTAATGGTTTTGCTTAAGAATTCCATGTTCCACTTTGGTTCTGCACACCAATAGAGGGTCATAGTTGTGTTTATCAATATCACCGATCGTAATCTTGTGAGAAATTTTCCCTTTTGCATCCTGCCCCTGTTGATATTTCTGTCGTAGTCAAATGTAATTTATTTGTTGTATTTCGCTATAAGGGAAGTATACTGTTCGTTAAGTTAAAACCTGCCGAAGGAAGAATTTGATCCCGAATTTTATCAAAATTGAGATCAAAGATAAATCTTGGCTGCTCGCACCATCAAAATAAAAGCTGAAAGGTTATGGTTAAGCAAAAGTATTTAGGAACTTTACAATAAAATCAACTTTCTAACCATAACAACTTATAACCTACAGTCAAAAATAGCGGATCAGTTCCATTTTTTATAATGTTGTAGTATAAGAGAATTTGTAGAAAAGAAAGTAGAGTCAAGGTTGAAACAAAGAAGATTGAATATAAAAGCAAAATCAGAAACCTCCAGCTGAAACCAATTAAATCAAACACCACTGAGGTTCCTCTTATAAAACATAAGTTTCATAAGAGAACCATAAATCTAACAGAAATTGTTTTTAATGCCAAAGAGATATGCCTACTTGATAAAAGATTAAAACATAATTTAACCCCTAAAAGTGACATACGGCAACAAAACAGATCTCTATTTAGTTTGGAAAGTTCATTACAGTGCGCCGCGCTCAAAAAGGACACTATTCTTCAAGATAGTTTGAGATATCAAATTATGGATGGGATCACTGACGTGATGCACTGTAACTGTTCAAGCTCGGAGGTGAAGGTTACTTCCTGTCTGGCAAAGAAGATTAAAGAACATGGGGCAATCGTCACTAAGTCTGATAAAGGTAACGCGATGGTAATCATAAACGGTAATCATGGAGTATCAACAAATGCATAAATAAATGTACAGCTTTTCAAATGCATAAATAAATATTATTATTATTTATTCAAATGCATAAATAAATGTACATCCGCTCCCACGTACAGGATAGCGAAACGCGTTAATCAGTTCCCTTTATCGGGAACTTTAGCCAACATTTTCTTAAATCACTTAGAGAATTCGAAAATATTGAGTGAGAGTAACCCTTATAGGAACTATGTGGTATACTGGCATAGATATGTAGATGATGTACTTACATTGTTTAGAGGAACCAATCGGCAATTGAAACAATTTCACGACTATGTTAACAATATACATGACAACTTCAAGTTCACTTTGGAAACTGAAGAAAACAAGTGTATTAATTTCCTGGATCTAACGATTCGGAATTAAAATTATGAACAAAAGTTTAAAATCGTCAGAAAACCAACACAAACGGACCACACAATCTATAACGACTCACACCATCCACAACAACATAAGATTGCGGCATACCTGCACTGAGTCAACAGACTAAATACGATATCAATGGACCAAGAAGACTATATATAGGAACTGAATACTATTAAACAGATCGCTAGGGCCAACGGGTTTCAACCGACAAGGATGGACCTATTAAACAGAAAACACAATAGCAAGAAACTTAACGAACAGTATAATTCCCTGATAGCGAAAGACGACAAAGACAACAAATACATTACATTTGACTACGACAGAAATACAGCGAACATCATCAGGAAAGTACTGAAAAATCATGGTATACAGGCAGCATTCAAATCTAGCAACAAAATAAGGCACAGACTAAACCCACTAAGACCATCTTCTCAAGATACGGGAGTTTATAGACTATCATGTGATGACTGTGATGGGTTGTATATAGGCCAAACCGGAAAATCTTTCGCAACTCGGTTTAACCAACATTTGAAAGAAATCGGCAAACCCAAAATAGACTGAAACTACGCACAACACATGACTGACAATAACCACAAATACACAAGCATCAACGAAAATCAGAAAGTGTTGCATAAATGTAAAGAAGGTAGCATGATGACAACACTGGAAGATTACGAAATTTACAAAAACAGACATAACAAAGACATAATAAACGTTCAGGTACAAACTAAAATCAACCACCTGTTTTAAAAAAAAATAATAGAAAATTAAAATAGCACAAGGGGGCGGAGTCAAAATCATACCTGAAAAAGGTATATAAGACCATGGGTAAGGTAAATTCGGGTTCAAAGTAGTATGAACCTGATGAAGAGGATAGTAATCATCGAAATTAATACCTGGTTCAAACAAAAAAATAATAATTTATATTATACATTTTTTAGAAAATTTTTTTCTTTTTAGAAAGAATTTGGATAAAGAATTAATATTAGAATTTTTATTATCACATTAAAGAAAGTTTTACTTCTTTTCTGAAATAATTTTTATTTTTATATATAAAACAAGAAGTATTGGATTCTTTGTTTTTATTAAAACAAGGTTCCTTATTTCGTTTTATTAAAATTAAAAACAGAATATTTATATTGTGATAAAAATGTACAAATACAGTGACAAATGGTATTCTCACGCAACAATAGGTAAATAATCTGAAAACCCGATTTTTATTTGTTCGATTGACAAATCTATTTTGTTTATTAAATCTTGTGTTGCAATTTGTATGCCTATTGCTGAGCTTTTCCCATGTGAGCATGTCAAGCTGTGTTCTCCGTTGTGGCTATTGCTCTTCCTCTGCAATCTATTCTGCTTTTGTCGTCCCAAATTGAATAATGGGCGTTAATGTCCCTCATTATAATTGTATTATTATTGATGTTGTTGTCTTTTATTAAATTGTTGAATTTATTTATTACATTTTCGTTGTTGGCTTTCAGTGGTATGTATATGCCTATTATATTTAATGTTTTGTTATTGGTGTCGATTATTTGTATCTGAATTGGATCGTAGTTAAAGTTATCTCAATTGGATCGTAGTTAAAGTTGAATTTTATTTCTCTGGAATGTAGTTTTTTGTTAATAATGAATCCTACCCCACCATAATTATCATGTCTATGCTTGAAGTATAGGTTATTATTTCGCATTTTGATTTCTAGATTCTCATTAGTCCATGTTTCACTTACAAATGTTATGTCGATATTTTCTTTATTTATGTATTCTTGTAGTACATCTTTGTTTTGCTTTAAGCTTCTTATGTTAATTTGTAATATTTGTAATAGTTTATTCATCGATAGTGTTTATGTTTTGAATTTGTTTATAAGTTAATGATACTTTTTTTCCATATTTACTAGTTGTTCTAGAATTTCTATTAAAGCGATATCTGATTGTAGTTCCTTAGTGGTTGGGTTTAAATAGCTGTTTGTTGTAGTTTGTATTTTTCTATTTATTCATATTTGTGATTTCTATTATTTTGTTTTTTATTTCATTTATTTCCTTTTTTAACGTTTTATTTTCTATTTGAAGTTTGTTTTTTATCTCATTCATTTCTTTTTTCATTTCTTCTATTTCTTTTCTGTTGTTGTTGTCATCAATAAGTTTTGGGAAATCGTCTTTGTTTAGGTGAAATAATATTGATTTTGGTTTAACTATATTCATTACTTTATTATATGCCATTCTTTTAGTTATCATTATACATTTTATTTTTTTATTTTTATTTTCTTCGCATATAAAACTGTTTGTAATGTGGTATGTAGAAAGTAACCTTTCTTTTAACTTCGTAAATTGAAATGGTTTCAGGCAGGTTTGTAGTCCTGAATGTGATTTTTATAGCCATTGTAGGTTCTATTATTTTTTCTATGTGATTCCATCTATTTCTATTTTTAAAATTTTGGCGTTTGATGATATGTTTTGTTTCGTTGTCTCAATATCTGCATTTGTCGGTATTTTGTTAATATACCCTATGGTTTCTAACATGAAACTCGGAACGTAAGTATTGTAGCGATGAATTTTTTCTAAATCGGCACTTTTTAATATTTTGTTAGCTGTGTCTAATTCTCTGGTTTCTATTTTTACACATATAAAATTTTTCCAAAATTTAGTGCGTTTAGTTTTTCTGCTATTGTAAGATCTTCTATTCCCTTTTTTCAATTATAACGTAGAATGATCCTGTATTTCCTGGAATGTATTTGTTATTGATTTTATTCCATTTGTTTGGGATTTCTTTATTTTCGATAGATTCTTGTGTCTTGTTTATTTTAGTTTTTTATTAGCGGGTTCGAATCCACTAAATTCACTTGAATCGTATTCCATCTCAGCACCTTCAATTTTATTTTTATCCGCCATTTTGGATGCCTCAATTTAGGCTTTCTGTTTTAATTTTGTTTTTATCCGCTTTATTTATTTGTTGCTTCTTTTAATAATTTAATTCTTATACTTCTATTGGTTTTACTTTTTAAAACTTGTTTTTCATTTAGATTTTCACGTCTGTTTATATTTGATGCTGATGCGTCCTTCATTTTTCAGATACCAACACTAAAACTTTTTGCGTTAGTATTCTTCCAAATATATCCGAATTATGATTTTGTTTTGATTAATTTATCACTTTTAGTATTTTTAACAAATTATATAAGTAATTTTTAAGAGAATGGTCTTATAAAATGAAATTTAAATATTAAAAATTAATTAATTTTTTTTTTTTTTCAATAAGAAAAAATTTGAAGTTGATTGTTAGGCACATTGGGTTTGAATGAAGTAAATTTATTGTTTTTGAAAATAATTGTTTCCTAAATATTTAACAGTCCCGGTACTTTTCGTTCACTCTATGCATCGTAGATTATATTGAATTTGTTGAAAATTTATTGTCAATATTTTATTTGTCTCATAACGGAAGTTTATGATTCTATGTTTATGTATATATTTTGTATAAATATAAAGAAAATTTATCATTTGCTTTTCTTTTTCGTTTTGCTTTTTTTTTTACATTTATGTCGGGAAAATTGTGTATCATTGTTTGTAATTTATATCCTAAATTACTCAAACTATTAAATAGCTATCTCCTATATCTTAAAGCATACAACATTTTAAAGATGATAGAATTGAGTTGTATCATCAGAATGTTTTCAGCTCAAGTAATTGAGCTCGGGTTTTAACGGCAGAAGGTGGGAAAACGAATTTTTCATCACTTGATTGCAATCGGTGATGATGACGAACACAACTAAGATCCAGTGTTGGAGTCCAGAATCCATATGCCAAACCATCGTCCATGTCAGTATATGCTGGCTGGAGTAATGCAATGTGCATATAGATATTTAAAGTGAACCTGTATTTGTCCTTGATTTGGCTGGTATGATGTTTGTTGTTGACCATCATGGGACCACAGAAAATAACTCCAGAATTGACGAAGTATCTGGCAGGTTGTACTCGCTGAGTTGGCCAATTCCTCATCATCTGTTGATAATGTGTGGGGAGATGTTCTGGGGAAAAAATTTCCTTAAATTATCGCCAGAAGAGTGGTCCAACATGTAAATGCTCAAAAAGTGAAAAACAAATTCATGATGTTTTGATAACAATATTAGATAAAACATATGATAAGTATGCTTTCTTCAGTCGTCTGCCAACCTGCTCAAGTTGTTAATCATCTATGAATGAGTTGAGCCCTTTCAGAACATTTTTTTCGAGTCCATTCCACGCCAGTGGTCAAAAAGTGCCGTATAAATTGTACCCGTGACGGTGGCACTCTTGTTGGATTAGTGCCAACTAGAGCAGAATTGTTTCTTATCCAATTTGATTTTTTAGAGAATCAAGCAGGTAGATCGTGATTTTGGATGCAATATCACAGGGTGATTGGAAGAATAGGACGCCATGCTATTGTGGAATTGCTTTCCAACTCGAAGGAGTCTAACACCATCAAGGAATAGGTATAATGGTCGAAGAATGCTTAATTTGTGGTTTTATTTTTTATGCTGCAGAGTGGTTATTTTTACTCAACAACGTGGAAAATTTTGCGGAAGGATTTATGTGTGAAACCTTACAAACTACAGCTGGTGCAAGAATTTAAGTTGAAGGACCTACCACAACGCAGAATTTTTGGTGAATGGGCTCTTGAAAAGTTGGCGGAAGATCCATTTTTTTATCGAAAAATTGTGTTCAGCGACGAAGCTCATTTTTGGCTGAATGGATTCGTAAATAAGCAGAATTGTTGATTTCGTAGTGAAGATCAGCCAGGAGCATTGCAAGAGCTACCAATGCATCCAGAAAGAGTTACTGTTTGGTGCGGATTATGGGCTGGTGGCATAATTGGACCGTACTTCTTTAAAGATGATGCAAATCTCAACGTAACTGTGAATGGTGAGCGCTACCGTGAGATGATATCCAACTTTATTTTGCTCTTACCCAGAGAAAAGGTGATTGAAGTTATTTGACAGCTAGAACACTAGAAGCGAAATCCACTAGGTTATATGTCACGTGGTTGCATTTTTCCACAACAGGAAACAACCAACTCAATGGATCAAATAACTGATTTGATTCGAGTAGCACAGTTTTTTTCATATAATTTCTTGAATCGATTAATTTGCTCGGCTCCGTTAAATACTCAAACCTTCGTTGGCCCTATTTCTTATTGAGTATGGTCTAGGATTTCTTTAAAGTGGGCTTCAGAGTCTTCCGATGAAATGCTATGTAGTATTCTATTATTGTTAGATTTCCATTTTCTCATATTAAAGTCATAACTGCGGAAAATTTCAGTGATAGTTTCTTTTAGTGCAATGCTCCATATTCATCATCAGCACTTCACATCAAGTCATCAACATAGGTATCTTTTCGGATGATATCTGAACCCTTAGGATATGATTCTAAGTTTTTTTGAGCTGCTTGTTTAATTGCTTTGATAGGCAGGAAGCATGCAGATGCCAATGCTTGGAAGGATAAGATCGCCACACTATTTTTTGATAATGCGTGTCAGATTGAGACATGCAAACTTGACGATACATTGGCTTGATACCATTCACGAAACTGCCTGTTGTTGAGTTTGCAGATCCCTCCAATACAACGCTAAGTGATATTGTTTGATTTCTTCATTATGCCTTGGCGAGCTAAATAGAAATCCTTTTGCAATGCGTCTGTAATTCTGTGAACCTGAATCCAAATTGGTGATCTGGTATTAGGTTTCTACTTTCTATTATTAGTGTCAGTGTTCTCAGACGAAGTCTCTCCATTAGCTTTGAGATGATAGGAAGCAGAGATATTGGACGATATGATTGAGCTTCATTTGGCAGTTTACCTGATTTCGGTAGCATAATAACTCGCAACTTTCCAGGCAGAAAAAACATGCCGTAATCTAATAACAGCATTAATCAAATGGGTTAGTTGAACAATAGCTTTCTTTGGTAGTTGCTTTAGAATTTATCCTGTTAAAAGATCTTATCCAGGAGCCTTTCCGGTCTCCAAATTGAATTTTATTTCCCTATTAACTTCTTTCTGGGTTATTAGAGGGATTCTGCTCCCACAGTCATTGCTTCCATTTTCGATTATAATATCCGATTCGGTCTCATTCGGTTGGAAAATACCAGCCAGGTGATTAGCAAACACTTCAGCTTTTGATTTGTTATCCTTGGCCCACGAGCCATCACTTCGCTTAATAGGAGGGATCTGCATGATTGGAGTTTTCATTCTTTTGGTTGCCTTCCATAATGGTAAGTCTGTATTTTCATCAACCGTCAACTTTCCAATTAACGAAGAAAACGATTTTGCATTTAACTTCTAAATTTCTCGCTTAAGCTGCTGTGATTTGTAATTTAGGATCGTCTTGTCAGATGGACTCCTCGTTTGTAGCCATTTTTTCCTAACTTTCCTTTTCCCTAAGACCAGGTTCCTAATTTCTTTTGGGTAGCTTTTACCAGTAGTTTTGTGAAGTTTTCAACCTCTTCCTCTAGCTCCGGAACCATTTTTAATCGAGTTTGTCAGTTAATATTATTTTCTAGTTCAGATCTGAAGTTAACCTAGTCATTTGTTTTATTGACAAGAGTTGGTCTTGTTTTCTTCCTAATTATCTTCTCGCTTATGGTAAGTATCACTGCAGAATGACCAGAGACCATATCTGAATTATCCTCTACTTCAATAAAATTTGATGAAACTTGTTTTGATATAAAGAAATCCAGTAGATCAGGAGTTTTAACTGTGTCCGTAGGCCAATATGTCGGCAGTGGAATGAATGTTACATCCCATTTCATTTATTGCATTTTTTAGTTCGTTACCTTTGGTTGTTGTAAGCCTAAATCCAAAGTCATCATGTTTTGCATTAAAATCACCTTCTAATATAAATCTCCCATTGAAATGTTGTTGGATATTCAAGTAGTTTGATTTCTTCAGGTTATATCTAGGTAGAAAATATACCGCTCCTATCTGAAGGCGTTGCTTGATAGATGTAATTTCTACTACGGTAAGCTGGGTTTCAGGTGATTGGTAATACTGGCATTCATGGTATTTAATATAGTTTTTTATTATAACAGCGGTTCCACCTCTTGCTTGGTTATCCGGATGAATTGTTTCGTAAAGTTGGTAAATCTGAATTTTTAAGTAAGATTGTCTTGTTGAGTGGGTCTCAGATATTAGACACACATCGATATTTTGCATTTTTAAAAAGACTTCAAGTTCATGTTTTTTATTTTTAATACCGCTAGCATTCCATGTAGCAATTCTCAATTTTGCTTGGTACATCATTTTGGGAGAAATAATTAGAATAATAAAGCAGAATTGACCTGCTCCAATCTTTGTAGCCTTTCAGAAAGGTTGCTTATGGCATTCGAAACATTTTGCATCATTTCAGGGTTCAACACTGATCCTGAGCAGACCTTTCCTGTCGCAGCCACCTGTGCCTAAGATATACCACCTCTGACATGATGACTAAAGAATTCTGTTGGTTGAATCTTTTGTAAACTCATTGGTTTATTTTGATTATTTCTTCTTTTTTGGAGTTCTTTCGGTACCAGACATCCTCGGTAGCTTGCAGGGTGGTCCTGTGCACAGTTTGAACACTTTGCCGCGGTGGCCCTGGATTTCTCACAAGCAATAGTTAAATGTTTCTCAGCACATTTAACACATCTAGGTTCGTGGTGGCAGAACTTTTGAGTGTGGCCATATCGCTGACAACGTTTACATTGCGGAATTATACGATTACTTCTAACCGCCTCGATCTTTACTCCCATATGGCACATATGTTTTATTTCGTAAATTTTTCTTATATCTTCTTTGTTATCGAAGGTTAGCATGAATAATGGAAGAGGAATTCTTTTTTCTTCATCCCCTTTCTTAGACTTTTTAATTTTACTGACGACATCAAGGTTTTAAAACCCCTTTCGCACAGTTCACTTTTAATGTCTTCTGGGCATGATTGGTGTAAATTTCCAACCATAACCCTTATCGGTCGCGTATGCTTATTTTCATATGAATGCCACTGTTGCTGCGAACCTTTTAAATATTCTGTTAGATTTCTATAATCTATCTCGGTGTCTACATTTATTTTCAGTTGATTATTGTTAATCATTCTAGCTTGAAAATTGAAGCTGTTATCCTGTAATGACCTGTTAATGACTGAATAGTTTGTCACATTGCTAAGTATTACTGGGGGAGGATTTTGCTTGCTTTGTTTAAAAACTGGTGTGTTATTTTTTTCAGACTGAGATTTTGTTTTTGGATTTAGATGATTATCCATTTTGTCTGATGCAGTAATTTTTGTAATTCCGCTTGTAATGTTTGGATTATTTTATCATTTGAATCACTCTCAGATATTTGTTGAGAACTACTGTAACTCATCTGCCGAGGATCATTACTTTTTGTTAAATTTTCCACAGCGATACTTTGTGGCCTTATAGGAGATCACATCATCAACTTGCCCATTAAATTGTCTGAGCCAATGACGTCATGTTTGTTTTGCAATGATTGACCCTCCCCAGAATCCATGGGGTCAACCTCCGTAGAGGATGGATTTTCCTGCAGTGCAGGTCTGCCACCTAGTGTATTATTTCCTGATGTTTTTTTCATTGCTGGTTTATTTTAAGTGTGTCCTTCCTATAGCCTGTTTACTCTACTACCAGACTTTAAATACTGCCGACCGATTCGATACAGACGCAGACCGAGAAGCCGCTCATTGTAAGACAGACGTTTCCTGGACTTTATTGTATTATGCCTACTACGCCAGAAGTTCATCATGTTTCCATAGCTATCCTGACCGTTTGGCTGCCATAGCTGTCCAGGGTGCACCGCGAGGATATTATTCAAATAAATATTTAATTTATAATTTTCCTCTACGTGGAGGTGACATCATCATCATCATCATATTAATCATTTGACGTTTTTTATGCGTGAGAATGTCACCTAGACTTAGTCTTTATACATTCTCGTGCCGTCGTGCTTGGTCTTTCTTATTGTTCTTAGTATGCTTAGGCAGGTTCTAAAACCTGTTTTCGTCCCTGCCACGTGGAGGCGCATACTTTCTACTATCTAGCCCCTTTGTCTGATCAGTACTTAGACATGTGTAGGTTAGTGCACTGTCTAGTGTTCTTTTCGCGGGAACTTGACACTATATATTGGTTAGAATAGTGTCACAGAACCTTTTAAAAGCCATGATGTTTCTGAACATCATTAACGTAAGTCTACTGGCTGGCCATTCTGTTCCCAGCTTCATTATTAATTGGATTCTTTCTCCTTCGACAAGATTGCAGCTGTAGAGCACGTGGTCCATGGTTTCGTCTTCATGACCGCACTCACATCTGCTGGTTTTGCTTATGCGGAATCTTTGCAGGTAGGATGCTATTTTGCCATGCCCCGTTAACATTTGCGTAAACGGTGCACTAAGCTCAAGTCTTTCATCCAATCTTGCTGCGATGTTTGGAAGGAAGCTAAAAGTGGTCCTACCATCCAACGCGTTGTTTCATCTATCTTGCCATATTGCGATAGATGCTTCCCGCATCTGCCTTTTAAGTGAGCCGATAAGGTTTATGTCAATTTGATCACGTTGTATCACCACGTTACCGTATGTCACATTTACCCTTTTTCTCAATTTATATCTTGCAACTCTTTCTTGTAGCAGTATATCAATTGGTATTACACCAGCTAGCACAGGAAGTGCTAGTTGTATCGGTTGATACAGTTCTGTAAGCCTTAGTAATACCAATAAGGATTCTCCTTTGTGCGCTTATCAATAACTTCGGTGGTGACAGTTCATTCTGTCAACCCACCCAGCACAACCATAAGTTAGTAATAGAACCGCTAGGCCTTCATATATAATCTCGAGTGTCTTTTGTTTAAGACCCCAAGTTTCTTTGGCTACTCTTTTTAGTGCATAGAAAACTTTCTTACTGTTTTCTGCAATCCTTTTGACATGCGACGTGACTCCGAGCCTTTCGTCAAAGTCCACCCCAACCCACTTAACAGTTTCGACCATCTTGATCCTCGTTCCGTTCATGGACACCGTAGGTGGTCTTCTGATGTCGAGTGATGCTTTAAGTTGGATCATAACTGTTTTGACTGACAAAAGCTCCATCTTATTGCTGCAGCACCAATCTGTCATTTTGTTAATAGCACTCTGCGCTGATTCCTGAATGCTTTGTCTTGATTTTCCAGGAAGGAGTAATACTTTGTCGTCCGCAAATGCTACTTCTTGGTCACTGGTGTTCATGCTACTATTGAATACGATGTTCTAGAGGTGTGGGGCCAAAACGGACCCCTATGAATATCCTTTGGTCACATTTTTCTGTAGTGTGACAAAATTTGTGACAACCGTTGCGAATCTATCAGAGAAGTAGTTATTAATAATGGCGTAAAGATTTGCTGGACAGCCCATCCTTTTAATTCACTCATAATACTAGGCCACCACAGATTGTCAAAAGCTCCAGGATATGTCAAGGAATATACCAAAAACATATTTTTGCTCAGACTGTTTGACTATGTCGATCATTCTCACCATAGCGTCCTCTGTAGACCGATCCCCTCTAAATCCGAACTGTTTGTCACTGTACCTTCCACTACACTCAAAAGCATACATTAGCCTGCCAGTAATTACTTTTTCGAGTAATTTGCCCCATACTGGTAGTAGCATGATTGGCCTGTAGGTTTTTGGGTCAATGTGGTCTCTTTCACCGCCCTTTCTTATTATAATTATTTTACCGTTTTTCCAAGCTTTAGGAAAAACTCCTATTTCAACACATTCGTTTAGGAAACGCGTGATACTGGGCCCTATTTTAGGCCATGCTCTTTGTACCACTTCGACTTCGATGTTATCAAGGCCGGGTGCTTTTCCAGTTTTAAATGACATTATTGCTTCCGTAGTTTCATCATCACTGAATACTTCCACGTCGCAATTTCTTGGTGCAACATATCTTAGCAGTTTTACCTTTTTATTCGCTTCTGTGTCATTTGCCTCAATGTCATCAGGAAGCAGTGCACTCAACAAACAATTTGTGGTGTCCTTCCAACATGTAGTTGTCAGGCCATCGCTTTTTGTTAAAGTGCTTAAAACTTCTTGAGTTTTTAGTTTCCCAGCACAGAATTTTTATAAGAAGCCCCATGGTTCTGCGTTACAGTGCTCTGTAATGAATTTTTCTAAACTAAGTTGGCTAGTCTTAGACATGTCATTCATGTATTTTTTACGGCACTCTTTGTAATGCATTTTCTTTAGCAGTCTTACAGCGGGCATTCTTTTTGATATATCTAACGCACCTTCGCTACTGTTGCTTTTTTGGTGGTCAGGATGTTATTCCACCAGGGTAATCTTCCTTTATGTGCACGTTTACGTGGTATACTTTTGTCACAGACGCCGATTATTGAGCTCGTGATTTTTGCTTCTATTAGGTTAACTTCCTCTTGTGACGAGCATATGTTATATTTTCTGACCATCGTTGCTAAGATACTTCCAACAGGTTATCAAACTTTTCCCAATTAGCACGTTTTAGTGCATAATGTGGAACCTTGCTAGAGGATTTTGTGCGCTTACAGAATTTAGAGTTAGGACAATGGCTCGGTGATCACTGGAAGTCCAGTCTTCCTTTACTTTCCAATTGGTTACTTTCCTCAGCAACCCGCCACTCACAAGTGTTAGGCCGATATTTGATTCATCATTGTAGCAATAGGTATTTAGTTGACCTTCTCTGTTTACAACAAAGAGGTTTCTTCTTGCGACAAATTTTTCTACGAGAATCCCTTGATCATTTGTGTCCTTATTATGCCATAATTTGGACTTAGCATTGAAGTCACCAGTAATAATAATTGGAAGGTTCCTGAGGACTTCCATAATTTTGTCAAGCCTATTGATGTATTCCATTGGATTCTCTGGTTATTGAAAGTAAATGCTGATTAGATAAAAGTTACCCAGAGCAGATCTTACTTCAACACATACACAATGTGTGTCGCTGTATTGGGAGACTCTTAGTACCTCTAGGTCGTTATTAAACATGCCTATAGCAGCTTTTGTGTTGTCACCACCACCAGTAACAACTCTTGTTGATGTCGTCAAACTACCCACTCTTTCTTTAGCCAAATAAGGTTCTTGCATGCAGAGTATATCAATCTTCTTATCGTGTGCGCATTGTCTAACTTCATGTCCAACTATTTTTGCATTTTGTATATTGAGTTGGACAATCCTTAATTGACGGTTTATGTGGGCTTTAATCGTCATAAACAGTTCTGCGTGCGACTAAGTTCAGAGCCTGTTTGTAAGCTGAGCATATTTTGCTTTTTGAGGAATGTACGTGGAGATGACAGTCAGACTCTACGCCCCGCCTTTACTATACTTTAGAAATATTATGCTAAACAATTTATAGTCTGAAAAAATTGTCGATCTGAGTCGCCGATTGTCAGTTTTTGAATTTCGCAGCACTACCTAAATATTGTATACAAAATCGATTTCACTTACAATTTCCCTGTATACGCTTTATTATCTAGCTTCCGATAACAGACAATAATAAAATTATAAGCTACGTGAAAATTCCATTTCGATTTTTCCTTTTTTTCTTTGCATATTTTCCAATTATACGACTTATCAGCAATAAATCTAAATTTCTGTTTGTTTAGTGCTTTCGAGTTGAAAATTCGAAATAAATAAAATTAATTCGTTAAGAGTTTTTCCCGTGGTTTTTACCATGGAAAATTGGAAAATCACAAAAAACAAATTATGATAATTGAATAATTGAAAATTTATTTTGTTTTTCCGTATTTGCAGGTTAATAAATATATGGAATTGCCACCGTTCAACTATCCAAATCCGTTAGGAAGTTTTGGGGGAACAAAACAGATACGAGCCGAAGCCGCATACCTCTACGATGCTGTTCACGTGTATGCCGATGCATTAATCACAGTACTTAAGAAGGAGGGAAATCCTCGAAATGGTACCGCCATTATAAATGCTTTAAAGGGGATTACATATAAAAGTGCAATGGGGTAAGTAGTGTGACCACAAAAAAACTAAAAATTCATGGCGATTGAAAGATTTTTCCTAATTTGATCACGCAGGTATCTCGTGTACATCGATGAAAATGGTGATGCAGCAGGAAACTATACGATTCTGTTTCGACATAAAAAGCCAGATTCGAAAAATCCAAATCAATATGGACTGTTTCCAGTTGGGACATTCGGTGCACCAAACATTGAACATTTACCGGTAAGCTCAGTTCACAAATTTCACACATCACATAGCAATATATAGAAACACATAATATGCAAATTTTTCATGTGGCCACCTTTAATAATGGAAATGTTTTCCTAATTTTTACGTTTGTCTGTTTAATTTTTTCCGTTTGTATCTTTTGCACCCACACTCATACAACCAAAAAAAAAATACAGTTTGCACGCCAGGTACGTATCAAAATAGTTAAAACAATTTGTAGTTAGATAAGGTCACGTGTCGAATTATCGCTTTTGATTTTTCGCATTTTCGTTTATGTTGCCAGATTCGAAAAAAAACAACAAAAATTTAATTAGCGAAGTTTTAACAATCAAAACATGTCTAATTAGAATTTTCTTCTTAATTATTTCCCCATCTCTTTTCAGGATGTTCATATCTTTGGTAAAATCGACTGGAAAGGAAATCGTCCCCCCATTGCAGAACCCCGGTGTGGTTTCCGTGGTGAAAAATGCATTAGTTAGTTTGATTTTGTTTTTGTTTTTGTTGTTTTGTTATTGTTTGTGTGTGTGATTTCTAACATTCTGTTTTTGGACAGCTTACACTGGGGAAATTACGGCTGGAGTCGCGGGTGGTGCCCTAGTGATTATAGGCATTATTTCATTGGTACTTTATCGAAATTGGCGTTACGAACAAGAGCTGGACAGTTTATTGTGGAAAGTCGATTTCAAAGATATTCAAATGCACGAAAGTGAAACGGAAAATTTAGGTAAAAAACATACCAGGGCGACGCACCCCTTAATTCGTACGAGCCAAGTTAGTTTAAGCTCAAATCCAGATGCTGATTTTCGGTATTCGACTATTTTCACACCGATTGGTTTGTACAAGGGCCAGCTGTACGCGGTGAAAAAGGTGAAAAAGAAAAGTATCGATATTACGCGCGAAATGAAAAAGGAGTTGAAAATGTTACGCGACGTACGTCACGATAATCTAAATGCATTTATTGGGGCATGTACCGATCCCCCGAATATATGTATTATAACCGAATATTGTAATCGGGGTAGTTTAAAAGATGTCCTCGAGAATGAAGATGTTAAACTGGACAATATGTTCCTTGCATCGATGGTGGCCGATATAACGCGTGGCATGATCTACATTCATGAATCGCCGTTGAAATGCCATGGCAATTTGTCGACATCGAATTGTTTAATCGATTCACGATGGGTGGTCAAGCTTAGCGATTTTGGATTGTATGCATTTAAAAAAGGTTCAGAAGAGTCGCCCGACATAAAAATACTTACAACAAATTGCCAAAAATTATTATATCGGGCACCTGAACTTTTACGTCAGGGCCAAACAAATTTAGTTCCTGGAACTCAAAAAGGTGATATTTACTCGTTTGCTATTATACTGTATGAGATGCACACGCGGCATGGACCGTTCGGCGAGACGGGCAGCTCGTATGTTGAATGTTTAAAAAAAGTATTACTCGGATTGGATCCACCGTATCGGCCATCGTTACAACCTCTCGAACTGTCGTTCGATTGTGTACGCGACTGTCTAAAAGAATGTTGGCATGAAAAGCCGGAAGAACGACCCGATTTTAAGACAATCCGATCAAAATTACGACCTTTGCGCAAGGGTATGAAACCGAATATATTCGATAATATGATGGCAATGATGGAGAAATATGCGAATAATTTGGAACAGTTGGTCGACGAGCGTACGGATCAATTACAGGAGGAGAAAAAAAAGACTGAGGCATTGTTGCTGGAAATGTTACCGAGACCGGTGGCGGAACAATTAAAAAAAGGTAATAAAGTCGAGGCCGAAAGTTATGACACGGTGACTATATATTTTAGCGATATTGTTGGATTTACCGCCATGTCGGCCGAAAGTACACCGCTTCAAGTGGTCGATTTCTTAAACGATTTGTACACATGTTTCGACTCGATTATTGGCCACTACGATGTGTACAAAGTGGAAACGATTGGTGACGCGTATATGGTGGTGTCGGGTCTTCCAATACGTAATGGTGATTTGCATGCAGCTGAAATAGCATCGATGTCGTTACATTTACTTGATGCTATATCCGAATTTAAAATACGACATCGGCCCGAACATCGACTTTTGCTACGCATCGGTATACACTCGGGACCCGTTTGTGCCGGTGTTGTTGGTCTCAAAATGCCACGATACTGTTTATTTGGTGACACGGTGAATACGACCTCTAGAATGGAATCGACTGGGATGCCACTAAAAATTCATTGTAGCCTAGAATGTAAATTGTTACTCGACAAACTTGGTGGTTATATATATGAAGATCGTGGTCTAGTCTCGATGAAAGGTAAAGGTGATAAAAATACATTTTGGTTGCTAGGCGAAAATCCGGAGGCTAAATTAAAGCGAACGTACGAACGAACTGAGCGACGTGGATCCAAAGCGCTAATAAAGAGTCAACTAAAAAATCACGACTATACATCGATTCTGATGCGAAGCTCATTAAAAAATCCGCGTGCCTCAATACCACGATCATCAAGTCTTGAGTCCCCAAAAAAACTTCGATTTGCTACCGGAAACCTATTAGAGCACCATCGTTACCATCGTTATAGCGATGACGCACTCATGGAGGTAATATCGGATTCTAGTCCACGAAAATCAATTGGATCGATACACGGCGAGGAGTATACAGCCTCGTGTCCATGCATCGACCGGATTGGCAACGATCTTATCGAAATGACGATGAAATATAATAATAACAATAATAATAATAATTACAATAATAATGGACCCAGTGCAACCACGCCACTATTACTAAATCATAATAATTTTATTTGCTAAATTTACATTTTTAATTTATTTATTTTGAATAAGTTTATAGTTTTTAACAAAAAAATTCTACTTAAATAATTCTAGTCTCTAATTTAATTATTGATAACAATTTAATTTTATAAAATTATTAATTTAAAATATATATATATATTGTGAAGATGATAAGTCTTTGTGTCTAAAAAAATATGATATGGCCTTGCGTTTATTTTGATGCAGCTGAGAATTTCTGGATGAGGATGGTGAGTATTTAAAATCATAATAAGTTTCGGTTTCCTGCTAAAATCAATGTATAAGCAATTTAGTTACAGAATTCATTTTTAGTATTACAAAATTTCCTTATAGTATGATGGTAAACATGGAAAATAGGCAAAAACGTAACAATTAGTGACATAGGTGGGATTGTATATAATAAAATTAAGATGATTCTAATTGAATTGAAAATATTGGAATTATAAAAGGAATTGGAGCGAACAGATTTACGAACTAATGGTAACCAAAGGCGTTGCAAGTCTGACTTTGTACTCTATTTAGATAAGAAGGTTAATATAACAACTGTAGAGCATTGGTTAAGATATGATTCATCAAAATCGGGCCACTATTACGTGTTACACTGTTAAACACTTTTTGCTAATTTTTTTGCAAAAAAACTATTTGATGAAATCTTTATATATTTTATAACAGTATTTATGCCATTGACCAGAGCTTTTGATTAAGCTATCATTCATCACAATCGAACCACTATTACCTGTTGTATTGAATATTTAATCAAATCCGTAAATTTACAAAGGCTAACCCCTTTGCCAATTTTTTTCCAAAAAAAATAATTTGTTGAAATGTTTAAACGGTTCAAGTCCATTTTGAGTTATGGTGTACTTTAAAATTTTATTTACAAAAACAATCAAAAATATTGCAAAGCACGTGTCTTGAAAGAAACAAAAAGAAAATTTGAAAAAAAATTATTTTGCTTATTTATTTGGCCCATAGAACAATAGGGCAATAAAAAAACTTTTTGGTCAATTTAAAAAAAAAAGGGCGTAAAGTTTCGTTGAAATTGAACATCGACACGGGTTCGATCAATATTTTGTTGATTCAACAGCGGGACTTTAGGTTATTATTTTTAAGACCAACGACACAAACCGACAATGTTATAATAAATTTTAGTTAAAGACTCGAACCATCTGAAATAATATTTTATTTGATACTAGGGGCACCTAGCGACTAATAGAATATACATTTACTATTAAATCTGCATTACCATTATTATACCATTTAAAATGTGTCTTCACTATTGGGCAATTTTATTTAATAACATTTATAAAGTTTTAAACAACTTGGTTTGTGTCTACACTTGTAATACGCAAAATCATGCCATCTATAATTCACTTAGTGCATATGTTTTTCAAAAATTTCTAACGGTTTGGGCAGAATGTTTATGGTTACTATAGTAATACCTATGAACTAATAGATAGGTTTTCACTCTGATTCTATTATAATTTTATTTTATAATACTGACATCTTTCAGACAATAGAGGTTTAACGAGATATAAAAGCATGTTGTATAACAGATTTAAAAGTGGTATAATTTATTAGCATATACATCTACCATTTAATATTTGGCTTATGCCTTAATTAACACGGTGAGTAAATAAGACATGCTTAATGCTAATGGTGATAAATTAATTTTGATTTAAAGTAAACTTTTTAAAAGAGGGTCCGGAAGAATGGTTATCGTCAACACACCTTTTCAACGTTTAACGAACTAATTCACCAAACCACCTTTATTTACTAGCTTTACTAATAGCTGTCCATTCAACGGTTTAGTCAATAAATCAGCCATCATGTTTAAGTCTCGACTCTAGACTGATCCTTTTTTAATTTTTTGTGTCAATTGAACGGGTGTTGTACCAAAATTTGATCAATTTGATCGTCTCATTTTTTTATATTGAAAGGACTCATTTGAAAATTGACGAATACACTTACGGATGACTCATCTTTTAGATTTATGCTTATTTTTGGTCGTTGATCAACCCCTTCAACCGCTTTATTTGTCATATTTTGGTTTCTGGCGATAAATTGTACACCCTGAAATGTGATTGCATTTTTTCTCAAAAAATGTTGTACTCGTTGATCCATAAGTTCTCCGCCTCTATCCGAATGAATGCTTGTAATGCTTTTCAAATTGAGCCAATTCCACGGATAACTATGATTTTGTCAATCTCATCGGATTTATTTTTAACTAATAATAATAAAACGGTTTTTTATGCCATTGCTGGCAGATATTGCTGAACCTAAATACCTAATGAACGGAGTTGCCTTGAACTCCGCCCTTGCTATCAGCAACTTGTCAAGTGCCAAACGTTGGATATTGCTGTGCGATTGGTGATACTGTGGTTTCTAGTCGGTGTGTAATTTCGTGTTTGACACAGTCAGGTCCTTTTGTCGCTGAGTGACTACTGAAAATTTTGAAAACGTATTTTGAATTTGGTGGGTAGAGTTTATCTGTTGATGCTTTAAAAGCAATGATATTGACCGGTCGATAATGCACTGATTGCGTACAGAGTAGTTTACTGATCGATAAGCCCCTATCTCAGCATGTCAACTAGTAATCCAGATTTCTTTCTTCGAAGCAAATCCGCTCTGACGATAGGCTCCGACACATCAGCAACTACACTTTTCCAATTAAATAATCTCCTAAGACCAATATTTAAGTTGCCAAATCATCGGTGATAAACCAGTCCTTAGAAACTCAAATTCTCAAATTAATACTTAAATTCTGACGAGCAGAAAATTTTAAATTACTATGCGAGCTATTTTGGGAATTTTTAAAAATGGAGCTAGAAGAGCTTCTAGATTTAAGTCGAAAATTTGAGTGATTGTCAACTAGCGTCGATACTTCCATTATTAATTTTGAACGAAAATTTCCTAATATCGTTTCCAAATCGGTTGCCCAAGATAAATTTTGGAATGGATTTTTCAGCCCTACGCGTGCGACGGTTACCCATCATTGAACGGAAAAGACGCATTTCAGGAGGTTATAGTAATTTTTAAATTTCAAATAAATATATAATTAAGCATAAGGCCACATCACAAGCCAAGTCTGGTGTCAAATTTTGCGAAAAGAAACAGTGACTGTTAATTTAAATAAAATAAAATAATTTATCTTCTCATACAACATAATCAGGAAAAAAACATTATTTTTTCGCGAAAAATTCGCCTGAATGTCTTTTATTGTCATATTATAAGTTGTTATACATATTTTGTTTTCAAATAAATGCTGGAATTATAATAATGCATACATTGAGGCGAATTATATTATTATTATTGTATTATAATAACACTTATTATTTGTAATAGATGTCACTTTACACCTTTATCGTAGTTTCACTAAAATACAAGAGAGTAGAAAAAACTGCGTATTATGCAATTTGTAATTATTTGTAATGAAAAATAAAATAAAATCAATAAAAATTAAATAAATTAATAAAGGAAAAAAAAAGAAAAGTGGATGTCGATCGATGATCGTTGAAGAGATCGGACGTGTTTTTTTTCGATCTCTTCATTTTTTAAATTTATTTTGTGGTATAAATTGTGTGGTGGTTGGATAGTGAGTGTGTGTGTTGTGTGTTGTGGATTACACAATAAAATATAAATGGAACTATGTCGCTTTTCCCAGAGTACAGGTACTATTTGACAATACATCATTTATTTGTAGTTTTATTAAAATCTATCATCTTAGATTTTATTTCTATATTTATTATTTCTGTGTAAAGTTTTTTTTGTTGCCAGTTGTTGCCGGTTTGTTTTGTCTTTCCGCTCGATTTTTACATCGGTTAAAAATGAACAGCATTTGTCATATTATATGTATAAGGTGTTATAAAAAACTTCTAGAATCTTCTAAATGTTATACATACATACTTTTATGTTTTTTTCCTTTTCTTTGCTTTGTCTCATTCGCATATGATTGAGCATGATTGTTTTTTTTTTGTTTGTTTGTTTCTCATTTTGGGAGAGTGTGCACAGTACGCTGTACAGTGTACAAGCCAGTGATTAAATGATAATATTTTAAAGTGTACAAATAAATTGTACTAAACTGAATTGTGGCGGTGCATATTTGCTACATGTATTTTTTAAGCTGGTTGGATTGACTGGTTTAAGGTGATATTATTTTTGAGTGGACATTTGATGTGAATCAATTGTGGTTTTGTTTTTTTGGGAATGGCGCGGTGATGGTGCGTAGGACTTTGTTGACTGTGCTTGCTTTGGAGTTTCTGTAGAGCTGGGCTGTTGGACGGGAGTTCGAGGAGCAGCAGAGTTGTTGGTAACTTACTTGTTAGGGCCGGTTCGTTCTTGTTCGCTTTATTTTTGGCGATGTTTGGATTGTGGGTGGGATGGCTTGGGTTTTGGGAGATGTTGAGTGTGGTTTTCAGAGGTCTGCGGTGCTTTGGAGTATACTAAATTATTGCTTTGTTATACGTATTTATATTTAGACATTTTTATATTTTTGTATTTTTGTGCCCTAGACAAAACATATATTGGCCACAATAAAAAGCCTAAAAGAGAGAACAACTCGAGTTTAGTAAAGCACGGACGCCAAAATTAAACATTCGTTTTATGAATGAAAAATGGAATTTGGAAAGAGTGTCATCGATTGATCGGCAGCAAGATATATATGGCTCGTCTTACAATGCATGACGTAAACCGAATGACAGATGAACTGAACAAGACATCGTTAAAAGTTGATACGACCTGGAAAAATAATAATATTAATAGTAATAGAACCGGTTGGCTAAGCCAAATATAATCGGTCCGGATTACCCATTCAAATATCATAAAAACATTAATTCAAAATCAATAATATGTACACGAAAAATGAAAAATCATAAGTGAAATAAAAACTCGAATTGAACTTAAATCCAATTACGTCGGAAGGAAACATTATAAAAGAAGAAACGGAAAATTGTACGATTTTTCCTCTCCACTGTATCCTAATGTCAAAAACAATAATGTCTGATTAAACGTCTTTTGCAATGTTGTACTCTGTCATAATATACAATTAAAGGAGCATAATAAAAAAGGAAAAACTTTAGCCATGATTTTCCTTTTTTGTTCCTTGATTGAAACAGATATTAATTTTATCATATAACATTCAATTCTTATACATAATTTAACAAGATGATGAAGTTCATTGAGAAAATATTTTTTTTTTATCATTTCCCCATTTTCAGGAAACAGCAAAAGTTTTCAAAATTGTAGAATGTATTCTGGAATGTTTTCTAATCTTTGTTGTAATTTTTCATTTTTAAAAATACAGAAAAGGATAATTTAAAAAAAATTAAAGATGCTTTGCTCTTCTTACCAAAAAATGTTAAGGTTTTGAATAAGACATTTTGATACATGTCTGTTGTGTGTGTGTAGTGTGATTTAAAAAATTGTTCGTTATCTACAATTCTGATAGCTTCTGCTAGCACAGTTCTTCTTTAAGCCGTGGCTGCTTTCCTTAGTTATGGCCACACTTGCATTTATTTTTATTTCTTTCTGATATGTTTATCTTGAAATCAACTTCGTTAGTTAGATCTGATAGCTGTTGTCGTTTTTACTCCATGTCAGAGTTTTTGTGAGACATATTTCATCAGCGTAATCCAGATGGTTATATTTACGTGTCAAAAATTAAACGCCACTAGCGGATGTGTTTTCTGGTGTTTGCATTACACTTCCTAAAACGATCAGGATGGCATTGGTGAGATACAGCATTCTTGTTTTACTCCTCAAGTATTGAAGTTAAGTGTCTGTAATATTGCGTTCGTATTTATCATGCCAAATGTGAGTTTGAAATCACCGAAGAACTGGTATATAGTGGAGAATTCCATTCATTTTTAAATTGTTCAAAACGGTTCAAATTGAGTTGATTGGATCACGGCCACACTGAAACCAGCTTCTTCGTTTCTTAATTTTGTGTTGAATGCACATGAGATTCTATTAAGGATGAGAATTGCGAGTATTTGTATGGTTGTGGTGAGGAAACTAACCAGTTCTTGCACTCTAGTTAGGTTGCCTTTGATTAGGGATCTTTTTTGTAATTGTGCTCGATAAAAAATATCTAAGTGATTTCAACATTCTTATCCATTGCGTCATTCGCCAGGCTCTTTTTAGAGTCGATGTTGTACTTAAGTTCCACCAAAAATCAATCAAGATGAGCTTTGAGGTATTAACATGAACGTTTGTTGGATCATTGTGGAGGGCTTTTCCAATCACAAACTTGTAGGTTTAACTTGTAGAACACTTGTAGGTCTCATTGTTCGCTAACAGGCTGACGCGTATCATTCAGTGCCATAACCGAAGTTTGTAAAGAAATTGAGGCAACTTGAAGATGGATTGAGCTGATGAATGGTTGAAACGAAACCTAAAGCTGACCATAATTGTCGATTTGGGTCCCTACATAAGAATATTGCAAGACGATTTTGTACGCTGAATGGTTGCTTAAAAGTGTTTTAACCCAATCAAAAGATCATTGAACCTGCCATTCATCAAAGCATCGTGTATAAACATCACTATGCTCTAACAACATAAAAACCATCTCGTAGTGTGGATTACACTCGATTAAGTTATCATTGATAGTGTTAAAGCCCCACTGAGGAAGTGGCAAAGTAATTTGTCGAACAATAACTCCGACCCGTGCTTTTCATCAAATTCTCTTTATTATAGCAGTGCTAAAATTATAACGTGCAAATTTTAACACGTGCGTGAGGTCAAGATTATTCAGCGTTTCGGTAATACAAAATAAACCTGCAGACTCAGCCAATCATGGCAATGCCCATTAAACACTTCTTGGTGAAAATAATTGAGTCCTGGGAAAACATACTGACTGAAGATGCCATCGACTTTGATCAAAAAAAGATAGAAGCGCGACTTCAATCGGATCGCTACTTGAGTGAGCACTGCAATTTCACGAGGAGTCACGTCTACACCAAAATCGGGTTTCTTGCGAGTCGAGAAGTGAAAAATATTGGATGCTCATCGCATTGCCATTCGCTAAGCTAGAAACTACATTTTTCGTTTTGTTTTTTGAGCATAAACAAACAAAGATGATAGCTAGCTGCTCAAACACGCGACATACATTTATTTATGTGCGAAACATGAAAACTCCAAGATAATCCCCCAAACTTCCAAAGACTGGCCTTGTGATTTGTTGATGATCATCGTGGCGGCCAGACTCCTGAGGAATTACATCCTTTTGAACTCGAAGGCAATTCCATTGGAATCAACAAGATACCGCAGGAATCAAAACATCCTCCCTTTTGTACTTTTCTTTGATAATAGTCGCGTCAATGCTCGATAAGCTTTTTCACAGCCAGTCTCGATCCATGGCACAGTCAAGGTTGATTGATGTTACGCATCATGATTATCAAGGCGCTTTTATGGTTGTGTTTATTCGTTCGGTAATTCGTTCCGTACTTTTTTTTAACCAATCACATTCCCTTATTTTCCCCTTATTTTCGTTCCGTATTTTTTTCATTATGATAACCAACTTTTAACTTTTCGTTCGAACGATTATGGAGTAAAAGAGAAAATTATACAATTTAAAAAGGATAGCAATACTATATACAAACAAATTTTGACAGTAGCAATAATTTGATTAGTATTGTTGAAGTTCCATGATAAACGTATATAAATTAAATAGAAAATCGTTGTTTAAAATCAATTTTACATAAAATAAAATTAAAATAGGTATAGTTTTCTTTACAGGCAAAATAAGTTTGATAAATCTATCAAGAAAATATCAAATGCTTAGATTTTTAATTGATAGGTGGTGACAAAATCGTTCCGTGAATTTTCATCAACCATAAAATCATCAAAATAATATTACCGAAAGAACGAATGAACGAACGAACGAATGAACACAACCATAAAAGCGCCTTCACTTAGCCTACTTTAAGTTGCAAATTGCTAGGTGGTAATCCGGGCAATTCCAGAAAATTCAAAAATTTTATTGGATAGTTGATTTTATCCTGGTTGATAACTGTATTGACTGATTTAGAGGAAAACAACTGTTCTGGAATGAAATTTTAAATGGTCCCGTTGAGATCATCGACATCGACATTGTTCGCTCAGCCAATTATAGTTTATCAAGTTTTGCGCTATGTTCAGAAAAACATGCCGAATGAGCTCTGCATTTGATTCGGTCATCTGCAGAAACCAGTGGGAAATTAGTGACTAAATCTGATTGAAATACCAACTGCAATTTTTAATCATCACTTAAGTCTAACACTTGCTTCAAAAACACGTCTTTCAATCTTGTTGTAAAAGAGTCACATGTTAGTTGCAAATCACTTTACTTTGTCAGTTGATCAGTTTAGTTCGTTGCATGTGGAATAACAGGAAGAGTCTGACAAAAATCGCAAGATAACAGAATCATAATTCCACCAAAAATGTTTTGATTGGCACGAAGACCTTTCAACGTTATTCCAGCATCTCCAGTGACCTTTTGTGAGTCATAGTGCATTCGTTCCAAACGATTAATTTGCATCTATGTAAAATCTTCGCTATTGCGCTGGCCTTAGAATCTGTTTTTAGTAGCAGAATGTGCAGGTTTTCCTCCTTCTAAGAAAGTCGCTGCAACTTCATGTTGCGATTGAATCGCCATCAAAAGCAATTAATTTAAAAATGTTTTTGCAGTCCCTTCGGTAGCACCCAGAAAGTGAATGCCACCAGTTCCATTGTTCACAGCTTTCTTTGTAATTTGTTGTTGTATGCAGCGTGTATTGGGCAGTTAGCTGATATCATGTCCAAATGCGACAACACATCCTCAGACATGTCGTCCTTATATTCGAGAAATCGTTTGGATTCAAAGGGGACTACGTGGATATGATAATCGCAAATAATGTGCGAATTTGATGTGGTGATGAAGATATGACTGGGTCTTTGAGCGTATTGTTTCAATGCAAATTGTTCTCGAACTGTAAGAATTAACACGCCTCACTGTAAGTCTCACACATGCCGATTAACCGTTTTTAGTTGTTGAAACGACGTCGGACGACAAAAATTTACCAACAACAATCAAAGATAGTAACATTCGTCGGTATTTGGATGCACAGTGTAGATGCAATCCAGAGCGTCTGATGTTTGAGCGTCTGATCTTTGTCCGTTGCGTTCTCTGAATTGAAATACACTCCTTGCCTTTTTTCCAGATGCACTTCCAAATGTACAATTATAGGATGTCTTTCGTGAATCGCAAAGCAAAACATGCGCCAAATCAGTTACTGCTAACATAGCAACCCATTTGATACTGAGATACTCATCGTATGCATTTGTCATGCCAAAAACCACCATATCGCTGCCTTTGTTCACATATTTGCATATATATTTGATTGACTTGACGGAAATACGCGGTATTCCACCTTGATGTGAGCCTCTAAAACTTTGGATAGTATTGACAAAAATGCCACAATTCAACGATTGTCCACATCAACATCTTGTCATTTGACATTCACGACTTTAGATTACCAATTGTGTACAACTGATTGCCTACAGTAAAATGGGTATCCGTCATTGACTGTGATGGTGTCGGCAATCAGATCTCTTGGGTATCGCCTGGAACACTTGTCATGTACCATACAGGGTGCGTCGTTGTTGACACTTCAAATTGTGATTATCTTCACCTTCACGGATCATAAGGCTGTATGAATAAAAATTCATAGCACTGAATTTTTTATTGGTTTCGGCACCTGCAATCGCAATCGATATACGGTTCAATTATACGGATCGTTTGTTCTGATGAAGAAGCGTCTGTAATCCTCCGACAATGGTTCACTTCGTTGTCCAATTGTGAGCACAACATTACAGTGGGATTACAGTGCGAGCAGCTTAGTAACGATTGGAAAAATGTCAGTTGTTTGTCCACATTGTAAGGCATTGAAATTCAGCGGTGAAACTTTTGGATTATGTTGCTCATTGGTTTCTGGAACAGGAAGTTATTTTATTCATTTCCAAGCCAACATCCAAAATTACTATAGTTACTTCTAAACGAATACATTGACTGTTTGTAGTTTTTCTGTAGCTTTTGCTATATTGCACCCAGAGGTCAACGTTTATGTGTCATTGGCAAATGCAGCTATAGTTGTTTCTTTCACAAGTGCTTCCGTTTTTTCAGCAATAGTTTTTCATATATCTTTGATAAAGTTAGAATTTATTTGCTAGCATTTTTTTGCTTTACGTTTCTTAGTCGCTACTTTAAGTAAATAAATTTTACTTCTGGTGTTGTTTTATGTCCGAGTGGAGTATTTTGCCACGCTGGTTGTTGCTTATTTTTAATAGACATTTATTGTTTTCTTTGATAAGTTAACGAAAAAGGTTCCACAGTATTTTTGCGTAAGTAGGTGCATCGTTCAATTGCAAGTTGCATTCTAATTGGTTTTCTGCTTCAAACAGCTCTCCTTCATTTTACCGATAGAGCTATAGTTTTTTTTGAAGATAGCAGATCTTCCTCTTGCTTGTTCTACTAGATGAATATAGCATAGTAGAATCGTGAAGTAAAACTATAGTCACGACACTTACTGAGTTCGCTTTAACCGAGATCTGGAAATTGGTGACTTGTGGAGGGATATTATTAGGCAGGTACAGTGGTAGCTGGTGGTAATGATAGCTCGTAGGGATAACAAAATAATTGTTTTGTTTGGGTGGTCTAGAACGAAACCAATGGGGCCAATTTGCTAATACAGTAAGGGCCATTATTGCTTTTATCAAACATTTTTGATCTCATTTGTAAGCATGTGGTTAACTTATTGGGATGAACATCCTCTATCCTATGTGTGCCGTAAAATATTCAATCGTAAATATTTAAATGAGCATTTTAGCCAAATTAAACACAAAATTGTTACATTTCAAAAATATATTGAACATATATACAAAAACAATTTGTTATGATAAAACAAAAATTCGATTCTGGTCCATACAAACCTGATTTATCTATTATTTATCGAGCAGGCAAACTACATTCCTACACATACATTATGGGTTGGCCGCCCACATGCCTAGGCACAAAAAAGGTTTGGTTATTATGTTGATTGACTATTTAAATTAAAAATAAAAACATTTAGTTTTGTTATCAGTATTATCACAGCAACAAAATAAATAAATTTTAAAACTATGAACATGGAAAATCATTATTTTATGTATTTTATTATTTATGATTTTCCTTTATTTTGTTTTTGCTCATTTTTAATACAGGAAATTAACGGAAATTTATATCGTTTCCACATCATTTGGTTTTTGTTTTTTTTTTCAATTTTGTCGAAATATTTAACCTCAAACCTCCACATTTTTATTTTATTATCCATTTTTGTTTGAAAACTATAGAAAACGCGTGAACTGATACGTACCATGATCAAGAAATTAAAAGTGGCTAAATCACATTTGGAAATCAATCTATGTGATTACTTATCTTACTAAGCTATAATATCAGTCTAACCGTTTCTACATTTGTATAAGGTATATGCATTAAAACCCGGAATTTGATACTAGATGTCATTACTTGTTTATGTGTTATATTACATCATGGACATATATCATTTGAAAGCCCTATTCAATACCTGTCAAAATCAGCTAAAAGTTTTTGTTTTGATTGTCCACATTCAACCGATTTCAACGATTAAAAATTTATCAAATTTGCGAAAAAAACAGCATTTGCGGGAAGTTTTGTTGAGTCACTTTTTCGCAAACAAAACTGCAGTTAAAAGTCATCGTTTGCTCGTGGATTTGTATGGTGAGCATGCCCTTGCAAAAACACAGGGCTTTGAGTGGTTTAGTCGCTTCAAAAGTAGTGATTTTTCATCAAGGACAAAGAGCGTCCTGGTCAGCCGAAAAAGTTTGAGGATGAAGAATTGGAGGCATTACTCGATCAAAATTCATATCAAATGCAAGAAGAACTTGCAAAATAATTGGGAATTGATCAAGCAATAATTTCTAGACGTTTGAAAGCCTTAGGATTCATCCAAAAGATTGAAAATTGGACGCCATACGAGTTGAAGCCAAGAGTGTGATCCACACCTAGCTGGTCCCACCAAATGCAAGTGGCCAAACCATTGTTGCCAAGTGGCCAAAACATCAATGCCCAACTCTATCGTCAACAATTGATCCGATTGAAGCAGAAAATCCAGGCAGAGCGGCCAATGTATGCAACCAGACACGAGTCAATCATTTTCCACCACGATAACGCTCGGCCACATTATGCGGCGCAGGTCAAAAATTACCTGGAGAATAACGGATGGGAAATTCTGCCTCACCCACCTTATAGTCCAGACCTTGCTCCTTCTGACTACCACCTATTTCTACTCATGCAGAATGCCCTATCAGGAATACATTTCACTTCAGTTCAAGGTATCAAAAATTGGCTCGGTTCGTTTTTGGCCGCCAAGCCGGCGTAGTTTTTCTAGGATGGAATCCATAAATTACCAGTAAGATGGGAAAAAGTAGTGGGTATCGATAGGCAATACTTTAAATAAAAAATTAACTCCAAGCGATTGATTTTATTTTATATATAGCACTTAACACATGTTAAACATTGATTAAACCAGAGAAGTGCCCGTACCAAGTGTCAGGCAGTAGTCATGTACTGCTTCGATGTAAATATGGTGGTTTCTATCCGGAATGGAAACCCGAATGGTAATAGTCTGAAAAAGCCAAAAATATGTCTAAAAGTATTGAGCATAATCCGATGACGCTTCTAAAGCAGTTAAGTGACCTATGCGCCTCTTGCTGATTTGTTATACTCTTAAGACCTCAGCTTTCAACTATTCACGCATTCTCTGTCTGAAAGTTCGCGTGCTATTGTTGAATGTATTTGAGTTTAGGCTATATGTTGTGTTTTTTTATTGAATTAATTTATTTAAATAAGACAAAAGTCTTATCTAAGAGAGTTATAAAAAATAATTCTTTACAATTCTAACAACGAGTTATTGATAAATGGTAAAAACAATAATAATAATGTATAAAATCAAAATTTGGGAATAAAAAATATGAAAATTAACAATTAAACATTACAAAAAAAAAAAAATAATTAAAATTAAAATTATTTAATGAGTTTGTTTTAAGACTGTGTCCGAAATCCATAATAAATATTTGTAAATACAAATTTTTGACATTTATTTAAAAATATTTCCCTTCATTATCCCAATTTTTTATTACGCTGTCCGAAAAGTATAATAATTGTTTGAAATATTTCGCCGCCTCATTTGTTTTTAAATATACTTTTTGTGACGTATAAAAACTATGAACAAAAATTATAATGTGTGCATTATTTATTGAAATTGTCATAGCAACGAAAAAATTCAAATTTTTCGTATATGGGTTTTGAATGGTACTATTCCAAAACCAAGTAGCGCTACGCGATAAGTTTGGCTTTTATTATATAGAAAGTTTTGTTATTTGTCAAAAATTATCAAAGCAATCCGTTATATTTTGGTAATGATCGGTATTATCAAATAAATGTTAAAAATTTTTATGCAAACAAATAAAATTTTATAATAAAACAAACATATGAACGACATAATATTTTTTCAAGCTTTGAAAGCAATTTAAGGCAATTAGAAAAGTTCTCACAGTAAAAACAGTGCAGTGTTATTAATAAAGAATCCACGTTTATAAAAGCCGAACGGGATTTTGGGCACAATCAGATTTATATCCATCGATTTTAGTTTCTTACCTTTATATTTACCTACAAAAGAGTTTGAGCAATAAAGTGGCCTACATTAAAATTGTTTAGATTTCATTTTATAGCAGATTTGAGAACTATATTAGTGTTAGATTTATTTATGGAAGTATAATTGAAATTACCTGACATCAATAATTAGACAGTATATATAAATTTTGAAACTAGCGGACTAAGAACATAATGCTGATTGCGAATAGCTTGTAGGTTACGAAGTTTTATCAATTTGCAAAATTGTTGGCTTATTTTGAAATATTGTTGATGGATTCATATTTCGATTATAACAAACAGGTTAGGGAACTTAAATTAGATTTTAATATGGATGGATTCATATTTCGTTTTGATATTTTCATATTTCGAAATGACCAACGGGTTAGGGAACTTAAATTGGATTTTAATTTTAAGTTTTGGATGGATAAGGAATATTATTGTAATGATCACAACACCTTCCCCCTAAGGTTTAAAAAAAAAAATTGTTATACAGGTTTTTTTTTTTGTTTTAATTTTCTCGTTTCACATACTTGATGTTCTTCATTTTGACTATATCTGTGTCAATAAACATATTTTTTATACACATATGCCTGTAATGTGTTGTTGAACCTGTGATCTATGAGGTGATGTTGCTTATGTAGGATTGGAATTACGACAATACAAGGGAGATCTAATTCAATTATTCATCCATCGTAGCTTAAGAAATTTGGTGTTATGTGGATTATTTATGTCCCGAAATATCCCAGAGTTTAATGGAAACTCTGATGAGATATACAAGTTCCTCCCGTATGTAGACAGAGCTCACGACTCGTGCTCAACAAACGAACAGAAGGGCTCCTCGTAGATATTATTCTATACAAACTAGGTAGTAAGGTATATAACATGATAGCCAGCGTAAAACCTAATTCTTAGGATGAGATCAGGACACACCTTTCAAAATTGTATCATATAACTGATACGTTTGACGATATTGAAAGGAAAATATCGTCACTCAAGTTCGAACCATTATGTGAAACTATTCAAGATTATTTCCTAAGAACGGAAAACCTAACAACTAGTTACTAGAAATTAATGCTTACTCATCTAGGAGACGATAAAAAGCCTAAAATGATTGCAGAAAAAAGAATAATACCTAGGTTTGTTATTGGCTTGCCGGAATCCATAAGAAATTATGTAAGAATGTATCAAAGCGAATTTCTTATGAAATGCATGAAAGCAGCTATGGAGCAATTAAATTTTGTCAAAAATTTGTATGAAGATGAAAATTATACGGAAATGTTCAATATCAATCACACACAGCCAGAACCAATTGTTTCACAAGTGCAGAATATGCAAATTTGTTATTGCAGATATTGTAAAAGAAATGGTCATGTGATTCTGGAACGTAGAACTAAACAAAGTAATGATTCCCGAACACAGATGTACCAAAATAATTCATTCCCGAGGCATTCGAATAACGTAAACTCATATCAAAATTTCAATCCAAACAATTCCAATACTCACTACTCTTTCAATACCCAAAAGCAATAACCACCACGACAATTTCACAATAGAAGTAAGCCAACTTTTCCTATAAGATTCCCGCAAGATGCTGGAAATCCAAATAACTCGACAATAAACCCACAACAGTCACATTCGGTATCATGGAGTTTCAACTTCGATAAAAAGTCAAAACAATCGTTTCCAACCACAAAACCCTACTATAAGTAATTTAGATAATTTTACTAATGCATTTCAAGGATTAAATATATCAAATAAACCTCAAAATTTTAAAATTCCAGAAATTAATATTAACCATAAAACAATCGAAACCACTATCCAAGAAAACTCAAAGAACCAACACACTTACATGAATAAAAACATCCAAAACAGGTCTCTCAAATATAATCTAGAAGCACTCACTCAAAACACAATAACCTACAAAATTGACGAAACCCAAAATGAAATAACCGCACATCTCTAATTTTTTTTCTTTGACAAGTTCGGTAACCTTTTCGACTGAAATGACGAAACGAAATAAGTTAAATTTATTAATTGACTCAGGCGCAGATATGTCTTTAAGTCAAGCAGAATTGCCTAGATACGTTTGTGAAAATCGACACGAATAAAAAAGTAGGTCTACACGGTATTGCCTCTGGTGAAGCAATGACCCTTGGTTCGTGTGACATTTTGTTTAAATTAGAGAATAATAAGAGAATCCTACACACATTTCATGTTGTTCCCGATGAATTTCCTATACCCCAAGAAGGCATATTAGGTAGAGACATGCTAAATAACTTCAAGATAGACTTATGGTATAGCAAAAATCAACTTAAAATACCACATGACGACACGGATACTTCATTCGAAATGACCAACGGGTTAGGGAACTTAAATTGGATTTTAATTTTAAGTTTTGGATGGATATGGAATATTATTGTAATGGTTTTCTTCTTTTAACTGAGATAGCGCTACTCTGGTGGTGAGCACCGATACCCTTTCTTTGCAGATGTATCGAATATGCTTTTATACATCACGACAGCAAACTTTTTCTATAGTGGTTCACTCGTTTGAACCAACTGTAATGACTTTGTATGATCCTAGAAATTTTGGGAAATAAACTATAAGTTACAAATTGTTTACTCTTAATCGCAACCATAAACCTGGGTGCATAAACGAAGCTTTCGATTCGTTTTATGTTGAACGTTTTTCTTTGCTCTTCCTAGTTTTTTTGTTAGTTATTATTGATTTTGATTTCCTTGTTTAGCTTTACTGTTATCTTTCCCAATTTAAATTTCTTTTATTGTTTAATATTTGGCTTTTATTGTAATTCTTCTTCTTCCGTATATCACCATCATCACTGCCATGATCGTTCGATGCAGCTTTCTAATATTTTTTTTAAACAGTTTTAACAGTTTGGTTTTCTAGGTCTATGGATGTTGTTGTTTCGAATATACCATGGGACATTTGTAATGCTACGAAGTACGTTTGCTTACGTTCTTGGATACCATATGTCCATATTAAGATTAGGATCGCTTTGTATAGTTGCAGGCTGGAGATAGTTCCGATGTTCTTCCAATCCGTACATTTTTGAGAATTTTATTTTTATTTGACTGCGTTGTTTCAATGTGTTGAGAAATTGTAATATTGTTTACTTTTACTGCCGGAATGTACGTTTATTCAGTGTTAATGCTACATGTATTGATTTACATTCATTCGTCGCTATCCGCCAAGCTTTTAACCAATCTTTAATTGTGTGCAGATGTTCTTGTAATTCTCTCGATGCTGTTTGAGGATTTTTGTGTGAAAATAATATAGCTGTCTTGTCAGCAAAAGTTGAGGTGATTATTTTTTCAGTTATTGGTAACACAGGTCCCAATACACTACCTTGCGGTACTCCTGATTTTATCTCGGCTAAATGAGTAGTCAAACTTTGTTTAACGTGGAACATCCTTTGGGCTAAGTTGTTATCGAGAATTGCATGAAATTGAATCTGGTATAATGTAACCTTTAGATAATATAGGTATTAGTTCTTGTAGTAGCATCATTTCAAAAAGTTTTAAAATTATTGGAACTTATTGGCCTGTACAACGAGACTAGGGTTTCGTCTTTACCTGGCTTAGGAATCCATGTTAATTTGAGATAAGTACCTACATCTCATAATCGCGTTAAAAATATATGTTATATATTTAATGCATCTATCTGGTAGTTCTTTAATCATTTTTCCAGTTATTAGATCATGTCCCGGAGCTTTCTTAGTATTTAAAATGTTTTTGATAACCACAAGACGCATTTTCATTTAAATATTACTGGATTTGGGTTCGGCTTGTCACCCATAAACTGTCGTAGTACGCAGTCATTATTTTGTTCGTTGTAAACACTTTTTGTAGATCGTTAGAGAATGCGATAGCCTTTTCTAGGTAATTTCTGGCTCAGTAGCCGTCTGATTTCCTTATCGGTTGTTTCGATAACTCTGGCCTTTTTAAATTTCTTATTACCTTCCATAGTGAGTAATCTGATTTTTCTATTGCTGTGAGCTCTCTTACGTAATTCGTCATCTCTAAATTTTGTTCTTCCCGTAGCGCTTCCTTCTGAGCTTTAATAGCTCTATTTAATTTCCATTTAAGCAAAGGAGATTGGTGAAGATGCCATAGCTGCGAAATTATCCGCTTTTCTGACAATAACTTCCGAATGTTACTTTAAAGCTTATTATTTTTTCTGGACTTTTCCTCCACAGTAGTTTTTGTTGCTGCCATTTCCATTATTTGTCTTAAGTTTTCTTTTGAAGTGTCAATGTTTTCTGGTGTGTGAAGTGGGACATCCAAATGACAATTTACATTTACTTTGTTTCTCTAGAACATTTACTTGGTTTCTATAGAATATGTGGGATGTTCAAATGATAAATAATCTAGGGTTTTCTCGTTTATTGCTTCGTAAAGTTGCTTGTCCTTGGGTGGCGTCAACTTCAAACCCCATTGCAGATGTTTAGCGTTGTAATTACCCCTTGCTAGAAATTCCCAACTGATCGATAAATTGCTGTGTTTTAATTGCATGTTTTGGTGGACAGTAGACAACCGATATTACAAATTGCCCAGACCATTCTTCCAAGTAGATTTTTGTAACTTAGATGTGATCTTTAGCATATTTCTGGAGTTCGTAATGCTTAATCTTCTTTTAATTAGGACTACAGTGCTGTCTTGTGCTTTTCCATCCGGATGATTGGTAATATTAAAAAAATTTTGTTTTGTGAAATGTGTTTAAGATATATGTATTAACATAATGTCTATATTTAGTTTGATGAAAAAAGTTTGTACCTCAGCTTTGTGGTGCGAAAGCCCGTTCGCATGCCAAATAGCTATTATATATCGTGGATCAAATACTGTGACAGGACTACCTTAATTTTACCACTGGATTTGCTATGATCGATATTTATTTAAGCATATATATGAACTTGATGGTTCCAATAGAATTCGCCAACTTCTTTTAATTTAAATGAATTTCTATGTATTTCGTAAACTCCGATGTTGATGTAATGTTGTTACCAACTAATAAAATGACAGGTCACTATATCTAAAAAAGCTTTAGTCGTATAGTTAAAAGTTGTAACTATCTTGTGATTCGCCGATGTCTATTACAGTCCCCTTTCATATACTTCTTCTTAAATTAAATTTTTTTTTAACCGTTTCTGACTGTAGAATTTGTTGTCCTTCAGGGCAATCTGGAGATGTATGACCAGATTTTAAACAACAAACACATTTTTTTGAAATGGTAAGGTAGTTTAATGAATTCTAGAGAGGTTTTATTTGGACAGCATTTTTGGGCATCCGCTTATATTTTGTATTATTCATATAACTTTGCACCACTATAGGCAACGATTGCTTTGCAAAAACAAACTTTTAAAACGGAAGCAATTCAAATAATGCAGTCCAATTCTCAAATTTGCCGATCTAGTTTTCAACGAGGGCACATCCATGCCACCAAATTTTGTAATGTATTTGGCTAAGCCTTTTAACTGTTTAGAATTAGCTTTTATTAACGATATCTGTTTTGGTTTAGAATTTCTTTTTGCAGTAGTTGCCTTAACTATACTTGAAGCCGATGTTTCTTCATGACGTACATTGCAATTGTAGTATATCATATATTTATTTCACTAAAGGAACTGAAATGTTGTCATAGTTTACCCACGACTATACTAGTATACGAATCTTTCTACATTTCGAATGGTTTCCTACATTGTCTTTTTTCGAATAAAAACTGGTAATTTTTTTGACAAATCAACACGAAACTGGTTTAATCTATGGATTTTTGTTCCAAATATTTAAAAATTTCAAGACCTTAGGTTGATTCTTTTCGAAGAACACGTATCTCAATCCGCTGATTTGTACCGTTTTGTCTGAGTTTCCATATCAAAAAATACAGTATTTCATTACAAAAATACTCTGAAAATATTAGAAATTATCGCAAAAGATTTAAATGAAGAGTTGTTCACTTGTCCCAATAATTTAGGAAATTTGATCAAACAAAAAAATGTATCTTCTCTAAATTTTCCTAGAAATTAGTCTTTTTGTGATAATAAAAAGAAAAAATAAATCTTTGTTGCCTTTTCAAGATTTA